>JAYGXS010000008.1:20807463-20846709 GCA_036362985.1 Ligula intestinalis
TGTCCAGGAACACGCATTTTCGCTTCCATCAGCAATATATATATATATATATATATATATATATATATATATATATATATATATATATATATATTGCTGATGGAAGCGAAAATGCGTGTTCCTGGACATAATTGAGAAGGCAGGGCGATCACAGGAAACAAGGATTTAATGGCCTGACGATTCGGAATCAGACACCCACCTTTAACCTGGCCAAATGGATGTTCCGACGCTTGAATCCCCTTAGGTTGAGCTAAGGTACGACAGTCCGATCAGTCACGGATTTTCTGGAGAGACTAACTGGATTAAAACTCGAGGCAGATGAGATCATGATATCATTCGACGTCACCTCATTATTCACCTCGATCCCACAGAGTCTTGCCATTGAAACCGCAAGCGACCTACTGGACAGCCAATACACCTAAACGTGGACATCTCTTGCAGTTGCTGAAGTACTGCCTCAGAACTTACTTTACCTTTGAAGGGACAGTCTACGAGCAAACCAAAGGTACACCGATGGGATCACTTTTATCTGGTTTCGTCGCTGAGGCGGTCCTTCAGAGGTTGGAAACGTTAGTGTTCGCCGACCACAAGCCCAAATTTTTGGCGCGTTATGTGGATGACACTTTCGTCATTATCAATCGGGAAGGAGTCAACCACTTTCATGCCCTCCTGAACTCCATTTTTCCTGATATTCAATTCACAATGGAGGCAGAAAACGATGGGCAACTAGCATTCCTAGACGTTTTGGTTCATCGCAAGACTGACGGGAACCTCAAGACGACGGTCTACAGGAAGGCTACCAACACTCGCCAGATCCTGAGTTACCAAAGCAACCATCCATTGTGTCACAAATGCAGCTGTGTACGAAGTCCCTACAAGAGGTATGAGACCCATTGCAGTGAAACAGCCGACAAAGTGGCCGAACTCCGCTATCTACGGCAGATGTTCACCATCAATGGGTACCCCCGGAGCTTCATAGAGCGGAGTAGGCGGACTAACCCGATAAGAAAGCCAACGGTCAGCCAACCAAAAATCTGGCGGGCACTACCGTACATCGCAAACGTGTCTGAAGCAGCTGCTCGACTGCTGCAACCATTGTGTATCGGTATCGCCCACAGACCCAAGGCAACGATCAGGCGATTGGTAATGAAACCAAAGCCCCCCTTTTCCCGAGGTGCAACTCCCAACGTCGTGTACCGGATCAACTGCAGTTCTTGCGAAATGAACTATGTTGGGGAAACGGGCAAGCGATTGCAGACACGTATGACCGAGCACGAGTGAGCGGTGCGCAGACAGGAAGAACGCTCTCTAGTGGCAGAACATGGTGCAGCCACTGGGCACAAGTTCGCTTTCAAAGACACTGAGATTGTAGGGCGTGAAAGCGACCAAACGACCAGGGAGACGCTCGAAGCCTGGCATACGACAAGTAGCTCCATTAATCGGTGTGTGACGCTACCAGTTGCCTATCAAAGTCTACGGGAAAAGCACAGGAAGCAGAACCACAGGCAGGAACGCCGACCAGACGCACCAGCCGACAGCACAAACGAGGGCGTAGGACCACCCGACGCAAACACAAATGGGGGACAAGCTGTTTCGACCACAAGCCTGCGAGATGGCCAACAGGATGGGAACGCGGGTAAACACGAGTCCACGCCGATAAGAGACGACGGTGACTTTGACTGCCAGGCCGCTAGCAACCGAGAAGTCAACGCGAACATGGCAAGCGCAATTTGCACCTCAAGGGGAAGGTGTGAACGCGACATGAGGTCGGCTGGGCCCAACCTACGAACGATGCGCACCCGATCAATGGCAATTATCCCACCAACGCCACCACCCCCGGACAAGACGAGCCCGCAGCCGCATGACAACAGTCATCCCCATGCCTAGCTTAATTTTACCTATAAATACTGTGAACGTTCGTGCATTTACGATCTTTGACAATGGAAGCTTGTCTGATTCCGAAACGTCAGGACATTAAATTCTTGGTTCCTGTGATCGCCTTGCCTTCTCAATATATATATATATATATATATATATTTGCTGGAAAATGCTCATCCTGAGAACTACAATGCGGTCAAACTAGTTCTTTGGTAAACGGTAGAAACTTCATTGTGAATTTTCGACAGTGGCTCAGCAGGTCGTCGTCAGACAAGTGAGGACTGTAGGAAACAGTTAACTCAAATTATAGCTAATATAAGATTATAAAGTGCGTCAAAGTTTTAGCGGATAATCGTCACCCGCATGTAATTATGCGGCCACGGCTTCATCAAGTCCGAATAGGTTGCCATCTTTTGTATGCTTTCCTGAGGCGGGTTTACATAGCGTTCAATTTCAAATGCCTGTTGATGCACGAGTAATCGGAGTTGGTCGCCGCTAAAAACTCACGGCCTTCCTTGGATGAGCAACAGTTAACAATGTAAGTTTGGTCCCATGGAAACTGGTGTCCAGTTTTTAGTGTGTGCATGGCGACTTTAGACAGGTGGTCTCACCTTCTAATTTCTAATTGGTGTTCTTTTAGGCGTGTAGACAGGCTGATTTGCCTGTCTGTCCATAATAAGCTGCATTGCAGCCGCCACAAGGAATCTTGTAAACGAGTTCTTTTCTGTCCAAATAGCCAACTCTCTCCTTAAAGTGCACAAGCTGACTTCAGAGTGTAGTCGTCGGTTTGTGCACCACTTTGAGTTAGTGCTTCCTCAGGTGTCTTTCAACAAGTTCAGACATGTTCTTAATATATTGAAGAGTTCGCCAATTTCTCGGATTGGGCGTTTGATCAGAGCGCTCTGGTTCCGTTTCCTTTATTTTAACTGCTGCCGTCTCATGAACCGGCGCACAAACTCTCTAGGGTTACCAGTTTTCGAAAACATTTTGACAGGTAATCGAGTTCGGCTTGGTAAAGTTCAGGGCTAGAGCAGTGCGTTCGTTAGCTAAGTGCGTCCGTTAGCCAAGCTGCAGGGTACCTTGCGCGTCCACGGGTGGCAGATAGTGGGACGACCTTCAATGAAGGTTAGCTGTGAAATAAGCAGACTCTCCGGTCTGACGAATAAGCAGTCGCGGATGCAGCAGCGGCAGTGCTACCAGGACGCGGCGGGCTGAGGCCTGGCAAGCCGAAAGTCTATAAAGTGTCTCAAAGCCTGACGACGGCGCTGTGACATGGCGAGCGTGAACCGCCATTAACTAAGTTCGCTTGCCTACGCTGCCTTGCGGTTAGGCTATTGAGCCAAAGCGCTAGAGGAGACAACTTCGAGCAAACAATCCGTGCGGTTGTTGGGGGCCCGCTCGTATCCAAAATTCCCCAGTCACCTCAATGAATCTCATGTCCTACAACGGAAATACGATCCATGCTACGGCGTCCGCGGGAACCGACGCGCTCCGCAATCCTTGTCCAGTGTTGCGGGCGAATAGTATGCGAGCTGGACTATTCGACCGAAATCGGACTCTTGGCATTGGATGCTGGAATGTGCGAACGTTCCTGGCCCCTGGCACCCAAAGCCTGACGGTGCACAGTCTTAATCAGTACGACGTCGATGTCTGCTGCTTGTCCGAAGTCCGACTCCCTAAATCCGGCGCTCAGGAAATAAAAGTTCCTGGAGCTGACTCCCATTTCACCCTATACCACAGTGGCCCCCATGACTCCTCCGGCAGACATGGTGTGGCAATTGCCCTCTCGCAACAAGCGAGCCGTGCACTACTTGCCTGGGAACCATCGTATACGGATGCAAATGTTGGGCTTTGCGCGTGGAAGATGAACAGAAACTGGAAGTCTTCGACCACTACTGTCTGCGGAGGATCGTTCGAGAGAAGTACACCGATTTAGTCTCCAATGAGACAGTCCGCACTCACTGTGACAAAATCACAAGGATATCCCAGGCCATTCAGGAATGACGGCTGAGATGGTGTGCACACATTTTTCGTCGGCAACCTCAAGAGCTCAAAGCGAATGCCCTTTAGTCATGATCGCAGCCCTAACAAAACAAAACAAACAAAACAGATCGTTCTTGCTCGATTGATTAGGATGGTAACATTACTCCGCTCGTAAGCAACAGGGCGGTCGCTCTAGTAATGTGGGATAACATCAACGTATACTTTTTGAGGCAAACTGATGTTTGAAATGTTTCGTCAGTATTCTGCTGAACGAGGACGTCAGGAAATTGAAGTTTACTGAAAACTTCTTGTTTGCGTGAAATGGTGATGTTTGGCATCGCTGAATTCAAAGTGCTGGAAGACCGTTCTTCCAATGAGAACAGGCCATGCATTTCGGGCAGCAATGCATTCAGGTGAAGCGTGCATCAGTCAGTGCACCGATTTAGATGCCAAGTACAAAGTTCATGAGGGCAAACGTGCGTGAGCGCAGTGAATGCCGGAGAAATAGAAACGACGACTGCATAGTCTTTTTTTAAATTGGTTAAACAGTTAATTGTGCTCGTACACGACCCACGGGTCTGACGACGAGCTGGGGAACCAATCTCGACAATTTACCCCAATAATTTGGGGTATGGCCAGCTGATGACAACCAATAAGATTGAAACCATCATTCCAGATTTTTTCAAGTGAAGCAGACAAATTCACGTCATAAACCATTTTGGTTTCACTTTGACATTACAGACGTCATAGGTAGATTAAATAGCATGTACCACTGACGACATTTCCGCAGATGTGAGCTAGGAATCCAACTTAAATATGATAAGATACCTCTTCAATGAACAAGCATTTGCACTTCGTTGGGTACTCTTAAGTTGTTGACACACATATTTGACTGTTCATAATTGGCTCTGGTAGTCTCCCTCGGGGGTCAAATAACAAGTACTTGGACTTCTCCAGTCCTCGAGAACTTACTTAATTCGTGAGAGCAATCGCGCGTGAGCACAGTGAATTCCGAAGTAATACAAACAACAACTGCAGAATAGTCAAACATTTAACTGTTTTAGTACACGACCCACGGGTTTGACGACGAGCATCAGTTCCAAAGATATAAATATGTTAATAAAAAGGCTAAGGATATTTATAATCATATATACTATCATTTAATAGGAAAAAAATGGACAAGATAAGTATAAAAGTATGACATGATTGTATTATAAGATAATCATAACGTGTATAATATCTGCGTCATGGATATATGAATAATATTCATACAAAATTCTGAACTATTCAGTATACTAACAAAGGAAGATAGACCTCAGTGTTAAGTATGTTTGAGGATTCATCGCGCCAGCATAAAATTGGTCTTCGAGTGGTTGCATACCGTACAATTGATCCCAAAACCTTAAGACAGGTCACCGTCAGACCTGGCCAAACGTTCAATGTAAAGCACTAGCTGTAAATGTTTTCGGAAAAATAAGCTAAAATTCACTCGCAAGTCTGCATTGAGTGTTACTGGACTAAACTTCCTAAAGCCTGTATGAATAGCTTCACAGTATTTGGCCCATGTAAAACCCGGCGGTCATATATTTTCTTCAGGTGATGCCTGCCCAGTTTCAGAAAACGCAGTTTTGAGAAACCTCGCTATTCAGCAGCGAAAAGGCGATAAACAAAGTGCAACAGCAAGCGCTACCTTTAGTTTTTGACCACAGGTTCCACGCTGGTTCAGAACGACACATCTAAAAATGATTCAAAAATAATGACAGAGTTTAGTCTAGTGCCGCAAGAAGATCAATAAAAAATGTCATCTGCTTAGAGGTAAAGTCTAGCGCGGGGCAACAATAGCAAACTGATTCAAAAGTAACCCAGGTAGAATCGATGACTGAAGTTGTTATGCGCAGGGTTTGTCCTGGATTGTGAATAGTGATAGACTTTTGTCAACCCCACGGAGATTCGCCTGTGAAATATCTACAAGCGCCAGTGGGAATTGCCGGTGACAAATAAATGTTTTCTGTTCCAATGGTAGGTTTCGGTAGGCGATACTGTTGTTTGCCACCCAAAGAGACTACTCAGCAGGAGAAAAATCCATGTAGTAATAGTGTGAAATGTCTTTTGTTGTAATTCGATGTATGTATTGGGAGGGAAATGCAGATACAGTAGGAAGGGGATATTTTAGCCCAACAGTAATATCTGCACGTTCATTGGTTTACCCAAACGTTTCTTAGTTAACACTGTTAAGTCGCGCCAGCACATGAAGGCGCTGGTAAAAAAGGGCTAGTCTAGTATGACGGAAATGTTTTGTTGCAGACCGATCTTCAGAAACTGCATAGGGAAGTTAAATTATAGAACGATGGGAATAAAAGGGACTGAATCTAAGACCTAACTGCAGGATGCAGAGAAGGTCGTTTTCAATTACGATGGGCGGTATTCCGGCAATTTGAAGTGGATGACTAACCGTAGAGTAACACTAACAACAAGGACAGAGGGTACGGGAATGGCAATTCCTGGCTAATTATCCGTCAGCAGTCAATTTCAGGCTTTTCAATGTCTGAGGTGTGGACTCCTCTAGCGATCACGCTACGGGAAACTCGTTTCAGTGTGCAACGGGGATCGAACTAAAGCCCCACTAACAGCGGCTAGCAGTGTAGGCTAGAGAGTACTGGCAACTTTAAGAAAAACTGGTTATCTGTTAGCCGTTGCGTGGCTGCCATTTCAAACACAATAAAGTATAAACCACCGTCCTTTAATAATGCGGTGACCGTTTTTGGTTGCTAAAAAGCATACAGACGGTAAAGTTGTGAACGATGCCACATTATTATAAAGCATCATAGGCTGGCGTTAATTACGCAAGCGCAATTATTTACGCATCCATACACAAACTACTATTGGTAAGGTAGCTGACATTGCCAATGTTTAGGAACCAGAACCGTATCTTTACGAATAAATACAAGGAAAATGGTCAAAGTGCAGAGGCGGTTAATTTATCCTTGAGCGTTGGCGAACGAAAAACCACTATAGCTCCTATATAACTTGCATTCCTCAAATACTATCCACAGAATGCATGCGCTGTATATAACGCCTCATAGATATGGCTAGCCAATTGGCACCAATAGTGGTACAGATTCATATTATTTGCACTGAGGAGTGCATGGAATGGGCAAAATGTAGGGGATTCATTGTCGATTGTCTGTTACGGCTGAGAAGAAAAAATTTAGCCTGTGCAAAAAAACGAAGGTGTAGCAGCAGAAAAAAACCGTCCGATTATTGGCCGTACGATATTTTTGTTTCGCATTACCAATAGAATATGCTGTCAATTAAATCGCACATTAGGTAATACCGAGAAGATAATTGAAAAAAGCGAGATAACGATTAGAAATTGTTCGTCTAACAACCGGGAAAAAGGAGCCACATACGATCTTACCGATAGCCCTGTTTGGCGATACTTCTGACCATTGTTATAACATAATGGTTACATGCGCAGCCCGCCAATCCCGGCAAAACTATCGCAATGGGACAGGAAGCTTTTGGGCGTTTATCAGTATACCAAGACAACTTCACCTCTCCACCGACTGAAACGGTAATCACTTCTCTAAAAGGGATATTAACTCAGAAAAAGGGACATTTACTCTTCATAATTGAGCTTGGAAACGGTGTGGAGCAATGGGCGCAACACCGTTTGCACACGGCCAGTGAAACCAAAGACGAAGGGCGCGTGCACGTCTCTAACTAACTGCAAGTGATTTTTGAAGAAGCTTGATAACTTTGAGGACCGTGCGTACACTGATGGGTGCTAAATGGTTCGGTATAAGTGCTTGCCACTTACCGAACGGGCACTAAGTAGGTAATATATAGTATAGACGCCAATGATGAAAGGAAACAAAATTGCTGCTGATAATTGTTCCGTAATGGAAAATATGGCTAGCGAAGAAACTTCAAGCTTATCTCCAGTGCCCATCTGTCCTAGTGAAACGTCCATTGATAGAAAGAGTCGTCAGTCCACAAATGAGCACGGGCAAACGATAACCTTGGTTATTGTACACTGCGCCCAGAACTGACGCTAGTTTTGTTTTAGTTTTCTATACTACCTTGAATTCTTTTTCCTCTCTCATGTTGGAGATATTGTTTTCTCTCTTATTGGAGTGGGTGATGAACTCGAATAGTAAAGGATTCTGTCCTGGCAATTGGCAAATATAAGAACCTAAGAAGCATAAAATACTAGCTATCCTGCTTTATTTTACCACCCCTGGATGTCCGCAGGTGTTTTTCCTCTTATGATTTTATGCCAATCATATAGTTGTTCGTGATTACTTTACTTCAAGTGGACTGATTGACAGAAGCGAATGAACCTCATAATGAAACCATATTTTGAATCAGAACTAAGTGAATAACTCAGGGCTGCACTGATTGCGGCTATCATGGGAAGTATTGTGGGTAAATGAATAAGGCGCGACAGGGGATTGAACATTAGAGTGTCTGCGGTGACTACTGAAAAGGTACCGCGCCCCAATTTGCCTCGGATTCATCTTTGACGCCACTGGTCATCATCCAGATCCAGAAAACATTTGTGCCATCCCATGGATGCCTGCACCCAAGGATTTATCACAACATCGATCGTTCCTTGACCTGGTCAGCTTCTATAGCGCCTTCCTAGCATCGCTGCAGGAAAAACGAGCCCTGTTCAATCATCTGCTGCAGAAGAGTATTCCTTTGTGCTGGTCCTCTAACTATGAAAAGGCCTTTTTCGAGCTGAAGTTGATGTTGAGTTCAGATCTGCTGCTCACACGCTATGACCCGACACTGCCAGTTGTCGGTGATGCAGACGTCTCCAATCATGGCGCTGGAGCTGTCATTTTGCAAAGTATCTCCGATGGGTCTAAAAAGGTGATCATTCACGTATAACGAACGTTAACCCCTGCTGAGACGAGTTATGATCAAATCAAAAAGAAGCCCTGGCCATCATATTTGCCATCAAGAAATTCCCCAATCTGCTGTACGGTCGTCATTTCACGCTATTGACCGAAAATAAACGGTAACTGTCCATCTTCTGTTCGAAGAAGGGCATCTCAGTCTATTTAGCCAGCCGACCTTAACGATGGGCACCTATTCCACTTGGTTATGACTTTGAAATCATAGTTCATGTTTTGTTCACCGGAATAAACATGGTAGTTTTCTGACGCTTCGGACAGCTGGGCCAGCTGTCCTTTTTTCGAAGAGCATGCCGACTCTATTCGCTTCTATCGCACTTCTCGCATTGGTCTGACTGACGTCCTTTCCCGCCTCATCTGTAACATCAGGAACCCAACGAAGATACGGCGATTGCTGTTATTTCGACTGGGGACGATCTGCACCGTCAGCTTTCGGACGCCATACAAGACAGACCAATTAATACCACCAAAATCTACCACGCTACCGAACAAGATCCCATGCTTTGATAAATTTCCCCTATGTGCAAACCAGATGGCCCAGCACTGCTTTCACTGGCGATTTCCGCCAGCTCTTACTGCGTCGAGCATCGCTGTCTGTGATGGATACCTTTCCCAAGTTAACAGACCATGTGGGAATTCCTCCTCCACATGGACCTGTTGTGTTACGCCAGTTTCATGCTGCTCAATCTGGTACCAGTCGAATGAATGCCATTGCTCGTAGCTTTGCCAACTAGCCGGGTATTGACAGCGACATCAGCGACCTCGTCCGGTATTGTTCACATTGTCAACAAGCTGCCCAAATACCCGCTCGTCAACCGCCAGTGCCATGGCGAAATCCGCATAGGCTTTCGTCCCGCATGCACATTGATTTCGCCGGCCCACTTGACGGTGTCACTTAGCTGATCGAAATGGACACTACTCAGTGGCCTCAGATTGCACCGCTGCATCCGGCAACCACCTCTGCCACTATCGCCTTCCCTACGGCGCATCTTCAGCCAACGTGGCCTACCGGATGTTCTGCTGTCGAATAATGGATGTCAGTTTACTTCCTCGACATTTGAGGATTTCTGTCACCAACATCATATCCAGAATCTTGGCTCCCAACTCTTCCATCCCCAATCTAACAGCCAGGTGGAACACTTTGTTGGAACTTTTAAACGAGCCCGTTTGGTAGCTCGTGGGGCCGAAATATTCCAGGGCTTCCTGTTTTCCAACAGGACCCGCATAATGCGGTGTCTCCTGCTGGTGTCTCCTCGCCGAAACTTAAGTGGACAAGTAACGAAGTTCCATACACTGTTGTCTACTACTCTACCACCCTCACAGTCACTTCCACCTCTCTCTCGCGGCAAGCTCTCCGTCGGAACGCCTGTCTTCGTTTGTGACTACCGAGTTGGCTTTCCGGACAAGATTGCAGTGACAGTAGCAACACACATAGGCAGCATGCTGCCCGATATCGGCGTCGGTGATAACACCTGTGTTCGTCACCAAAATCAGATCCGATGGCGGTAGTGCAGCCATCCAACTAGACCTGAATCAGGTGCTTCACTCTCTCACGACACCCTGCTGGAAACCTTTGCAATTCCAGCAGATCTGTCTGTCCCCGAACCGAATGCCCTTTTTGGAATCACTCCCTGGCTCCGCACCTGTTGACAAGAAACCGGCCTCAAGCCGCCAAACCAACTGTGCTCGCCAAAGACCACAGCATATACAGGTCAATCCACGCCATAAGCGGTACTGACAAACTCTAAGAGGAGTTGGAAATGCCTCTATTCCCATGATGGGTCAACACACAAAGGCGTCGCAAGCTATCTGGCTACCTGCCGGCCATGTCTGCCAAATTCTGATTGGCCGATTGTCTTGGCCTATGTCGCTCGCGCGCCCTCTTACATACATTCAGCCTTTGTTTGAAAACGACTTGCTCTAACGTGCTTTGGTGAATGCCCGCTTTCTTGTGCTGGCTCGTTTTCGCTTGCTTCTCTCGTACGGGTCTTGCGTACTAGTCGGTTAACTCACCGTTCGTGTTAATTAAAAGTTTAAGGCGCGGGCTTTAACAGCTGGGTGCAATAAATCGATAACAACTTCTTCAATGGCCGCAATAACTAAACTGCCGATGAAATCTCTAATTTTTCAAGGATCTTTATCTCACCAGGTGACCCTTGTGCGTCCGAGGGTGTGGCCACATCATGCAAATACGTCATGAATAGATAAGAGGAGAGATCTAAGTGTTGACTAAGCGTCTAGGGAAACATCAGAGTTCGCACTAAGAATGTGGTCTATGTCAGAAGGTGGAAACTTAACGGCCCCTGTGATCACCACACCCATGGTACTCTCATCGAACATGACAGGGAGTGTAACGGTTTGCCTATTGTGTCCTCAGCTAATGAACCGATTTTTAAAATGAATAAGACAGTCACCCTTCGCAAGGAAATCGCTACCTAAGACTAAGTCCCAAGTGAGGCCTGGTACCACGAGAAAGTCTTGTGTGCGGGCAAAGCCTTCGAAATCCAATGTCAAATGAATGGTTCCCGTACATTCCAAGTGTGACCCATTGACTGCGATTAAGGGGTTAGGCAGTGTGATTTGGCGTACTTGTGAGGCTAGGGTTTTTGAGAGGACACGTTCATTAACTGAGGACAAAGTAGCACCAGTGTCTATAAGTTATTCAAAGGTCTGATCCTCTATCCTAACTAGCAAGAAAAACGAGAAATCAGTCTAACAGCGCAAGGAAGAATGCAATGAATAACGTAAATAGCAAGAAGGTTTAGGAATTTTACCCGGTTGCAGGAGCGTGGACTCCATGCTGTTCGTCAACTGGTGAAGCCCGCATTGCCACTGGCTGGCCATTGTTTGTGAGTTGGAGAACCCAAGCAGGCAAAAGCTGTTGTCCCCCATATGAAGTGGTTGCCAGATCAAACCAGGCGGCCCGAAACGGCATGGGGGCACGCCAGTGTTGTTGCAGAATGGCGGCTGATAGGGACGAGGTGTCTACTGCAATGGAGGTTGAGGCCAGTTATGTTATGACAAGAAACGGTCCACCTGGTCCAATGCGCCCTCCAGTAGGAGAGCAGGCTGCATCATGAGGTTGTCGGCCATGGCTCCAGAGGACAGCCCTTTGATGAAATGATAAAATATGACGTCCTCTGCATCGTCCGCATTGAGTGAGCGGTAAGCGTCACAACAGAGTTGGAGTAAGTCGCCTGCAAATTGAAGTGGTGTCTCACCAGGCTGCTGGCGGCGGTTGAGAAACTTGGATATTCTGTGACCAATCCAGGGCTTGGGTGAAAACAAGCCACGTTGTTTTTCACAGAGGTCGTCGCACGGGTTACTGCTCTTGGCATCCGAGTTGATGGCTTGCCGAAGTTGTCTAGTGTCTAGGTAGTGGAGTAGTTAACGGCTGCGTTCTCCGGGTGCAACACCATTCAAATAAAAGTCAGTGGTATTGAGGCAATCTGAACAGTCTTTGGATCCATCATAAGGTTTAAAAGAGGGGAATAGCATGGTTCGGATCCAGCGGTGTACGGGGTTAGTCGTGGGGGTCGTGGCCAGAAGCTGCCACCACTGTCATAGTGCCACTATGTCTAGTACTCGGGCCTTGTTTGTCGGTCTCAGTTCCTACAAATGGAACGTAGTCATTTTCATTCGCCTTTTAAATATCAGTTTTATTTGCGGAAAATTCGTCGCCAAAAGTCATTTCAATCTTTCGCAATCGTACAAGAAGATAGACAGTCCGAAAGTAAAAATTAAGTTTTATTGAATTCAAATGGTTTTAAAAAACCAAAATTTATAAATCTGGGTAAATTTTCCTCCTCTTTTCTGCTCAGTTCTTGCTATTGACTGTTGAAACTTCGTTGTCCGCTCTCCGAGTCCTCCTGTCTTTCGTGCCCACTAACTCGAAGTGAAATGAAACCGGAAAACAAAAACAAACAAGCGGTAAGTCAGTTTAAAGAATATGCATTTTGCGATTTTTCTCATATATTCATCTTTAGCTCCGCAACAAAATCCTCACAATGTTAATCTGTCGTCACTACGGGTTTTAGCTAGTAGGGTTAAATTACACTCATGGCCTTGATCTAAAGAGTAGTTGCCTAGAATTTGATCCAACTCATTTAAATTTTCATATAAATGCTATTATTTTGTATCATAAGTGAATATAAACGGCAGCCCATGAGATTTTCATTCATTCCACACGCCTGCACTCTCACTTATCCCACTCAGGGGCCGCCGTTGAACGTAAATATTGAGTTTAGGTGTAAACCCTTGGTGACTCTTCGTAGAAACTGACTCGCTGCGAGGATAAATAAGGATAGCAATGTATGCCTGTTAGAAGTTAAACAATAATTATGAAATAAATTTTTAAAGCCATTCTGGACTTTAGTTGGACCAATTATGTACGTGAAAAAACGCACTAATTCAATAACGTCGGCGTTGATACATCGCTCGATTCGGGTCAGCCTTGATGCTCGTGTTATAACCACCGATGCCTGTATTTTAATGGAAAGCGTTTTTTATCACAGGAAGCCTTAAAGGGCTTTTGAATTTCATTTTGCCACTGTTTTACTGAAGCCTGGGCAGTAAACGTTTGCTATAGTCCTCCTATTTGATAGATGTTTACTTTGGATTAGCTCTTTTTGAGATCTTATCCAGCAGAAAGTCGATGCTTAAGTCTTGATACTCATGAGGAATGGTCTATTACTATGTTAACCATTAAAATTTTAGTTGTTTGAGCTACCTTTAGTATTCGATTGTTTAAAATACTTGCTTAAAATAAAATGTTATTTTAAGGCCAACTACGATTCTGCCTTATCTTTGCTTCTACCAGACCCACTGATGATTTTTATATTTTGTTTAGAGTCCTTTTTAAGCCTTAAACACAGGCTTTGCAGTATCGACAGGTTCTTTTGCGTCGATCTGCGCCACTGCTACAAATTCCACTAGGTCTTATTCATTTTTTTCGCCACGTGCACCATCTTGGCAGCCATCCAGCATGTCAGGGTTCAAAATTTTGTAGAATTTACCTGCCCGAGGGCCTTGTTGCTGATTATCTTTCCGTAAATTACGATCGGCAGTGTTGGATATACTGATTTGTCCACGCATGCTCTTTCGTCAGCAAAGACCGCATATGAAGGGTCCAGCATCTTTGTGAACATCCTAATGGACTCCTCCTGCCGATGGGGTGCATCACCTCGAATAAGGATCAGCTTCAATTTCATATATCACTGATTTCGTTGATCGGGGATGGAGACCGTATCCAAACTTCCGGCATTCCATCCTTTTCCTTAGTCACAAACAGATCTAACGCCTGCACAGGCCATGTAACCAGCTTCATTTCAGCACCTTCACAGATTATTGATGTAAAATATTTGATAAAATACAATTTGTTTCATGTTCTTGATGGCCTTTTTCAACCCAGTTGACCGCTGTCGTGAAAAAGCCCAACGTTGACTCCAAGTTTTCGTTTCAAAATAGCCGGGCTCAGACTCAAACAGTTGACATCCGCATGCCTTTTACTGGCGACGGCTGCTTACTAAAAAGTTGTGGGTGGCAGAGCCAATGAATATCCTTTCGTTCCGGCATCCTGAGTCGATTCTGATTCTGAACTTCCTTCCTGTTTGTTTTTCATTGAACCAAGTCTGTGGAGCATGCCTTTTAATACTGACGTCATAGTTTTGATGGTAATTTAACAGTAGGCGCAATTTATGAGATCTTTTCGAGCGGTTTATGTAAAGGAGTCCTCATCGCTTGTTAATGTTTTTTCTCCGTAACTTCCTTGTTTACTAGAACAAACACGAGATAGCAGTTGCAAAGGGCTCCCTCAAACGATAGCCAATAGTCGCTATTTGAAGTCATAAACTTATGTAGGTTATATGAGGTGCAACAAGTGAACCCTCGTCATGGTGATGTTTCCCCTGCTGGTCTGTAATTGTTTTTTCTCAGGCTTAGGAACCCGTCATTTGGCAGATTTTTTCGTAAAAATTCAAAGTTGCTGCTGGCCACTGACATATTTCTCTTTCCGTCAGTGGTAGTTTTACAGAGTTGTGATGTAATATACTCGACTCTGCTGAATCCCCTTACTATCATATGACATCTTGAAACAAGAAGAGGCGTTCTTTCGGCGAAGGCCTCTTTTTGCTAAGTAGTATGTCGAGTTCTTGTAGATGTCCGTTGGAACTGTTGGATGCTAAGTGACGAAGTCAATGAATTCACCGTCGCATGAGCTCTAGCTTGCTTTAGTCGCTGGCAGAGAAATTTTACCAAAGAAAAATTAGGACTACTCGGTAGACTGGTTGTCAAACGCGCATAGGCATCAGGATCCAATCAAAACCGACTGTTTGACATTTCTGAGTTCACTAAGGAGAACCGTTTTGGCAGGCAACCTGGCGCGTCCACGGGTGGCGGATAGTGGCGTGGCCTTTAGTGAAGGTTAGCTGCGAAATAAGCAGGCTCCCGGGTCTGGCGAATAAGCAGTCGCGGACGCAACAGCGGCAGTTACCAGGGCGCGGTGGGCTGAGGTCTGGCGCACCGACTGCTTTATAAAATGCCGCACGGCCCAATGACGACACTGTGACATGGCAAGCGTGCACCGCCGTTGGGGACCCGCCTGTATTCAAAATTCCCAAGAAACCTCATGAACCTGTCAACTTACGATTTTACGACCCATGCTACGGCGTCCGCGGGAACCGACGCGCTCCGCAACCCTTGTCCGGTGGTGCGGGCGAATAATGTGCAAGCTGGACTGCTAAACAAAAAACGGACTCTTGGTATTGGATGCTGGAATTTGCGAACATTTCTGGAACCTGGTACTCAAAGTCTGACAGCGCATAGTCTCCATGAATATCACGTGGATGTTTGTTGCTTGTCAGAGGTCCGACTCCCCGACTCAGGTGCCCGAGAAATCAAAATCCCGGGGGTCGATTTTTATTTCACCTTGTATTACAGCGGTCCGAGTGACTCATCAGGTAGACACGGTATGGCTATTGCCCTCTCGGAAGAAGCTAACCGTGCACTACTAGCATGGGAACCAGTCAACGACCGAATGGTCTATGTTCGACTAAAAGGCCATTTTACGAACATCTCGGTCGTATCTGTGTATGCACCTACGTCGGCGGCTGAACAGCATAAGAAAGATAATTTCTACTCGCAGCTGCAGGAGATAGCTGAACGACTCCCTCGTCGAGATCTGCTAATTGTTGCCGGGGTCTGGAATGACCGGAATGGGCCCGGTGACCCGACAAACAGCCACCTTCTTGGTCGTTTTGGGCTTGGCTCTCGAATGGACAATGGTGAGAGGATGCTGCAGTTTGCCGAACAGAACCGACTGTTTGTTACCAACACATGCTTTCAGCATCCTCACAAACATCTACTGACTTGGTATTCGAACGATGGCCGTACCGCCAGTCAGATCGATTAAATTCTAGTTGGTTCACGGTTTCGCAGCTGGGTCCACGATAGCAGGTCGATGTGAGGTGCCGAAACTGGTAACGTCCACGGTCTGACCATGTTCTCGTTCGCACGCGCCTGAAGGTTCACCTCTCATCTGTGCCCAAACTGCCACATGCGCGACGCCTTGATGTCGCAAAGCTCCGGCAAACAAACACTACCGAGGCTTAAAGCACAGAAATCCAGTCCCGTCTTATGACCCAGGCTGACAACGAGGGCAGTAGCAAGTGGCAATCACTGAAGACATCCATCTATGGGGCAGCTGAGAAGATTCTCGGATTCACTCAGCGGCGCCGCAGTGACTGGATCAGCGGAAGAACCCTGCAGCTATCGGCCGAGACGACTCGAGCCAGGTCCCGAAACGATGCCTCCTTCCGCCAACTTCGAAAGCTGACAGCAAAGTCGGCTAGAGATGACCGGCAGAAGTATTGGTTCGAAACGGCGACTTCTATGGAGCAGGCTTCTAATGTTGGTGACACCCGAAAATTGTACCAAATCGTACGCCAGGTTAGTGGTAAGTCCCCGACACTCTGTGATTCTGTTTGCGATGTGAATGGAGGATTTATTGCCGACAACTCGGCCAAGGTTGATCGCTGGCGTGAACACTTCGAGCACCTACTCATCTTTGACGAACAACCCATCACACCCTCCCTCTCCTCCACAGCGGATTTTCAATCCTCTCCTGCCTACGCAGTGTCGTGTGACATCCCTTCCGAAGACGAAGTTACCGATGCAATGCAGAGGCTACGCAACAACAAGGCGTGCGGAGAGGACGGTATTCCTGCAAAAATCTACAAGTCCTGTGTCGACACCCTGGCTCCTCGGCTCCATGAGGTGATAGTACAGGCGTGGCGAGAAGAGACCGTTCCCGATGACTGGGGCTCAGGTATCCTTGTACCTGTCCACAAGAAGGGAGATAAGACAAGATGCGAGAACTACCGTGGCATAAGTCTTATCGATGTTGCTGCAAAGGTCTTCGCTCTTGTTCTTCTCAGGTGCTTCCAGTCTGCACGTGACTCCAGGACACGACCCAACCAAGCCGGATTCCGAGCTGGGCGTGGATGTGCGGATCAAATATTCACACTGAGGCGCACTCTAGAATTCCGCCATAGCCACCAGCAACCGACGGCCGTTTGCTTCGTCGACTTTGCCGCCGCATTCGATTCCATCCATCGTGAGTTCCTGTGGCGAATAATGTAACTAGATGGAATGCTGACCAAACTCATTGCGATGATTAAGGCCTACTATCGGTCTACCACCGCACAAGCCCTGGTCCACAACAATCTCTCTCAGTCGTTCGATATCCGGTCTGGTGTCCAACAGGGCTGCGTCCTTTTGCCCATTCTGTTTAACTGCGTCATTGACTGGATTCTCGGCAAAGCCCTACATGAAGAGGACGGTGTTGAACTTGCACCCGGACGCCGACTAACTGATCGTGACTAAGCCGATGATATTGCGCTGTTAGCCTCAAACTTTAATGGTCTACAGTCAGTAGTGTCGCGGTTAAATGAGATCGCTATGTCCGTAGGCATGTCCATAAATTCCGGAAAGACGAAGTTGTTCTCGAGCTGCATCCCTGACCAGGAAAAGGCACCCCAGAAGATTAATGGCCATCAACTTGCAGAAGTAGACAACTTTAAATACCTCGGGGCGAGGCTGTTACCGAATGGGTAGAGCAAGGACGACATTGTCTCCCGTATTGATGCTGCTCGCTGGGTTTTCCAAATCCTTCGAAAGCGCCCATTGATCCGACGTGACATCTCCATCGCTCCGAAGATTCGTGTATACCGTGCATCCATCCGGTCAGTTCTCCTCTATGGTGGTGAATGCTGGGCTGTGCGCGCCGAAGATGAGCGAAGACTGGAGGTCTTTGACCGCCAGTGCCTGAGGACGATCCTGCGAGTTAAGTATAGCGATTTCATCTCAAATGAGACAGTCCGAATCCGTTGCGATCGTATCACGAGGATATCTCAGGCCATTCGAGAAAGGCGACTGAGGTGGTTTGGACACGTTCTCCGTCGTCCGCCCCACGAGCTTACCTATGCTGCCCTCGAACCCGCACCACAGCCCACCTGGAAACGTCGAAGTGGAGGGCAACTGAAGACCTGGCCAGACACCGTCCGTCAAGACATGGAAACAGTTCTTGGACCTTCTACCTTCGGCCTCCGTCGCTGGAGAAGGGACTGGGTGGAGCTTTCGAGATCCGCTGCCGCCAATCGCCACGCATGGAGAGTTACCGTTCGTGACGTCACTGAGGCCGGCTAGATCAGGCATGATCACAGCCGTAACAAATACAAGTACAACCGTTTTGGCATGAAGACTAATACCCATAATCTTTGTTTGCCTGAAAATCTTTATTCAGGCCACAGTCCTCAAACTTCCACCGGCTTCCCGACTCACTTTGCATTGAAACATCCGCTCTGCTAATAGCAGCTAGGTAGTCGGACTTGCAGACAACATGAGAACGTGAGTCACCACAAATTTTACCATCGCGAGATAGACTTCATCATCAGCTCCACTGTGATATGGGGTCATATGTTCGTTAACTCGAAAAGTTTCCTTCCTTGTGCTCACACGTTTCATTTGCAGAAACAATCTCTTGATTGCCTTGATGAAATTTAGATTCGCAGCTGAGAGAAGTGGGTCGGAAGATTAGACTTGCGTTCACGCATCCTAACCTGCTCCCCATCTAATACTCAGAGTCGGTCCCTTTGTTTTTATCGGGAGTTGTACACGTACTGTAAAGGTACATTCCATTTCGAACTTCACTAGTCGGCTGCATCCGGTGTTGCAACAGGGACACTAAACGTACCCTTATAAAAACATTAAAGGAAGGTAGTTTTGAATTATAAGTGGGACGGTTTCAATCCATTTTGACACTGATGACCTCAAAAACCTAATACATATGATCGATTTCTCATTATCTCTGTCCCCGTGGACTCGATGCTTGTCAATAATTTAAGAAGCCCTATATGTAATACGGGGTTGTGTCGTAGATTAACCTGTTACTGACGAAAACCAGTGGAGCCTAAGTATCATTTTCTAGTTTGTACGCTTTTAGTATGCAGAATTTGAAATTTGGTCACCCGTTCGTCGGGAATTTGATTAAAACCCTCATCCTATTGTTTGCGATTGACACATGAGATTGACACGTTTGCGACCCATTCTACTGGTTTAACCTAGTCGGATTTGACCCGGTTGAGAGCCTCGATACCGATATCGGGACTACGAGTGATCAGTTATTGAGACCGCAATGTGCCTTCTGCTGTATATTCGGAATCATGCATCAAGTGTGACACCTCAAAAAAGATGGTCGAGGTATGTGTGAGCTTAACTAAAAACACAAATTTAGATTTAAATGGATTTCTGATGTTCCTTAGAATGACTGCCTTTGATGTGCACCACTGCCTTTCTACTGAATACGTTCATGCTTGTCGGGAGGCTTTGTATCTCATATTTTTGCAAACCATTTCGTTGATTTGGTACAGCCTTTTCCCTCACGTTATACTCATTACTGTCTGGTAAGAGTCCCTACCAACGTCAGCTACAAGGTCAGAGTTTGAAATATGTGCGCGAAAAGCTGTGTAAGTACGGTATGTACCCAGTGCCTTCCTAATAGAACCCGAAGTCTTGCTGTCTTAGAATATCAGTCAAACGGCAAACTGTCCAAGGATTGCCTTCGGGCATCAGGCCTGATCATTTGTCTGTGCATTTCATGAATCCTTCATTTTCTCATTTTATTTTATTTTGCCTTTCTACAGTACTCAACTTGGGAGTCGTCCTTGTGTTGGCACTCCCGTACCGGCCATGGAGTTTTCAGACTGGCTTAAGGACTACTTACTGGGTCTGAGCAGCAATGTAGACACTGTATTTGTGGAATATATCCATGGCCTGCTGCAGGATAACTCCATGGATAAGACCGAGAAGCTTGAATGCATAAGCGAATTTCTCAGCTCGGTCACAGTAAGTCGCTCTCTGTTCCACCAAATGACATTACTATCTGTGTGACTTGTTATAACTTACGTTCATTTGAATTTCACAGTTTCATTCGCCCAAAAGCTCTTTTTCTCTGAAGTTAAGTTGGGCGAATTCTGTTTAGCCTCTCTGAACTATCCTGCTGGTATAGAACTTCATAGAAACCGACAAGCCAGAGTCCGTGGCGCAGTGGCTAGAGTTTTTTTGATTTGTAACTTACGAGATCGTGGGTTAGAACCTTTGGGTTGGGCATGGGTGGCTGATGACAGCTAATAAGTCCGAAATTGTCATTCCAGTCTCAATTGTCTTTGTCGGTAGTGTGTTTCTTTCTAGAATTTTATCCATAGCCATATATAGCCGCGTGTATTCATCTAATTTCTTGCCTTTTTGTTGTAGTCATCTGAAAAGGCTACTACGGGGAGTTCGATCATATTGGAGCATTTTGCAGCCTGTGAGTCGTTGACGTATTCTGCACTTTAAAATACCTTTTGTGACCAACATCCTCCGCGGTAGACAACATTTCTGTCTTACCTTGTTCCAACAATTTGACCATTGATTTGGAGAATGTCCACAACAGCGTGGTGCAGGGGGCGGTGACTTGTGCGGGAATCAGTTTTAAGTGAAATTAGACTTGCGCAGCATCTACCACACTCGTTGTTCACCTGTGCCCGATGTCAAGACAGGGTCAAGAAGACCGCAAGTTGGATTTGGTGCCGTGTCTGACACGGCCGGCGAAGCTGTCTTCGTGCGCCACAGCACGACCTGCCCCCTTCGGCGTCGCCGTCTGACTCCCAAGCCACTCATTAGCCACTTAACATACATACTGGGCTGATAATGCGTCAGATGGCTGCCTTCTCAGCCACGGTAAACCCTGATAGTCTCAGACTCACACAGTCAGTCGTCATAGAGCGGCCACATTGAGAAGGCGACGTTGCAACTGGGCTGCCAGTGCGTCGAGAAGCAGTTGCTTACCTTCTATGTTCACCTGGTAACTCTTAAAAACACTGCCGGTTTGATAAATTCGGTAAGGGACGCGCCAGGATCCACCTCAGGCTGTCGTCTGTTTCCGTCACCATTGACCATTCTGCTCTCTGCTTAAAAATGGAGCGTATTTTTAAAATCGGAATTTGCCCTTTGTCTGAGTAGTATTCTTTGAAACTCACTTACCTAGTTGTTTTTTAGCAGTTGATGCCACTTGCTTGTTTTAACCAAGACGTGCCAGACGTGATTGCGCAGTCGTTAAATAAACGCTCACCAATCGCTAACGGAACTTGTTCGTCACGCTATGCCTGTGGGGTTTATTTCCGAGCCCCGTCAGCAGCCACGCAGCGGCCGGTAGTCTAGACGCGATAGCATTACCGGCAAAGACAAAAGGAGACTGGAATATCCATTTCTGGCTCATTAGTCGTCATGAACCAGTCATATCCAGCCCCAAGTGGTGTCCCAACCGGGTCTAGATCTCGCGATCTAACCATTGATCCATTGCTCAGACTACCACTCAATTCAAAAAGGGGACGGTGCTTTGATCGAGGTGCCAAGACCTCAGCGAATATACCTGGACATTATAGTTTTGAGGAGAATCTGTCGTTCCTCAAACAGGGTGCCATTTTTATCCTCGATGGGAGTGTAGTACCAACCTTGCGCGGCAGAGCCGGTAACGGGATCTACTCTCACCGCAGCCACTACTGGCCAATGTTGCCAGCCAAGGCCAAGTATAAAAACACATTCGGGTTGACCGTGTTTTGCATTTCCGACAAATTTATTTTCCACAGAGAGGCAAAAATCGAGTAGTCAGTCGTAATCAAAAACGGATCAGAAGGTAGCAGGTGGTGGCGGATGCTTTCAACAATGGTCTTCTTCAGAGAGACCGAAGTGGTGGTCGGCTGCCTAGTAACCCTTGTCGGATCAGGAGTCCCGCCGGATTGGCCTCAATTCCGGCGGCGAGGAAGGGAAGTCGGAGCATCATGGTCGCAAGGGGCTGCTCCGTCGTCGAAAACACAGATAGAGAGGAGGGTAGATGGATTCACCGTAGGGAGGTTTGGTGTAGCAGACCTCGGCCGCCGTGAGGGCGGGTGGTAGTTGGGGAGGAAGATGCAGCCTGTCTATTTTCTTCTACCTCTCCGTTTCTATTTTTTATTTGAACCAATTGTGAGAAGCTCAGCGGCCTCTGTGGGATTCGAACCCGTGTCAGTACAGCCAAAGTTCTAGTCAACTGAACTAAGAGGTCCCAACACCGGGAGCCGGAAGTTTAATCACACTGGGTCAAGTTAACTGCCCGGCCTACAGCGAAGTCTGGTACAATAAACTGGCTGCCCAAGCGCGATTTCCTAAGTTATCAGTTCAGAATACACCAAGCACACTTCGGTTATGGGCTCGGTTCTCATTCACATCGGAACCGGGCCTGATGATCGAAGTGCCCTGAGCACAAGCACTACTGACAGAGTTTGGTCAGGCGATCACACAGAGGGCAACTGTCCGTAACTAAATGGGCACTATTGTGAAAAAATTCGGTGGCTTCGGTGGGATTTGAAGCCAACAAGCCGTCAACAAGGGAGGCTTACATGCAGCCAATGCCCTAACCAACTGAGCTATCGAGGTCCCTAATCTAGAGCCGTGAGTTTAATCACACCTCGGTCGATTTAGCCTGCTGCAACATGTATGGAATCCATTAACTATGCTACAGCAAGCTGACTACTGCCCAAGCAGGATTTCCTAAGCAGTCAATCTAGAATCCCCCAGACGATGACTCTACCAGGCATATTTTATAAGTAGAGGGGGTTTGACAGATTAGATGCAATTGTGACCCACAACTCTCTTTTTTTGCCTTAGCTTTCGCCGACTCTGAGGAGGCAGAGCCAGTTCCTCTGCCTACCGCCACAACGGCTGGCGGTCATAACGCAGAAGCTGAGGGCGAGGGCCTGTTTGACAGTCTTGCCTCGCAGATGCGTTCTCTGCTGCAACAGCCCCCAGCCCAGAAAACGTCTGCTGCCGCGGCTTCCGCCGGACCGGTGGCAGCGGCGCCGGCTCCTCCCAAAGAGCGCGACGCTTGCACCATCGCCGCTCTTCGGGCTGCCGGTGTAGTGGAGTACCAGGACAGCGAGGAATCCAAGTCGGCCCTGCAGGTGGCCCTGGCTGATGCGGAGTTCTTTGCCAAACAGCCTCATGTGGCGGCGACGGCGGCAAGCGGCGGCGGCCTCGCACCACCGCCACCGCCGGTTGGTCGAAAGGGCGCGGAACCATCGGAGGGTCTCCCGGCGTCCCCCGACACCGAAGTCATTCAACTCGAGGAGGTGGAGGATGCAGCGGGCTATGGCAAAAAGTATGTTGAAGCTCGTTTCCGTCTCCTCCCTGTGCGCTTATTAGTAGGGATTCCTTACATGTAGCATAGTGTGTTTTATTATAAATTATTACCTACTTATTTGCTTGTAGTAAGCACATTTTCTTCCGTATGTATTCGGCACATATCAATCCATTGCACTCCCCAAACGGAACTCTTTATTTTCCTGTGATTACTTGTAGTTTTATTAGTTTCGGGCACTCCCTGCCTATCTTACTTACGTGAACTCTGCTTGCGCCCTCGCTCGCTATCAAAGGAGTTATGCTGACGGCCGAGCAAGAGACCTTTTTATTACTCACGATCGCAATCACAGCCACCTGTGATTCAAATGAGTGTGGAGATAGGTTTGGGTTTCTGAATTGTTTAGCTGTTTTTAATGTTGGTGTGAATAGGCGGTCACTATATGGCTGGCCTAAATGGTCCTGAGGGGAAGGCAGGGAGGTTTACTAGTTATGTTTCTGATTTTAATTGTCGCATGCCAAACATAAGTTGATTCAAATAATTATTTCTATCATTTTTAAACTTTTATACAGTCTACCTTTTATTTCTTCGGCAGGATCGTCTTTTGTGGTCCTATTTGCCTTTTGACTTATAACAATAACCTCATTTTACCTTTTCAGTAACCCAACTTTCCATTTTTCGTTAAATTCGGCCAATCTAAGGTTAAATTTCTGTTTAGAGACATCAGGTGTCTGAGTAAAAGGTGTTTACATTGATGGATTGGAGTCTATTTAGTACTTTGAAACAAATGTAACTTTCCTTTATTTAATATTTTTTGATCACTTCTAACACAGTTAAGTATTCATTTGCATTCGCTAACCATGGATTACTTTTTTGGCCAAAAATTATGTTGGATAGTTAGGCGGGAAAATAGGTATTTGGGCGGCCCTACAAGACAGTTTTGCCTTTTCTTCCTTTCCCCTGCTTCGACCCACTCATTTAACCCCTTTTACCACCGGTCCTGTATTAAACAAACGTGGGATCTCTGTTACCGTGGTGTTAATTATAAGGAATCGTTGCCCCCCCATTTGACTGCAACTTATTGCCCCTCCCTTTTTTGCACCTTCTCTCAGGGGAGACGTCAAACCGGGCAACGTACTGGATGCTCTGGCCACCCTCAATCCGCACCAGTTCGCCTCCTCCCAAGCCGCGGCGGTGACCGCGACCACAGCCGTGGCCGACTTGAAGGCCGGCCGAGTTAAACGCCTGCCCACTCCGGGGGATATAAGCAGCAGCACACCCGCCTACCTCATCATGTCACGCACCTACCGCAGTGCTGCAGTCCCCGCCTCCTCCACCACCTCCGCTACCAGCGATGTTGCTCCCTCCCAGAACGTTGGCGGTAGCAGCGAAGGCGGCACTGTCATCTCCTCAGCGTCGTCTGGCAAGAAGAAGAAGCCCGCGCCGCCGCCGACCAAACATCTGGCTGACATTGGTGCCCGAGCAGAGGAGAAGCAGCTGAGGATGGCCGCCCGCAAAAATGAGAAGCTCTGCAATGTGCCCGTGGCGGGGCGTCAGCGTCTCGATGACATGGATGCCTTCTTTATCAGCGATGATGATGAGGATGGTGTTGGCGGTGGTGGTAAATTGCCTCATCCCACAAAATCGAAAGGTGTGTGTTCCGTTGCCTGCCAACTGTGTGCGTATGCCTGCCTTCTTTCCTTAGATTAATCCTCTGGAATGGGGGGAGGGAGTCAGGGAGAGAGAGAGAGGACGGTATCCCTTAACACTCTTGGTGGGTGTTTGAGATAGCTATGTCAGTTGGCTTATCCATAGACACTGGAAAGACGAAAATATTTTTGAGCTGCATCCCTGACTAGGACAAGCCACCCTTTAAAAGTATACAGCTTTAACTACTTCGGGGCAAGTCTGCTACCGAGTGAATACACGATGGACGACCCGGCGAAAGGCGTGGTGTTGTAGCTCAACTGGTAGAGCGTTGGCTGCGTAAAGACCTTCCCTGCCATACGGGTTCGACTCCTGCCGACGCCGAGAGCTTTTTTCACAATGGGTCAACTACATTAGGCAAATCTACCAACCTCCTGAATAATCCACTTCATACAATGTTGTGTCGTCGGCGCGCCCTGATTGATTTTTGAATAGCCAGTGATTCTCGGTTGTGCACACGAAAGTTCGACCATCATTTTCGACGATGTCCACCGAACAGGTCAGTGCAGTGCCGTTGACTTATCTGTGAGACTTTTAAGTGATAGTAGACTTTTCGCAGCATCTTAAGGCACTCTCTTTTCTCTTATCTATCTGAACCTAGTGTGTATCGCCTGAGGTGCAGTAGGCAGATTGGAAACTTACAGGTGAGTATCTCGGTGTTGCTCGCGGGGTTTTCTCAATCCTCCGAAAGTGCCTATGAATCAGACGCGACATCTTGATCGCCACGAAGTTGCGTGTGTACCACGTATCCATCCGGCCAGTCCGCCTCTATGGGTGTGAATGCTGGGCTTTGAAGGGAAGCGAAGACTGGAGGTATTTGAGCACTGCTGCCTGCGGGCCGTCCTTCGAGGGATCTGAAATGAGACAGTCGCTGTGGCAGTATCGCGAGGGTATCTCAGGTCATTCATGAAAGGCGACTGAGGTGGTTTGGGCACGTTCTCCGTCGTCCATCTCACAACCCTGGCTATGCTGCCCTCGAACCGGTGTCGCAGCCCACCTGCATGCATCGAAGAGAAGGGCAATTCAAGACTTCGTTCGAACCCGTTCGTGAAGGCATGGAAGCGGTTTTCGGACTCCGTCTCTGAAAGACAGAATAGAAGGATCCTTCCAGATCCGCTGCCGCTAATCGTCACTATCTACCCTCAGTCACCCGCAGCCGATGTCGAGAGGACCGAGGCGGGGGGGGGGAGGGGGGTCTGGCGTTGGTCGCTTTCTCCAATGCGTACCAGAACACTGCTCGTCATTTAGTTTTAGGTGAAACAAGACTTGCGTTGGAGCTACCGCACTAGCTACCCTCATGATTCTACACACGACAGCTCGACCATAAATTTCGCTGCTATCAACCATATGCTCCAAACAATTCACTTCATTTTAGTTAACCCAAATGAAATTCAATTCACGGCGAAAGGCGTGGCGTTGTTGCTCAACTGGTAGAGCGTTGGCTGCGTAAAGACTTTCCCTGCTATACGGGTTCGACTCCTGCCGACGCCGCGAGCTTTTTTCACAATGGGTCAACTAACTTAGGCAAATCTACCAACCCCCTAAATAATCCACTTCATACAACGTTGTGTCGTCGGCGTGCCCTGATTGATTTTTGAATAGCCAGTGATTCTCGGTTGTGCACACGACAGTTCGACCATCATTTTCGACGATGTCCACCGAACAGGTTAGTGCAGTGCCGTTGACTTATCTGTGCGGCTGTTTTAAGTGATAGCAGCATTTTAAGGCACTCTCTTTTCTCCTATCTATCTGAACCTAGTGTGTCTCGCCTGAGGTGCAGTAGGCAGATTGGAAACTAACAGGTGAGTATCACAGAGCCTTCCATGGCATTTATGCGGGGAGGAGAGGTGACGACCATGCTAGCGGGGTATTAGAAGCGCGGCGGACTTATCTTAACAGTGGGTGGGGGAGTCGGCCTAGGCGTTTATCCCTTTCATAGACATAAGGCTCATCCCAGGTACACAGAGGGGTGACGACGGTGTGGGAATGACTGACGCATAATCCACCCCGTCTGCTGTAGTCGGATCCCCATAAAGCTTCAGTGGATTGAAGGGGACTGTGGGGTGATAGGTCGTTCGTATGTGTATGTGTCGTAGGCCCTGTTGGATCAAGAGCCCCCGCCGGAATCCCAATTGATTGTGGTTGGAAGACCGAGAAAAGTCGCGACCTCAACCGGTTTGAGTCAAAGGTCCACAGGGGTGAGTTTGATACTTGGCCGGGAACTGCAGGCGAACAGATGCTGACAGTCATGTGGACAAACGCCGCAATTAGGACAGCTGTAGGATGTGGCCGGGTTGAGCTGGTGTTGGTGTACTGTCGAAGGAGCATGGAGTAGACACTGTGTAGTTGAGCGAAGGTCTAGCGAGTGACCTCAGTAGTTGTCGTCCTGAGGCCGCAATCTGAGGTAGATAGCCGGCTAAAAGGACAGTGGGCTGATAGCTGAGTTTTGCGTCGATAACGGCTCTCTGGTGAAGACGCTGGAAGCCTTTCATGATGACAGAGCCATCCGGGGGTAGATCTAAGAGGGGTGACAGCTTCCTTGTAGACAGCTCTAATAGACGGGTGAATGATGCGGCGGGGTTCAGGCGCGTAGCAATGGTGGTGATTAGGATGGTTGGGTGGCGAACAGGTCCACCAAAACTGCTGGCCTAAGAGTGCGTTGCTAAGGGCGACCGGCAGGACAGAGGCCTCCGCATGAAGGTGATCGATAGGCGACATCTTATAGCAAACCTTGATTAAGCGGCGGGTGGCGTTCTGTGTGCTGACTGAAGGTGTTCGTGATCCTGGGTGACGCAAATTATATCCGAACGAACTTGGGTAACGACGCACAACCCATGCCAGTCGATTACAAACTTCGGCGACACCCCTTGACCAGTCGAACTCGCAGCCCATGACTGATGGAGTCACACGCTCTACCAATTGCGCCATGTTTTCGAATCTCGCTGGCTGCAATCTTTAAGGTCACACAGCAGGGACCTGCACTGACCTCTGTCCTAGGGGTGGCTTATTATTGCTTTTGGCTTTCCACTATTCACATAAGCAGCACTCGGAGTGAACAGTTTACCGTCGAGTTATCCAGGAGGACTTGTCTTAATGTTATTTGGAGCTCTTCAGCGCTTCATCGGCTTCGGCTGTTGGTCAGCTCTGAGCACTGCTGCTTCCTAGGTTACGGATTTTGCCGTAACTCCTCCCCCCAGACAGTAGTTGAGTGGGTAGGGAAGGGAGAGGGGGCTTCGTGGGGGAAATGCTTATTGTTATATCACACTTAACAGGGATTTTTTTGCCTCCAGAATTATAGCTAACTACGGGTGACGCCTAATTCAGTGGCTGCGACGCCGTTAAAGCCTGCGAACGCTTTATAGTGTATTGATTGGTCCTACATTGGCGTCCATCCTCGTTTGCCTGCGTACGTCGTCTTCGGTCGGGGGGAGGGTAGTGGTCGTGGGGCTGCATGCTATCCCGTAGGAAACCGTCATTTAGTTTTGCATTTCCAGTCGTTTACTGCAGAGAGGAAAGTAATTCCTTCCCTGATATGCCATTAACCTTCAGTCCGGAAATGTCGCGTAGGCAGTGGCTCCTCTATTCCGCTAAACAGCACTTTTGCCGTGACTGTGCATTTAACGTAACTTCGAAATTCTAAGTCTCACAGAAGTAGTGCTTTTACCCACCGATTGCTTTGTTCGACAGAAGGTGTCTGTGTTCAGCGCTGCTGCCCCTGCTCCGTTGCCTTAGCAATCGGTTTGGTCTTGGCCCCCTGGGCAGTAGTTGCATCGGAAGTGAGGGGAGGGAGAGTTTAGTGGATGGACAGTTTACTGCTGTATCTCGGTTACTAGTTTTTTTTACATCCAGAATTATACCAAACTATTGGTTTACCCTGATTATATAGCAGTGGTAACACCGCTATAGCGTGTGGACTTTTTATGTTCAACGGATCAGTCACGATAGTAGTAAAATCACACTGGCCAGGATAAAGATGACGTCGTCTGCGTCGAGAGAGAGAGAGAGAGAGAGCGAAGTTAAATGTCCAAACTTTTCGATAGCAAGGGATAAGCTAATTTAAAAGGTTGTAGAATACTCAAAGTCTAAAGGTTTACATGATATCCGCATCTGTTATGGAAACAGGTCTTCACACATGAGGTAGCGTGCTGCAAATGGGAATACAGAGTGCTGATTTGCCGACATATGACGGAAAATTTTGTCGCATAGAATGCGGAGACTTTGCGGCTATTAGTTAAGAGTGGAACGGATGGGCGACCTCACCAAGAATGCGATCAGCAGATTGCTTGACCGTTTTAAAGAATGTCAGCTGAAGAGAGTATTCAGAGAATTCGTTTCAAAATGACCAGGTCTTTTGTAAAAAAAGGCTGGAAAAATAACTGGAGAGCAGTAAAGACTGCATCGAGGCTGATCATCCGGGCTTTTGTAAATCTTAGAGTTTGCATCTGCGTCCGTTATGTCGTCTTGGTCTCCCATACGGCTCTGGTTGCTGGACTATGAACGCGTGGGCAACTTGGCTATGCGTGACCACAGCTGGCAAATAATAGTCTTTCGAGTGAAGTGTACCGTCCTGTTTCCGAATGAAAAAAGGAAGAAAAAACAACCGGACTCGCCGATTAGTATTTTACGCTATGCACTGGTCATACGCTCTGATAAGACTGCTCACCGAGGGGCGTTAGAGAGCGGGCTGCAGCGCTCTGTCAAACTTGTAGGTTTGTGTGTGTGTGTGCGAGTCAAGCTGTCTAGGCATGCAGAGATAGGCCTGATTTGCGGCGTCACCGAGGCTACTGCTAAGGTTGGCCGTGGTCACATACCGCGCATATAAACCCAACCTTTTCCGCGCACAAAATACTGGCCTTGAATCTGTGCGTTTGTGGCATTTGCTTTGTGTATTTCCTGCATACTGTTATGACCCGCGCCTGGAGCCTTGGGTCACGGGCAGCCCCACCTGTGAGCATTTCAGGTAGCGTGCGAGCCACTAGCAGATAGGTTGTTTCGACTGACGAGCTTCCGCCCTCAGTTGACGAATTGTCAGCGTACGCGTTTTTGTGTATGTGCCTGTGTCCACGCCGCTGAGTCTCCCTCCCACGGCGTGGGCTCTCGGTCGCCTGTAATCGGCCAGTTTACTGATGCATTTTGATTGGCTACGTTTGGCAAGACGAGCGTTTCTTACGATGAGGTCTGTGCCTAAACTCGTTAACTGAGGTTCCACTGTACTTGTAAGTAACACGAACTGTGGACTTGCCCCACCTCCGACGGGGCTGCGTCCTTTCGCCCATTCTGTTTAACTACGTCATTGACTGGATTCTCGGCAAGGCCCTACATGAAGAGGACGGTGTTGACTTTGCACCCGGTCGTCGGCTAACTGATCTTGACTATGCCGATGGTATTGCACTGTTAGCCTCAAGCTTTGGTGGTCTACAGTCGGTAGTGTCGAGGTTAAATGAGATTGCTATGTCAGCTGGCATGTCCGTAAATTGTGGAAAGATGAAGTTGTTCTCGAGCTGCATCCCTGACCAGGAGAAAGCACCCCAGAAGATTAATGGCCATCAACTTGCAGAAGTAGATAACTTTAAATACCTCGGGGCGAGGCTGTTACCGAATGGGTAGAGCAAGGACGACATTGTCTCCCGTATTGATGCTGCTCGCTGGGTTTTCCAAATCCTTCGAAAGCGCCCATTGATCCGACGTGACATCTCCATCGCTCCGAAGATTCGTGTATACCGTGCATCCATCCGGTCAGTTCTCCTCTATGGCGGTGAATGCTGGGCTGTGCGCGCCGAAGATGAGCGAAGACTGGAGGTCTTTGACCGCCAGTGCCTGAGGACGATCCTGCGAGTTAAGTATAGCGACTTCATCTCAAATTAGACAGTCCGAATCCGCTGCGATCGTATCACGAGGATATCTCAGGCCATTCGAGAAAGGCGACTGAGGTGGTTTGGACACGTTCTCCGTCGTCCGCCCCACGAGCTTACCTATGCTGCCCTCGACCCGGCACCGCAGCCCACCTGGAAACGTCGAAGTGGAGGGCAACTGAAGACCTGGCTAGACACCGTCCGTCAAGACATGGAAACAGTTCTTGGACCTTCTACCTTCGGCCTCCGTCGCTGGAGAAGGGACTGGGTGGAGCTTTCGAGATCCGCTGCCGCCAATCGCCACGCATGGTGAGGTACCGTTCGTGACATCATTGAGGCCGCCTAGATCAGGCATGATCACAGCCGAAACAAGTACAATTTACCCCACTTCTGTTCCCAAAGACTGCACAAGAGTGCCAATTGTCACAAAAGACTTCAGTCGTGTGGCAGCTAATGCAGGTGCCTTTCTGTGTGCTAACTCATCTGGGGAGTGGACACAGTTTTTCATGAGAATTGTGAGTACGAGCGGGCCCCCAACAACCGCACGGATTGTTTGTTTGAAGTTGTTTCCTCTAGCGCTTTGGCTCAATAGCCTAACCACAAGGCAGCGGTGGCAAACGAACTTATTTAATGGCGGTTCACGCTCGCCAAGTCACAGCGCCGTCGTCATGCTTTGCGACAATTTATAGGTTTTTGGCGTGCCAGACCTCAGCCCGCCGTGCCCTGGTAACACTGCCGCTGCTGGTCCGCCACTGCTTATTTGTTAAACAGCTGGGATCGCAGCCTTAACAAGTACAAGTAAAAAGTACTGCGAATGGAGGCATTCCCAACACACACATACCTATCTTAACTTTTGATTTATGGAGCCGCCCAGCTTAATCGATTTCACACTTGGGTCAACTCAAATTAAGAAAATCTGCCAAACCAACTTAATAATTAAGTCAGCCTAGTAGTCATTTTGGTGGATTTAAGATGATTGCTGAAGAAATCCTGCTTGGGCAGTCAACTTGCTCCCGTATTGGTGGATTCCATATGAGCGATAAATTGAGCGGGTAATATCGATCCAAGTGTGATTAAACTCATGGCATGTAGCGGGCGTTTGTAGCTTAGCGGTAGAGCATTAGCCTCCGGCAAACGCTTTCTCTGATGCCCGGTTTCAAATCCCGCCAAACACCTAGAGTTTTTCACACTTGGGCCAACTCAAATGAATCAAATCTGCCAAACCAACTTAATAATTAATCGATTTCGTTTTACTTGAGGTCGCACAGGGATTTCCCTTTCTCCCCCATCCCGGCGCTCGCGGACTGAGAGCCACATTGCAAAGACCAGTTTCCCACGGATTTACGCACACGAAGGACTAATAATGTCCAGTCGAGATATTTGTTGGGGCCGCAATTAGAAGTTCCGAATGCCTTACCCACCAATAAACACACGCCCATTTTCAATCTTTGCACTGGGTATGGGAGCGATTTCTTTGCTTATTTTCAAGATTCCCTATCCCATCAAATGTCAACCGAACTTCTTAAGTGTGTTTTCGATTCGAGCATATTAATTAAGCATAGTTGCAATATATTTTAGTCACGTTAAGATCTCGATTTTTGAAGTAGCTCTTTTCTGAGTGCCTGCAAGATGCCTATCCTGTAAAAAATGGCCACCTCATTGATTCTCACTGCCCTTATAAATTCAAATATATTTTATAGAAGGCATGAAAAATATTTTTCTCGCACTTCTTTGGTAGTAACTTAGACTTTCTTTCAATGTTATACGTGAAGGAAAAGTAACGTTTTCCGTTTTCAAAAAGTTTCTAAATTGCCGAACATTTGTGAACCCTACCTGTCGTTACATTTGAATAGCCACGCGTCCAGGTGGATCTTGTGGCCGGTAGGGTTCAAAGTATTTCCGCAATTTGGAAACTTTTTCAAAGTTAGAAGTTGTCTTCTATCTATTCAGTTCTAAAATTGAAAGTTGACATAACTTCCTATCAAACGATTGCAAGAAAGAATAGGGTTGTGCATCTACACTTAACCGGCTGGATTCAAAATTATTCGGCAATTTAGAAACTTCTTTAGAAGGGGAAGCTAGTCTTCTCTCACGCATAAAATTTGAGGAAGATGTAATTTTCTACCCAACGAGTATAAGAAAAAATAATTTATGCACGTGTTCTATAAAATGCTATTCATAATAGCCTTGAAAATGAACAAGAATAAGGCATGCTACTTCAGTAACCACTTTTTACGGAATATACTTTTTGCAGCCTAGTTTTCCCGATGGGTGTTTGGCACATTCTCATATGCCAAGGCACTTAGATATGATTGCCCCCCATCACCGTGTCTTATGGGAACGGTGTTAAAAGGGATTTTATGCTTGGGTCATATCACAGGAAATAAAAAATTAAAGTCAAAAGTTTATTGTATAAAAGCAGAACATAATAGGTAATAATTATTCAAATAACCAAACATATGCGCGCGTTAATTAAAATGACAAATGCAAACAATAGGAAACTAGATCTGCGCAAAATGTGCATGTAAATGGGCTACACACCAGTATGGACGCTACATCGACATTTAGAGATTAAAATGAAACCATGAATGATAGGCGTTTCCCCAATTTTTTAAAACACTCATGCGTTTAGAGCGATATTGTAGAACGATAAACTGAGAAGCAATCGTACGCTGCTTAAACAAACTAAATTGAATTAAAAAATTAAGCTTAAGTTTAGTTAATAAACTCAACAATAAACGAATCAAACTAGAAGTATGTACAGGAAGCTAGAGATTTCAGAGTTTTGGAGCGCAGTAATAAGCATAACTATGCCTACTAAATTACATATAGTAGGTATATAAATGTGTGGGCGCCGCCGATCTGGTTAAGTCCCGTTTTCGCCCTAAAGCTTATATTAAAGCTCGTACAGACAGCCGCACCTAGACTAGTAGGATAGGATAGAATGCATCTGACAGAGCGATGGGGGATCGGAATGGCCATTTCTGGTTTGTTAGCCGTCATCAGCCAGTCTAACGTGAGCTCGGGGGCGAAAACAGAACTTGATTGTTCCATTACCAGATCGGCAATGCCCACTCACTCATCATATTTCCGATCTCTACCGACAAAGCAACGAGCCTGTGTTGCAGTGGTGGAGTAGTAAACTCAATGACCAAAGGTCCCGGGTTCGAACCTCGGAGGTTCCGACCCTTGATATTGAGAGTATGACTTTCTGATGACGGCTAACAAGCCAGAAATAGCCATTCCGGTCCCCTTTGTCTTATCGGATCCATTCCACCTAGGTTTATATATATATATATATAGTAGTTAATTGTACACCGATCTGCCTTTCATGACGTACCCATCCTGGTACGAGTACGAGCGAGCTAAAATGCACCCGAGTGTGTTAGCAAGACGACTAATTGTAATGTTACTAATTAAGTTTTAGTAACATATTCTTATGTTATAGTATTATTCTGACAAGACATAGTTCTCTAGAATGGCCATTTCTGTCCCCTATATATAAATGAGCCAGAATGTAACTTTGACGGGCGTGCGGACGGACTGTTGCGTACGCGAAAAGCCCCTCCCCTGTGTGCACCGTGCCTTGAGTACGTGTTTTTTCTGTTTTTGTAGCCGCAGCTCCGACCACAGCAAAAGCTCCTGCCTCCGCCTCCACTGACATCCTCTACGAGGGTGGGGGCAATAGAGAGCGCGTGCTGGAGGCGGAGAAGGTGGCGCGTGCCAAGGCCGCCCAGGAGCACGCTCTTGGACGGGATCGGGACAAGACAGAGCGCGCCAAACAGCTGGAAGCACAGGCCAACCGCAAACAGGCTGCCCAACAGAAGGCCCAGAAGCAGGAACGCAGACGCCGGTAGCAGGCAGGGGGCGCACGGGTGACAAACCACTGCACTGCTCATTCCCCTCGCTTCACCTCCGCCTCGTCTTTAATTACCTCATGCTTTCTCCCTGCCCCTGCTCCCCCCTCCCTTCCCCTGAAAACGTGAGACGAGAGTTCCACCATCTCTGTGTCTGGGTGTGTTCGCGGGCGCGCGCTTATTTTTCAGGGCTCACTTTGTGTCCCCGAGCTTTCTTCCTCCGCCGTCTGCCTCGCTAACTGGTTGTCGATTTCGGGGAGGGTGGGGACAGGGTGGCATGCGGTCGGTCGACGCGATGGGAATTACGCTAGCCTTAAGGCTACGCCAGAGGTGATCAACGATCCAACCAACGTGCCGTTTGGCGGAGAATCGGAGTTGTTCATGTGGTTCATACAGCAATGAGCGGTTTGTCTGCCAGAGTAAACATTGTATCGATTGGAGTACCCAGTAGTATTGCACACGTCAATTCCCTGTTATAACAGTGACAAATAGTGCAGAATAAACAGTATAGAAGCTTCAGAAGTGGATACACGTAGCCAATGAGAACAGAGTCGGCCAAATATAACGCTTTAGTTTAGACAAAGGAACAAGGCGTGTTCAATAGCGTCACGTGTGTACAGGGCGAAGTTAGGCCTGAGGAAGCGCTTGTGTGAGGGAGAAAAGGTGGCCGCTGATTTCAAATGACTGTGTGTGGCTGCAGTGTTGCATTTCCCGAGGGGGTTTTGCGTATAGATGCCCATGGTGGGTTGGCCGAGAGGCGACTATTTGGAGGCGCGCGGGGATGTCGGTCAAGAGTCTTTAGGTCAGCAAGTCCGCACCAGCTGCCTGTGCAAAGTCGCGTGACGTTATGACCGGGGGCAGATAAAATTGCTGGGGGAAGGACGCAGCCGCATTTTGATCAGACAGAATGTCAGAGGAGATAGACGTGGTGAATTCGAAAAATGTTTTAGCCGAAGATGACAGTTTTATAATGTCAGTCATCTTATGTTTTGCCTGCAAGGGATTTGCTTATGATGGTGGTGAACGCAAGCAGGCAGGTTAGAAGTGGAAGCTGCGATCGTGTTTCGCCCTGCGTCTAGTAAAAAAAGTACTGGGCCTATTTTTATGAAGAGAGGGAGAGAGAGACGTATGCTTCATTCTGAAGGTGAAATCCAAAATTTTCAACAAAAATTGATCCATTCATGGAGAGCACGGGATAGGGAAAGGTAAAAGGTAATAGAATGCACAAAGTCAAATGTTAACACTATATCCACATCTGTTATGGAGACAGGTCGGCTTTCAACTCCCGAATTTCCGTTTCTTCACAGGCGAGGTAGCGTGCTAGAAATGAAAGTATTGAGTGCTGATATGCCGATGTACCCTAAGATATGTGACGAAAGTCTCGGCGCATAGTACGGAACGAATTTGTTGCCGTTAGTTAAGAGTGGAGAGGGTATGTGATCACCAAATTGTCTGACCGTTTAAAGTGTCGCTGTATTATCAGCTTTAGAAACATAAGAAACACTGGCAGCTGAACAGAACATTCGGAGGATACGTTTAAAAATAACCAGGTTTTTTAAGTAAGGCTGGAAAAATAACCGGAGAGCAGTAACGACTGGGTGGGAGAATGGAGGCATCTATAAATCGCCAGATTATAATCGGCGCGAGATCCCATTTAAGACTTGAAGGGAACTATTAGCGGCTGTGCGTTCTCTATAAATCCCCGTTGTACTTATCTGTTCAATCACGTCTGATGGAAAGCGGTATTGTCGCACGTGGGCCTCAATGGTTGGTTTTGTAGGTTAGCAGGGAGCGGTGTGGATGTGTCGCACACTCAGGCGCTGACTACAGCGAGTCGTGCAGGCCAGTTCTACCGAGGATGGCTGACAGAGGTCTCAGAGCAGTTACCACACGGATAGCTGGCTCTTGGTGGCCAAGCGTTCATAGCGATGTGGCCGTTTGGTCCTTCTATTTTGGCAATTCTTATGCTTGTGAAGCGGAATTCACCAAGCGTTGTATCGTTCACCCGCTAATAGGGAGTGTTATCTGGGTTTAGACTGTAGTGAGACAGGTTAATTTTACCCTACTGATGGTTGAACTGTGTAAATTGTGAAATATAATCTGTTTGTTGAAATGGTGATCTTGTTTAGTACGAGAGGAACCGCAGGTTCAGACATTTGGTACATTTGCTTGATCGAGCAGCCAATGGTGCGAAGCTACCATCTGAGGGATTAAGACTCAGCGCCTCTAGGTCTGAATCCCGTCCAGAGATGTACAACCATACAGTTTTTCCTGCCACGTGGTTGAGCAGACATAGTACTTTCCGGCTAGGTTTATTCGGATGGGACCAGCGTGCGTCACCGAACCTGTTCGGTCTGGTAATATTATGCCAGAGCTCCGACCATACGCACCGGGCCATAGTGTTGTGAGGTCGACACGATACTCGATTGTGGTATGAGCGTGGCGGCACTAAATCGTTTGTAGATGACTTAATATTTTGTCTGGGAGACGTGAGTATTCCAGCAGTTATCACACTGTGAGGTGTTGAATCTTGACATAGTGATTTGAGGCCTTAAAGCTCCATTCAGAGAGTTACTGCTGTATTCTTGTCTTGGTATTAAATGTGTGGGAAATGCAATGTTTGGTAGTAAATACAGGTGTAAAATTTGCTTCTTTTCTAGCGAGATAAGTCGGGTCAGTGGGAACGGTCAATTTTAATGAGTAGTCGTAAATAAACCTACTGAAACGATAATAGTAGCTATTTAAGTGCTGGTTAAGTGATGGTAAACTTGCGCGAAATCTACTGCACTCTCACCGACGTGCTCCGACGGCATGACTGGGGGCGTCCTCTGGCTCAGTGACTGAACACATTAACCAGTCTGCCTACGCGTGCCACGCATGAACTAGCTAATGCACATGGAGCCATGATTTTATATAAACAAGGGGTGGTTCGGATGTTTTCGGAGTGGCCACCGCATACGTAGGCATATTTACAGTGACCAGGGTTACGGTTTGATAAGTGAAGACCAAACAAGCCGAACCAGTCTTGTTGTCATCCCCCTCTGCTATCCTAGCTTGGTCGGGTTTGACTTGGCAGGCGGGTCGTCTATTTGTGACCTTTGCCATTCATTGAGAGTTTGTTGGATTAGGGAAGCCAATGGGTCTCCGAGCTTCAAAAGCCTTCCATGCAGATGAGAGCTGTCGCAGCGAATAGGATTGAGGTGGAGCGTGAGTCTGCGGTGACTAACACCGCGTAGGCTCTCTGCAGCCAACAAGTATACATGTACTGGCCGTCTACGTCCGTCCGTCTGACCAATCACCTGTCAATTTCACACAAGGGCCGCTCCAGACATGATCCCCGCGGTCACCTCACTTCAGAAGAGCCCCGCTGGCCGGCGGTCGTTCGCTCGCCTGAAAATCAATTTCCTACTACCTACTTTTCATTCCTTCTGTACAGAATGAAGTATTCCTACAACTTCGGCTTGTCCTCAATTTCTTCTCGTAAAGAACCAGGCCTGATGATGGCAATTGCTAGGGTTTAATTAACTTGGTCCCCTGCTATAAGTCGAACAAATGCAAGTGGTGAGGTATTGGTTGGCTTTGGTTCGATTAACTGTTCGGTACATTTCCGTCGGACTCCTTGGCTTAGCCACTGGTCGCTGTTGCCCGCGGGTGAGATCTGATCTGACCATCGCAGAGTATTTCGCGCTCCCTCAATCGGGGACCATGTGGGCAAAGGTAGTTTAAGTAATGGACCTTATAACCCCCAAGCCCCAGCATTCTGACGTACGGGACCAGCGGTACTAGGAGTTTTTTGGTTTGAGAGGTAGGGAGAATATGAGGCGGAGGAAAATTGTAGAAGTAAGTGTAGAGTGGTGGAATTTAGTTATTATCCTCCTGCTTCTTGACCTGTCTCAAATCTACGCCAGACTGTTTATTCAAAGTCTGTTAGGTAGTGGACTTCAAAGAGGTTTTGTGCGTGGGCGAACATAGGATATGCGGTGAAGGCAAGTTGTCGAGGTAGTTATATAGCGGTAGACCATATTCGTTTTGTGGTTTTATGCAATTCGTTCTCGAGGACGCGGTGCAAATATATGCTGGTATATACTCTAATTACTACTATATACACTTAAGCTTTTAGTACTCTTAATTGCTGACCTGCCACAAATTTACGCCTGAATGTTTATTTGAACAATTCTTACTAATGTAACGCTGTTTTGCGTATTGTTTTTCGAGTTACACGCTCTAATCCGTAGCTATATTGCGGCCGTGGTAAACATTAAACTAAAATGCATGCAATAAATATAAAAGTAACCAATGTATTACCGGCAAACGTTAGGGAGTGCTGAATGTGCGTA
>JAYGXS010000008.1:20869686-20894703 GCA_036362985.1 Ligula intestinalis
GCCAACTTTGCGCGGGCATTCCCTTAAACTACGCCCGGGCAAAGCAAGGATCGACGGAAGAAAATTTTTCGTTACCAACAGAATAGTTTCAGCGTGGAACGCTCTTCCAGAAGAGGTTGTCCTCTCCACTAGTGTACATGCATTTAAGAGAAGACTGGACATGTATCAAGTGCAAACGCAACGAAGGTGAAAACTCCTTCATCAGATTCCAATGAATCACTTACAAATGAATCACATTGTTTATCACATCCACTGCATCAAATTATACTACTCGCGATTTGCGAGTAGTCACATATGTTTCTGTATTTTCTGTTATATTTTTGTGAAGACTGTCTTCCCGGAACATGTAACTGTCGTAAAGTTTAAATTTTTCTTTGTATCAACTTATTTCATATCATCCTGTTACCAACAGGGAGTTAAAAGGCATTCGCCTATCTTTCCCTCAATAAACTGATACTGATACTGATAAATCCAGCAGACGAGTCCTAAGCATTAAATCGAACCGAATTTCTTCAGTGCCTCGGCCTTTTGCAGTCCCTGTCGCTGCTGTTCACGTGGTTATGCAAACAGCAGTAGGCCTCCCGAAGCGACGAAAGTGAGTAGATGATGTCCAGTAGTTGCTGTCTTTCACAAAATTCCAAAAGTTCAAAGCGCAGATGGTTCAAGCCGCCTCTCTGCTGAGTTATTCATTTCGACGAATTTGGATGAACCGAAAACCCAGTTGGAAGTCATCTAGCTACCAGAGATGATGGAAAAGATGGCAGCAAACTCTCATAGTTGAAGTCCACAGGGAGGCTGCGACCCAAGTATGGCTCATTTAGCGGAGCTGTAATTAATAGACTAACTGTAATCCACAAACATGTCTATCCAGTGAGCTCGAGCTAGGTCTCACAGGAAGACATCGTACCACAAACTTTTTATAACGAAAGCAAAGAAACCTAAGATGGTTGTAAAATAATTATCAGCTGTAGTGGTGATGTTCAGAAGGCAGACATCAACGTCGGTATAGAAGTGAAGGTTAAGACGGTTAACCCTTACACCTACAATCTTCCAGACCCTGGTTCCTTAGGAGATAGGCGAAGTTTTGGGAAGGCCAGAGTAGAAGGAAGAGTTTATTGTGTACACAGGACGGAGAATAGATGGAAAGAGTGTTGACTCGCGGATGACCGCAGCCCGGCTGCTAGGGCGTCAATTCCGGAGTGACTAGAGCATCAGGAACCGCCGGCAGATGCTTTGTCCCGGGGGCCAATGGGGCTGCTGATGTCTAGACTAGCGCGTGCGCACGACCTTGAGGTTGGCTAACGCTGGCTAGCCTGAGCGCACGTTCGCGCTAAGGCGTATGTGCGCGTCGGTCAAGGACAGTTAGCACCTAGCAGTGGGCGCGCAGGCAGGCTAAAGGCGCCATGCGTCAGCGATTGGTCTTGGGCTGCAAATGGCTGCAGCAAGGCCACTACATCGGTACCCATCGAGCATTTAAGTCACTCAAAGATAGGCCCCTATTGACGATTACCTGCCAAATCGGCCGAGGTCGCACGTTGGCATAATGCCATAAAATGCTCTCGCAGTCTTGATGACCAGTCTATAAAACAATTTATTTCCTCCACACCATTGCTTTGTACAATTTCAATCGCCCGATATTTTTACAATCGATTTCGACGAGGTCAACCTATGTGCCTATCTAAAAAGGAAATATTGATGAATTAGGGTGAAGTCTGATGAGAACGAACGGCCGACGAAGACGCCAATTCCGAGGACGGTAAAGATCCCTTACATATATGGAGCAGTTTTTAGTGTGCCATACATAAGTACCTACATATTTAATCATAGTATGTTTATTTGGAACATTTTTTTAGTTTCCCGTACGTAGTTACCTACTTATTTCGTTATTACGCATACTTTGTTCCATTATTTATAGAACCTTAGATTACAATGCCTCTGAACATTATGTCTATACGGCTTTGCTTGCGTACGGTTTCTCGTAGTCTTATTAGTTTATGTTTAGTTTAATCACTCCAATTTAGTTTCCTTTACTTTAATTTGCTTGGGTTTATAATTTATTTATATTGGTTGAGTATTCAGCTTACTTAGTTTGCCTTGGTTGATCTTACTGTACTATATTTACTTTGTTTGTTAATTTTGTTTTATTTAACTTTGTAGCTTAGTACTTAGATTTAGTTAGATTTTTAGTTTTATTTTAGTTAAGCTTCATTTTAGTTAGCATATTTTAGTCTTGTAAGCGACATGCCGTTGCTTTTCGGCTCAAAGATGAGGAAAAGACTTATCTTCCGTGTTTCATTGTAATCTCTAATATTGGTTGTATTGCATGCATTTATCATTTTATTTATCATACGTTTTTTACTGCCAAAGACTTGGTTATTCAAATAATTCTTGCTATTGCTTCCTAATTTTATTCGCTCAAATATTTGATTTCATTTTCTTTCGCCTGATATGCCCGCCCTCTAAACTCCGATTACAACCGGTCCCGTACGACAGAAAACTAGGGTTTCTTGTTACTGATACGTTTCGTATAAGGAATATATGCAGGGGGTTCGGTAAGAACGAAGGGCCGCAGACCACGCCAATTCCGCAGACGTCAACTTGTTCCGAGTCACTGCCTATTGGCGAAGTTCACCGTATATGCTTGGCCAGTCTTCGTTGTCTCCGACTTTATAAGTTTATGGGAGTGGATTTAGTAGGCACACGGCCAATTGTACATGCGTTAAGCCTTAACTGCTGCTTCCTCGGCACAGTTATTGGAGGCGATGACTGTAGTTTGTAGAGGCTATATCACTACGAATATTAAAAAAACAGCTTGGAAAATACGCAATGGAAAACTTTCTTAGGTAGTCTAACTGCTAGTAAGTGATTAACGAGACTATTCTAATGGAAAAATTGTAAAAACCGGTATATGAGGATGACGATGAAGATTAGAAATGATACAACTCACTTATATCCTTCACGGTCCTAGCCGGCAGTAGTAAAGCGGTCGACCTGCCAAAGGACGACTCCGTGAAGATCAGGATCCAAGTTTGTTGGGCCACGCTTGTGCAAATTAAGGAAATTATCGTTTGCAAATTGTTGTTGGATTCTCCTGAGCCCGAGAATGATCACCAGAGAGGTGTCGTCAAAAGGCAAAATAAACAGCGGCAGGTGAGGAGAGAATTGAGCTGTGGAGAGTGTTTAGCAAGACAGTTGCTCGCGTCAAAGCCGAAAGTGTGCTTGTGTGTTATATTCGAGTTTAAACAAAATTGGTTATTGATAAATTTTAACAACGCACAATTTGAGCCAAGAGCCCACAAGTTCGATTTGCCTTTCTGTGTAAAAAGCTCAAACAATATACTATTCAGAAGTTTAATTACTAAATAATTGTTACTAATTTAAGTAGCAATTTGAATATGAGTAGAGCATTCGCGTGAGGAGCAGCCCCATCTACGAGCATTTCAGGCTCGATTAATTAGCCTGTAATTCTGTGATATGGACCTGTAAAGAGGACCTCCACTATTTGGGCTCTGTCCCGTTAAGGTGGTTTCGTACCAAACCTTCTAGTTATATTTAAAAATGGCGTGCTACCCTCCTGGTCAGGAAAAGGACAATTAAAACGCAACTTTCTGCATGGCAGACGTTATCCAAACCATGTCCATGCCTTAGCATGCAGTCAAAGGGAAACCTGTAGGCTTACGTTTGCATGGCAAAATCTGCCTTAAGAGGCGAACTCAAAGTTCGCTTGTTGAGCCAAATATCAGGTCACGTGATGGCACTCTTGGCCGTCCGGCCACGGTGACCAAAACCTGTATCAACGCTAGATCCAACGCAGTAGCCCAAGTCCTCGCGTGACGCTTGTCTGCTTGTCCAGGTTGCGAACTCCATTTTTGGTCACAAGACCTTTTGAACAATTTAAGTGGAGCAGTGACAGTTTAAGAAAAGTCGTGATCTACCTGTGTAGATCCGTCTGCATGTCCACTGCTTGAAATTATATATCTTACATGCAGTTCGGAGATCTTTGTCCACTTACTCTCAGAAATTTTTACATGCTTACATTTAAACTCAAGTTATCGATTTTTTAGAAGCTGCGACGTAATAAGTGTGTGTACTCCTTCTCTAACTCTACAGGCTAGCGATGCTTAATAAAAATTCTTTCGGACTTGGAAGTTCTCCCGGCGCCGAGCTCCACGTAGCTGATGGAGTTCTCACTCTGTAAGTGTCGGTATTCATGGTTTGGCCCTGAAAGTCTGCCGCAACCTGCTATTTTCAAGATTATCCGATGACTGAATAAAGGACTTAAGGTTAAATCATAAAGGACTTAGGTTAAATCTGAACCAATAAATTAGACCTTTTGCCTTACGCTGATGAAAATATGGTCAAAACTGCTCAAATTTGTCGCTATTTTCTTATAATTTAACAAGGAAATGGTCGACGTGAGGGGCCAAGTGGTGAACACGAACGTTTAGATGACGCAAAGGAATAAACGGTTAGCTAATCTCTAGCAACTCCGCTAACTTTCTTCCTGATATCTCATAAGGAAAAGAGACCATTCCCTAGTCGAGCAATTACTTGCTCTCAACAGCTGCACGCAACATGTGCAGAAAAATCTGACGGATGTCACTAGTACCTTGGAGAGTAAAACACCCGTCGCCAAGGTAATGTCTTCATCCCCGAATCTCTCCTCTTGACTGGTATAAGGCAATCACGATTTCATTAGTCACCTAAGTACTGAGGAAGGGTTCGCAGAAAATGCAGCATTTATATGTATTTGAGCGTTTTCAGATCAGATAACTGGCGGTCAGATGCGGTGGAACTGAGATAGATTTCATGCAAACTCAGCTGACTGTCCCATTGACCCACCCTTTATGTCATACGTCGTTCTGTTTTGGCTGATCGAAGGACAAGCTGTCTCCATTTCAGCGTTAGCAGAGTTTGAGAAAATGAACGTTTTCCCTAATAAATTCTTGATACTCCTTCTATTTTCCGCCATGTGCACGACTAAATCGTCTTTGATAAACCTCTTCATCATATGCCTCCAGACACCCATCACCGGCATTTGTAAGAATTGCAGTATATGTTCTCAACGGATCGTACAAATTGCGTCTACCAAGGTGCCAACCAGTGGTTTTATAAAGATAAGCTCCCACTTAGTGGCATTCTTTGCTGCAGAACTATGCCCACCACTGCATAGTTTTTGTGATTTCAGATGTCACATTCTTCCGTTTAATTCAAATTTGTTGTTAGTAAGGTCCGTTCAAAATAGAATTGAAATAGCTCATAAATTAAAAATGCGTCCTAAAAATATCAGCGCCTGTTTAAACTATGTGCATTAACCAGGTTTATTACCCTGGTATGTACACTGTAGAGGCTATATCACTACAAATATACAAAACGTCTTGGCAAATACACAATGGAAAACTTTCGAAGGTAGTCTTACTACTAGTAAGTTATAAACGAGACTATTCTAGTGGAAAAATTGTCAAAACCGATATATAAGGATGACGATGAAGATAAGAAATAGTACAACTCACTTAGATCCTTCACGGTCCTATACGGCAGTAGTCAAGCAGTCGATTTGCCAAAAGGATGACTTCGTGAAGATCAGGATCCTAGTTCGTTGGGCCGCGCTTGTGCAAATTGAGGAAATTATCGTTTTCAAATTGTTGTTGGATTCTCCTGAGCCCAAGAATGATCACCAGAGAGGTGTCGTCAAAGGGCAAAATGAACAGCGGCAGGTGAGAAGAGAATTGAGCTGTGGAGTGTGTTTAGCAAGAAAGTTGCAAGCACGCGTCAAAGCCGAAAGTGTGCTTGTGTGTTATATTTTTGCTCAAACAAAATTGGTTATTGATAGGTTTAAACAACGCACAAGTTGAGCCCTGAGCCCACATAACTCCCCCACCAGAGTGTTCGTGGGTTACAAACGCTCGACAAAAGAGGATGTACAAAAAGGTTAAACAACAAAGTCTTGCAAGTTGGTAGGAAAATGAACATGTCTAACAGAACGTGTAGAAGGTGGGGAAGGAGTGAGAGGGGGGTACGAGGGGTGGGGGTAGGTTCGGGAGGGGAGGGTGGCGGTGGGTGGCGGTGGGTTGGGGGCAGCAGGTGGAGGGCAGGGCGAAGGTTCCGTGGAAGTGGACGGACCAGGTGATGGTGTCGTGCATTCAACGTAGGCCAGCTTCAGTCTGTCGATGGAGACCGTAGCAGTAGCATCAGCCTTTTGGATGACGAAATATCTTTCCTTACGTTCAAGCACTTTGAAGGGACCATCGTATGGTTGGCAAAGGGGCCTGTGAACTGCGTCGTACCGGACAAACACGAATGAGGTTGTGTGCAAGTCATCGTGCATGAAAACGCGTGGAGTTGTCGCGCGTTTGGGGGTTGGGCGCAGTGCGGCCATGTGTTGCTGCAGCTGTTGCAAAAAGTTGTTCGTAGCGTCAGGGGTGACGGGGGAAGACTGCACGATCTCACCAGGTAAACGGAGGGCTGTGCCGTGAACGAGATTGGCGGCAGTGCATTGAATGTATTCTTTAACAGCCGAGGGAATGCCGAGGAGGGCGAACGGCAGGTTGTCGCTCCAGTTGTGCGGGGCAGGTTGGGACATCAGCGCGGACTTCAACTGACGGTGAAGGCGTTCCATGAGGCCGTTTGGTGCTGGGTGATAGGCAGCTGTGGTGATATGCAAGCACCCGAGCAGTTTGGTGAACTCACGGAAATATGCAGATGTAAACTGAATTCCGCGGTCAGAGGTGAGTGTAGCTGGAACACCGAAGTTGGCTATCCAGTGCGTAAGAAAATTCGTGGCAATATTCTCTGCCGAGGTTTCCGAGATGGAAACGGCGATGGGCCATCGTGTGAAACGATCAACAGCGGTCAGAATGTGCTTGAAACCGTGAGATGGGGGTAACGGTCCAACTAAATCCTAGTGGACGTGTTGAAAACGGGCGTCGGGAACCGCGAATGTGCTGGGAGGTGGAATTAGCTGTCGTTGGGCCTTTTTCTTTTGACAGGCTAAGCATTGCCTGGTCCAGGTAGCAATTTCAGTGTTCATCTTTGGCCAGACGAAACGGGCTGCGATGAGTTTGCAGCCGGCACGAACAACGGGGTGGGATAGCGAGTGGAAGTGGTCGAAAACAACCTTCCGGTAGGATTGGGGTACTACAGGACGAGGGGTACCTGTAGCAAAATCACACACGATAGAACCTGGTGCCGCGGGGAGGGAACCTCACGCAGCTGAAGCACAGAAGACGCAAGCATTTAAATGATGGAGTCATCGAGCACCTGCGATTCCGCAAGCTTCGCCAGGTCTAACGTGGTGATAAGAGCGTTGACCTGTGGACGGGACAAGGCATCAGCAACGACATTCTCATTACCGCGGACATAGCGTATGTCTGAAGTTAATTGAGAGATGTAGTCAAGGTGACGTTCTTCACGTGGCGAATATCGATCTGCCTTAGCTTTGAGGGCGTAAGTGAGAGGTTTGTGATCCGCGTGGACCTGGAAATCTCTCCCCTCCAGCAGGTGGCGAAAATTTCGGATGGCTAGGTAAATGGCGAGAAGTTCACGCGAGAAAGCACTATAGTGAATCTGCGCTGGCTGAAGCTTCTAAGAGAAGAAGGCTAGCGGCTGCATCTATCAGTGGACCTGTTGCTGCAGAAATGTGCCGACGGCAATGTTTGAGGCATCGGTGGTCAGAATAAGCTGTGTATCAGCATCGGTGCTCAAATGATGAAGCAGATGACATCCATGAGTGCTTTCTTGGCTGCCTCGAATGCTTCAAAAGCACTGGGTGAAAGTTGAAGCGACTTGGTCTTTGACTTCAAAAGATCCGTCAAAGGTGCCAGGGTAGCGGCGCAATTTGGTGTGAAACGCCGGTATAAGTTGATTAGGCTGATGAAACGGCGGAGCTGAGTTATGGACTTCGGGGCTGGAAAAGACAACACACTTTGCACCTACTCTAGGAGGGGTGTGATCTCATGCTGGTCAAGATGATGGCCAAGAAAATCCAGAGAAGTAACGCCAAAAAGACACTTATCGACGTTTAGCTGTAGACCATTTTGCTGAAAACGATCAAAAACTTCGCGCAAGTGTTCAACGTTTTCCTCGGGTGACGAGCTTGCGAGAAGGATGTCGTTGATGTACACGAACGTGAAGGAGAGAACGCGTAAAATGTTATCAACAAAACGCTGAAACGTTTGGGCCGCGTACCTCAAACCGAAAAGCATGCGAAGGAATTCAAACAGGCCGAATGGGGTCGTGACGGCGGTTTTAGAGATGTCCTCCTCCGTGACCGGTATTTTGTGATACGCTCGCACGAGGTAAATCTTGGAAAAAATCATCTGTCCCGCCAACATGTGGGAAAAGTCATGAATATGGGGAATCGGGTACCGGTCCGGGACTGTAGCTCGATTGAGAGCGCGATGATCACCGCATGGCCGCCAATCATCGGATGACTTTTTTGGGACCATGTGCAGTGGTGAAGCCCATGGACTAGACGAAGGACGGATAATCCCCAAATTCAACATGTGCTCGAATTCATTCTTCGCGATTTGCAGCTTCTCAGGATGAAGCCTACATGGATGAGCATGGACTGGGCTGCCGGTGGTAGTGATGTGGTGGCAAACGGTGTGTTGAGCCTGCTCCGTAAACTGAGAGGGCTTCGAAAGGGAAGGATAATCCCTCAAGATGTCAGAAATAAGCGGGCTTGGTACGGCCAAGTGGATGCCAGCGGAAGGCTCACGCGAGACTTCCCCGACAGTAAACAGCTGAGTGGTAGGATCTAGCAACTTCTGGTGTTTAAGGTCAACTATGAGGCCGAAGTGTGACAGGAAATCCGCTCCAACGATAGGCGACTTAACGTCGGCCTGGATGAAGACCCATTGGAAGCGGCGACGAAGCCCGAGGTCTCAAGTCAGGGACCGTTGACCGAAAGTGGCGCTAGAAGTGTTGTTCGCAGCCTGCAGTGTAAACTGCGATGGCTGGAGATAATGATGACGAGGGGGTGGTAAAACGCTAACCTCTGCGCCTGTATCGATTAAGAATCGGAACCCTGTGGACTTGTCGGTCAAGTAAAACAGGCGACTGTGTCGCGAGTGGCCAGCACCAGTCGTCACCATTACTGGATGGTGGCGCCGTTTCCCGAACGTGAACGTCTAGCGTAAGAACAAGGCGGGACGCAGTTAAAAGCATCCGGGTCGAATGTTCGGTGGTACCAGCAGACCTTGTCGTCCACACGCTCTTTTGTGTGAGAACGATTGCGGCTTGCAGAGGGACGACCGGTTTGAAGCCGGTTGAGTGTGGAACACACCCGAAATACCTCTGATGTGTGAATCAAATCTCACTTCAATTGATTTCTCACCTTCAGGTATTCATAAAGAAATAGCTCATCTCAACAATTCACATTCAGTCGGGACGGAAAACATTCCAAACTCATTTATTGAGCAATTAAGAGATTTTCCTCCTTTGCTGAGCATATTATTTACAATATTTCTCGAAAACGGTTTTTTCCTGGTTCTTGAAAACTTCTATTGTTATTCCATTTTTTAAATCTGGTTCCAGATCTGACATCAAAAATTATCGCGGTGTTCATAAAACACCTTCTTCAGCTAAACTGTTTGAAAAATTAATCGCCAGTAAAATTGCAGATTTTTGCATCAGCAATCAAATATTAAATATATCTCAGCATGGTATTTTACCGGACCGATCTTATGAAGCATGTCATATGTCTTTTCTTAATCTCCTCACTTCTCTTCGTAATGATAATGCATCTGTGGTGGTCATCTATTTTGATCTAAGAAAGGCATTTGATAAAGTACCTGATAGAAGACTACTAGCCAAACTAGAGGCTATAGGATTTTGTAGTCCTCTTATTGACTTTATTAGATCATATCTTTCTAATCAGCGACCATACCACGTAGAAAGCACCGGTTCTCGTCCGATCACCGAAGTTAAGCTACGTTGGGCCCGGTTAGTACTTGCATGGGTGACCGGCTGGGAATACCGGGTGTTGCTGACATCTCACAGGCGAGTCTTTCCGCATTCTTAAGGCATTTCGAATAGGGAAGGCTCCAACAGCTCTAGAATCAATTTCTCGGCCACGACCTCTAAAAGTTATTTTAGAAACTGAAGCACAGGCGAAACTCTTGCTAGAGCGCAAACCATCCTTACGGAGTCTGCATTCGCAAGTTTTTTTTCAGCCGGATTACGAGTTGAAAGAGCGGAGAAAGATGAGACAGCTAATAATAGAGCTAGAAAAACGGAGATCCAATGGCGAGACAAATCTCAAAATAAGAGAGGGAAAAATAGTTCAGGTCAAAAGGACATCGCTCTGGTCGAAGCCGGTAACAGTGACGGCCTAGCTGTCCCGCCACCGAAACCTCAGACATGCCCTCTTAAATTGGTCGTTTTAAATGCCAGATCACTGACTAATAAAATGCCTCTGCTCCAGACTCTGGTTTTCGTCAACCGCCCAGACATTGTTATGGTAACTGAGACATGGGCATCGGCCTCTGTAGCTGACTCAGAACTCTCCGTTCTAGGTTACTCATGCGTTCGGAACGATCGAAACAATGGCCGTGGCGGAGGAAGCTGCATCTATATTAAGCAGCCACTTGCATTTCTCCCGTTGGACTATCCACAATTCACAGCGGTGGAGGAGAGCTGCTGGCTACAAGTTGTTCTAAAAAACAAATGCTCCCTACTTGTTGGCTGTGTTTATCGCCCACCTAATGCCGATGCAGACTACGATCTTTGTCTCTCGCAGGCATTTCATGCCGCAGCTGACTTGAATCTTAAGTATTGCTTGATTGCAGGCGATTTTAACCTTCCTGACGTGCAGTGGTTTCCACCATCCGGTCCTTCAAAGTACGAGAACTTACTTGAGGCAATAGATATCGGCATGTGGGATCAGGTAGTCGATTTTCCCACTCGGGGAGCAAACATACTCGACCTAATTTTTTGTAGGGGATGCGAACCACTTTCAGTGTCATCCTTAGACGCACTTGGGAGTTCAGACCATGTCACAGTTGTTAGTGAACTAGAACTGGAGGTGGATAAAACATTTTCCCAAAAGTATCGTATTTATCATGATTTCCGATCAGCAAACACGGCTGACCTACTGGCACATCTAAACGCTCTCGACTGGTCTGAATTTTTCCAATGTTTGGATGTAAATGTTTGTACCGATGCACTGTACAAAGTGTTGGATCCACTCATCCTCCACTTTGTCCCCCGTAAGAAAGTAATACATGTCAAGGATGAAGTGTACCTTCCTCTGTCTTTCCGTCGTAGGCTGCGTAAACTCTCTCGTCGTTTGCATCGGCTGAACGACACTTCCGTTCTGCCCTTGATCACACTGATCTTTGAGCAGGCTAAGAAGCTCTCCGAAGAAAAACAGATAGCCGATGAGGCTCACTTCGCTGAAAACCCTTCCCTTAATGTTGCGAAACTCTTTTCGCGTACAGTAAAAGCGCGAATGAAAACGCAGCACCCCATACTTAGAGATGCTTTAGGAAACCCCATAGCTGACGCTAAGCTGACCGCCGATAGCTTCAATGCGTTCCTATCCAAAACGTTTAGTGAAAGCTCGTTCGCTGCACCTCCGGTTATCCAGGCTTGGACGGGTGCCATTCTCGAAACCATAAGTTTTACCGTCTGGGATGTGACTGTAGCCATTCGTCGTTATCGTCAATCCTATAGTCCAGGACCAGATGGCGTCCCAGTTAGCCTTCTAAACGCTGAAGCGAATGATATCTTTCCGTCAATTCTTTGTAGGGTATTTAATCTTGCTCTTGAGAGCGAAACCTTTCCTTCGTTGTGGAAGGAATCGCACATAATGCCTATTCGCAAGCACGGCCGATCGACATCATTTGACAACTTTAGGCCAATAAATACACTTCCCGCAGCATCGAAGATCTTGGAGACCTTAATCAAAGAAAAGATGATGCGTCACTTGACAGAGAACAACCTGCTCAGTACAGCTCAACATGGCTTTCTCGAGAAACGATCTTGTGACACCTGCCAGCTCTCTTTCTTTGATTATGTGCTGCAATCTAGAGACAGCGGTTTTGCCACTTATAGCGTCTATTTTGATTTTACTCAGGCCTTTGATCGGGTCGATCATAACCTCCTCCTTCTGAAACTGGCCTCCTTCGGCATAGGTAGCAAGCCTCTGAACTTCATATCTTCCTATTTGGATGCTCGCACACAACGAGTAAAAATTTCCAATGTTATCTCCAACCCCACGCATGTGAGGAGTGGAGTTATACAGGGTAGTGTACTGGGTCCGCTCCTATTTTGCCTGTTTGTCAACGACGTTTCAGATTGTTTTCAGTATGGCAGACCCTTCATGTACGCTGATGATTTAAAAGTCGCTTATCGATATAAACCGGCAGATCGCAACATCGTGCTCGAGCTGATAAAAAAGGATCTTCAGGCCTTCGCCCAGTGGTGTTGCACATGGCGCCTCACCCTTTCATGGCACAAATGTTCCGTTATGGTTGTTGGCGACGATCATCAACCGGAATTAAGCATTGACGGCCACGAACTAAATGTTCCAGCAGTTATCAAGGATTTGGGCATATCCTACTCTAATAGTCTCAATTTGTCAGAGCACTGTGCCCTGATAGTCTCGAAAGCACGCCGAACCACCGGATTTATCCTTAGAAATTTTAAGACTATCAATGTTAGAACTAGCCTTTATAATATGTACGTGAGACCTAGTCTTGAATACTGCTCGCCTCTGTTCAGTCTTCTGCGCACAAGTGAACGGAAGAAAATAGAATCGGTGCAGCACTTCTTCACTAGAAGAGTTTTCACTACAGAACACCGTAACTTAACCTACCAACAAAGGTGCGAACTTATAAAGCTGGATCCCCTATGGCTTCGTCGATTGCAGAAGGGTCTATTTTTACTGTTTAAACTTTTGAATGGTCAAACCTTTAATCCTATTAGTACAATAAGGCAGCTTGAGCACTCTCGACGCGCCAGTCATCGAGACGTATTTTTATTTCTTCCTATGGCACGCACAGTTAAGTACCGGCAATTCTTTTCAGTAAATGCCATATCAATCTGGAATAAGCTGCCCAAAAGTATTAAAACCCAGCAAAACTACCCTATGTTTAAGAGAGCTGTAACTAGTTTTCTACATTCAGGACAACTTTCACGAATTTTGGGTGCTGACTCGGTGGAATCTCTCTTTCACTCTGATGGCGTTCGTGGACTTTGAACCCCGCCAGGCTTCACTGCTGAAGATAATGCGGCTGAAGCAGCAACCCACAGTCTGCTTACCCTTCAGCCGATAGCTCGCAACTTTTGCCGACAACCATTGAAGAAAGACTGAGAACACTGTGTTCTTGTGCCAACCCTCTCCGTCTGGAACTAATGTTTTTAAACGATATGAAACAGTTCTCCTGCTGATGAGTCAACTCAGCTTACAACTGTACATTTATTCCGTTTGTATCATACCTTTGAAGGCAGGTTTTTTTCACTTGAAACAAACTCCTAATCTCGCCCAGTATTGACGAAACAAAAAACCTGAAACAAAACCAATACTGGCTGCAACATAAGGAGTTTGTTTTAGGTTTTTTCCGGTCTTCGAGGTGTTGGAAGGCGCCCAAGAGGTGCATTACCAACTCTTTACAATTGCCTGTAAACTGGCATAATAAACATATTATTATAATCGAAAACAACAGGTCTTAGTGGGGTCCTCATAATCTACACCTTCCGCTATTTTAAGCGGTGTCCTTCAAGGTACCGTTCTGGGCCCCCGTCGTTCTTGCTTTATATAAACGATATTTCAACAATAGTTAAACACTCTCAATCGTATATATATGTGGACGACTTGAAATGTGTATACTCCTTCTCTTATTCCACGGCTGAGCGACGCTTAGAACGCATTCATTTGGATTTGGACACTCTATCTGCGTGGAGCTCCACGTGGCAGATGGAGTTCTCACCTTCTAAGTGCCAGTTCATGTGTTTTGGGCCTAAAAGGCTGCCACAGCCTATCATTTTTCAAGATTGCCCCATGACTGAATGTTATTACATTAAGGACTTAGGTTTAAGTTACACCAATAAATTAGATCTTTCACCTCACGCCGATAGAATTACAGCAAAAGCTGCTCAGATATGCGGCTTCATCTCTTATAATTTCTACCTTCCCGAAATGAAGCTAAGGCTTTATCGTATGTATGTGCTTCCTATTCTTTAATACTGCTGTCAATTCTTCGGTCTAAGGAACGAATTTTAGCCATTCAAAAATTGAAAGTGTCCAAAGAAGATTCACTAAAAGGGTCCTCTATCCGGCATTTTCAGATACTTTCTACTCAGATAGATGTGACATAACGAAACTGAAATTTCTTTTGGGCAGGAGACTAGAAGCAGGGTTTTATCTCCTGTTTCGCCTCAATAATAGTTCAAACTTCCCCAAGATTTCTGTCCTTACTCCCGTTACTCGCCCTTACAACCTAAGAAATTCGACGTTGATTATACCTCCTCCTGCTTCTTCCACTTCTAAGCGATCTCTATATTTGCTTCTAGGTATAGCTATCCTTGGAATTATTTGCCGATTGATATTCGGGCCTTGACTAGTCTGTATGCATTCAATCGAAGACTGCACATTTATCTTAACACTGAATCTATTAACCTTTTGTTTTTCTGGGCAGCTTTCTCCACGATCCCGAGAAAGGACCATCGGGAATTTAGGATTCCTTCTTGAAACTACCTTCCTCTGACTCGTGTCCCCCGGAATCAGGAAGCAGTCTTGGCGGCTCTCGATTCGTTGGTCATCAACCATTATCAGGGCCTTATATTTGGTCACATCTCAGACATCCCCAACGATGGTCTTGTAGATTTGACCGACTTTTGGATCTTATACGGCGGTGCCCATCACGATCATAAACTGGTGGGTTCCCCATGTTCTTTTATGCTGCACCGGTTTGGGAACTCGAGTGTAGTGCCAGGAACCCGTCTATACCAGTAATTTTTCGTAAATACCTTTTGTTCTGCCCCACACTCAGCTTAGAAAGAGTTTGCTTCCAAGCCCTCCCCCTTACTAACAGAGGCAGTGGGTACCAGAATGCACAGTCAGAATCTAGATAACGATGTGGCTCATCTGTGTGTGCCCTTGAATTTCACCTTTCGCATGACACTGCTATATTCATTTTTTTCGAATCTAACAAATTCGCCTCTAAACAGTTTTGCTCGTCTTATAGCTATCGACTACGGAAGTGTTTGTTAAACCAATTATTTCTAGTATTTCGTGTTATCGAATTTTTGGTTTATTGATGAGGCCCATTGGGCCTGAAACATACAACTTATTATAATTATTACTTGAGAGCACAATAACCTAACAGTATTTTTAAGATCCTGCAGGTCGTCATATCTGTAGTCTATAAAGTCTCAAATCGGTTGAGAGGGTGAAGTAGACCACGGGGATGAGGTATCAAGCGATTTATTGGACTTTCGCTGGGTACAGTTGTCAGGTTTACGGTTGGATCCTGAGTTCGAACCCTGGGAGACGGCATGCTGAGTTTCTGAGGTCCAGGCTTGATTTACAGCGTACGAACTAGTACTGGGGTAACATTGATGGATGCGATCTGCGTGATCCACGATTTTGGTCAGTGGAACATCGTCGTCAAGCAGGGTGAGTACCTGTTGCATTGGATAGGGTAATTTATCCATCCAAATGCGACGGAATATAGAATCATCTAAGGTGCGACCAGCGAGCAGGTGACGCATGTGGCACATTAGAGCAGAGTGGGTTTGGTTGCTGAACTCGACGCCGTTGAGGAGTTGGCGAAGCTTGCTGCTGGCAGATTGTGCATGACGCTCAAGAATAGTCTTTTTTAAGCTAGAGTAGGGCTTGACTTTGGGGATAGGGTCAAGGAGATCCTGAACGGCGGAATCGATGTCGAACGGAAAGTACTGCACGACGTTTGCGTAGCACGTACGCTCACCAGACCGTCGGGTCACGCAATTCGCAAGGAGGAAGCTTAATGGATATCTGAAAAGCCTGAGGCTCGTCCTAATCAGGTGGTATACACGAGTTGTTAGAACCAGCATCATCTTCGTCTCAATCTTGAAATTGGTGGCATTTGTCATCCATATTGAAAAACGCATAAACGGCAGAATCAAATGGGAAAAAAAGGTGAAAAGAATAAATAATAAGACGTGGATGACAACGGAAACGGTTTCACCAAATTTGTAGAGGCTATATCACTACATATATACAAAACGTCTTGGCAAATACACAGTGGAAAACTTTCGAAGGTAGTCTAACTGCTAGTAAGTTATAAACGAGACTATTCGAATGGAAAAATTTTCAAAACCGGTATATAAGGATGACGATGAAGATTAGAAATAGTACAACTCACTTAGATCCTTCACGGTCCTATACGGCAGTAGTCAAGCAGTCGATTTGCCAAAAGGATGACTCCGTGAAGATCAGGATCCTAGTTCGTTGGGCCGCGCTTGTGAAAATTGAGGAAATTATCGTTTTCAAATTGTTGTTGGATTCTCCTGAGCCCGAGAATGATCACCAGAGAGGTGTCGTCAAAGGGCAAAATGAACAGCGGCAGGTGAGGAGAGAATTGAGCTGTGGAGTGTGTTTAGCAAGAAAGTTGCAAGCACGCGTCAAAGCCGAAAGTGTGCTTGTGTGTTATATTTTTGCTCAAACAAAATTGTTTATTGATAGGTTTAAACAACGCACAAGTTGAGCCAAGAGCCCACAACACTTAGATGTCAACGACCCTGCAAATGGCAAGGAAAATTTTTCAATTCGTACATAGGCTAATCATGAACGCGTACATCATAAGATTAAGTAAGTTTATCGCCCATTTATAATCGCAATGTTTTCTAACTGCTGCTCAATCCGAAAAAGTCGGGTTAAGTGTGTCTCGTTTATAAACATAAAATATGATTTTGCTTTACCTGATCACGAAATTCGAAGTTAATTATTCCAGCTTCGCAAGAAACATCAAGTAGGTCGCTTTATGGAATAAATAAAATTGAGCAGTGTGAAACTGACTGTAAGCATCAGTGCAATGTGGAAAGTAAGAAACAAAGAATGGCCCTTATCACTATATGTGTTTTACTGGGCTGAAAGTCGGGTGGAAAAGGCAACAATTTACTTGCTGATCGTTACGATATTGCGCGCGCCCCTATCGGGCTAAGGGCGCGTGGACCGCTCACTCGTAGAACGCAATTTGAAAAAGTAATTGGTATTGCACTATCTTTTAACGCGCTAATGTTCTGCCTTCTTTACGGCTTGATATCAATGGTGTCACTTCGTGAAATCCATAGACGGCAAATCGCGGTCGCGACCGCGATAGCATCGATATTATATTATTGTGACGGCCTATAATAGTATGCTGTTATTTTTCATTAAAATAAATACCTTGTGGCCGCCCCAAGTGGATAGCCTTTTTTTGTTTAAAATTTAAACAATATTTCCCAAATTGAACGGATTTTGTCAAAAGGAAATATTGAAAAAATGCTTTGCTTCACTTAGTTTATATTAAAATTTAAAAAATTAAATTTACATGGACAAAGTAAGATTGTTACCCGGAGTCACACGGATTGAGTCTAGCGTGTGCGTGATTTCTTATTTTGCTTTTTGTAATTGTGCGCGAAGGCCAGTTTGACTGAACGGTAAATAATCTAGACCATTTATATTGCATTGGGTTGTGAGCTCAGTTGCTACCTGGGAAAGCCATGCTTGAAATACTAAGAGCGCGGTTGCTGCACAGCTTATACGGGAAATATCTTTTGATCTTTTGCATATACTGTTTATGTCCGTATTCAAATATAAGTTTACTGTTTCAGGGTATCGTCATCCATGCCACAGTTTTTTCCATTCCGACGTGTTTTTTATTTCGAAAAGTTTAAACTGCATTTATATTTTGGAGGATTGAAGTCTTTAGTTTTATGATATTTACATATGCTCGACTGCTTTGTGATCGAAAGTTGCTTTACCTGGTGGAATATTTGCACAAAACTTATTGCCACAGAGGATCGTACATTTAATTTCTTTTGTACTTTAACCGTTCGTTTTATTTTTGTATTTTATGATTTGGCTTGGGACTATAATGTACCAATATATTTAATTACTTGTATGGATTTTTTTCTTGCGCCCTGCCTCTGTTGGCTAACTAGACCATCCCGAGACTTGCTCAAACATCGATAAGAAAATCAGACAGCGCAATGTCATCCCCACTGGTGGCTTCTACGAACGGCACGATGGAACCATATAATACCGACGTCTCCAGTTCAAATCTACAGAACAACCCACTTACTAACGGTAACGTTAACGGTCCCAAGAATCCAGCCAAGTCACAAGCAACTCACTTGACCAGGAAAACCGGTGTTTCTCACTCGGGAATCTGCGATCCTCGTATTCTTCAAAAGATTCACCGGGAAAATACTGACACTGACCAAAAGGACGAGGAACCCGAAGAAGCGGAGAGTGATGTCGATGAAAAGGTTTTTGGTCCTCTGAGCAAAGAAGAGGCAGAACAGCTGCAGCTAGAAGCCAACGAAGAAACAACTAGGAGCGAGGACCTTCGTTTATTCCTTCAGGTACATGACAGTGTTCCTAGCATGTTTTCCCCCAGTGTCCCTTTAACATTTTTCCCATTAACGAATAGTCTCTACTTACTGTATTATCAGGAAATGTAACTTGTGTTCTTTTGCTGTAGGAAATGCATCAGCATATATCTCAGCCTCGTCAACAGCAAACATCCTGGCTCTCTGGCCAACAACCTTCACAAGTAGCCGGATCGCAGGTTTCATTTGGTAGTCAGTTTCAGCCTGGTTATCCTCAACAGCAGCCACCTGTACGTAATGGACCATCAGCTAACACCAATGTGAGTGCAGGCGGCAAGAGGTCCATCACTGGTGAACAAAGTAAGTTTTCCGTTCATCCTTCAAGCCTACTTTTTATCTTTGATATCCGGTGCAGGTGTGTGCCTGTCTTCTAAGTACGAGTTTACGCTACCATCCTGTCTAGTGCGCAAAATGTCGTAATATTTAAGTAACAGATGACGTAGGGCAGGGTTTAATTTTCCAGTCACTTATAATAACAGAAGTGACAATGATGAACCACTGGGTGTAAGTGCCTTTGTTATTTACTGGTGTTTGACGCTTACAGTTATAACTATCCGCGAACGTTCTTACCGCAAAAATGCGTTTTTTCAACGAAATTGACCAGAAATTTATTAGCTGACTTTCACATGCCTCTGAGTGTGCGTTATAGTAGTTGGATAGGTTTATGTAAAACCAGAAAATTATGGACTTGGTGATACTACGGAAAGCTCTACTCCATCTACAAAGAATTCCTACTTCGACCACTCCAAAAATTGATTATATGTGATGATAGATTGACGGAAATTGACTAGCTCATCTGCTCAAAAGTTCTAGAGTTCCGTTGGAAGCAATGCACTTGGGAAAATGCTTTTCTATATTTGCTTTTATGTAAGCACCCGTCTGGTCGAAGTACATTTTACGCCAAGTCACACTCAATATATTTTATAGGTATGAAACGTTTTGAGTGTTTTAAGTACTGATTTATTAACAGGCCTAGAAATAAATAAAGGTGTCTGCCACTTTCTATCACTTTCCCCGCGAAACTTTTGCGTTTTTCTACTGCAATTTTTAATCCCTTCGTTCTAACTCCCTTCGTCCGGTTAGTGGACTACGTGCTTGACTCTGCGCCAGATGGCGGATGGGGCTGGTTGGTGGTGTTTGGTTCTTTCTGCTGCATGATCCTAGTTGATGGCATTAGTCTCTGCTACGGCCTCCTCCTTGCCCCCACATGTCCCGGCTCCTATCTGCGTGCTCTCGAAGTTTCCTCCTCCAGCTCCCAACAGCAGCCCGCGCCTAATCCCTTTGGCATTGTCTGGCCCCCGCGCATCAACCAGATTCCTGTACGTCCGGGCAGTTGCGTGGGTATCTCCGAGATGGGTGAAGCTCTGGGTACTCAGTCGCGTGCACTCCTGTTGACGCCAGGCGGTCTTCTGATTGGCCTCTACCTCTTCTTAGGTCAGTGTGCTTTCGTATGCGTGTGCATGTACCCTGATTTTCCTCGTGCCCTTTATATTCTAGACCTTACTTTTCTTCTCTGATCACCGAACCCACTTTTCATTGACCTTCTTAACGCTCCCTCCACTATCTTTTTTTTCGGATATCCAGGTCCTTTGGCCAGTGCCTTGAGTAACCAATTTGATTTTCGTCCTGTCGCTATGGTCGGTGGAATTATTGCTACTGTTAGCCTGGCTGGAGCCGCCTTTTCGCGAAATGTCGAAACCCTCATTGGTGCTCTTGGAATTGTTGGAGGTGAGTCTATGTGTGTCGGTAATATTATTACAGTATTCAAACGACATGGTTTTTCTTTCTGGAAAACTGCAGATTCCTAAAATTCTGTTAACTTTTGAAAAGATTAAAATAGCTCAACGATGGTTCTAATAGACTTGATATGTGCCAAAAATAAGAGATATCTACCCTGTTTAACGGTTAATTACACAAATGTGTCCTTACCTCAGCGCTTATTGGTAGGTATTTTGACCTCATCTATTTTTGGTCTGAAGCTGTTTAACTGCGTTTTTAAGTATGTGTACATTTAAATGGGCTGTCTAAGAAAGGCAGTGTTTTCTTGAAAGTTACGCTAAGCTTTTTCCAAGCTGTCGCAAGAAATGTTAGTAATTTTAGAGTATCTGAAAAGAGACCATTTTGCCTAAATATCTTCAGGAAGGAGTTTGGTTTGGTGCAGTCGACAGAAATCAAGCCTGTTTATCAAACGCCTCGCGTGGCCCATTTTTGCATGGAAGGCTTTAACCTTATTACTTTATGTGCACTCAATGCAGTAGTGTAAAGAACCTGCCGAAATTCATTGCCATGCCTGTGAGATCCTCATCAGCATCACAGCGTCCTGACGGTTTACGGGGCTCAAATTAGCTAACTGTATAGGATTCCTGCTGGTGACAAGTCCTAGTGAAGTTGTTCGTTGCATTTAACTAATTCCTCTAACCCTCGTCTCCCGGACGAGTCGATCTCCATAATTGAACACCCATCCAAATTCCATGTGGCTGAGCACAAAAATAACTGGTAGCATTGGGACGCCGACACAAGCCAAACTTTATCCTGCAGTCCAGCGCATCTAAAACACTGTGGTTTTGCGATCTTGGTCAGTTTCACCGAAAGCAAGGGTACTGTTTGACCCCCCTAAAATGATACTATGTTCTCCCTAGACACGTTTTCTCAAAAGGAGTCAAAATCTGATCTGTCCCCTCCAGCCATTGCAATCCCTTCCCAGCACAATATTCATATAATGACGTTCATATCCTTTCTGGGGTCTGTTTGAAATGGCAATCACTCAATCACTCCTAGTCGAGCATAGAGAAAATATTGTGGCCGATGAATGAATGAAACAGTTCGTGTTCCAGGAAAAGGCTGATCGACCACCGGAACAGTTTGTTTATTTTCCTAAAATTCAAAACTCGTTCCGGATTTCATCGTCATAGGTAACAACAGCAACAACAAAACGAGGTAATTATAGCTGATATAAACCAATCAACTGTCAACGACCCACGCCTAGGCGTGACTGCGCAGGGCTCTGTACGTCGACGCCAAGTCGACATGCCGATTGATTTGGTTCTCATCCGTAGACCAAGTTTCAATCAATTCTTGGCTCGTCTTGTTTCTGGCATGGGTGAATATCTTGACGGCTGTGGGGGGAGGAGGCACAAGAACAATTCTGATCGTCGCCCTTTATTCTCTCACCAACCAAATCGGATGCCGGTGCTTCAGTCAGACCAAGCGTTTGAACACCACTTCCGAATGATATATTCACTTGACGCCGTGTCCTCGTCCAACTTATGCTGGTTAGCCTGTGGGCTGTAGTCCTCCCTGCACCTGACCCCTTTCTTTGATACGTCCTTGTCACTGTACTTTATCTGTTTTTGGTACAAACCACCATTTTGCCAGTCGCTCGACTGCTTTATAAACTCCTCTACGTTTCTACCGATTCTGAGTATTTTTGTTGTCTAACGATTTCATTTCATTTCATCCACTATTCCTCCCTTTGAGGCATTGGCTTCGGTCTGATATACTTACCGGCAATAGCAACGGTTGGTCACTGGTTCAAGCGCAGACGACCATTCGCTGTGGGCTTGGCTCTATGCGGTAGTGGGTTGGGCACCGTGATTGGTGGACAGGCGTTGCCTCTCCTTGTAGAATGGTTCACCTGGACGGGAGCTCTCCTGGTGCTTGCGGCTGTCTCCGCGCAGTGTCTCGTAAGTTCAAACTTCAGTCATATTATCTGCCACATTGTCAAGTCTTACTTCCTTGTATGGCCACCTAAACGGTACACGAGAACAGGAACCGCCCACACAATACGTGCGGCTTTGCGACAAACGCCGGGAAAATTAGGGCTTAAGATCAAGTTGAGGGTTAGGTTTAGAATTAGGTACAACGTTAGGGTTAAGGTCAGAGTTGGGGTTAGAGTAAGACTAAGGGCTAGAGTTAACTGTAGAGTTTAGGTTTAAGGTAGGGTTCAGGTTAAGGTTAACATTTAGACTTATGTTAGGGTTAAGACACGGGAATATTTCCCCTTCAAGAAATATAACGGAAGACCGTTTGGGTCCTAACTCGTGCTAGATTCCGAAATTTGCGAACTGTGGATAATGACTCACAGAATGGCATTAACGAAACCTTTAAAATAACAATGAACAACCTGAAGAGAATATATAAATTTCAACTAAATATAAAAGTTGATTGTTTGTTGAAAAAAAACAAAATTTTAAGGAAGCCACCTCAAGTTCCGAAAACATGAACAATCGTAATACGTTTGGCTAATGTCACATGACACCGTAATCGTACCATTTTCGTTCTATTACTAGGCGTTTCCTTTCGTTGACTTTCTTCATAAATATTTTTTGAGTATTCGATTACAATTTCTTTCAGTCTGTCCTATGTGCATAAATGCATTTTTCAAATGTGGACATCCCAAGGTCTTAATTTATTGATTATTTAAGTAAATTATGAAGGATATTCCAATCGGTATACACACTTTCTCACACCTAAAGACGACAAAAGGTTCCTGCGTCGAAATTTTACATTCAAATTTTTCTAAAGAACCCTTTATCTTAATATGAATTTTTCGTTTACCCTTCCACATTTCCAGTGCGATAAAACAAACTACGGTCAGATCTTTTATACGGCTTTTTGCGTGTCAAAAACATCTGACGTAAGCAAAAAATAATTTTTGAAGCTGAAATGTTTCCCTGGTTTTGAAGAACAATGTGATTCTTTGAACCAAAAACCTGATTTTCATAAACCTAAGACTCGAGTTTCCGGTTCTGAAAGGGATATATCTTACGCCTTCTTTGCTTATATTGCTGCTCTCCTATGGTGAAACGCAGAAAAACAAAAACCGTTTGGTTCTGTCATGGGAAATTCCTTCGATGTTCGGTAGCCTCCGATTTCGCCACAATTTCGCCTGTGTCCCCTAATTAACCCTTACTAAACAGGCAGTTATCTTTCATAAAAAGGATTTCTTCTGATTAAATCCACTGATCATACCAAAATAACGCGAAAAACTGTGCGCTTATCTACCAACCCAACTTTTGACGATGACTTTGCATAAGTTAGGTCTCCCACTGCACTTCCCTACGAAGTTCATCTTTGTTGAATAACTTGCGTATGCTGGCCATTTGATTCAGCGTTCTTGGTTTCTAATGGGTCTGTAGGGTTCTAAATACTTGTGGGAATCCGCGCGTCCAGCGCCACTGCGTTGACTCATGCTGGTTTTGGTCGCCAAGCCTTGCACGCTGCGCGCTCTTGTCCCTTCGCACGTTCGCCGCTAATCGATCATTCCGCTTCATTTGATTGGTCGCAGGCGACAGAGCATTCATCGCGCAGTCAAGGCCTCACAACAAGCACAACTTCACGGACACAGCCGGCGTGCAGACATAGCTACTGCATCTTAAGTGGGCGGCGGGCGTTCCTATTCCCGTGTTGTGTTTAGGCGGCCATCCCTCAATTTGTACTATAAGGCTAAGAGCCTTGCTGAAGAATGCCAAACTGTTGAGGCGATCGATAAGCGCATTCAGCGCCGAATCTCCTCATCCTCCTACCACCATTTCACAGAAAGCGCAGTACCCATTGACATCATAGTGAAATCGGAATGCTTAGCAGTTGTTGAAGTCTGCCGCTTTGACCTGCTGCCATGCTATATCAGTCCAATTAAGTAGGTGACTAGAAACTGACCCAAAAAGGTTTTTAGACCGGGAGAGGATGGAATGCTAATTTATGGTAAAAGTGCAGCAAGGGTACATAGCAGGACTTATTTGTGCAAACGAATTTCGGGACAGCTTTTCAACTGCTTCTTGTCTTTGCATGAAGCAGATAGCAACTGGAGAAGACAGCAGTTTAAATTCACACAGAATTTAACATAAAACACTAAGGTCATTTTTCAATGCGGCGAATAGTCAATGATAATGTGACTTTTAAAGTTGGAAAGTGGAACGGGAATTAATAAAAATCTTAGCTTGATTAAATGCAGGCGTGCGATTACCAGGGCAGTTGGAAATACGCCACATGATCTAACTGCTCATATAGGTCTGGTTTCTCCCACCGTATATAGGCTGCTTCCATGAAGCGCAAGATCCGATTCGTTTGTGCTCAAACAGGAACTCGCAAATATGCTGAGGTCAACAGAGTGACCACTGCCTAGCAGTTGTTTTGTAATGGAGGACCGTGGCACTTTGTTTTCTTGTTTAAAAAGCCACTCAGCGGCCCTGGTCGCCAATTGCCTTTGTGTATGCCCAATTTACTTGAATCCACAAGTGCACGTGAATCCGTAGACGCAGTTTAGAGATGGCGTGCAAAGGCAAGGCGTACTTTGTCCGGTTAATTGGAAGGCTTTTGGTGGGAGTGTCGAACACTATTTCAGCTACATTGTACGTTATCTCTATGGTGCAACGCAGCCGTCGCTTAATTGTATTTGAGATATTGTAACCCATAACGGGTAAAAATATGAATTAT
>JAYGXS010000008.1:20909239-20971600 GCA_036362985.1 Ligula intestinalis
CCACCACCACCACCACCACCACCACCACCACCACCACCACCACCACCACCAATGAACGTATACGGCCTTCATCAACTGGAATGAAGAAAAGAAAATAACTCGCCTAGAGAAAACGACCCTAGTAAGATTTAGGATCGGACATTGTCCAAAGCTAACTCAAATCAGGAAGCGGTACAATCTGACTGATGATTCCACGTGTGCAGCCTGTGGGGAGGAAGAGACCAACGAACGCCTGATGGAATGCGCAGCCGAGATGGTCGCCAGAGTTCAGGAGTTTGGTGTCGACTACAGGCTGAGAGCGTCGATCGACCTAACCGTCCGATGACCCTCTGCCACAGTCCGGTATCTGAAGAAGATCCGGAATTCGTGGTTCTAGAGCTACTTTCCTTGCAGTTGATCCTGCAACAACAACAACAACAACAACCACTTACAATTCGACCGTTGCTCTCGTTGACGTCCACCACGAGCCACAGCAAGCTAAAGCAACGCGATGACTCAAGCTAGATTATGGTGAAAGCAGACTCGTGGAGGATCTACCTCACTCCCTGACCACTCCCACACCAGGACCCGATGTCAAGACAAGAGTCGAGAAAACCGGAGACGGGAAAGGGCGCAGGCAGTGTGCGCGAGACACACTCCATTACGCGTTACAACAAAAATCTCTTGCTAGGTAGGCTTCCATCTGGGAGTACCATAAAGGCCACATTGAGAAGGAGCCATCTCAGTCTGACTCTCAGCCTGCAGTAAGCCACTCCACACAACAAGACACACACACACAGGGCTGACTGCAATGTCCCGTCGGTTGACAACCCCGCCCAAGTCACGGATTTTAGCGCACTGCAGTAGCTTCAAGCACATCAGATAGTTTTTAGTGAGGAAAAAAATTATCTGGGGATCGACCTCACTCCTTCCCCCACCGCCAGCAACAGGCCATCGCCTAGCTGACCGATCAGCTGCGGTGGAATGGGCGCAGGGCTAAACAGGAAACAAACCGGAGGTGAGCATTGTAGAGCAGGTTGTGCGAGGGATGAGGAAGAGAAAAGGAAAATAGAAAGACTGAAAGGTAAAGTAAAGAAACAAAGACGAGAGAGAGAGAAACAAGAAAGAGAACGAAAGCGAGAACGATAACGCAGCTTACCTATTCATGGCGGGACCGCCAGCGCCACTACGCTGTGTAGTGCACGGTAGGCATTGGCGGATTTGTAGCAGTCTAGTATGTGTGATCTACTATAACCACTACACTATGAACATTCCGTCTGATAGGAGAAAGCAGTCAAATGTTAGGACTAATTTATTCGTACACAAGGCAAGTTGCCGTGAAGAAACTGTTTGCTTGCGAGAGCTAAAAGCATCCGTCAGGGAGCTTGTCTGAAGCGGTGTGCTGTAATGCAACCGTTCTGTGTACAAGGTAGCAGTGGTGTGGTGTGCATGCGTTTGCCATTGTTCGTGTTAGGATGCGGCAGTGCGTGTGGGATGTCTGATTGGGCAGGTCAAAGAGCCAGTCAGGGGAACATTAACTATGGGTGAAAAGGCAGGCTGGCCGGTGCACACTAGGTAAGCGCTGCCTGCAGATGTGGCCTTGACTGTGCTGAGGTCAAGCCTGTTGCGGCCGTTCGGATGCAGGAGAAAAGCAGACACTAGAACAATCACTAGGTCAAGCCTGGTGGGTGTCTTGAGGACATTGGGCCTGCTGTCACAGATTTGACGCTTGCATCTTTGGCAAGTAGCATGTTTTCTATCCACCTGTGGGAGTCACGAGTACCTAAAAAGTTTAGTTTTCTCGTTCCTTTGCCCGAAATAGAAAGGTTGGCTGTCATGCAAGCCACCAGATAGGTGGGCCTTCAGGGCACGCAATAGCCATCAGTGTCGCTGTCACACGCACTGCTTCCGCCTCCGCACCGCCTACAGCGGTACGCGCATTGCTCAAACCAAAAGTGCGCAATACCGTTTGCCGCCGGAGAGGCATGCAATTGCGTGTTGCGTGGACCTGACGCCAGTTCTCCGCCTTCTGCCCTATCACACAACGATGCACTGGCTGATCCGGCACCCCGCCCGTTGGGACTTTACTGGACCTGTGTTCGGTAAAGTCCCCTCCCCCCAACTTCTGATGAGTACGTTAGTCGGTCACGAGATGTCCAAGTTTGAGGACACGTTCTTGTCGGTGGAACCTTGTCAGAGCAAGAACGGCGTTATTTATACACAGGGAGTCGCAGTAGATATGTATATATAGTGGCGTAGATGCATACACCGATCTGTCAGAGGACCCACTCGTCCCTCCATATTGCCATTAGAGCTCTGTCTGGAGCCTCCACCGCAAGGTGAATAGGATGCAGGCAGAGGGGCATTACCAGCAACGACAGAGGACACTAGGAAGGTCTTTTCTGCCTTGTTAGGCGTCATCGGCTAGTGATACCCAACCCCATTATGACCGCTGAAATTGCTGCCATACCGAGATTTGAACTCGCGATCTCTCCCGTCAGGGCGAACGTCCTAACAGTTGAGATACGAGCTCACGGTCTCGCTGGTATTAGATAGGGAATGTACAGTGGCATAGACGCGTACACCGATCTGTCAGAGGACCCACTCGTCCGTCCATATTGCTACTAGAGCTCTCTCTCTCTCGAGCCTCCACCGCGAGGCGGCTCGGATATAGGCAGAAGGACATTACCAGCGAACACAAGGGACACTAGGAAGGCCTTTTCTGCCTTGTCGGACACAAGATGTCCAGGTTTAAGGACACGTTCTTGTCGGTGGAACCTTGTCAGAGCAAGAACGGCGTTATTTGTACACAGGGAGTTGCAGTATATATGAGCAGGATGAGCAATCTCGGGAACCATAATTGTAATATGGGATACAGACGCAATGCTATTGCATACCTATAAAAATCATCAAATAATCCCTATCGAGGATAGTTGTCTGCTTCTGCTACTGTCTGTTCTGGTGGTGGTGCATCCGCAACGGTCATGCTACAAGGTGGGCAAAATATTTCACATTGGTCCGATGATGAATGGCAGGACGCTCGTCGTTGAGCTCCAAGGCACAACGGGACAAGCCTGTGCACTGACCAGATCGGCGAGCGTCCTGCTATTCATCATCGGACCCGTGAGTAAAATTTGGCCGACCTTGTAGCATGACCGTCGCGGATGCACCACCGCCAGGACAGACAGTAGCAGAAGCAAACAACTATCCTCGATAGGGATAAGTTGATAATTTTCATAGGTATGCAGTGTGTGTGCGTGTGCGTTAGTTCGACCATCGCAAGCGAAGATGTTCACCATTTACTCAAGTGCAGAGATGGTGACTGTGTTCAGGTATAGTGATGGTAGGCGCGCCAATACCTACCTCACTCAATCCTCTCAACTGCATTGAAACGGTGAAAAGACAAAGTCAAGATGGCCGCACAGAAAGAGGGCGTAGGCCGCAGCCGTAAACACCGCCTAAACTTAGTATATAGTGACAGTAGGCTTTGCGCCGGTACTACTGCGTTGTCTACTCTCACTGACCTATAGTAGGCGTCTAGCCTGATTCTAAGAAGCCAGGCCTCGTTCTGCTAAACAACTACTACTGCTATTTCTAATGTTACTCTTAGGGTGCATCTGAGTAATATGTTCGCTGGTACTATTTCAGTCTGTATTCTAACTCAGAATTGACGCTGGTTAGAGTCAGCACAGGGTTCATATCCCCTCAATCCCAGCAAGAAGTGTAGTAGTTCTGGTGCTGGCACTGGTGCCACCGTTTGTTAGTGTTAAAGCTGACTGAGTCTTCACTAGGATTCATCTACCCTTGATCTGAGCAAGGAAGGTGAATCTGGGTTTAACTGTTTCGGGAAAGTATATGCTTGGGGGCCTGTGCAAAGCTGTGCTTGCCTTGGCTTCCGCACTCTCAGCTCGATCCCTCGAGCTTTAGGGACTAGGACGCTGTTGCTATAGGTGCTTGCTTATGATATATTCTGGAAATTATGCTTATTGAGGCTAGTAGATAGTATACTATAAGTACTGCCTGGGTATCCTCTGTCTAAGGAGACGCACCCAGTATGCACTCCCCTATCAGTGCACCGGCTTGTCCCGTTGTCCCTTGGAGCTCGATATAGAGCCCACACAGCAAAAAGGGGGGCCATAGCTGAATGGTAGAGTGTTGAACTCCATGAGAGAGAAGGGTCGTGGTTTCTAATTTCGGGTGATCCACACCTGAGATTGAATATGCCTGGCTGATGACGACTGATAAGCCAGAAATTGCCATTCCGGACTTCCTCGTATTTTTTGGGCGTTCTACTCCATCATATATCTGAATTTGCCAAGCGACTGCCTGCGATTTCTCCAGTACGAGCTGTCAGGCACAACGGGACATGTATGTTTCCTAATCAGACTGGTGAGGGCCCCACCATTTACCATATTCCCGGTCGCAATTCACGAGGCGACGGGCCCGACACTCAATGGGTCTGATGTTGTTAAGAATTGTTAAGAATTCATTGCTCTTTTATCGATTGTAAAGGGGGGAAGAACCTTGTTTTGCAAAAAATCTGATCTGTTACCTTCAGTATCAGATGCCCTGATGGAGCGATTCGATTGCTGTCAATAAGGTGTGAGAAACTGCTCGCTTGAATCAACAACTCGACGTATGATTGGTCACTTTGAGGAGTGGGGAGTAGTTAGCTACCCGCGCCCACACAGAGGCAGATCGCGTTCGCTTATGCAGAACGTGCAAGCGTAGCCAGTGTTCCCAGTATAAGAATGTGGAGGGGATTAGGGCAAGTTTACGTTATTCCGATGTCATTCTCGGAGGGATGCCAACAACTTTGAATCTACTTTGCGCAAAAGTCAGTTGGTACAGCAGCGATGCCACTAGTATATGGCCAGAGAACGCGGTCAGTGGTCAGGAGGAGGAGGATCTAGCGCTCTTATTTGTCCAGCGCATCTATCACACGCGGTTCGTTTGGGATGATGCAGCTGGAGTATTTTTGACGCTGATGTTGTTGGCACCGCCGTGGATGCTAACTATGTTTAGGAGGATGTAGCTCATGTTTTTACGCGCTGTCCTCTCCACGCAATCATGATCTAGTTCCTGGAAACAATTTTCTGCTGGTGTCACACCTTTCAAAATATAGGTTTACCCGCTCTGGTATATTAGGTGATCCCGAAGTCAACGAGGCTTCTTCTTCTTCTTGAGTGACCCAGTATTTGGATATTTGCACGTCCTGGTATCGTACGATTTTCTGCGGTCTGAAGGCCACTCTTGGCTCTGCTGACTGGGAAGGTACTTGTGGTCAGCTTAACAAATGAAACTAATGCCATATTAGCATAAAAGCTATGTGCACAGGGTATTTTCTGGTTAGTGTGTGTTACCCGTATCTTTCAGCTGCCTTTCAACAAACTCAAAAACCTCCAGCGTGCATGGAGCAGTTCGCTAGATGCCGGTTTTGGGTTCCTTCTTTGCGGTAGCGTCCAAAATGCACATCTGTTTGTAATCTGTACGCTTTGTGCAGCGACACAGAAAGTTGGGCGAGTACCTATTTTGGGAAGATAATGTGTTGCATTTCTGCTTGGTAACTAGCATCACGAGACCAGTGTGATTTGGCTGGAATTAGATAACTGTAGATAGAACTCTTTTCATGAGAGCCCAGGTGATTAATCTCAGAATCTTTCCTGGTCTCTGCTAATGCATCTTTGTGATGTGTAAAGCGATCCATCAGTTTTTTGGTGTACAAGAACACCCACAAATGCGAGAAGGCCACTACCCCTTGATTTTAAAGTAAACTCGACTTCGGGAAATGCAGATTCAAATTTCGTGTGTGACAGAACTAACTAATTTTTCTTGACAGTTATAAATTTTCCTGCCTGTGTTACACAGACATGGTACAGGCCACAGGAGCGCCTTTTGGTTGCTGATAGCATTGTTTGCCATAGGAATAGTCAATTACTCAGCGAAGCTTCGGCACGTAAATTAGTTGTGTAAGCGGAACCGATGCGAAGAGCGAGGCTTAAATCAACTGAAACCATCATCTCGCAATTTTAAACTTGCATTATTTTTTAATGTACCTGAAAATTCACTTGAATCTTCAATAAGGTGCATGGATTTCTTTACAAGTGGATCTAATTACTTATAATTTTACCAGTGAAAAGTCGTTTTGGCAAAAGCTCTTTTCGGTCATAAATCATCAGGCCGACACATTAACATGAATAGTGAACTAGTCAGTTATGTGCTCGTGGGGGGTGGGGGGGGGGGGGGGTGGGTTTTTTATTTCTTCGCTCCCTCGTCTCGTGCATGCCGGAGTGAGCGTGTTGAGGAAATGGGGCGCTGTCTAGATAGGGGACTTTCTCACGGTAGGTTGTTTAAGGTTTTTACGTCAGACACGCGGTGCGCGCTTGACTGTCCTCCGTGGCTTCGGCGTGTGGTTCCCGCCTATAGTCGGCGAGGGAAGACAAACAGCGCCCTTACCAACGTCTGTTAGGCAATCGATTGGTCGATGTTTGCCCTGCGATCGTCAACGATGCATCATAAAGTTAGCTTAAAAACACATTATAGCCGTGCAATCCGCATACACACTAGGACATAATCACTATGCCTTTTTGCACTGAATAATATATAGGCAGCTAGGCGTACACCAATCAGTTGGAGGACAAACTCGTCCGTCCATGGTGCATTTGGTGCTCACACTCGAGGTCGTTTTAGATAAAAAAAAGTAGCTCTTTCATTTATAACAAAAGAAATATCCCTAATTGTTAGGGAAATCAATCCACTGGCCGAAATTTCTCATTTTTACCTTGACTTTATCATCAAAAAATTAAAGTACGCAGACATCAGACGCCAAAATATATAATTTAAGCTTTTTTTCAAGAATTTTTCTAAATCAATCATGAGCATATTTATTCGCGAGTTTTATAGCAGACGTTCATTTTTCTCGGCAATGAGTTCACATTATTGGGTGGTTCTGAAACTATTACACACAAAGACAGCTGCATGCGAAAAATGTTTAAAAGCTGGTTGTTTATGTAAAAGCTTTGAAGGTATATCTTATTTTGAAGGTTTTGGTAAGCACATAGAATATACTCATTATTTATGGCCAGGGAAAATTGTAAAGTCTTTACTAGAATTTCGTGGCAGATCTGAAACTCTTCGTAATAGAAATATCGAAATAATAACAGAAAAGTATGGCGGAAGAAAATAACTCTTAGTGTACAAAAAATGGTACGTTTACAGTTGTTCCTGACGATTCTATTTAAATTTTTTAGTCACTGACCGGCATGTCCGCAAGTGAGCTTAAGCAATATATTGCTCCTCTGATCTCCCAATGCGGCATATCAAGCGAAAACGTGGTTGCCTTAGTCCAATATAAGTCAAGCGATGCATAAACGAAAGAAACAACAAGCAGTTCTCGTAAAAACGTGTTAGAATACATACTCGAAATTTAGGCTCTTCGGTAACACCCATACACTATATTGCACGTATTATGGAAGCATATTTATTCGAAAACTTGACAAAACGATTATTTTGCAACGCAATTTTACTTGTGCTGCTTTATTTACTCAGTGGTTTTGCATAAACGGGCTTGCTCTACATGCCCGATTTCCACTTTTTCGGATTTTTCCACTTTGTTTAAAAGGCTGATGTTTCTATAAAATATTATTTTCCTTCAATAATCATAACATGCCCTATTGTGAAGAATGATCACTACTTTATTGCTGTAAGACTTTGGGGGCCACAGCTTGGGCTGCGTTTGAGTAAGAGGGAGTAACTTGCAAAAATAGTAGGATTGCTTGAGTTTGAAAACCTACTGTAACTGATCGGTCTACGTTTGTCTGCTACTCAATATTCCCGATCAAAAATCCGAGTATAAAGCGAGCCCGTGGCGCACTGGTTAGATCGTTGGACTTCTAACTAGCAAGGACGCGTGTTCAAAACTCGAGCGGGGCACACGTTGTCGGAGCCACCGTTGAGATGGGTATGACTAGCTGATGAGGGCTAATAAGCCAGAAATGGCCATCCTAGTCTCCTTCTGCCTTTGTTTTCTGTGCCTATGGCCCTGAGCCATAGGACACACATTCATGTCTGACCAAAATATAGTAGGGGTATGAATTCTCCTAGTATTCTGCGTATAAGACGTTTTATCACACCGCAGCCCCTCTTTCTATGTCTGAAATCTTGGAATAGGAGGTTTTGAATCCGTGCGTGGGACGACCACCATCACCGTGCCCGAGAGGCATGTGTTCGTGCATCTCTAGACAGCCCGTGCCTACCCCCTTTTTCTTCTCTCTTTTTCAGGGGCTCAATAATGCAGCGGATAATAGAGGAAAAACGCCGCCAACGAACTGTCTCCCTTGGCAGTCTGGATGGCATGGTGATCACGCGAGACAACGAACTGATTGCCGCACCTCTCGTGGCCGACCGACCGCCCCTGCTGACTGCGGCATCTATCACGCGTATCTCGGAGGCCGTGATACGACGCATGGAGGCCAAACTGGCCTCCATGGACGAGGACGGCGGTGCTGGTGCTGGAGGAGTAGTATCGGTGCGCTGTGTTTCAGATACTTCGGCGCCACCGCTGGAGTACCTCGCCGGCGCTGCGGCCGGAGCAGCTAGTGCTGCCAACGGCCCAACGGCGGGTCGACTTTCCTCCCTCTCGCGTAGATCCTCCGCCAGGTACTCTACCGCCTCTCACCTGGGTGGCAGCAAGGTCGCCGTAAGTGCTGCTTCTCTGTCCTGCTATATCCATTTACGCGTAACAACTTCATTTCGGGCTTACTGCAGCCAACGAAATCCGGGGCATTCTGTAATACGTGGCTGGTTAGTTGGTTGTTAGCCCTTTTTGTGGATCAGGAGTCCCCGCCGGAGTCCAACCTGGGTGCAGTTGGGAGACGGAGAAATGCCGCGACCTCAGCCGGCTTGACCCAAAGGTCCACGGGGGTGAGTTGGGTGCTTGGCCGGGATCTGCAGGCGAAGAGATGCTGACAGTCATGCGGCGAGACGCCGCTGTTAGCTGGCTGGCTTGTAGCCCTTGTTGGATCCGGAGCCCTGCCAGGTGGGCCTCAATCTCGGTGGCGAGGAGGAGGAGGACTCAGAGCAGCATGGTCAGAAGGGGCTGCTCTGTCATCAGAAACGGAGCTGAAGATGAGGGGAGATAGATCCACCGTAGGGAGATTGGTGTAGAAGACCTTGGCCGCCTGGAGGGCGGGTGGGAACGCGACGTAGATGCGTCTGCTCTGGTTCCCCCACCGCGGTCGGGACAGCAGTGGGGTATGAATGGCTCGAGCCGGTGTCGGTACTTGCGAAGGATCGTTGAGTAGCTACTGCATAATTGGGCCAGAGTACAACCAGTGACCCTCGGAAGTTGTTGTTCTGAGGCCGCAATCGGAGGTGGATAGCCGCCCAAAAGGGCCGGGGGATGATAATCTCGTTTCAACTCGACAACGGTTCTCTGTTGAAGATGCTGGAAGCCTGTCTTGGTGGCAGAGCCATCAACGGGTAGATCCGAGCGAGACGAGGCGACAGCTACGTTCTGGAGAGTTCGAATAGGCGGCCGAACGTTGCGGCTAGGCTCAGGAGCCTGGCAACGATGATGATTGGGATGGCCGAGTTGCGAACAGGTCCACCAGAACTGCTGGCCTAAGAGTTTGTTATGAGGGGCTACGTGACTGGTGGTAATGGGTGGACATATCAGGGGAAGTAAAAAAAAACGCCTTAAAAAGTAGAAAATAATAGGAGCAATTTCAAGGAAAAACGTCCGTTGGGAAAGCAAGTTAATTTTGTTCGGTAAATTTTTCGACACTGGAGTCCCAGGTCGTCATCAGACTTGAGAAAACGTGCAACGATCAATTAAAATTTCAAAAGCGCTGGCACAGTTATATATTCGTCCATGGTTGGTAAAATTAGTAGCCGCAATAGTGTAATGGCCAGTTGGCAACTGTAAATGGCGTTAGTCCGGGGCCAGTGCGGGTCATCGGATGTGGGCGCTAATCAGTGATTGCCTTTCACGTTAGTCCATAGTGATTGGCTGTCGTATCTTTCATCTTTCTTTGCGATGTTTGTACACTCTACCCAACTCAGTACGTCGGTTGATGCATGAATCATCGGAGCACATGGCCTCAAAAAGTTCTCGGCCTTTTTTAGAGGGGCAAACTTCGATGATGCGTGTTTTGTCCCTTGCCAAAAGTGTTTCCTATATCCAGGCGATACATAGCCACTTCGCGAGTTACAGTTGCCAATTAGCCTTTACTCTATTGTGACTACTAATTTTGCCCACTATGGATTGACGCAAATTGCGGCAGTCAATTATCACCCGCGCCAGACGAATATATCGATATCAGCAATTTTGAAATTTGGATTGTTCTTTGCACGTTTTTTCAAGTCTGCCGACGACCTGGGGATTCAGTGTCAAAAACTTACTGAATAACGTTACATTTTTTCCCAGAGAACGTCTTTCCTTGAAATTATATTTCTTGGAATGCATACCTCCCAATTTATGCGATACGAATAATTATTTAGCTCAGTAGATGTTTGGCGCGCGATAATTGAAGGGAGAATAAACAACCAATAGGAATCGAGAACTGCCCAATAGCACCCGCGAGATGGATACAATCGTATATTGACTTTGTACAGAATTTTAGAGATGCAAGTAAAACCATAAATGCTAGGCTTTTTCCGCATTTTTAAACTTACAATAGCTAAGTTAAGAGCAACCGTCTGTCGCCAAAAAGTAAAAATAAAATAAACAAAAGTTAAGCTCGAACTAAGAGAAATAAATTATGAACTACAATAAAACTAAAAGTGATCCCAGGAGGCTAAAGGAATCCGTGTGGGGAGAGCAATCTGGATGGACCTTTCTGGTGAGGAAACATAGTTACTACTACGAACTAAGTATGCGAAGTAAGCATAGTGAGCTAGAACCGAGACTGTCATCCATTTACATATCCCATGCCCGTTTCTATTTGTGATTTTAGGGGTATGTATGCAGAGTACCTTCAGTGACGTTGAACTAGTCGCTGTCTTTTCTCCTGTGAGAGTCTTTCTCTATTCCGTGATAAAGTTTGGAATCTTCCCTTGCTCTTCCTGGAAGGTCAGGATGACTTGTTTAGCCGTCTAAACGAGATAGGGGACAGGAACCGCCCACAATGCACGCGGATTTGCGCCAAATTCCGATAAAATTTGGCTTCGAATTAAGATGAAGGTTAGGTTCAAATTTGGGACCGACAGGTAGGATTATGTTGAGAGTTTAAGTTTGGTTTTGCGTTAAGTGTACGATTTAGGCTCAAGATTGGGGTACGATTAAGGGTGCGGCTACATTTGAGCTTTATTTTGGCGTTAAGACACCCTGTTTAAGTCAATGGAGCGTTCCAGTTTAGACGGCCTTACGAGTCATTCGTACCGAGAATTCGAATGGGGCCTAAATATAGCTTAGTAATCTTGGTCTCCACCAGCAGCATTCGCTCACTCACTGCTGACCTCGTTAATTCCTCTGACGACCGGCGGATAAATTTACTCAGATGCGAATAAACTTACGGCTAGAGTGCTGGCTTCGATGCTGGTTCCCTAGATCCTCGTTAAACGTAAGTAAATATGCAAAGAACAATTAAAATGTCAAAAGTGCTGATAAAATCAATATTTATCTGATGCGAACGCTAATTAGTGGCTGCAGTTTGCGTCAGTCTGTATCGATCGCTTCACGTCTCCTCCGTTTTCTTCGATAATTTTGTACACGTAATCTAACTCAATATGCCGGTTGATGCATGAGTCATCAGAAGAAATTATCGGCCTTTTTCGTAGGTACAAATTCTAACGATGCGTTTTTTGTCGTATGTGAAGGTGTATCCTGTATCGGGACTATGCATGGCCACTTGGAACAGGTGGTTTGGCCTCTTCACTGCCAGTTGATGTTTGTAGATGCGTGAAGAGCCGGACTTTCCCAGTTGGCCATTATATATGGCATCATAAGCGTCGCAAGCAGTCTTGTAGACGACTTCTTTCTGGTCGAGATAGCCAATCCTATCTTAAGGGTGTACAAACTAGGTGTGTAAGTTATTTGCCAATTTTTTTGCGCCGCTTCATATTTACGCAAGTGCCCTTCAACACATTCAGACACTTTCCTTCTATAAGGAGGGACTCGCCATGCATTAATTTTGGGCAACTAAGTGGAACCATCTAGTTCCCTCTCTCTGGACTCTTGTTTTTTATTACGCATCAATGTAAAAAGTCTCTGGGGTAAACATTTTAGGAAAATAAACCCAGCAGATAATTTAGCTTGACTCATTAGGTTTCTTTGTCAGAACAATGTCTCTCTGCTTGACGTAGCAGACTTGACGTCACTCTTTTTGTGAGAGATGGGGTATTCGTTCCCGTAGTGAAGAACAACTGCCGCATATGCTTTTTTCCGGTAAACGGATGTGCGTAGTGCTCTGTCAGTCCTTCGCTGTACAAACGGGGAGTTTGTTGTCAACTTCGTTCTCCAGCGTGAATTTAATTGTTAAAATGGTTGAACTGATGATGTTGTGAGACGTTTATAATTTGTTCTTTTTGACGAAAACAAATGGGTCGTCTACATTTCGTAGCCGGAACTTAAAGTTCATTAATGAAAGAGTGGTGTATTCCAGCTTCTGCATTAGTATTTCGGCCGGCAATCTAGATATGGGTAATGCTGGGCAGGTCGCCAATTTTGTTTTCATCCTGTGAGCATTTCTCCCACCCCCTTACATACTTTAAAAGGTTGAAAACTTCACTTGTTGTTTTTTTGGGAAGATAAACGATGACTTGTTTGGTTTAGAACCGCCCACAACGCATGCGGTTTGCGCCTAAGTCCAGAGGAATTGGGTCTAGGATTGATATAATAAGGTTTTTCTGATACAGCACCTCTTTGGCGCTGTCAGTATCCCTAAAATGCAGGAAAAATACTGAAAACAAACTCGTTCTTTCCGCAAAGTAATTCGGATTTTTTCGGTTTGTACTTAGTCGATCTTGTGCGAAATCGAGATTATGTTTTAAATAAAAGCAAACTTGAAGCAAGCGAAAACAACAGAATTTATTTGTACGAATAAATTTCGGGAGAGCCTGCCAACGGCTTCCCCTCTATGCAGTTGTTACCTTATTCGTGCAAAGAGAGGGAGCAGTTGACAAGCTCTCACGAAATTTATTTGTGCAAATAAATTCTCCTGTTTTCGCTTGCTTCAAATTTTTTCCTGGAAAAAAATGCTTCAAAGATGAACTGTCTTCCAGGGTCCAGTAAAAGCAACTTGGAAATGAAAAACAGTACGGTGGGGTGCTATAAACGGTTGGGGTCGAGTAGGGCCTGCTTACCATGAACTCTCGAGAATATTCATGCAACAGAGCTTGAATCGGCTGCGGTCGATTCGACGGACGGTGAATCCAATCAACTTCCAGCCTAGGTGATTTTCTTGTTAGATCGACATAGTTGACCTGATTTCTAGGAGATGAATAGGGGTGAGTAGGTGGAAATTTCAACGACAATTACCTTTCAATGCTATCGAACATTGTATTACAGCAGTTTTTATATTGAGGGGGCTAAGCGGGGCTTGTAAGATTAGGATTAGAGTTAAGATCAGAGTTGTACACTAGGGTCAGGTCTGAGTTCGTGTTAACTGACAGGGAGAGAGGGAGGCAAATACGCTTTATTTTGAAAATATAATTCCAAAAATTTTCACAAAAAACGTCCTCCATTAACACGGACATGCCCGAAAGTAATCCATAAACGCAAATGACTGCAATTTTGGACATCACGGATAAAAATCCTAGGAAGAAATGCGTCAAATATGGGCCAAATTGGACTGCTTTCAAAACAGCGCTATTTTTGTGACTTTGTGCCCTCATGACCACATTGTACTTCAAACAAACAAAGGGAGCTTAAATCGGTTAATAATAGGCAAAATAGGCCAATTGACGTGTACATAAGAAAATTGACACGCGAGTAGAGGGCGGAAACAAACAGCGTAGAGTTCAGGTTTACGGGTAGGCCTAGGGTTTAGATTAGAACTTCCTGTTAGGGTTAAGACGTGAGAATACTTTGCCTTCTTGAACTTTATCGCAAGGGCATCTACTTCAAGTCGGTGGGCCGCTCTTATTCCCGCGTTCGGTTTTGGGTGGCCCTACAGGTCATCCGGGCTAGTAAATATGTCAGTCTCTCACCAGCTTTTTTGTCAGGGGCACTCACTGTTGTAACGGCAGCCAAGGCCGAGGTGTCACCGCCTAATTGCGCCTTGTGTGAGTTCCCCCAAAGAAGGAACAGACAAGAAGAGCACACGGCCATTAGACCTTAAAATTGGAAACAGTCTCCGCAATCAATTAAATGTATCAGGAGAAGACTCGTGCAAACACGCAGAACGCTTAGAGTACTCCCATAATGTGACCATTTAACAAGTATTTATTACGCTTCATGCTGCTAGCCGGCATATTTCGTCCTGCAATCATTGCCAGAAATTTGGTCGATTGAGAAGCATCAGCCCTGTGTCAGAATGCTTTGGTGCTCCAGTGCAGTTTCCATGCGTAACATTTTTCTCCGTGCTCATCATCACCTCTCACCCCCTAATGCACCCACTGCTGCGACTAGTGCATGATGTTGACCTTTTGAACTATTTTTTTCAGTCAAACTGTCTGTGTCGTTCAGCTTTTTAATCTCCAGAGAAATTAATTTCTGATCGCGGTATATATCAGTATATTTAATGTCTGTAGGCGTAGACTGAAATGTTTAGTGTATATTCGTGTTAAAACCCGTCAACCCCTGTGAAATATGCACATGCTGCCATCAGAAAGTCGTTAGTAGTATAAATGTCTATAGGCGTAAACTGAAATTTTTCAGTCTACGCCTATAGACATTTAATATACTGATATATACCGCGATCAGAAATTAATTTATCTGGAGATTAAAAAGCTGAACTTTCAAAACCAGTATATCAACCAGAAAGCAGATAGGGAAAGCTGGGCGACCCACTGATGAGCCGGAGCCCTCGCAGCTGTGTCAAGCAGCGGCAGAATACCGGCGAAACCCGTGTCTGGGCCTTCTAGCAAGTACCTAGCCTGTTAGTGTGGTAAGTTACAATGTCTGTGTCGTGTTAACTGAACTGTAGGCTCTCAGAAACAGCCGACGAGCGTGGCCTTAAAATCTCTGCATTGCCTATCTGCGCCCACTTCGCTTCACCTGCTCCGAAGGCGAACTGAGAGATAATGCATTTCAGCATAGACCCTTTCATTGTTTAAAAACGACTACAGTGTTGCGTTGCAGTGTGGTGTGTGATATTCTTGCCTTCAACTAAGTCATTCTGTTTTTGCTTACTCGTCGTAATCAGGCCGCTTGAAACTTGTAGCCCTTTTGGGTTGCCTTGCTGCTGCACATTGAAACTGTCGACACTCAAAAGTGTTGACGTTCGCAGAGCGGGCGCGCGGCACCAGCAACCTGTACAGAATGTGGTTTATATTGAAGTGGAATTGCGGCCCATCTACTTCATCCATGCTTCCCTCAGACACCTGGCTTCGGTTATGCTTTTAGGATGACAGGAGGTGGACGCGGGAACAGTGTGACGGGCAAGACTTCACATCAGAAGAAAATGCGATCGCTGGTACACGGTGTTTGTCGGTCGGACGTTTTGGATTCTCTCTCGAACTCATCATCAGAGACAGTCGCGGACAAGGGTGATGAGAGTGCTATAAGTGAAGTATTTATAGGACTCAGTTGCCACGGTGCCACATGCCTAATCCAATTAGCAGGTCCCCGCATTCCTTGCTGGTGGCCGTGCATGTCGCGATGACTGTTCGTTAGTCTGCGTCCGAGTGTTTAATCGTTGATATGTAATCACCCTTCTCGATTCTTGGCCTAATTAGGACTCGGCAATGTGGTGGTCTGGCTGTCACCGGAACCTTTGGCTGTCCGCGTGATCACCGCGTGGCTAATTAATCTACCTAGGCAATGTCTCAGCACAAAATCTGCAACCGCGAGGTCATTGCGCTTTTTAATCGACCGCGAACCTGAGAACCACGATTCAAGCAATTCACGATTCACACGGTTCTCAGCCTTTGCGAGAATTTCGGTCTCACCGGGTCCCGTCAAAGGAGGTGCGACCGAAGAGTTAGCGTTGTTTCTCCTCCATACCGCGGTCGTACATTTGCCCATCCTCGTACGGACTAGTCTTACAGTTTTTCCGACGTATTTGCTTTGCAAACATGTGCATCAGGTCAATTAAACGATTCGGGGCATTTTCTGTCGTGGCAGCGGATAGGTTAAACATCCCATTTGCGCCTGCCACCTACGGCCTGTTAGCACCACATTTCTTTAATAACGACTCGGATTTCACGTCCATGCGAAGGCCACGTTCAGGAAGCGTCGTTGTGAACTCAATCGCATCATATTATGGCATCAGTTGGCAATCTTCTAAGTCACGACATTAAGAGTACTCCGCAGTCACTTTTATTTCTCGGCCTTTCATAGCAGGCCTGGGGGAAAGTTGCCCCGCTTGATTGTATATTTATAGCTCTCGTGCAGATACCTGCTGTTACGTCAGAGTTCATAGCCTATGCAAAAATACCCTTGTAATTTTCCACGGCGGTTCCTGGTGACTATTCATTTGTGTGTGTAGACTACTCCGACCTTTTTGATCAGAATAACACTCTAACTCTTCTCAATGCATGTCCTTGTTCCTTCTCCCCCCTCTCGCCCCCCTCTTCTAGCTTTCCAGAATGAGTATTGTTCGGGAGAGTCTGCCCCAGCTGGTGCAGGACTATGTGCAATCCCGTATCACCCTGGCTGTGCAGAACTGCCTGACCAAGCAGCAACGTCCGGACGCCCAGATTGCCGACAGTATGCCCGTCGCCGCAGCCGGCACCCCCACTGCTGCACCAGCCAATCCAGTTCGGTCCGTGAGCAATGCTACTTTCGCTGGTGCGGCCGCGGGGAACGTCGGGACGCCTCAAACCCAGAAGGTGCGTGCCTGCCCAAATCACTCTTGCTCATTAAACTGCTACTGCTCTGAACGCTTTGGCTAAACCGTGTGCTGCATTACTTGCTTGTAGTAAAGCAGACTTTTAACGCTTCCACCTCACACGCCCCCTCTCCCCTGTACCCACTGGCTTCACATAGCGAACAGGGGGACACGTTAGAGCTCTTGTAGTCTTTGTGTGTGTCGTCGGAGTCGGAGACCTGCTTTTCCTTTTAGCACTGCGTCCATCCTACCTCCGGTGACCGATCAGCTAGGCGGTGGGGGAGAGAGTGAGGTCGACTCTCAGCGAATTTATTTCCTTACTAAAAAACAATCTGATGCGTTTGAGGCCGTTGCGGTGCGCTCAAAACCGTGGCTTGGAGGGTCGCCAACTGATGGGGGAGCTTGGAAAACGCACAGTCAGTCCAGTGTGTAGCTTGTTGTGTGAAGTGGCTTACTGCGGGCTGAGAGTCAGGCTGCAATGACCCCTTCTTAATGTGGCTTTTATGGCACTCCCAGGCGGGAGCCTACCTAGCGAGGTGTGTTATTGGTACGCGTAGTGGAGCGTTAACCGCGTAAGCAACCTGCCCCCTTTCCCATTTCCAGTCTTCGCGATTCTTGTCTTGACGTCGGGTTCAAGTGTGGGAATGGTCAGAAAGTAGGGTAGATCCGGCGATTCTACGTTCACTGTAATCCAGCCGCAGTCACATTGATGCTTTAGCTTGCTGAAGCGCGTGGTTGACCTCGCGGAGAGCGACAGTTGAACTTTCGTGTGTGTCATACTCGACTGACTCCCGAACTATGCACGGAATAGTGGGCCAAAAATCGCAAGTGATTCGGAATCCTTTTCCGTCATACGAGGACGAAGTTAAACCTCGTGAGACGTTCACAACAACTCTCTTTCTTCCACTCTGTTGCCACAACTGCCATATTGCGCCTGGAGTTTGCTGCAGTGACTGATGAGCTGCATCCGACTCTACGCGTACCACGCACAAGACCTCGGATCGCCCGCTGGTGTGAAACTGCCACAAAAAGAGCCAATTCAGGGGGCGGGCTATCGGGGCTTCAGAAGGTTGACAGCCTTCTAGGCATCGACTGTGTGGAGTCAAGTCGACTGCAGGTGAATGTGGACACACAATGGTGCCCCCACATAAACATCCACGCATAGCTACTCTTACTCCGAGACGAAGATCAACTTAATCACACAGTTGTTGCCCTCCCCAATGTGTAGCTAGCGATTTCAGTAAAGACACTGGCTTCAGGCTGCGCCAAAAAGTACACACACACATACACATCGAAGACTTCCCACATGTGTGTTTAGAAGTAAAAATATTACATAAACCACTTTGTAAACCTCCTCCTGCCCCCTCTCCCGAGCAGGATTGATGGACTAAACACATAGTTGTCAGGACTGCAGTGGCAGTTTCTGCGGTTGGCCGAAAACACAATGTATAGACAGTACACGTCAGGCGGAAGGTGGATTTCCACGATGAAGAGCGTATGCTTCACATTAAGGTGGTGGTGCAGGGTACGGGGACCTTAGCGTGCATTAGTATTTTGGTGATAGTAGACTTGTGCCGCATCTAGTGCACTCCCTCTCTCTCTCGTCCCTCATCCACCTTCAGCCGGTATCAAGACACAATCCGGATCACCGGGGGCGGGATCAGGCTCAGGAGGCTGGTGCAGACGAAGCCATCCCCAATGCGTGCCACTATCCCCCCCCCCGCGTAAGGCATTTGTTATCAAATAACGCTTGCTATACCCTCGTGTTGTTCCAACGTATCTAACATGCGGCAACGAAACACTAGCTAACATTACTGTCATTAGATAATGCACCCGACGATACCCTGATCGTCACACAAGAGACGACAACTACCACGGGCTTCATATAGTGTCTGCGGTTACTCTTCTCCCTCAACCATCTAATGTTGAGGGCCAGAGTTTCCCCTAACAATTTTTGCTCCAGCATGCTTCACCTTCAAAATGCCACTACCCCCCCCCTCCGTGTAAGGCATTTGTTATCGCAGCGTCACTCGAATAACGCTTGCCATACCCTCATCTGCCCCCCCCCCCTTTCCCTTTTGTCCAACGAATCTAACACGCGGCCCGTTTAGGGGGGCGTGTGTATCGACACAGGATGCGATTGTGACAAGAAAACTATGGACAGAATTGGTGTTGCTTTTAGCAAAAAAATTTCGGCTTTTCTACCTTGGAAGTGGGGGGTGGAAGGGGGGTTGTATGGTCGCTTGAACAGGACATGAGAACAGGATGCTGACAAAATGCAAAGGACTTTGCACCAAACTCTAGGACAGTTGGGTTTCGAGTGAAGGTGAGGGTTGATTCAAGGTTGGGCTACCGCCATAGTTGTGGGCGGGGGAGTGAGGATTATGTTGAGGGATAAAGTTTGGGTTCGCGTTGAAGGTAGAGTGGTAAGTCAGAAGAAGCAAAAGCGTTCACCAGGAGCGGTTTCGTGTATGTCTGACGTTTTGTGGTGTTTGCTTCGCCTTCTATCCATCTTCTCAGGGAATGAATCCTCCGGCTCATGGTGCCCCCTTATGTGTTGCTTCTTCTTCCTGCTGCAGGGTCGTGTGCTCTCTTCCCTGCTGCTCAGTCGTGATTTGACAGTCTGCACTACCCCTTTGGAGGGAGGCGGGGCCATCGCCCCCGCCGCCGCGGCGGCTGCGGCTGCGGGTCCCCCTGGCGTGACCTCCGGCGATCTCAGCGCCGCCGCTGTCCTTCCACCGCCGCCGACGTCAGTCTGTGCCTCTGAGGTGTGTGTTTCCCCCCTCCTATCCCCCGTTTTTCTCAGTAGCAAACACTGTGGTGGATTCCCCCGCCCCGTCCCTCAGGCCTTCCCAGGCGTCCCCACACACACAGACTGCTGACTGCATTTTCACGAAGTTATAGCTCGGGTTTGGGATAAAGAAGATTAAGGTCAAGACTAGGCATAGTGTTAATTGTAGAGCCATCGTTGAGCGCAGGGTTAAAATTAGAGTTACGGTTACTGTAGTAATAGGGCAAGCATACGGAAATATCAACCTATGCATAGGGCCACCTTGGGCGGAACATTCCTAATCCCGTATGTGCTCAAGAGAGCCATATAAGCAATCCTTTCTGGCCGCTGGCAAACTGGCTCCGTAGGAGTTGAACATTGCCACCCCCAGTGATGCGCAGGTGCAAGTGCGTTTAGAAAAGACCTCAGCCCCCGCTTACTGCTAGTCACACAATGGAAGAGAGAAACGTGGTGCTGGAGTTTTTTTAAGCCATCCGAGACGATACTGTCAGCCACGCAGGCTCTCCCCGTCCCCGCATGGATGACAATCACGACGCTGCGGGGAATTGTAAATATAAGTGAATATGTGAGTTCCAGGAAGCAGTTCAGAAGAAGAAGATGCGACCGCTGGAACAAGAGTTTTATTCTCCTGACATTTTGGATTCTGTGGAGAATCTTTACTCATAGGTAATCGTAGAATAGTCTGTGGCATGCGCAGGTAAGGGCGATACATGCACAGATTGCATGGTATTTATAGTTTGTAGCGGTCATCCGCATGAGTACTCTAATTACCAGTTCCTGTAGCCACCGCCTGAGGTCTTAATTGGTGCGGTGATGGCTCATTAATTGTCAAGTTTTGCTAGTCCTCGTCGAATACGGACCACATAATGGCGTGACAATTATGCCCGCCGTCGTCAGAGTTGTTGCTGCGCCTGGCCCTTCCCACGTGACTGATTCTCTTGCTCAGGCAATGCCTCAGTACGCCGTATGAGGATGCCAAATCGTTGCACTTATTGATGGACTGGGAGCCTGAGAGCGATGACTCGAGCAGCTCGTGGCTCAAGCGGTTGTCACCTCTTGTGAGGATTTCGGCCTCGTTAAATTTTGAAAATATGGCCGGGTCCCGTCGAGTGAGCTGCATCCTGCGAGCTGTCCTCTGTCTTCCTCACCGCCGCTGCGTGCTCGGCCACTTGGGTCCGGAATAATCTCCCGGTTTCTTCGACGTAGTTGCTTTTGTCCACAACTATTTCGGTGGTCGCATCTTCTTCTTCTTCTGAAATGCGAGGAATTGCAAGCCCTCCTAAAGTTTAGGGTTAGGTTTGTAAGTGTTGGTTACAGTTACTTTTGGAGTTAGGTTCATGGTTGGTGTAAAAGTAGGTTACAGTTAAGATAAGGGATAGTGTTAATAGTAGGGCCAAGTTTGAGCATCGGATTAAGCTTTTAGCTATGGTTGCGGTTTATGTTCCGGCCAGGACACGGGGATATCTATCTATTAGGAGGTTTTGCAGATTCGCTTAAATTGAGTTGAGCCAATTGTGAAAAAACTCGAGGCGTTTGGCGAGATTTGAACCCGCGCATCAGAGAAGGCCTTTGCCGGAGGCCAATGCGCTAACCGCTAAGCTACAAACACCCGCCTCGTGCCATGAATTTAATCACACTTGGGTCGATACTATCCGCCCAACTTTACCGCACATATGGAATCCACCAATACGGAACAGCAAGCTGACTGCCCAAGCAGGATTTCCTAAGCAATCATCTAGAATTCATCAGAATGACTGCTAGGCTGGCTTAATTATTAGGAGGTTTGACAGTTTTGCTTAAATTGAGTTGACCTAATTGTGCAATAACTCGAGGAGTTTGGTGAGATTTGAACCCGTGCATCAGAGAAGGCTTTTGCCGGAGGCCAATGCTCTAATCGCTAAGCTACAAACGCCCCGCCTCGCGCCTCACGGTAAATTTTGGCGGGTAGTATCGACCCAAGTGTGATAAAATTCATGGCGCGAGGCGGGGAGTTTGTAGCTTAGCGGTTAGAGCATTGGCCTTCGGCAAAGGCCTTCTTTGGTGCGCGCGTTCAAATCTCGCCAAACGCCTCGAGTTTTTCACAATTGGGTCAACTCAATATCTATCTATCGTAAAATTAAGCGCAAGGCCACTTTCGTTATTTTTGGTTAGGGGAGAGTGGTGCTCCTATTCAGTAGTAGACGCCGCACCAGAGCCCCGCCCCTCCTTAGTTTCTCAGGCGTTTCTACTCAGCCGTGGTTCCCCCACGCCGACAGCTCTGGCTGCATTGACACTAGTTTGTACGAAGGGGGACCCTGCTATACTTCTCATGCCTCATTCTCCTTTATGCAATCCTTGTGGGAAGGGAACAGACAAGTTTCAGGAAGCAGTTCAGAAGCAGAAGACGAAGCGGTCTCTGGAAGAAGCAGAAATGTATTTCGCATTCTGGCTTGAACCCATCACTATCCTCAGATATGACTGCAGAAGAGGGTGCTAAAGGCACACAGGTCAGATAGTTAAACTTTTGAAAAAGTCAGAATTCCGGAATAAGAATTATAGTTCATATCTTGCTCACCGGAATAATTATTTTGGTTTGCTGACGTTTCGGTCAGCTGGGCCGGCTGCCCTATGTCGAAGCGTATGTTGACTTTATCGATCAGCAAATTTAAAGTTGTGGCTGTACATGTTGGCCTTGGGCTGATCGATTTTTCTCCAGTCGCTGCTCGGCCGCTCGTGTGGATTTTGGCATTGTTTGACAGCAGTTGGTGTTTTGTTTCTTTCCCACGGTAGAGGCGTCTGAGTACCATGCGTCAAGCGTCAGTCTTTCCCCTTTTGAGGCTCCTAAGCAGACAATGGTCGCTCTTTGAATATCGAAGTTTTGGCTTGGAGACTAGATCCAAACTCGCAGCTTGCAACAGATATCGGAGAGACTGGTCACAACTTCAATATTCAAGGACCGACCATCGTAGGTCGAGGAGCCTCAAAAGCGGAAAGAATGACGCTTGAGGCATGGTACTCAGCCGCCTTTACCGTGGGGACGAAACAGAACACCAACTGCCGTTAAGCTATGCTAAAATCCACATGGAGGGCAAAGCAGCTACCAGAAAAAAAACGATCACCCCAAGGCCAACACGTACAGCCGCAACTTTTAAACTTGCTGATGGATAAAGTCAGAGTACGCTTTGAAAAAGGATAGGCGGCCCGGTGAGCAAAACATGAACTATAATATGTCAGGTAGTATTTGTAGTCCGTAGCGGCCACGCGAACACACGCGCAGCAGCTCCCGTGATCATCGCTTTAGAAGTCATGATTGATGCGATGCTGGCTTGACAGTCCGCTTTCGAGTCACTTATTGCCGAACTGACATCGTCATCCGTGTTGGAGTTTGGCTTGATAGTTACGCGACAGTTAAGTTCGCTGTCATCGGCATTGTTTTTGGGCCCGGCCCCTCCCAACGTAACTGAATCCCCTACTCAGACAGAGTCGCAGTACGGTATATGTGAACGGCAAGTTATTGTGCTTATTGAGTGACTGCGGGCTTCAGGACCACAAGTCGAGCAGCTTGCGGCTCAAGCGGTTGTCACCTCTTGGTAGGATTTTGACCTCGCCAATGCAAGCGAAGTAATTGAGAGGAAGACGACTCCATCGCATGAACAATACTTTTATTCGCCTGACGTTTCGATATCCCTCGCGGATTCGTCATCAGAGACATAGTCAGAGAGCAATAGCAGATAGGGTGGCACATGCACAGGCGTTTGCAGTATTTATAGGATACAGCACTTACTGCAAACATACGAAGACAATTAACCGTAATGGCCTTCTTGAGTGTTTGTGGTCTGTTGAACGGCATGCGGGCTCTGACCTGCTGACCTTTCATCACGCGTGGTGCCCTCGGGCGTGATGATTGTCCGGTCATCTGACTCTCCCGTACTGGTCTATGATTAGGCGGTGGCCTGTCCGTTCCCCACGCGGCGACTTTCTTTGGCCGAATTGGATCTCAGCGCCAAACATGGATTGGGCAAATCGTTGCACTTATTGAGGGATTGGTGGCCCGTGGACCATGACTCAAGTAATTCTCTGTTCACCCGAACACCAACACTCAAGAAGGCAATTACGGTTAATTATCGTCGTATTTTTGCAGTAATTACTGTATCCTATAAATAATGCAAACCCCAGTGCATGTGCTATCCTATCTGCTATTGCTCTCTGACTATGGCTCTGATGACGAATCCGCGATGGATATCGAAACGTCAGGCGAATAAAAGTATTATCACAGCGATTCAGTCGTCTTGTTCTCATTTTGACCCGTTAAATTTGAAAATATTTTCGGGTTCCGTCAGATGAGTTGTAGCCTAGGGGCCAGCATCTACCTCCTCCTCCCCCTGCTCACCGCTGCTGCGTTCTCGGCCATTCTCGTTTCCGGAGTTATCTTCCGGTTTAACCAACGTAGCTGCTTTGTCCCTAACTGCATTATCTCCGCTAAATGACTCCAGCAGTTTATTGCCATGGCACTGGCCGCTACGACTATAAATACTGCGTAATCTGTGTGCCCATATTACCCTTTTCTGCAGGCATCTCTGATGATGACATTTCAAGCCAGAATCTGAAACGTGCAGATGGTACCTCCTCCCTCCTTTATCTCGCTGTCTCTTTCGCTCTCTCTCTCTCTCTCGCTCATAATGTATGAGTATGGTAATGGAAGAGCATTCTCTATGGGAAATGTAGTTTATCACGTCTGTGTGATTATAAAATTAGAATCCATTACTAGTAGGAATGAATCAACATAAATCATGGCTTAGAGTGAATAAGAATCGAGTCGGGTGTCGAGTGGCGACAGATGTACAGACCCCGCGTCGGTCGCATCGCTGTGGTAGGTGATGGCTGCGGCCGTAGCTAAGAGGGTAAGGCAAAAAAGGAAGCAATTACCGCTATTATTCAGTCTGCCAACTCCACCAGTGGCAACGGCCTTAGCCAATGGCGGCAACTTTGGACGCCGCAGTTTATCCTTCCTCATCTTTCTATCCGGTGAGCATGACCGACCACGGGGTGAGGGGGGAGTGACCGATTAACTTAGTTAGGCGAGGTAAGTGGGTACGCAAATGCCGTCAGTGGACTCTGCCGCTGTTGTCGATAGCTCTTTGGTGGTTAGGATTTTTGCCAACGCTGCTTCTATAGTTTCTCATGCTTGGTTGCGAGAATTTCGAACCAATCGTTCTTCTGTACTGAAAATGTCTGAAATCGGGCAGCGAAAGATGGGGAGCATAGCAGTGTGTTTGGGGCGAGGTTGCTGCCAAATGGACAGACTAAGGATGACGCTGTCTCACGAATCGAGGCGAATCTTCGCACCCCAGGTGTCGAATCATGGTTTTGCTCGTCTTAGCTTTAGAACTGTTGCCGAAAGAATCTATCTTCAGAGATAAAAGCTGCAACGAAAAAGAACAAGCAACAGTTATAGAGGGCAGGGGCTAATCACCCACCAGTAACGTCAGTTCGGCGATGTATGCCGGCGCCAAATCGATAAATCAATCGACGTTGTTTCCCCCAATCGATGCAACTCGCCGGTTGACTGATCGCGACTATGCCGATGATTTTGCCTTCCTAGCTCCAAAGTGTGGTGTTCTAACGTCTATGGTGTCACGGATATACGGAGTCGCAAAACCGGTTGGTTTGTCCATAAACGCTGGGAAGACCAGTGGTTTCATGCTACATCCCTGCCCAAAAGAAGGCACTTCCCCAGATTAGTAGCTGTCAGCTCGAAGAAGTAGGCAGTTTCAAATACCCCCAGAGCAAGGTTGCTGTCGAATGGCCATTTTCTCCCGAATGGACGCAGCTCACGGATTTTTCTCAAATCGTGCCCATGGACCCGACGCGATACTCCTATTGCCGCAAAGTTTCGCGTGCACCGTGCATCCTTTCAGTCTGTTCTTCTTTATGAATCTGAATACTGGGCTACGTGCGTGGAAGATGAACGAAAACTGAAGGCATTTGACCGCTATTGCTTGAGAGCCATCCTTCGAGTGAAGTACACCGACTTTGCCTCAAATGAGACAGTCCGCACTCGTTTGGACAACATCACAAGGCTTTCCCCAGACCATGCGAAAAGGAGACTGATGCAGTTTGGACACGTTCTTCGTCGTCCTCCTCAGGAGCTCAGTGTTACCGCCCCCGAGACGTTGAAGCTCAAAGCCTGGCTCGGCACAGTCCGTCAGGACATGGAATTTGTTCTTGCACTTTCAATATTTGGCCCCTTGTTTTGGCAAAGAGGATGGATTAAACTTTCTAGATCAGTTGGCACGGATCTTTACGCGTGGAGAAGTACCATTCGGGATATCATCGAGGCCGGCTACATCAGACCTGATCGCAGCCGTAATACGTTTGAAGTATAGCCCCATGTTCGCATGGTGCGAGTGTCTATCGTCTGCGTTGGTCAGAGCTTATCTCATGATGACCGTGCAAGTTTGTGCGTTCCCTTAAAAATAGAACTCCCGACGCTGGAGCAGTACCATGCGGGATATAATCGAGTCCGGCTACATCAGACCTGATCGCAGCCGTAACAGGTTCAAAGTATAGCCCTATGTTCACACGGTGCGACTGCCTATCGTCTGCGTTGGTCAGAGCTCATCTCATGATGACCGTGCATGTTATTGAGTTCCCTTAACAAATAGAACTCCCGACGCTAGAGAAGTACCATCCGGGATATCATCGAGGCTGGCTACACCAGACCTGATCGCAGCCATAACAATTTCAAAGTATAGCCCTATGTTCACAAGGTGCGACTGCCTATCGTCTGCGTTGATCAGAGCTCATCTCATGATGACCGTGCATGTTCGTGAGTTCCCTTAACAAATAGAACTATCGACGCTAGAACACAAACCAAACCTTTGTGCATCTTAACTCGCCGAAGGCAGTTCTGGGAAACACCAGTCGGTAGTCTATAGGACTCCACGCCAACTTTTTGGGTAGTGGCCAGTCATTGCGAGTGTTAAGTTTTTATGGGAGACCAAAGTATTCGGGCCGCATAAAGGACGAAAAAGTACGATCTTAACTTCTTTTTGGATCAGAAGTGAATAGCTAAGTTAGAAACGGGTTTCTGCTAATGTCTCTGATGATGAATTCGCGACGGAGGTCGAAACGTCGGGCGAATAAACTTATTGTCTCAGCGATCGAGTTATCTTCTTCTCAGATAAGTTAGAGTCTGTTAGGGTTATCGAATAACTGCTGTACTATACATTTTGACATTGCGATGACTTCCTTGAACTACTAAGTGTCAGATTAGACAGATCCACTCCTAAATTTATGCAGGCGATCATCTTGTTGACCCTTGCTGATGAACTTTCCCTGATCGCTTACGGAACTCTCTCGTCCCGCTTTCTGCCTTGGGGCACTCATTCTCAAGCCCCGCCAGGAGCGGCGCACAGAACGGCTAGTAGTCTAGGCGGGTGAACATTGCCGACGAAGAAAAGGTAGACTGGAATGTCCATTTATGGCTCATCAGTTGTCGTCAGCTAGCCATAACCAAGCTCAATTGGTGCACCGCGAGCTTCATTGATTATACGTCGAACGCTTTAACCACTGAGTCACGAACTACTTGTATTGTCGGTCAAGATCAGGAGATATCGACACTCGTTGAGGCACGTTCACTGACCGATAACAGAACTCACCTGTCCCAGTCTGCGTTCAGGTTCATTTTCGAGATTTCATTATTGGAGTTTTTTCCCTAAATCTAAACACTTTCCGAGGGAAACATGCATAAAATTATTCTCTGGTCACCCTTTATTTTACTTTCTGAATGCTTACCCCGTACACAGTTGATAAGAAAATTACGTGTCTTTTAATTCCTATGCTTGAAGCAAAGGCAATTTTGCATTTTCTCGCATTTTTTTCAATTACAGAATAATTTTGAACCCAACCTATCCTTACATTCGCATTCAACCTTTCTATATTACATGACAGATGTGAGCCATGTTGCATGCCATATAAGGGACATTAATCCAGGAACACATATTACGCCTTATATATTAAAAAAAAACTGTTTTGAAATGGAAAGGTTCCCATTCTTAAAGTGTAACATTTGAAGAAAACAGAATTTGTTGTCAAATGATTCCACGAAAAAAAAAATTTTTCGGGCATACTTTCTGCGAAATATATTTGGGTAAAAGTTATGTTGGTCGTTCACCATATATATCCCTAGTCCCGGAATTCTGTCTTATGAGACCGGTGGTATTAGTTTAGTTTATCAGTCTGATTTATTAGTTTAATGTCAGTTTAGTTTTAGTTACTTTTGTTTAGTTAGTTTAGTCTATAGTATTTATTTAATTATATTTATCTAACCTTGGCGATATCTAACTAAAAACTATAATAAACTAAGCCGAAAGTTAACCTAATAAATTTGAAGATGGAATAGGCAGCAGAATTTAATGGAACACTAAATTTTTCGAGTGCACTTCAGCTGCGGCCGCTTGCTGCATAACATGAATAACGTATGAAAGACTATAAAAAGTTGAAGTCGTACAGAAAAATCGATGCGAATAACAAGGTCATAGAAAATGACCACGAAGGCTTATCAATAACGTAAGCCTATCAAAACACTGTGGGAAGCAAAAGAGGGGCAAAATGTTGGGCACGGGAATGTGTAAATCAGGGAGCTGTATGTTCCCATGGCAAAGCTAGGTTAACCACATGCTCCAACTGTTCACATAAGTCGCCTTAAAACCGCCGTATATAGGCTGCGTCCTGGTAGCGTAAGGTGCGAGTTTTTCGTGTCCGAACAAGTACTTGGAAAGAAGTTTTGAAGTCAACCGATTAACCCCTATCAAACAAGTACTAAACTAAAACTAATAAAACTTAACGTAACCACCTAACTAGAAATATCTAAGGAGGATGACCAACTGAACTTTTACCCATGTTTGAATTCATAAGGACGTCAAAAATCAATGACAAAAATGTATATTGCTTTTTTACAGGGTGCTGTTCTTAGTGGCGACCGGAAAGAAACTAGGCTAGAAGCCGACAGCTTGTTGTGACTGATTTATCCTGGGATTATGCCGTAGGCTTCGAAAGATCACAATCCTTCTGAAGTGTCTTTTTTGAGTTTAAAACACACTTCAGCATTTCGGTTAGCCCTTCATAAGATATTTGTAGATTGTAAAAACAGCAGGATCCATAAAATTTCGGGAAAACTCATCAGTTGCGTCCATTCCACTGCATGGTGAAAGTAACAAATGAGGAAAATACAAAATTGAATTGCTACACAGAGGTCAAAAAAGGTCATAGGGCAGGTTACAAAGGCTACTTAGTGAAGTTAGCGAGTTAAAACGAGGTAGAAAGAAAAACAGATGAAAAAGAGTTAGGGCGAAAAGGTGGGTAGGGGACTGTGTAAATCTAGAACCCAGATTTTACCAAGGCAAACCTAGGTTAACCTCATGCTCCATCTGTTTGCATAGGTTGGGTTTTGACCGCCATATGTAGGCTGCCTTCAGGTAGCACAAGGTACGAGTTGTTCATGCTCCAACAAGCATTCGGAAAGACGTTTTAGGGTCGACAGAAGGACCCGTATCTAGCAAATGTTCTGTAATAGAGGAACGAGGCGTTCTATGTTCCTATTTTAAAAGCCAACTAGGCAAGTGCTCCTTAGCTCTGGCTGCCAATTGCCTTTGCGTTTGCCCTATGTACTTGCATCTGCAAGTGCATGTAACTTCATAAACACAATTGGAAGTGGCTTGCAATGGTAAGGCATCCTTTGCACCAGGAATTGATAAGACCTTGGTCGGAGAGCAAAAAATCAGCTCGGCAGCATAGTAAGTACTATTAATGGTGTTAAACAAGCGTCTCTTGATGACGTTTAACGTGTTATCGCCCTTAAAGGGCAAGGAAACGAAAATAAGATTTTTTGGAGCTAACTGTTCCGACCTTTTGGGTCGTAAGGGTTGACTATACTTGTCAATAAACTGAGCAGGATACCCACGCTGGCTCCTAAATTCACACAGTCCCCTGCCCACCTTTTCGCCCTAACTTCTTTTCATCTGTTTTTTCTTACCGCCTCGTTTTAACTCGCTAACTTCACTAATTAGCCTTCGTAACCTGCCCTTTGACCTTTCTGTACGAATTCAATTTTGTATTTTTCTCATTCGTTACTCTCACCATGCAATGGCATGGACACAACTGATGAACTTTTCCGAAATTTTATGGATTCAATAAATCTTGCTGTTTTGTAATATACAAATTTTCACCTGCGAAACTTTACTTTAAACTTCATGAGATAGCAAATCTAGCGCACATTTTCCTACCGAAGCCAAATTTTAGAATTTCACTTAATATTTCAAGAGGTTCGCCATCTGATGCAACGTGAATTAACAACAGCAACTATAGTCCATACTAGGGTTGAATCGCAACATTTCATGTGCTTGTTCTCCTCTCTGCTGAAAACACTTAAACTATTTTATCTGTACCTGTACAGTTTCGAAGGTTGTTTTATAATTGTCCAAGTTTCTCGATCCTAAGTTTCCCTATACAGATGTTTTCTGTATCCCATATACAGCACGGAGTACAGAATTTGTGCAACATGCCGAAGTTTTTAAAATAGGGATAAGCTCTCGTTAACCGGCATCAATGCATGTACGAAACTTAAAAGTAACGTGGAACAACCTCAAAAACATCATGAGTACTAATTGGTTGTTAAGAAACATGAAATTTTCTGGATTATCTTCAAGTTCCGTAGAGGTTACAAATAAACCATAAATTAGATCAACAAATTTAAATCGTGCCGGAATTTTAAAGTTTAACGATACCACTTTCCTTATATCAAAAGAATTTATCATTCAAAAATTTTAAAAAAATGTTACTTATTAATTAGAATAACTTACAAATTGACATTTAAATGCTGATACATTTTCAGCAATTTCAGTGTCTTCAGCCTTTATTGAATAAATGAGGATTTTGTTCGACATTCATGTCAAAACCTTTAAAATAAGACATCAATTAAATGGATTTACCGAAGAAATTAGTTTTTGGATATTAGTTCTCATGAAGATAGGCATGTGGGCCATACTTAGAAATTCCTCAAAACAACAAAACAAATTTTCGAGCAACAAGGACGTCCGTAACCAATGTCTGATATTATTATTCCTAAGATTAATGATAAGATTATATAATAAGATGCCTCGTTAAAATGTACTTTATGTAGACATTGAGCTGTCGAAATTCCCTGCATTTTACCTTTTCCCAAGGTATTGTCAAAATGGATATGGAAAGTTTTGACAAATTCTTTAATTGATTCAATTTCACTGGAGATGAAAGAACTTACTTTTTTTATATTGGGTTATTTTCCGCCATACTGAATTACTTCCAGGCTGGCCGTTTAGGTGGCATTTCTTTGATCGATTTATTATTGTTCCGTCTATTCCGTTTCTAAATTACGCATAAGCGGAAATTAAACTGTACCAAAAAGTATATTTCTGCATAAGCTAGATTTAATAAAACTTATTTTCGGTTAATTTTCGCGATAATATATGACCAGCTTCGCTTACTACTTTCTAATAATTGATGCGCTCAAAACTTTTTTACTGCATTTATGCCAAATACTTTACATTTTGGTAAAAAATAATTTTTAAACAGAAATTGTTCGTTGTTTCTGAAAATATATGCGATTCCTTAGTATTGGCTTCACTTACATTTGAGCAACTTCGGACTTAACTTTTTCGGTTCTGGAAGGAATATGTTCTAAACTTTCCTCACTTATTTTAAAATTCTTCCATAGGAAGATGCATATTGATAAAAAGTATGCTTTTTCATGCGTAATAGTATAGGAAATTCCTTCGCCAAAATTAATGCCCATTACCCCTAACAAACCTAACTAGAAGGGCGATTTTCCTAACTAAAAGGCTTTCTCAGGATTAAATCCACTTAGTGGATCAACATAACATGACCATATATACGCTAACCTACCAAGTCAAATTTCATCATGACTGTGGCACGATTTCGTAGGCATGCTATTTATAGGGGCGTTCGATGATCTGCACCTACATTTCCCCAAATCTAAACTGAACTCACACGAATAGTGCTGCTTTTCTATTGGAAGTTGGCCTTAAATATAATAAAAAGTAATGCCTTACTTCTTTTCTGTTTGCCTTTTGACCTTCTAGTCGGGTAGTCTACATCGGACCATTTCTGACGCTAGCCTAGTCTCCTCTACGCGTGCAGCCTCAGGCCCTGGCGCCCATGCTCAACTGTCGGTGGAACTCCAGCAGGAGATGGCTGATCTCCTGGATCATGAGGTGATGGTGGAGCTGCAACAACAGGTCCGTCGGGAGCTTATGCGACCGCAGTACAAAAAGGACCTCTTCTTTGCCGGCTCTGCCCAGCAGCTACATCACTCACCAGTGTCCGGTCTCACGCTGGGTGAAGTTGGCAGTGTCTGGGTGAGCTAATTGTAGTCATGTTTGCTTATAGTGGGACTCCAGCTGTTGTCCCCCCCCCCCCCTCTGTTAAAAACCCCCCTCCCCCACTCTCTGTTTGTGACGCTTGTAGGCATTTTAACCACTACTCCTTGATGAAACTTCACCTGACCACTAACGGAGCTCATCTGTCCCGCTCTGCCTTGTGTCTCAACAGATGTCCTGATAGCCGTTGCAGCCGGTAGTAGTAGGCAGACAATATTGCCGACAAAGATAAGCGAACCTGACATGTGGCAATTTCTGGCTTATTAGCCGTCGTCAGCCAGTCGTGGCTCAAAGGTTAGGGCATCTGACTCTGATCAAAAAGGTGGCGAGTTCGAAGCTCGAGTGCGGTGCCACGTGCGTCTGAGTATGACTGGCTGACGGCAGCTAATGAGCCAGATACGGCCACGTGCCAGTCTCCGACAATACTATCTGCCTACTATTTGAACCAGTACTTGTTAGGGCTGCAATCAGGCCTTATCCTGTCGGGCTCGATAATATCGTAAGTTGTACCCTTGCACGTGTGAAGATCCATGACAGCAGACCTAGACAGCATCAATCCATTCTCTTTGCCATCGACGACGGATGCCGAGTACCGAAGGTGCATGAACAAATGCCATATCCTGACGAACTGTATCGAGTGAGGTGTGGAGTTGACGGTTTTGGATCGAGGGCAGTAACAGTGGACGTGTAAAATCACCTCAGTCGTGTTTCTTGGATGGTGTGGGACATCCCATTGCGATTTTGTCGCAGCCAGGGTGGACTGTCTCATTTGACGCGAAGTTGGTCTACTGGACTAGAAGGATGGTCCCCAAGCAATGGCGGTCAAAAGTCTCCAATTTTATTTCATTTTCCACGCGCATATTGAAAGTACACTCATGGAGAATATATCATACTTTCTCACCATTCTCACACCGGACCCAGTTTCAAGACTAAAGCCAAGAAGAGAGGAGATGGGAGAGGGTGCAGGTGGCTGGCGCGACCAACACTCAACACGCATACCAACAGCATGCCTCGCTAGGTAGGCTCCCCTCTGGGATCGCCCTTAAGGCCACATTAAGAAGGAGCCATTGAGCATGACTTTCAACCCGCAGTAAGTACCTCCACACAACAAGATGCACACTAGGCTCACTGTGCGAGCCGAGTTATCCCGCCAGTTGGCAACCCTCCAAGCCAGGGCTTTTAGCGCATAGTGATAGCTTCAAGCGCATCAGATTGTTTTTAGTGAGGAAAGAAATGCGCTGAAGGTCGACCTCACTCTCCCTCACGGCCTAGAGGGCTACGACACACACACGATGGAGATGTTGCCTCCGGTTCATAGGCACTTTCTAAGGCTTGAGTAATCTTTACGAGCAGTATTCCCTGAGGAGACAAAATCATCCTTACTCTGTCCATTTGGCAGCAGCCTCGCCCTGGGTTATTTGAAACTCTCTTCAAGTTGACAGGCACTAACCTGTAGAGGTATCTTCTCTTGGTTAGGGGTACGGCAGAAGAAAACTTTGTTCTACCCAACGTTTGTGCACAAACCGACCGATTTAGTGACCTCATTTGCCCGAGACTGCAGTTCAGCAGAGTTTGAAGCTAAAAAGGAGAATCCTCGACTTGAAAACGATGTCCGCTTTTAACCAGGCCTTGTGGGTCGCTCAGCTCAGCCGCACGCTGACCGCGCTTCCGTCTAGTCTCCTGAAGAGCAATGTTTGGCGAAGCCTCCAAGGCCATGAGCACTACCACTCTGTCGCTCCTCCTTAGCATTACCAGACAGCCAATATCAACCAGGGGTTGTGCACCTCCACCCCACAGCCATAAGCTCACGTAAAACGAACGTGGTTGATTTTTACGGTTGGGGAAAATGGTTACTAATACGAGAGCGTATTATAGGTAAGGATAAGAATAGTCGCAAATAAAAGGTATGGTGTTTAAGTAGGCTATTTAGTGTTCGAAGCGACGCGCATTTCGAAAAACAGTGTTTCCAACAATAGTGCCAAGCGAAAGGCTAGCAACCGCTGAGCGACGAATTTCCCTAAACAGTAACCAAATCCACAATGGCTTGTGATACTGGATTTATTCATGATTTAAACAGTTAATAATTAGAAGAACTGTTTTTGATCAATGCTCACGGGGTCGACACATTGATATGGGAACGGCGGACAAGTTAAACTAGCGGTCAATAATGTTCGTCTTATCATCCAGCTCTGTCGTCGGAATAGAAGGAAGGTGCCGATAAGGGAAGGCTGGTTACGTGGTTGGGGGGGGGGAGAGGGAGGGTTTGGCAGAGTCAGTTCAGGTAAAGGCTGGGGTCGGGGCGAAGAAATAGACAGCGCGGAAGAGGGCATGCAATTAAGCGACTGTTGGCCATGTAAGGCGTGGAGCTTGCATGAAGTCCTTTTTTGCGCACAAGGCCGGCTTTCACAACCTGATACCGGTCGCTTCTGTCGTTGCTAGCATTCTCTTACTCTGGGGCTCGTGATAGTTTGATGGGACCTTACAACTAAATATTTATCCTGTTCATCATCCCCGGAAGAGGCGGAAAAATAAAGGAGGGCAAGTACTGGGACCAGATTGTATTCATGCGTGGTCCCCAAACCCGCAATAACCATCAGGCAGCGGGTTATGAAGCCCAAGGATCCACTTCCAACGACCGAATAATCGGCCGTGGTCTGCAGCATTCCTTGCCCAGATTGTGGAGCAAGGTATATCGGTGAAACGGGCAAACGTCTTGGAACGAGGTTGCAATAGCAGCAGATCGCAATCAACCACAAGGACGAACTTTCTACGACCACCTGCAGCAGCTGAACCACGTTTTTAGCCTTTGAGAAAGCGAGGGTGATAAACAGGGTCACTGATAAGATGATCAGACTAGTGCTCCAAAGTTGGTAGTCGACTGACACACTAAACAGAGCCATCGAGTTAAACACTGCCTACCAAACGCTCTGCACAAGGCTCACGTCCACGCAGAACGGTGCAATAGGGTGAGCAAATGAAGATACCCAGGGCCGGCGGCCGACACCCGCGAGGGAAGTTGGTGGCAACGATCGGGAGTCACATGACCGGCGTGGCGCGCTTTCTCACGGAAGCGCTCCTGAGGCCGAGAAGGCATCGAAAGAGCGACAGCAATCGATCGATCCAATGCTAACACAAGGTCAACGATAGTGGATGGGACGGAGCCAACCAACGAGCGAATGGACCCACGTACATCGGGCCCATCTACAACACGAGGCTGGCAGTGAAGCGCATTAATTCGAGGTTGACGGAAAAGTAAGCACTACGCTCTGACGATGGTAATGAGCATGTTTTCGAAACCTCAGCATGAATAAAATCTTGTCCCAGTTCTTACCCTTCCTTCCTCTTCCTCTTCCGGGGATGATGAACATGATATGTTATCTGGACCCCGAATATTTGCGCATATTAATTAATATTCATATTGTACCTTCATCCGTAGGTATTCGTTTTGTCCCGCTCCCCTCCATTTAACAGTAACATAACAGTCTTTCTCCTTCTTTAACAATATATACATTACCTTGCCGTTATGCCCCTTGACATTATTGTTAATCTTAATTACGTGACATTTTATATTAGTTAACACCATACTGTTTATCTTATACTTGATTGTTCCCCATTTTGGTAGTTGCGCCCCCTTTTTGTTTCTGTTAAACCCCTTCTATTCGTTTAAATGCCCTATACTGGTCCCGCGAAGATTGATATTATCTCGCTGTCTCGGACTTGGAAACTTTGTGTTTACGAGTAATATTTGTTTTTCCTAATTTCCAATAATAGAACCGTTTTCAACGCTGCGATACTGTTATCGATTTAAGGGAAATCGCGTCTACTCAATGTAAAAAGTAAGAACCAGACCGGCCTTGCGTATCTGGTTTATTGTAGAATCCCAATTCTGCACATATATATTTTTGGTAGAAGAAATTCCGTAAACTTTATTGTAAATGTTCGACTCTGGTACAGCAGGTTGTCATCGGACGTGTGGAAGATGTGTTCAGAACAGTGCGTTTCTTGAACATACAGAAGAAATCGATGGTGCTTTATCATCGTTGGTAAATAGTGCGGCTTTTGGGTTGGCGCCTTTTCCAGGCTTCTTTGAAGTTGGCATACATCGAATTAAATTCGACGTGCCTATTGATGTATGAGTCGTAAGGGGCCATTCACTCCAACGACTCATGCATCATACATCCAGTATCGCCGATTGCAATGCGTTGGCCATATTCTGTGCAAGCCATCGACAGACCTCTGCAGATTGGTCGCGAGCCCCTCTCGTAGTGCAAACTGCCCATACCGACATGGCCCTAAAATGAAGATATGGCTCAACACCGTCAAGTCGGACGTCGAACGGATGGGCCTCGTAGCCGTTTACGGCTTGCGACACCCGAACAAACAATGTGTTAACATCTACGAGGGGCTCGCTTTCGATCGTCGCCAATGAGCCGCCGCTATCCGTGACATCTGTGAAGCCGATTCATCCAACAATGGGAACTAATCGGATCAAGTACAAGTAAAGTACAGCTTCAACAATCGGGGAAGTGAGGCAGGAGGAGATCATCGCGGACAACAGACGAAACGGACGGGGAGGGGCAGTATGGATAACCAGATCATCTCCGAAATGCCGGAGATGCCACCTTGTTGACTGTAGAGTCTATCATCAATGGGGCGAAAACAGAAAAAACCCGCCATGGTCGTCAACAGAGACCGCAAAGGCCACCGTCATGGTTGCAAAACGGAAGAACGCATCAAGGATTATCAAGAGTTGGCAAGGAGGGGGAACGCGAAGAAGGCTGCGAAGACTGGCTCTGCAGAGGATAATGTGAGCATATAATAAAAAAGACGAGGCCTACGAAGCCAACTATCATAGGTGGATATAAAGTTTTCACCCAATACAGTTACATAACCAAACTGATTACTGGATTAGTCAGAAGCTGGAATAATTAATCAACATAGCTATACGTTTTTATGTACTAAAGACAGTGTGTTTGGATGTTGTTACTACACAAGAGCGTGCGAAAATGCGTCTGGTGGAATTTTGCGAACACTTTTATAACGCTCTTGAACTCCTAACCTTTCATGCTGCCGATTTTGGACGATGGAGAGGAAGAAAGTCAGTCTGTTTTTATTTTCAATTCCCCTCCTACTTCGCTCGGTATGTAGGCATATATTTGCCCGACTGGAGCCGCTGATCCTTACGTCATCTGTGGCGTGGGGGGGAGGGGCGGTTGAAAGTTGGTCCTCATTTTTCAGACACTCAGAAGCACGCGCGCACAGATGTCTATTTGTCACGGCTGGCTTAGACGGAGGTAATTTTAAACGCCGTGCACACTTTCAACCGGTTCCTCCTCCTAAAGGGTTTTCCGTTTGATTTCAGCTAATTTCTTTCGAGGAAAAGAAAGGGAATTCACAGGTATGTAAACAGCATGTAGATTAGAAAGCTGTTTACTGTTAGGGGCCGTCCTAACAAACACACGAGCAGGCAGACAGCGCCAGGCTATTGATCCACCTGCATTGGGCGTACGTAAATTGGCAATCAATAATTTCATTATGAAATGACAATGATCCAGGGTGGATACATCCTGAAACTGATCGGAGTAGAATTACCTATTAGTTCAGTATAGTTCATTATATTTAGGGTAGTAGGCAATGCCTTTGAAGACCCTATTGTAAGCATTATGCATGAAATATCGAACATAAAATATGTCACTATAGACAGTGAGTAACATACATACATGTACAAATGTTAAAGTGTGCGTGTGAGCAGTCAGAATAGTCTCTTGTGTACATAACGTATCCAACATAAAATGTGTTACTGTAAAATAGTGAGTAGCATATACAAATGTCAAGTTTTATCTATAGGTGTTTCCGGGGCGTAAATTATTCCTGCTTCTTTGTACATATGAACGGTAAGTGTTAAGTAGATGTTCATCCAGTTTCCGTTTTAACGCATTTGTGGAGTTCGCCATTACGACCTCCTCGGGCAGTCCGTTCCAGGCACCGATGACTCGTTGTGAGAACGACTGCTTGCGGACCTCTAGATGGGATAGGGTTCCCCGCAGTTTGAGGGAATTCCCACGGAGGTTGGTTGAAGTGGCGAAGGCGAAGAAGTCATCAAACTTCAGGGCACACTCCCGATTCTTCACGAGGCGGTACGTCTGTATGAGGTCGCCGCGAATTTGTCTATAATCAAGGGGGAAAACGTTAAGTGCTTCTAGTCTACATTCGTACGATGAAGACTTTAGGCCCTTCACAATTTTCGTTGCCCTTCGCTGAATTCTTTCCAGCATCTGGTTATCTTTGTGCATCCATGGTCGCCACGCCTGAACGCCATGCTCCAGATGTGAGCGAATAAATGTTCCATAGATTTTGCCGAATAGTTTTTTGTCTATGCCGACAAAAGTCCGCTTAATAGCGAACGAAACACTGTTCGCCCTCTTGGTAGCCCTATCAGACTGTAAAGATGGCTTCAGGGATAGCACAATAGTGATACCTAGGTCTTTTTGTTTGTTTACGTTCGACAGGCACCTTCCATCGAGTACGTAGTTTTGTGAGTCATCCGTCGCGCTCACTTTCTTCGTCTTGAGTCGCAATGTGACACACTTTTCAAAGTTAAACCGCATTAACCATTTTTGAACCATTCACCTAGGCGGTCAATTCCTTCTTGCAGAGTTTGTTCATCATAAGCGTTTCTGATGGGTTGCCATATCTTAATATCATCTGCAAACAAGACTCCATTACTGACCAGTCCATGCCTATAGTCGTTGACGTAGATTAGGAACGATAGTGGCCCAAGAACGGAGCCCTGAGGCACTCCACTCCACTTGCGTTTCCAACGCACACAGACTGCGATCGGCGTATGAGAAAATCGCCTACCCAATTTAGTAAATTGCCATTTATCCCGAATTCACCAACCTTGTAGAGTAGCCGTTGGTGAGGGACGCTATCGAAGGCCTTTTTAAGTCTATGTAAACAACATCCACGGGGGTATTTTCGTCTAATGACTTGGACCACTGCTCCATAGAATAAAACATAATGGTCAGGCAGGAGTGGTTTCCTCGAAACCCGTGTTGGGCAACATCAAAGAAGTCTTTTTCTTCGAGGAACTTCATAGTGGCCTTTTTTTATCCTTTCCATAACTTTACAACAGATGTAAGTTAGGCTCACTGGTCGATAGTTGTTCGCGCTGGTTCGGGATCCACCCTTGTGAATAGGGTATATATTCGAAACTTTCCAATCGGATGGGAGGAGGCCTCGATCAAAGGACAACTGAAAAATGTGCGAAAGCGGTCTGGAAAGTTCCGAAGCCAGCTCTTGCAGTACCTTTGCTGGTATTCGGTCTGGACCCAGAGACTTAGCTTCATTAAGCGCAAGAAATTCATTTCTCACATCTTCTGTGAAACGGAGGTCCTCTATAATTCTGCCATTACTCTCTGCATGGAAGTCTGTCGGATTAAAATGCAGTTTCTCAGTGAAAACAGATGCAAAAAACTTGCTAAGGTGTTCTGCTTTTTCGAGATTGTCTATAATTTCCTCATTATTTTCACCTTTTAGTACTGCAACTGTGTCTTTGTTTTTTTAGCCTGCTGCTGATGTAACTGTAGAGCACCTTTGGCTTCGTTACGGCCCGCTCGATAATGTTCGCTTCGTAGTCTTACCGCGCTTTTCGAATGTTTGATCTTACCTCGTTCCGCTTTTGGCGGAATTCTTCGTAGTGTGAAGACTGGCGTGTTGATGCGTACCTTCTCCAGAGTTTGTTCTTGCGGTTAATTTGGCTCTTCAGTTCTTGCGTTAACCAGACGGACCTGCTCGCCTTTTGTACTTTTTTCAGCGGAGAGTTTCGATGCAAAACTTCGCTTATGAGATCCCTGTTAGTGTTCCAGTCGGCATCCGAACTACCGGTTAGAAGGTCATACCAATTTATTGCTGCTAGTTCTTTTCCTATTGCGGTAGGCTCCCCTTTGTCAGGCTTGATTATTGATGTCGTCCTCCAACGGATAGAAGACTTAGTCTTCCCAAAGTATCAACCGAAGTTTTAAACTCGTTATGTCGATGACACTTTCGCCGGTGTCAAAACATCTGATATTGAGCACCTCAATTAATTACCGAACTCGATGGACCCTACACCAGGATAGTAATAAACTGTGGGAACCAGAGCAGACCCGTCTCCGTCGCGTTCCCACCCGCCCTCACGGCGGCCAAGGTCTGCTACACCAAACCTCCCTACGGTGGATCTGTATCTCCCCTGTGTTTTCGATGACCGAGCAGTCCCTCTCGACCATGCTGCTCCTCCTCCTCCTCGCTGCCGGGCTATAGGCCCGCCAGGCGGGGCTCCGGATCCAACAAGGGCTACTAGCCAGCCAGTAATAAACTGTCATATAAGCGATCACGCATAATCGAAGAAGACAATCAGGGAAAGGTGAAGCTGGAGGCTACCACTGGAGAGGGAAACAGTCCGTGGAACCCTTGCCAGAAGGGCAACTGTTACTCACAACTGTCTGAAGAGGAGGGGGTGGAGCTGTGGAGACCGTCAGCAGGGGGAGGGGACAACCAATGTACACCTTTTCTGCGACGGGGCACACCACCCACCGCCTTCTTGACCAGTAACCGCGTCGACGTAGTTAAACAAGCATAAATTTGCTTGTCCTTCTGGAGCCTACAACTCACCGGAATTTTCTTTCTGAAATCAGTCGCACGCACGAGCGGCAGCAGCAAAAGAGAATAGCGCCATGGCTACAGCACGACACGTTGACCAATCAACGGCTGCCGCCGCCGCCGCCAAATGACTGTGCGTGGGCTGGCATGGGCCTGGTGGATTTTATTTTGTTTCATCGTCGCATTTACAGGCCTGCTGACCAAGCTGCTCGTGTGGATGTGCAGTTAAGCGTTGTCCAGAACTGGGTCTCGTTGTCGCACACGCGCAAAATTAACTTTGTTCTCGTACACCGCGACTTTCACCCTCTGTCTAATGGCAATTAAGACCGCGGATTCAGGGTAGACTTAGCCAGGTTGCTCACCGCCGTTGTCATGCTGACGCCGGGCCGGTTTCTAGTTGAGGAACACAACTTGTAGCACTGTTTTCCCGGAATACATATGAACAGGGCAAAACCAACCTTCCCCTTGGCCATACACACACCTACATGCGCACGGTTAATGCTCTAATTACCAATCAGGGTTCAGCTCTCTAGGTCGACGTTCTATTGGATAGTTTACCTTGTCCTATTAATAGGCAGTAACCGTATCCAGTTGAAGAAGACATAGCAAAATTCTATGCGTATTTCGTCGCCTTTCAAGCCAAACGGGTTAAGCTATTTAGAAGAAGAAGATTCGATCGTTAGGACAGTACTTTTAGTCGCCTGACGTTTGGACATCCGTGCTTGGTTCTTCATCAGAGACATGAGCGGAAAGCAGTAGCAGTAACGGGTCTAGAACCATGGTAATATTTCGTATTAAATTGTTATTTCGCTGGTATGTTTAAATTATCCGACGATGGTGACGATGATGACCAAGAATGGGTCAAACTATTTTTGTTGTCAAGAGAACGTGTCTGTACGCGGTAGCAATCGTAATTTTTCTGCTATTGGGCCGGTAATTAGGGTTTCGAGAAGACGTAGATGTGATCGATGCGAACATAATTATATTGGCAGGAGTTTCCTTGGTAGTGGCGTAACAAAACTCCACATTTCCAGGTTTTTCGACAGCGATTGGAGCTCGATTTGAGCACGATTGGGGTTAGGGGTTAGGATAAAGGTTATAGTTAGGGTGAGAGGATACGGTAAGGGTGAGGAGTTAGGGTTAGGATAATGGTTAGTGTTAGGTTCAATGTGGGATAGTGATATCTTATGTAAAAAGCCCGAAGTTTCTTCTTCATAGTACAAAACGTCTTCAAAAAATCTATAATTACTGGGTTTTGGGCAAAGGAAAGTTTTCGGAATAGAACTCCACATTTCCAAGTTTGTCGACAGGGATTCGTGCTCCATTCGAGCTCGATTTGTTTTTTGCGCCTTTTTTCGATTTACGCGCTCAATGCCGTCGGCCTATACCTACCGTATTAAATAATTTCTAAAAATTGTACGACTTTTTTTTCTTATTTTCGCAAAATCCTTTTTTGGTAAATCAGTTTTATCAACTTAAACAAACCCCTTCTCACTTTTACCGTATGAAAACAAACTACGGCTTTTTGTATTCAAGTCCACTGCCAAGGCAACTCCTGCCATTATATTCGCCTGAAGTTTCGAAATCCGTTGCGGATCCATCATCAGAGGTTATAGTAGAGACGGGTGATGCTCATGTACGGGGAGCTGCATTATTTATAGGATACGGTCACTGTGCTACTGCGCATCCCCAATCGAGGATATTTGCCCGCTTGTGCGCTAATGGCTTGGTGGCCGGCGTGTGGGTCGTCGCCCGCTGAACTTTCATCACATGTGGTGGAATTGAACGTGATGATTGTTATGCCGTATGGTTACCCTTAGTACTTACCCAATTGGCCACGAACTCCGTTGCGTAAGGACGCTTTATTGGCGTGTTTGGGGCGCACTGCAGTGCACTGGGAGACAAAGCTGCTTAATTGAAATATTTTCGATGGGTGTTCAGAGAACATGGCTCCCCGTGCCACTTCTTAAACCTGTGTTAGCGCAAACGAGATGAGCGAAGAAATCGCATCGACCCCACATTTTTGCGGGCGATTTATCGTATCAACAACGTCTCGGAGGCTGTCGGCCGCCTTGGAGCCGCACACAGGCCGAAGACGCCAGCTACTGTCACAAAAGACCCACTGCCACGGCACGAAACATCTGGGGTTTTCTATGGGATCTAATGCAGTTGTAAATATAGCAATTACGTCAAAGAAACTGGAGGACTTATCACGACACGATTTGCCGAGAATGCGGCAGCAGTGCGGAGAAATGACGCCCATTTTCTAATCATAGGTCATTCGACGAGACCCGACCAGATATTTAATTTTGATGAGGTCGAAATTCCCGTGAGAGATAACAATCCTGTTCATGGGCCCTTAGAGTATGCGCAGGTGCAACGGCCTGCCCAGCCCATACTCTGTACTGATGATCAGTTTGGCCAAGCAATTCGCCACTGTGGCAGCGCACAGGTGAACCCGTCGCCAGATAGCCAGCTGACCGAAAAGTCATAACGCCCAAGCTCAACATAGGTGGGCCAGCCAACTTCACCGGTGACGGGCTCTCATTTATTATTGACTATCAAAACTCTCTTGGTCTCCAGAGACGACATCTGCGATGGATTTGGAGGGTTGCGAGCTTAATGTGTGTTTTTGATTATCATATAAATACTCTATCTTCTTGCGACCACCACGTTTGCCTCTTGACCTGCCTGGTGATTTGTTCGAGCGTGCATTCGAAGCGTCAGGGAACAACAAAATTCTCGTTCCATTAGCGAGCCAGTCTCCTGGTCAACTGCTTCCTCGAACATATTTGGCCTGGTAGCTGATTTAGCTGACCTGTGCGGTCAAGGTATCTACCGCTGTTTGCTTACTCCTCAGATCCGAGATCTTGTTAAGTTTGCTGCCGTCGCACATTTTACCGAGCCTGAACGTTCCAAGTAATCCGCTGCTGAGTTCCAATGGAAGCCCCACTCTTCCCCATGGGGGAGGCTTCTTTTTTATAGCTGTTCTCTGTTTCCCCTCTGCCGACCTTCTGATTGGATGTTATCCCCTCCCCCGTTCACCACCACAGGCCAGACGCAACGTCTCCAGTTGGGACCTTGGTGCACCCCCGTCGAAGCATCCACCACCGCCGTCAGCTGCGGCCCCAGCCGCCTTCCTCCCCTCCACCCCGCGTGCCGCCGCCAGCGAGGACGTTGACCTTGAGGCCGGCGGCGCCGGAGCCCAGCCCCCCGATCCAATCTCCACCAACGCCTCCTCCTCCGTGCACCAATCACAACAGCCCACGGCGGTGCGCGCGTCAGCGGCGGCGTCAGCGGCGCTCGACTACGATGGCGGTGACGTGGAGGAGGCGACCGCCTCGGTGATGGTCGGTGAGGATGATGACTTGGATTTGGACGAGGCGGAGGCGGAGGAGGAGGGCCTGTCGGCGGGCCCACGCCTGCTGGGCCAGAATTGCTATGCTGCCTGCTGTCCCAGCCCTATCTGTTCCTTCCTGGAGGAACTACTGGCCCCGGGACTGCTGCTTAGCCCCACCTTCCTCTGTCTGCTGCTGTCAAACCTTCTTACGATTGTGGGTGAGTTGGGTGCCTGACGCTTTCATTGCCCCTCCCCTCCCCCTGTGAAAATCGAGGGAGAACCGAGCGTGAATGCTCGAGAAGTTCTTACTTGGGTAGAGGGGCGACCTGTCAAAGGGCATAGTCGATGTGTTCTCGACCTCATTTTCGGTATAACTGTCAGTCCTTGTGAAAGCTTACCGATGGACTGGAAGGCAGCCTCCAATGGCAAAGTATTCGATCATACCTTGGCTGGTTATTTCGCTGTGGCCTATTATTATTATAATTTAGGGCATGGAAAAACTTCCTTTTCGATGGCAATCATCTACAGTAGATGACATAGCTGATGAAAGGTTGGAGGTTTGGGGACTTAACACACATTTGAGGTTAATTATTTAGTTCATTGGGTTGACGTGAGACGCAAAATGATGTTTAATAGAATTTACTTCCGTTCAGATCAGTATACTGGGAGAAAATAGAGGCGAAAATCGGTGAAATTCAGCGTTTGTTGATAACTGAGTAATTTCCTACGCTATTAGAAGTTGCGGAAAAGAACTTCTTGTTGATGCATGTTGCACTACAAAAGAACACTCATGAAGAGCAGGAATTTTTTGGTTATATCTGTTTGCAAAACGGAAAATTTTGATTTGCATCCTTGGAATTGAGGTAAGTGTTATGATAAAGATGACGCACTATTTTTGGAAAAAGAAGAGCAAAATAAGTTTAAAAATTATATTTTGCAAATCTGCCAAGTTTTGTGTCATAAAATTGAGTAAGAAATGTTTATTAAAAATATATCTTGTATATTTAAAGGGTTGCAGGCAATAAATGCGAATGAGGACTTTATTAGTATATAGTAATTAAATCGATTGTAAAGTCAATTAAAAGTTGGAGACAGTTAAGATTACACACATTTGAGTGAGTTGTCACGGGATATTGCGATACAGTTTTCTCAAAAATCACCGTTGATTTTATGACCACTCTGCTTTTTATTTGTTATTGTAGAACTGAGCCTAGAAGTATCCAAATATACTGAAAACTGTTCCGATTTATACAGAAGGGTTAGTTCTTTCATTTAAAACGGCAGATTTTTCAATTATTTTTAGGGGAATCAATAAACTGGCAAAGATCTCCCATTCTGATCTTGACTTTATCATCAAAAAAAAATAAAGTACGCAGATATCAGACGCCAAAATATATAAGTTAAGCTTTTTTTCAAGAGTTAACTTTTTGTAGAATTTTTCAAAATCAATCTTGAGCATATTTATTCGCGAGTTTTGTAGCAGACATTCATTTTTCTTGGCAATGAGTTCAAATGATTGGGTGGTTCTGAAACTATGACACACAAAGACAGCTGCATGGGAAACATGTTTAAAAGCTGGTTCTTTATGTCAAAGCTTTGAAGGTATATCTTATTTTGAAGGTTTTGGTCAGCACATAGGATCTTCTCATTATTTATGGCCAGGGAAAATTGTAAAGCCTTTAGTAGAATTTCGTGGCAGATCTGAAACTCTTCGTAATAGAAATATCGAAATAATAACAGAAAACCAGGCTGAAGGAAATAACTCTTAGCGTACAAAAAATGGTACGTTTGCAATTGTTCCCGACAATTCTATTTAAATTTTTTAGTCACTGACCGGCATGTCCGCAAGTGAGCTTGAGCAATATATTACTCCTGTGATCTCCCAATGGGGCATATCAAGCGAAAATGTGATTGCCTAAGTCCAAAATAAGTCAATCGATGCATAAACGAAAGAAAGAACTAGCAGTTCTCGTGAAAACGTGTTAGGATGCATGCTCGAAATTTAGGCTCTTCGGTAACAGCCATGCATTATATTGCACGTAATATCGAAGCATATGTATTCAAAAACTTGACAAAACGATTATTTTCCGACGTAATTTTTCTGGTGCTACTTTATTTACTCGGTGGTTTGTAATGAACGGGCTTCCTCTGCATGTAAAACTTAAGTTTACGTAGTACACCCGATTTCCACTTTTTCGGAATTTTCCACTTTGTTAAAAACGTTGGTGTTTCTATAAAATGTTATATTTCTTCATAAATCATAATGTGCCCTATTGTGAAGAAAGATCATTACTTTATTGCTGTAAGACTTTGGGGACCACAGCTTGGGCTGCGTTTGAGTAAGAGGGAGTAACTTGTAAAAAGCGTTGTATTTCATGAGATAGTGCACCTACTGTAGGAGGGAGGGGGATAAGAATGCCTCATCCAAGTGCCAAATGCAATTTGCACATCATTAGTGCTTTTGTAAGGGCAAATTAGCTCGATTCGCGCTGCCGCGATATGGCTTTAAGCCAGGAAAACCAAGCTAGGGCTATCAACGAATGTTGACTTTGTAACTTACCATACTAACAGCCTAGGTACTTGCTAAAAGGCCCAGACACGTATTTCGCCGGTATTCTGCCGCTGTTTGACACAGCTGCGAGGGGTGCGGCTCATCAGTGTGTCCCCCAACTTTCCCTATCTGCTTTCTGGTTGATATACCGGTTTTAAAAGTTCAGCTTTTTAATCTCCTGAGAGATTTTATTTCTGTTCGCGGTATATATCAGTATATGTAAGGTCTATAGAGACTGTTTTATGGCAGCAGGTGTTCATTTTACAGGGTTTGACGCGTTTCAACACAAATATAGTATTACAATTTCGGTCTACGTCTATAGACCTAACATATACTGATATATACCGCGAACAGAAATTAATTTCTCAGAAGATTAAAAAGCCGAATCTTGACTTATTAGATTTTTGGGTGTCTCCTGCACGTCTGATTAGTGGTTAGGGCAAATTAGCTTGCATCGCGCTGCTCGGTTGTCGGTAAGCTGACGATCAGTTCATCCTCCGTTGGCTACCATCTCTTTTCTCGCTTTTGATTCACTCTCTGCTCAAGCCTTAAATCTAATTTTGAGCGTATGCGAAAAAGACCCAACCAGCAGAGAGCACTTGGTCCCTTCCGCCCTCCCACGTGGGCTGGCTGGCTGGCAAGTAGCCCTTGTTGGATCAGGAGCCCCGCCGGGTTGGCCCCAATCCCGGCAGTGAGGAAGGGAAGTCGGAGCAGCGTGGTCGGGAGGGGCTGCTCCGTCGTCAAAAAGAGAGATGTAGAAAAGGGGAGATAGATCCACGGTAGGGAGGTTTGGTGTAGCAGACCTTGGCCGTCGTGAGGGCGGGTGGGAACGCGGTCGACGACGCGTCTGCTGTGCTTTCCGCGTGGGTGGAGGGAGGAGGAGTCCGGCTTGGATCCTAGATCCGGTCGCCAATGTTGGGACAGATCTGTCAGAAGCTGGATGTGTGACAGTAGTGTGAATTGGTAAGGTGCACATATGACACCGATTTTTCAGTGTCGCGTAGTCGGTGTGAATTTTCTGCCGTCCTGCCAGCCGCCTGCGTCCGATTCCGCCTCTGGCCTTTTTGACTCTGTCTTGAAACCGGGCAGGGGTGAGTGAGGGACGAAAGAGTGAGTGCGGTAGATGCCTCGCAAGTCACTACGAACAATTCATCACGTTTGCTTTCAGTCCGTTGAAGCACACCGAAGAAACATTAAGCTCGAAGGTCGAAGTGTCGGTGATTCAGATTGATCAGAGAATTGCGTACACAGGATTAGAGTGGCGAATCAAGCACTGATTAAGTGCGCTGTCGAGGTTGAGGTCACGTCTATGGCGAACAGAATAAACACCAACCCACCCACGCACACACACGGCCAGTTGTTTATTTAGTGTGAATCCGTCTGAAATGGAAGGTTTTGTTGGGTCATAAAAGTCAAACGATGCAGTCACTTGCAGCAGGTCAGTTAACAAGCTTTCAAGCCGCAACTGTCGGCACATCGCGGTAGTTTCAGAGCCCATTAGTGGCGTAGCTGAGCGATGAGTCTGAGCTGGGCTGCACTTAGTTTCACTTAACTCTTCCATAAAAACGACAAGTTTGAGTCAAATGTCAGCCGTTGGCACGAACTAATACCCAAAACGCATGCCCATTTAAGCATCTATATCGCCGCTTGTTAACGATGAAGTCACAATTTATGGTCTCTTTGTCCCGTCAGTGGTTACCATCTGTGTTTTAGACTGATCTCGCAAGGGTCCAGCGAGCAGGCACCTGGTTGGGAGGAGAGTCTGTGGTCTCCACGTCGATGAACGAGGATGTGGCCAGTTGATTGGTGTTAATGTGTCAGATGGACTTACGACACTGGCTTTTCCGTGCGGCTTTATAGAACCTCAGTCAACACTTCGTGATGGTTGCAAAGCACAGTTAGTTGGTTTTTGGCTGGTGTAGGTGTTGAGTCTGAGTTGAACCGACATTGTTATCTCTCTCCCTTTCGTAAGAGCGCCAAGTTTGAGCTAACCTAAGTAGTGATTGAAATGCCCTACAACCCCAGTCTACCTCAAGCCCCATTGAAGTCTTCTACGGTTACTATAGCTCGCCACTTATTATGAAGTCGCACTATCTTAGGCTTGTTTTGCGAATGGCGGCCGATATTTAAGCTGGCAGTCTCATGTATGTTTATGTGGCTGAATTGGCCCGTATGCTGTCGACAGTTGAGGCTCGCCCCAGAGACCCCGATACTGGTTCCCAATTCCTTTTTGGAATAAAGTTGCAAACTTCTTCCTAGGCCTGTGGTTGGAAGGAGAGTTTCTTGGTCTCAGCGTAGATGGGCAGCAGGCAAGTATATGTAGTCGGTCTGGGCACGTACGACCGTGACATCTGCTATGCGTTTGCCGTTTTAGTAATGCTTTATTTGGATGCTTTTGTGACGTGGGCATGTGTGAGAACAGTGATTTGATAAGGCGAGTCGTGCTCCCAATTAGGGCGGCCTAACAACGGCCTTCGCAAGCAGTAGTTTGCAAACTATAGCCGCGTCCACAATAGGCTATCGATCGGCCTATGCGCGAGCTAACACTTCGAGCTAGACAATCAATCGATCATTTGAATTTATAGCTACATTCACTCACTGAGCCAATAGCCAATGGGAATGGCCACTACCTCAGGAGGGAATCTCATTGGCTCAAGGGACCTCGTTGACATACGTTTGTTTCCCGTAATTTGTTGTACATCGAACACTCAAAGACTTCCGCTTTCTGCACACTTCCTGTCGTGTTCTCTCTTTGGGGGGCTCACATGAGGCGTAGTTAGATGGCGAATATTTTGGCCTGGGCTCCGTTACAACATTTTGGCGAGGCATTGCGCGGAGATATTTGGGCCTGGACCTCCGTTATAACGCTCCCCCCCCTGCCCCCTCTAACCGGGCCGCATGACAGATGCGCTGGACCAAAACGGGGACCAGTTCAGGGCATGGCAGGCAGCATTCGGATTGTGCTCCCCTAACAACTTCCAAACAGGGAAGGGGGAGGCGGGATGACAGAAGCATAGGGGTGGCTTCGACTTGACTACTGTCACATAAAATTAACTCTCTCGTAAGTCACCGTCCCGTCAGCATCCTGTTGTGGAGCCTACGGTGGATATCCTCTGAACCGATGATCGAACTGTCGTTGTCGTCGTTGGTAAGACGAACTTATTGCGCTGATTCTCCATGAACCATGTGACCATGGATTCACCGGTAGCTGATAGAGCAGGTGTTATTGTCTCCATTGCTAGTCGCCAAGACAAGCGGTAATCTAAACGGTTTGGGGGGGGTGTAGGCAGGTCCAACAGTGAATTGGTGGTTGCCGGCGCGACCGTTGGCGGTGGGCGGGGGGGGGGGGGTAGAGAGCCTGTGTTTTATTGCAGCAGGTGATTGTCCTGTAAGGCCATTGTATCTGGCGGGTTATGGTATTTGCTTGCATGCCTGTCATGTTTGCAGTAACATTTCGACCGGAGTCTGGTAGAGAACCCAGCATAAACAGTTGGTGCTAGTTGTTGTGCGAAGGAGAATTCGCAGCTTACAGTCCCTCCCCCCCCCGGGACAGCCTACTGTTTATATGTTCTGCATACGGGCTGGACGGGCCAGTTTTGCCTCTGGGGCGCAGGTCGATATTGTCAACGCCATCCGGTGTGACTGGATTGAAAAACATGTTTACTGTGCGCAGTTTGATACAGCGGCAGCCTTTACACAGGTAGCCGTCTTCCCAGCACGTGATGATTTGTCTGACTTTTGAAGTCGCCTTCAACGTTCTATTATGGCTAGCATTGTGCTCGTCCAGTAACTTCTTCGACTACGCTGATGATGTTGCGCTGCTAGCCTCAAGCTTTGGTGTTCTACAATCTGTAGTGTCGCGGGTGAATGAGACCGCTGCGTCGGTTGGCGTATTCATAAGTACCGAAATGACTAAATTATGATCAAACAGCATGCCTGACTGGGAGAGTCCACTCCGGGGCCGTCAACTTGGAACAGTAGACAGCTTAAAATACTTTGGGGCGAGACTGATACCTAATAGGCAGAGTAAGGATGACTGGGAACCACAGCAGACACGTCTCCGTCGCGTTTTCACCCGCCCTCACGGCGGCCAAGGTCTGCTACACCAACCTGCCTACGGTGGATCTTCTTTCCCTCCTCTCCACCTGTGTTTTCGATGACAGAGCAGCCCCTTCCGACCATGCTGCTCCGACTCATCCTCATCCTGGCCGCCGGGATTGAGGTTCACCCAGCGGGGCTCCGGATCCAGCAAGGGCTACTAGCCAGTCAGTAAGGATGACATTGTTTTCTGAATCGATGCTGCTCGCTGAGTTTCTTCAATCCTTCGAAAGGTCCTGTGGATCCGACACGACATCTCCATCGCCACGAAGATTCGTGTATACCGTGCATCCATCTGGTCAGTCTTCCTCTATTGATGCGACTGCTAGGCTGTGCACGCTAAAGATGAGCGAAGACTGGAGGTCGTTGGCTACTTCTGCCTGAGAACTATCCTGCGAGTTAAGTATACCGAATTAATCTCCAATGAGACTGTCAGCATTCGCTGCGATCGTATCGTGAGGATATATCAGGCCATGCAAGAAAGGCGACTGAAGTGGTTTTGCATATTCTTCGTCGTCCGCCCCATGAGCTTTGCTATGCTGCCCTCGATCCGGCGCCACAATCCACTTGGAGGCATCGAAGAAAAGGGCAACTGAAGACCTGGCTCGACACCTTTTGTCATTACATGGAAACCGTTAATGGGCCCATGATCTCCCTCGCTGGAGAAGAGAATGGCTAAACTTTCCAGATCCGTTGCCGCCAATCGTCACGCGTGGAGTAGTACCACCCTCGACATCATTGAGGCCGTCTAGATGAGGCATGATCACAGCCGTAACAAGTACAAGTAAGTGAGTTGCAGTTGGCACCTTCATAGGTGCAGTTGAAGACTCATGCTTGAAACGACGGGCGCAAAATTTGCTTTTTACGGAAACGCAGTCCAGTAATTGTCGGCGATGCGAATTAGTTACCATTCACATTTTCTCGTATAAGCAGAAGACGAAGATAGAAAAGAGTGTCGGCAAGAAGAAGGTCGTTCAGTGCCGGTTTGTAGGAGAACGAGAAAGAGACCCCACTGTTGCCTCACATCCGAATTGCTAGCTAGTCATACCTAAACCCCAGTGGTGCTCCACCGGAGGCTTGAACCCACGACCTTCATTGATCAAAAGTCCAACGCTCTAACCGACTGTCCCACGAGTTCGTTGTCTTGCCGGCTTAGCTTGACAGATATTAACACTCGTTGAAACTTGTTCACCGGTTGCCAGCGGCACTCACTCGTCCCGTGAACTGCAGTGCCCCAGCGCCCTAATGTCCTTGGGTAGCGTATGTTCTCCCTGGTTAGGGCCACTACTCAGTCGTTGTTAGATGAATCGGCTTCATGGATGTCGCGGATAGCGGCGGCGATTGGAAGCGAGCTCCTTGCAAATGTTAACCCAGTGTTTCTTCCACTATTGCCAGATGTAAACGGAAGCTAGAGTTTATTTAACGCAAAACACACGGAGGACACTGGGGCACTAACGGCTGAACCAAACTCCTCGCAGCTCTCTCCTACAGCCGCACAAGATCATCGAAAAACGCGTGTCTGGGCTATTAAATGGTACCTATTGTGTCATTTGGGGAATAATTACCAGAAAGCTGAATGTTTCAATCCAATTATCGTCTCGAGAGAAGCGTTAATCGTCCAGTAGGTGGAATGCCCATGATGCCCAATCGCCGATCAAAAGATTGCCCGCAACAAAGACATCCTGTTTAACCGTGGCTAGCTTGCACGCTCCATTAAAAAATACATAGGTCCTTACCGCCAAATTTGACGGTCTAGGCAGTTCCCAAAAAGCCTCTTGTTATATCCTTACCCTTTCAGCGCGATAGTATTTCAAGTTCAATCAAGTAGCGGTTGCGCACTGCACCAAAGACGGGACGTACAATGCGTCTGAAGTCGTCTTCCTCAGTCCCACGCAAAGGAATCTTGCTCTCGCAACCCCCCTTCCCCCCGATTGCGGGTATGCATTCACGTGCACTTGCCGATATAAGTGCACGTTGGGCGTGCGGCAAGGCAATTTGCAGCAAGGGCCCATGGGCACTTACCTATTTGGCTTTTCAGCTTAGAAAATTAAGCACCGCCGTCCTTGATTACAAAGCAGTGTTCACTCTGTTGACCTCGCGCACGGACAACTCGGACCTTGCACTACATGGAAGCAACTTATATACGGCGGGTGAACCCCCGCCTATATAAGCAGTTAGAGAAGAAGAAGATGCGATCGCTGGGAAAAGAATTTGACTCGCCTGATGTTTCGAAGTCTGTCGGGAATTTTTCGTCGGAGGCGTTAGCATAAACAGTAGCAGAGATCCGTTTCTGCTCATGTGAGGATCCCAAGACAGGACGGACCGAGTGGGTTACGTAACGGATCTGTTAGCGTCCGTCTACCCTGCTTTATGTCCCCGACCGAAACCCCCAAAACAACGAGCCCATGGCTAAATGGTTAAAGCGCTCGATTTCTTATCAGCAGCTCTCGGGTCCGAGCCTGGGGCTTGTTATGGCTGGATGATGACGGCTAGTAAACCGGAAACGGCCTTTTCGGTCTCCCGAGTCTTTGTCAGTTATGTCATCCTGTCTATACTCAGGTTACTTTCATCGTGCTTCTCTCTCCTAAGGACGTTTCCGGTCAGCATCACTTGTGCGGGTCAACCTATTGTGTGGGGTTCTTTTGTGTGTCTTGGAAAATGTCTTGGTGTGCGTGCGCAGTTTATTTATTTACACAAAAGCAAGCCAGCTTTATTGAGGGAAATACAGACAAACGCTTTTGGACTCCCTACTGGCAGCAGAACAGTTGAGAAATGCATTGGCAAAGCAAAACCTTTCAAAAAAGTTTTTTCATACAATTGCAGATGAAAAGCGAACAGACGCCGGTTAGTTCGTAAGCATACGTGACTACTCGTTTGTTTCAAGTAATCTAATCACATGTAAACGTACACTTTATGCTCTCTTTTAGGCATTGTTATCCCCTACTTCCTGCTGCCTGATCTCGCCGCCGAAATGAACTGGACCCCACGTGCTGCCGGCTCGATCATCTCTTATATTGGTGTGGCCAACACGATTGGTCGATGCATCGCTAGTAAGTTATCCATCCTCAATCTCCATTCCCATAGCGTACACGTGTGTGTTTATTTACCCGCTGATGATGAGGATGATGGTGGTGATGACGATGGTGATGACGATGATGATGATGATGATATCTATTTATCTAACGTTAACCTTGGTCCTCCAGGGTACCTTCTCTACTATGCGGGTTCAAATCCCACCAAACGCCTAGTTTTTTCGCAAATGGGTCAACTCAAATGTTTTTATTTTTAATGAGTATGGTACTCATTATGTGATAGTAACAAATTTATGATAGACTACATACGTAGCAGTTCTTAATAAATTTCACAGCCACTTCCTAAATCCCATACATTTAGTGAACCTTATATCGTCTGTGGGTGGGCTCATGACCTCTGGGCCTGGTACTTGTCATGGATCACTCATTATGCCGTACTTTAGTGCGAATTATGACGGCTAAGCCAATTACGAAGTGAAAAGGGACTCATGATGTCCACTCTGTCCGTAAACAATCTTTCGACAAGCTCAATTAGATTGCGTAGGGCATAGCCCCCTGCTCTCGCACAAAACCCTGGTTAGGCCGTAACTCGTCTGAAGATGGTTACGTCAGTGCAATGGTAAACTGATGGTTTACTTTTGTCGTTAGACGGTTGATGGTGGGCGTCTTTCTCTACTCCACCTGTACATTGTGGTTGTGCTGGCAGACGGGTGATTCCCCAATGGCTGCTGGTAAATGTTTATCATGTCACCAATTTTTTTTTCCAGCTGGGTGTCTAACCACTTTTGAATATGTTGCTGCTGCGCCCTTAGTGACCGCTAACAGTCAGAGTCAATATTCCGCTTTTGTCGCAAATGGCCTTCACTGAAGGCTGCACCTCCTCTCTGCCATAATTGAGCGCGTAGTCTAGCAGTCAAGCTCCATCTGCCCGTCAGCCGACATCTTACCTCGCCAGATAAAACCGTTTATTCTACTTACCTACGCTTGAAGTCTAGCGTCTCTTTGCTGACTCTTCTACATCGCAGTGGCCTGGCGGCAGTCTCTCGGCTAAAGTTTGGGGAATCGCTTCGCTAACAGACTGAATTAGAAACCGTAGGGTCAGGAGGTATGTAGTAAATCAGCTTTTATCATGTCTATCCATGTCTTTAGCTAGTCAACTGGTCTGCGAGGCCGGGTTCCGATTAGGCGATATCTATATAGCTTATCCCCTCATGATTCGGCTCAGTAAACAGTTGAGGTTAGTAAGTAGACCAGGAATAGTCGACCGGTTGCACATTCATGACCTATACGATCGGAAAATGGAATTCAGAAAATGGAATTTCCTATAATCGTAAGGGTCATATATCCGATCCCTGGTCCATGGCTGTCGTAATGGCTGTCTTTGCGCAGACTATTAGCCGCTGCGCAGTTGCAATCTGGATTTGAGAATGAGCCATTAGACAGACTTGAACAAATTGGTTCAGTAAGCGATCGGTGAATATTGGTCAATTAATGTCAATATCTCCCGTTCTAAACTGGTAAGACAACGAGTTCGTTACTCAATGTTTTTGACGTTAGACTCTTATCGAATGGTCGCGAGTGTACTGTTATGTAATTTTTTTGTTACATGGGAGACGTGTTACGATGTGTTTCATGCATGTCCAGTCTGCTCTTGAAGGAATTAACACAGGTGGAGAGGACAGCCTTTTAGGGGAGGGCGTTCCACGCTGCAACTACTCTGTTACTGAAGGAGCATTTTCGTCCATTAATCCTTACTTTGCCGGGGCGTAGTTTGAGGGGATGACCGCACAAAGTTGGCCTTTAAGCCGGGATAAAGAAATCTGTGGGGACAAAGCAACAATCCAGGTTATTCATACTACGAAAGGTCAGTGTGAAGTCCCCTCGTAGTTGCCCGTAGGAAAGGGGAAATAGGTAAAGGGTTGACAGTCTGCTTTCATAGACCAGTGTTCCCAGACCTTTGATCCACCAAATACGACTGATTAACAGGATTTCGTAAAGGAGTTGCGCGACGATTGTTGGCAATGCTCTCTGAGAAATAAAAATGGTCTACACATATACCCATTAGGTAGCGTTATCAATACAATTATTTTCTCTAATTTGTATTAACCGCGTATAATCTCTTTGGCTCTTTTATTGGCAGCACTTATTTTGTCTCTATGCTTCTTCCTTTCACGTCGTTTCCGCCGGTTACGTTAACTGCCTGCTCCAATTATGCAGCCCTCTACATCGAAAAGGGTACGTTTTTGACTTTTCGCTTTAAACAAGCTTTTACTTTATTTCCTGTTTCCTCTTCACCTACAATCCTTTAGCGATCTTATTGCCTCGGACGCAGCATTGCTCGCTCTGCCTTCTCAATTTTACGGCCTCAGTAGTATTTTAAATGTACTACTGTTTGAAAAAGAGTAGGTGTGCTTGCTGGGACAATAATTTTGCTCGCCTGACATTTCAAAATCCGTCGCGTGTCCATCATCAGAGACAATAGCAGACACGGATTCTTCATACACAGGGAGTTGCAGGGTAGTTATAGGATACAGTCGCTATGCTACTACGCATGTATGAAAATTGCTGGTTTCATTAGCTGGTGCCTTCGGCCTGTTTGCGGCTCCAAGGCGACCGACAGCCTCCGAGACATTTTGACACAATAAATCGCCCGCAAATATGTGGATTCAATGCGATTTTGTCGCTTGTCTGGTTTGCGCTAACACAGGTTTACGAAGTGGTGCTGGTAGCTATTTTCTCTGAACACCCATCGAAGATAGTTCAATTCAACAACTTTGTCTCTCGGTTCAATGCAGTGCGTCCCAAACACGCCAATAAAGCGTCCTTACGCAACTGAGTTTGTGGCTGAAAGGGTGGTTGTTGAAATTAAGTTCTTACATCTTGTCCCGGTGATCAGATCTACCTATTTTCAATAAAATTTCTGGAGCTTGCTTGTTCGCTTGTATTTTACTGTGTGACTCTGGCTTCAGATATCTGCAAGGTATTTACAGTCAAGAGCTTATTTTTTATGCCAACATAGTCTTGAATAGGACAAGCGGCCAGAAATTATATTTTATCTGCGTTCCTTGCTCTCCCTTCGCCCCCGCCTTAGCTAATGTGTTAGCCATCTACTGCATCACATGTCCGCGTCCTTGTGTTTATGCTTTTGAGCTCGGCACATTCTGTTGACGCGCTTTCGTCCGTCTGCTTTGAAAGACGATAAAAAAAATAATTCTAATGTTTGTACCTTATTCTGGTTACGGCTGTGATCTAGCCGGCATCGATGCTATTCCGGATGGTAAATCTCCATGCGTGGCAATCCGTGGCAGTAGACCCGGGCAGTTCAATCCGTCCTCTTTGCCAGCGTCGCAGACTGAATACCGAAGGCCCAAGCACCGCTTCTATGTCCTGACGGACTGAGTCGAGCCAGGTTTAGAGTTGCCCTTCTCGTCGACGTCTGCAATTAGGTAAAGGTGCCAGGTCGAGGGCTTTAACATTAAGCTCACGATGTTGACAACAGTGAACGCGTCCAAACCACCTCAGTCGTCTTTTTTGGATGGGCCGGGATTTCATTGCGACGTTTTCTAAACTACTGCTCGGGACATTCTGTTTACACACATTCCTTCGTCTGCTTCGAAAGACGATAACTGAGCATCGACCCTGTTTTTATTTTTATTTTTGGCAGCCTGGTCGAGTAACTACAAGTGGGCAGATTGTCTACGTGTAAATGTGGCCTCCCTCCTTCTCTGTGGCATCTCTGTGGCCATAATTCCCCTAGGACGGGACAGCTACAATTGCGTCGTTGTCGCCGGTTGCGCCTTCGGTTTGTTTTCAGGTATAATTTCCTTTCTACTCACACTTGTCAGTAGCAATTATTATTAACCTATCTGGTGATGCCGTCGTCCTTGCTTCTCTGTCTTACAGCTGTGGTTGTTTCGCTCAAGAGTATCCTTGTGGTTGAGCTCTTCGGGTTGGATCGCCTTACAAATGCCTTTGGACACATGTTGTTGCTGCAGGGACTCTCCAGTATCCTTGCTGCGCCTCTTGGTGGTAATTTTACTTATTTTTACTAAATTTTCCTCCGGAGTGATTTTGCTTTCGTCGTTTTCACTATTCTTTACTCTTACTGCGCCTATAGTCGATATTGCGTATCAGTGACGTGCCTCTGTTTAGCGTTTTACGAGTGCTTCTAAATGTCATTTAGGGATGTTATTCTTTCTATAATGAAACGTTCGTTTAGTTCAATTTTATTGAAGGAAAGATAGACAAACGCCTTTGTGTTCCCTTGTGGCTAAGAAATGCATCTGCACAGAAGAAAATTGGGAGGAATAGAATTTTTTTACATAATTGTAGATGACAAGCAAGAAGCTGTTGGTTACTTTAAAAAGGGGAACACACGATTATATCTAATTTGCCTGGTTTGGTTGGTTAATAGCCCTTGTTGGATCAGGAGTTCCCGCCGGAGTCCAAGCTGGGTATAGTTGAGAGACGGATAAAAGGCGCGACCTCAGCCAGCTTGAGCCAAAGGTCCACGGGGGTGATTTGGGTGCCTGGCCGGGAGCTGCAGGCGAAGAGATGCTGACAGTCATGTGGTGAGCCACCGCAGACGAGACAGCTATCGGGTGTAGACGGGTCGAGTCGGTGTTGGTAATGGCGAAGGAGCATTAAGTAGGCACTGTGTATTTGAGCCAGAGTATAGCGAGTGACCCTCGGTAGTAGTCGTTCCGTGGCCACAATTGGAGGTGGATAGCCACCAAAAGGACCGGGGGTTGGTAGCTGAATTTTGCGTCCACAGCAGCTCTATGGTGAAAACGCTGGAGGTCTGTCATGATGGCAGAGCCATCAACGGGTAGATCTGAGAGGCATAATGCCACAGCTTCCTTATGGAGAGCTGGAAGAGGCAGTCGAACACTCTGGCTAGATTCGGGGGCGTGGCCGTTGTGGTGATTTGGATGATGGGGTTGCGAAGGGGTCCACCACAACTGCTGACTTAGGCGTGAACTGTGAGGGGCGACCGGCAGGATAGAGGCATCTGCATGAAGATGATAGATAAATGACATCTTGTTGCAACCCGTGATTGAGCGGAGAGTGGCGTTCTCTGCTGGCTGAAGGCGGCGGAAGCTGGAAGAGCTGATTTTAGGAGACCAGATTAGTGCCGCATAGTTGAGATTCGGCTTGGCCAGCGCTTTGAATGTGGTTGCCAAGGTTTCTTTCACGCAGCCCTAGGATGTGCCCGCAAGGGCCTTGAGGACTTTGGCGCAGTGGCTCACTTTGCTCGCGACCTCCCTTACGTAGTCCGCGAACGTGGAGCCTCGAAGATCCGTCTCCACAAGCATTGAAATCCTGTAGCGGGCCAAGGATGTTACGGTTGGCTCAAAGCTACAGGATAAGAGACCTGAAGATGTTTCTGTCAGCGGGAGCTCTGAAGTGGATCGATAATCATCACCCAAGTACACATGTGTGAAGGTCGGTATAAAAGAGAACGATAATATATGGGGACTACTCTACTGGTAATTGATGAATCTGTACAGAATAAGAAAATTTTATGGAATAGGAAATGTCGTTGCATCGATGCAAGTCTCACCTGGAGTGGAGGGTGTTATCTTATGTCTGATCAGTTGCTGGTGCTGTGGACGACTGTAGAGGCGGGATGGGGGTGCTGCCATCGAATGTGGGACAGAGATACGAGCGACGACGACAGAAGAGGGATCAGCGGCTGCAAAGGACGAGGGCACTGCTTTCTTCAATGAAACTTGATCACATTATCTCCATCCTGAGTCTGCGACCTTGGTGTACTTAAACAGACATTCAGTTTCTTGGGTTGTTACAATCGGTAGTCGAACTGTCACTTGACTTAACTCGTCGCTCCACTAACCGTGATTTTGCTTCTTTTTGTCTGCTTAACCCGCCTTCCTTCTCTCTCCACCCCACCCCCCACACAGGCTACCTCTGGGATAAGGCGTCTGCAGGCGCGGCGGAGTTTAACCCCTGGTCGAGCAATACCGCGCCGGACATACGCGCGGCAGACTATCCCTTCTACCTAGCCGCAGCCGGCCTCATCGGTGCCGGCCTGCTAGGCTGTCCCCTGCGTTGTCTCTCGCGTCGAGAGACCATCACCGCAACCTACAGCAACGCTGCTGGTGGCATCTACGTGGAGGACTACCTGGAGGACTGCCCGCCAATGGGCGGCGCCGATGCTGACGGCGAGGGTGCCTCAGTGATGGGTGTCTCCACCCTGCTAGCCGGCGGCGGCGGTGCCACCACTGTACAGCAGCAGGCGCAGGCTACTGCAGGCACCTTACTGCAGGCCCAGCTGCAGCAGCAACCGGCCCTCGATTCGGGTATTTCCAGCTACGATCCCGCCTGTTTGGCGACAGTGGCCGCCTCGGTGGGCGCTGGTGGGGCGGCGCTGCCCCCAGGGGCCATTCAGACAGTCGGAGGCGGCGGCGGTGGAGGAGGAGGGGCTGGTGCTGTTGTGGCCGGAGGCATAGGTGGTGGCCCAATCGGCGGTGATGGACCCACCACGGCGGTGGATGGACCACCGACGGCTGTGAGCACGGGAAATGTTGCGGTGCCGCCCATTCTGTCACCGGCTCCGCTGCCCTCTAGCCTCTTCTTGCCTGCGGCTGAACCGCAGCCGGAGCAGCCGGCGCCGAGTAGTGGCACCTGTGAGGAGACCCTACTGACCACGGCTGGGGTACCGCTGGCGCAACCGCCATTTAGGACTGTGGAGTCGACGACTGCAGCAGCTGCGGCGGCGGCGGCGGGAACGATGGTGCCGCCTGCAGCACCGCCAGCCTGGCCAACCGGAATGCTGACTTCTGTGGCCTCTGAGGTAACATATCACTGTGGATATATATATATATATGACTATGAGCTCGTAGCTTAATGGTAAGGACGTTTGCCCTGACCGGAGGGATCGCGAGTTCAAAAATTGGCTGTGGCAGCAACTTTAGCGCCAACACCGGAGTTGGGTATCACTAACTAATGACACCTAATGGGGCAGAAATAGCCACTATAGTGTCCCATGTCGTTGTCGGTGATGTCCTTTTGCCTAAATCCTAGCTGCCTTTTGGTGGAGACTCGAGAGAGCTCTTATGGCAATATGGACGGACGAGAGAGTATCCTCTGAGTACGCGTATATGCCACTGTATATTTCCGATCTAATATCAGCCAGACTGTGAGCTCGTAGCTCAACTGTTAGGACGTTCGCCCTAACGGGAGAGATCACGAGTGGTGGCCTTCGGGACAGCCAATCACAGGTGATGCCAATGCGCAGCCACTGCGAGGCGCTGCGCATGCACCAGTCTGGCCAATCACCTTTCAAGGCCGACTCACACAAAGAGATATATGGGTTCTATGACACCCTGGACCCGGCGTCCTAGCAGCCGGACTGCGCTCGTCCGCAGGTCAACTTACTTCTGCCTATTCCTCACAAATTGCATGATATTTATAATTCGTAGCGGTCATCCGCATGCGTACTATAATTATCAGCTCCTGTAACCACCCCTGGGGTCGTATTGGTGCGGTGATGGCTCGGCAGTTCGCTTTTGAGTCATCAAGCCATTATCGCACTGTGCACTGATTGCCAAGTATGACATCTAGTTGCCGAGAGAGACAGAGAAAAGCCCACACGAAAATTCCGATATAGATACGTCTGAGGTCAATTTAAAAGCGTTGTATTGTGTAAGCCACCTCTTTAAAAAGCACTTTACTTAGCTGTTCAATTGGTGCTGGTTCAATATTATCAGAAGCCTCGACAAATATTCCTTATATGGAACAACTCAGTGGCAAGAAACTGTAGGTTTCTGTTTTGTAGGACTGGTGTTAGGGGCTTTATGGCTAGAGTCATTCGGGCGAAAGAAAAAGCAGTTGCAGTGGTTGAGTGAATAAAAGTAGAAGCTAATGGCAATTATTCCTTAAATAATCTGATATTTGACGATAATAAAAATGATAAATACAACCAGTTTGTGAGCTAAGACTGAAACCATGGGATAGGCTATTTCCTCATTTTTTAGCCGAAAAGCAAAAGCATGTCGCTAGTAAAACTAAGCTGAACCGGGATAAATTTAAGTAAACTAAGATAGCGAAATAAAGAAGTAATCTAAAATGAAATAAAACTGGAAAGTCTTAATAATAAACTGGAAACTGGACATTCAAATTAGGTCTCTAGAGTAAGATAAACTAAGTAACTTGAGTACTTAACCAACATAAATAGAACTAACTAGTAAACTAAATGACAACTTATGCCAAAGGAAAGTAAACTAAAGTGATTAATTTAGTTGACCCAATTTTGAATAAACTCGCGGCTTTCGGCGGGATTTGAACCAGCATAGCAGCTGTGGCCTTTACGCAGCCAACACTCTACCACTTGAGCTACAAACGCCATGCCTTGCGCCGTGAATTAAATCATACTTGGATCGATTTTACCCGCCTTACTTTACTGGTCGTATTGAATCCAAAGCAAGTTTTCGACAGTAACGTAAGCTAAAGCAAACTTAAGGAAACACAATACCAAGCCAAACCCATGTTGGGTCATTTGTGTTTGCCGCCTTGACACCTGGCGTTCTCCCCCATCCACTCATTGTCTGCCTCTTTTGACGA
>JAYGXS010000008.1:20971610-21021348 GCA_036362985.1 Ligula intestinalis
TTTCAAAGTCTCTTTCCCTCTCTCGCTATCTTTGTGCGTGTGTGTCGTTTTGTTTACAAGAACGCCTGTAAATCAGCCTGCCACGTGGTGGGTTACACGTATTCTGCTCCGGGCCTCAAACATGTACTTACTCGGAATAACGTAAATCCAGATTAACCCTCCCTGGTGGTGGGATCGAAGGAGTATGGGTAGAAGTTTCTGTAAAGACCACGCTGCAGATAGATACAGTAGTAAACCTATAGGTAAATGTCTGACCATCGGTTTCGATGATATGAACCAAGTGCATCAACAGGTTGGTACAGGAGGTGATGGCCTCAGGGGTTAGTTTAAAGTGATAGAGGATGTAGTTAGCGGCTCCGCACTCTTCACCTTCTCCCATCAGTCTCGAAGACTAGATGGGGTCTGGCGCGGCTGCTGCATCAAATACAAGCCAATACAACCGCCTAGCTTAGTCTTACGTCACAGAAGCCTTTGAGCGGGTGCTATCTATCCTCACTCACATAAAGCAGGTGTCTGGCCAGACTTAGGTAAACCAGGACTGGTACTGCTTTCTTCTTATGCTACATACTAGGGTGAAGCTTAGTGATAGTACTTGTTGCTACTGGTACTGACTATTGTGCAAGTCAGAAGTGATGCTGATTAAGGTTAGCACTGGGCTCATGTCTAGTAGTACTGGTGCTGACACCGACGCCACCATTTATCAGAGGTGACGCTGATTTAGCCAGCGCTAGGGCTCATATCCCCTTGGTCTCAACAGGGAGTGTGAATGTGGGTTTAGCTATTTCGGGTAAGTACATGCTTGGGGTCATAAGCAAGGCTGCGTTTGTCATGGTTTACGCACTTTCATCTCCATCCATGGAACTGAACGCACTAAAAAGATGCCGATATAGTTACATATCTATGCTAGAAGTGCTAATTTAGGGAAGGCCAGTACTTAGTATGCTATTAGTACTGCCTGGGTATGCTTTTTAAGGAGTCGCACCCAGTATGCACTCCCAATCTGCGGGATGTAATAGTGATTAGCATTTGGACAATAATATAGCGTTTGTAGAGTAGTGATTAAAGTCAACTTTGGGCTCATATCTCCACATGTCAGTAATAAGTGTAGTAGAACTTGTGCTAGCTCTGGCGCTACCATTTGTCGGAGGTCAGACCATCTTCTCTCTAACTAGTTGGGCTATAAGTACCGGTAATAAGGGACAACAGGGTTGCTGAGACTGCAATAGGCTAAAAGGCTTGGACTAAGCTTTCAGGACTCGACTGCACTATAAAGCCAAGCAAGTCTAAACTAAGAGACTCGTACACATGAATTAAGGGGTACAGTTGTGTATAAACTGGGTAATGAAGTATCAGCCAATTAGAGTTAAGGTAAGGTAGGTTGGAATTATGCGTAGCCAATAAAGCATTTTTACTGCTACTGCTCGGAGAACTAGGCTATAAACAAAGAATTAAAAAATAAATGAGCTTACACGCGTCCCAAGCTTTCCTTCGGGCTGATTTGTAAGATATCTGGCGAAAATGCACGTCCACAAAGCAGATCCGACTGTCATCAATCTACGTCGCCAATCTACAACACAAAGGCGTACTAGGACTTGGGCTATTATTTACAGACGCTCTATTATTGTTCCGAATGCTAGTCACTTTACCTCGCACGGATTAGGGGTCTGCATACTGTGTTTTGGCTTCTTAAAAAGTACACACAGGTCGCATTATAGTAAACTATTTACTGGCCTAGTAAAGCATGATTGCTAAAATTAGCACTTTAGCGCAGGCGTGTATTTCTAGCAGTGCGAACGGACACATCCCGATGGATAGAGTTGACAGGGTGGAAACCAAGGCAAACTGCTGTGGGCAGGAAGCCAAACGTGTACTTATTCAGAACACTTTAAACCCATACACAGTCCTTTTTGAGATCAAAGGATCTGAGCCTCAGCGTTGACCTTGATCAGTGTCAAATCTGACAAATGTCAGTGTTAGTACAAGTACTGCTATACTTCTTTTTGAGGTTGAGGAGATATGAGTCCACTGCCTCTTAAATCAGCCTCGTTTCTGACTAATCAGAAAACCAGGAGTTTTTACCAGCAGTACTATTACTCAACTACACCTCTAGTTAGTAGTATTAGAAAAAGCATTGGCCGTAGTACCAGTGACAGCCTTGGTTTCCTTGCGTCTGGCGTAACACCTACTGAAGGTGAAGAAGAGTAAATAGTGCGGTAGGACCAGCGCAAAAGACTACTGCCACTTAAGACTATGCAAGTAGTTTTCTAGCAGCCTTCGCCCGATTCCTGTTTGGTTATCTTGAGTTCTCTCTCGTCACCGGTTTGAGCGGGTAAAGGGTTTAAACCAACACTCTGTTGAGGTCAAGACGATGAGTTCTAGCGTTGGCGTTAATCAGCATCCCCTCTGACGAATGTTAGCGTCAGCTATGGTACCAGTATCGTGAGGTGTTAAGGCTAGTACGGCTTAGCTCTAACTGCTGCGATATTCCAGGCCCGGTTCCTTAGGAGATGAGAGAAGTTTTGGAAAAAGGCAGATTGTTAGGAATAGTTTACTCTGAAGAAGGATAAAAGAATAGTTAGGACGAAGGTTGATTCGGTCTGGCATTGCGTTCGCCGTGAGAGCGAGGCAGTGCCGACGCGTCCGCCCCGCTCAGGGGAGGAATTCCGAGTGTGTTCTGGCGTCAGTAATCGGGGCGGCCGCCGAATCCTCTCTCTGGCTCGCGGCCTTGATGGTGATTGGTTGGACCGCACAATGGTAGACACTGGCGTTGGTGGTCCGTGCCTCGTGCGCCAGTTTGCGCGTGGTCGGAGGCAGGCCAAAAAGTTCATTCGCACAAGGTCCTACTCTGAGTAACCTCGTCTGTGATGTCAAAAGTTAAGTTGGCATCGGGCAGAAACGACCACTACACCAGTCCTACTAAGGGACAGCTACCTTGCTAGCTACTAGTAGTAGCAGAAATAGGAATAACCATATCCGTCTCGGCCGCCTTGAGCCTATCTTGGCACTTACTGAGGGTGAGTGAGAGTAGATGCTGCAGTAGTACCCGTGCAATGTCTACTGTCACTTAAGGCTGAGGCTGTGTTTGTGGCTTGCGTCGGAGAAAGAGGCCAACGCCCGGATCCAATCTGGTTTTCTTGACCCACGGTGAATATTAGGAGTGCGATTGGTTCCGAGTACGTCTGAAATTGCTTTAAACTACCCCCTTGTAGCCTGTCACCATCACTGTACCAACCGGTTGGTGCATATGGTGGGCTTAATCGAAATCGATTGTTGCACAATTTCCTGTGTGCCGCTCCCCATCAGACCTGAGCGAAATGGGTGTAACTTGCAACACCACTGAATGTCCGCGAGGACGCGGGGCTTGGGCACTTGTTTGTGGACTACGATACGCAGCGGTTCAATGCTGGAAGTTTGGCTGTCTGTACCACCTGCGAATACTGTACCGTCGTGTATAGTGGCTGATGAGTGCCCTGGGGGGGGGGGAGCCAGACAGCGACTGCTCCTTCTAATACGCTGCTTTTGTAAACTCTTGTATGCATGCCAAGGGGACCAGGTCGTGCTCATGCATACTTTTGACCGCATAGAGCTGTTCGGGTAACACTATGAGCAAATTCATGGCTTCGCGAGAAGTCAATGCTGCCTGAGACAGCAAATCCGAGTTCTCTGTAGAATAAAACTATCCTGTGGGTTTTTCTGCTAACCGAGATTTGATCCGAGGATTATGGCGCTTGACGATCACCTAATATTTTGGCCAGTAGTGCATCAACCGCGCACGCACACTCATATGGGATCGCCGGCCCAGTCAGCCACTGCACCGATCCCAGATCACAGTATCGACCAGTTAGGATAGTAAATTGATGTTGGCGGTGGGGGGTGGTGGAGCAAGTGGGGTCGACTGCCTCGCGCATTTCCTTCCTACCCATAAACGCGCTTGAAGCTATCGCGGTGCGCTAAACTACGTGACTTGGAGGACTGATAACTCGGACCGCTCAGTCAGTCGGTCAGTCCAGTGTGTGTTGTGTTGTCCGGAGTGGCCGAGCGTCAGGCTGCAGTGGCTCATTTTTAATGCGGCCGTTAAGACACTCCCGGTTAGTTGGGATCCTGGCCAAGCGGTGGGGCACACACAAACGGGGGGGGGTGGCCTTGCGCCCGATACCCTCTCGGTCTCCTTGACACCGGACACAGGTGGCAGAAGGAAGATGGATGGGGAGTGCGGTAGATGTTTCGAAAGTCTACTTTCTCTCAGGCACATGTCGCCGTTTCTGCAGCAACCTGTTTGGAGCTTACGACGGGCATAATCGAAATCGATGGTGGAACTCTCGTATAGTCATTATAAAGTGACAACACCTTAGTCTCCCCCCATCAGGTAGCACGAAATGTTTTATTTTTGTGGCTTGGAGCACACAAACACACGCACGCTTCCTTGGTGGAAATTTTGCAATTCAGCAGGTACTTTTTATTTCAAGGTAACTATCTGTGTGTGTAGTTTTTTTGCATAGAATTAAACCCTCGCATAAATCAGCCTGCCATGCGGGCTTACATGTATGTTGTCTCCTTCAGACGTGAGCGAAATCAGTGTAACTTGCAACACAACTGTACATTTATAAGGAGGACACCGGAACCTTGAGCAATTGCTTTTGCGGACTACATTACGAAAAAGCTCAATGCTGCATAGGAGACAGTTCGAGCATTGATACCGACAACATCCAGAGTAACGTGGGTGCAGGAACGATGTCTTCCGCGTGAATGTATTTATGGTGTCGGTAGACTTGGTTTGCATCTCTCTCTCTGTTGGCTGGTGGAGCTTAAGCCTGTCACTAGTTGTGCTTATCACGTTTTTAGGGTTGACCCTATCGGCTGCGATCTTACAGGCCCAGTTTCTTTGGAGAAGAAAAAAGTCTTGGGAAAGCCAGATTATTAGGAAGACTGTATTCTGTATAGATGGAAAGGAGAATAGATAGTAGGGGTTTTGACTATGGGAGCGCATGTACAGCAACCACACGGGCTAGGTGTGAAGTGAGGTCCAGCGGCAGCCACAGCCTTGAGGGCTGTACAGACGGAATGAGGTCATGCTATTGTGGGTTTGGGCCAGAATGTGGAGGACCCGGTGCGTGCGTTCGCTAGCTGTGAAGGTCACGCTTCCGTTTGCGTGTTGCCCGAGTCACGTGGAAAACTGCCTTCGCGCGAGTTCCTATTCTCCAAGTGACCTTGTCTGCGGCGTCAGGAATTAGAAGGTCGGTGGGAAGCGGCGGCCACTACAGATTTTGTTCATATGACACTTCAGATTCATTCTCGACTCGCTGTCGTCGCGCTGAGAGAGTTATTTGGCAGTGAGGGCTATGCAAATTTCTGGTGCCTCACTCCATGCGAAGGTCCACCGCCGGTAACGTATGCGCCTGCACTGATGGTGGCCTTTGGGACAGCCAATCACAGGTGACGCCAATGCACAGCCACTGCGAGGCACTGCGCATGCACCAGTCTGGCCAATCACCTTTCAAGGCCGACTCACACAGAGTTATGGGTGCTATGACACCCTGGACCGGGCACCCTAGCAGCCGGACTGCACTCGTCCGCAGGTCAACTTACTTCTGCCTATTCCTCACTTCCTCATCTACAGAGTAAACTGTTCCTTCCACCTGGCGTCTCACCCCTTCTCACTTCTCCTAAGTATCTGGGCCTGGAGGTCACAGTTGCTATGGTTCAACTTACTTTACTCCCTGCGATCTAGTTGCTGTCAATACCTAGATTATTTGCCTGCATTCTTACTACATTAATCAGCACCAATATAGTTGCCATCATGCCGTCGTGTCGAGTTGGTAGTAGGTTCTTTGGATGTATCGACTACCCCGAGGGTACGACGGGAAAGGGGCTTGTTGCTCTATGTTTAAATTTTAGTTTTTCAAATGTGTGTATTGCAGTTTGCGAGCCGCGGTCTGTTGGCAAGTGGCGTGAGACTCAGGCAACGTTTCTAGTCACTTCCCTCAAATGGAGATAAGGCGTGCTCTTCCTAACTAGGACTGCTTAATCAACCCAGGTGGCCGCTGTGGTTCACCTATTGGTGTTTAATGGGTAAAAACGACGCCGATAAGCAGGATCATCCGAGGGTTTGCACAGCGCCCTTTCTGTCGGAAGACTGAAGGCGAGGAACAGGAAAGTGGGTTTGGAAAGGGAGTTGAATTATCACGTGTGAGGACAAGCACACAACACTGGATAAACTTACGGAATAGACAACCAGAGAAAACTGCTCAAAAGTGGCCAACTGTAAATGCTTCCCCTGTCGGACGTCAGTGTCGCCCTTTTATTGGCTATTTTTCTGAAACAAAAAATGTATAAAACGCAACCAAACCGCCAATCAAAAACCCAGTAAACTGCATTCTATTTAGGATTAAATGTTCGAAAACCCCTCTCTAATGCTTCGTACTTTGCTACTTTTGTCTGTATACAAACAATATGTGAGCATAATTCTAGACTTGTAAAAAATCGAATAATAAGGGTAAGTAAAACATAAGACAGAACATACGACAAATAATAAAAAAGCCACCGTAAAAAATAAAAAAATTATAGGACACAAGAGTAGAAATCCATATAGAATAATAGTAATAAAAGCAGTAGAAATGAACAATAAATAAAAAATACGAATAAAACAACAATAAGCAGTAAGCAAACAGCAATGGGAGGTAATTAAGATGATCGTAAATAATAGCTTAAGCAATGAATCATGACATAATAATAGAAAAAAATATACATGGATCAAGATGGAACGCGCAAAACCAACATCCAATAGGAAAATGCTTACTGATAACCATTATTCAATATTTCAGCCGGGCAGTTTACACGTACACTTACCTGGTTAAGCCAGGGGTTTGACCGCTGGATAGAGTTTGGCTTTGCGGAAGCGCAGGTGACAGTTGGATGCTAGCAGGGTGCTTTCGTCCACAAGGTAAGTGATGTGGGCTTATGCTACCCACTCGCTGAATTCTCTATTAGTGGACATCACTTAGGGCCTTAAAACACAAAAACTTACACTACGGACTGCATGTGTAGCTTACGGTCGACAGCACTGTCCGGCTTCCATGGTCAGTGACATCAGCCTCAGGGTCATGCAACTCTGCAGCGAGCGGTTTCGAACTTCTGCTCGTGCACACACTTGATCCTGTGTACTTACGGTTACTTAAGGCTCTCTTGAACACGTAACTGCTCAGGAGATGCAATATGAGTCAAATAATCACGTCGGGGTCACCAATTTGTAGCAGTCTAAGCCATGCGTGTACTGAGATCACTTACTGCCTAGTACAGCAAGTGAGGTTTGTGTGCACCATAAATTCTTCCAACTGGTGGTTTCTGTCTTTTCCAACAGCCCAGGATTCGGTCTGATCGTGGTATTGATCTGAGATCAGCACTGCTTAGACCCCTACATATGTATTCATATGGTCGATTAGTGCGGTGAGTATCCCGCAGACAATGCCTGGCTTCGGGAAAATTTCTGCTTTAATTCGTCTACCAATCACCGTATCCTCAAAATGAGACTCCTAGCCACCTGGCTAACTCTGTCGCCAAACGTCTATTCATGAACTCTGCAGTGTGTGTGCGCGTGTTCGTATTTTGAACTATAAACACGGCAACGGAGAATGCCAGCAGGCGAGGCGGACGTAATTTTTACCCGTCTGCGCACGTTTGTGATTCACGACGGGAAACAGGCTTGTAGCGCCTAAGCAGGACCGTGTGTGTGCTCGGAACACTACAATCATCAAGAAAAATCCCAAGTTTATGAAAAGACAGAATTTCCAGTCACCGCGAGTCTACTATCACTGTGGGAGACACTACGTTGCTTCAGCTTACGGAGGCTTACTCACTGACTTTACTTGTACTTGTTACGGCTGTGATCATGTCTGATCTAGCCGGCCTTGACGATGTCACGGGCGGTACCCCTCTATGCGTGACAATTGGCAGCAACGGACCTGGTGAGCTCTACCCAGTCTCTTCTCCAGCGCCGGAGACCGAATACCGAAGTTCCAAGAACCACTTCCAAGTCCTGATGGACTGAGTCGAGCCAGGTTTTGAGTTGACCCCCTCTACGACGTTTCCAATTATGTAACGGTTTCAAGTCGAGGGCAATAGCACTAAGCTCCTGAGTTTGACTGTCCATCTGTCGTGTGTGGATGCGTGCGTGTGATTGCGAACTGAAACCGATCAAATATCTGCCGGTCAACGAATTGGCAACCGTCAGCTGCGAAGTTGCACGACCTTCAGGCAGAGAGCATTTAACAAGGACGACGCACAGCAAGCTGGGTCTGGCGAAAACCACTCCCCGAAAAACGCAAAACGAGGTGAATCTGACGATTGCGGGTGAAGGGAGGGAGGCAAACGATCAAATGAACGAGATAATCCACCGCACAGGCAAGTATTAGACCTTTGGCGACTGTGACAGAAAACGGTCGCAAGTGTTAGGGGTCAGCAGGATGTATGTGATGGTTCGCGTGTCAATCCTCCTTGTCACGAAAGGCGTCGTGTAAACCTCATGATTTGCGCAAACACTCAGACAAAACACTTCGTTGCAACCAACCAACTGCTGCCATCATGATTTCCAAAACTCTAGCAACAGGCAATCCGCTCTGGCGATTGCGGCAACAGTAGGTTTCGTAGGGCACGCAAGATAACCTTACTCTTTCAGAAATCTGCCTTTTGGGACCTGTGGTGCTAGGGGTTTTTGGAGTAAGGCATAACCCAGGGAGGGGCAGTACAGAATTTTCAAAAATATATCATGCAAAGTAGAAAAGAATAGACAACAATATTTTAAGGAGCCAACATGTAGCAACGAATGAGCGCGTGATAATTGAAAAACAAACAAACAACTGACAACCCTGCCAACACCAAAACTAAGTAGCCCCGTCGAAAATCGGAGGTTTGGGAGTACTAGGACGGGCAGCGGAATGCAAACCTGTGAGCTAATATGTGAAACAATTCTTTAACATTCCTATCATCGTTCAACGACGTTCACTTGCCGATATAAGCGAATATACGTGTTCCACGAGGCAGTTGAAGTACTAACTCTAATGCTGGTATCACCACATAAGCAGGGGATAGGTGAAATAAACCCTAGCAACTGCGATCTTCAGACCATGGTTACTAAGTAGAGAAGAAATCTGGGGAAGGCCAAAGTACAGTAGTCGCCGGCTATTAAGCCCACCTCGGGCCCAGACCAAATTTGGCTTAATAAGCGGCGGACGCAATAACCACAGAGTCCTAGTTCTTGATTAGCAAACGCAGGATAGGCACTATACATTGCATACGTACTGTATTATGTGTAGAGTTTGGTGATGTACAAGAAAAGAATGCTGATTACCTGTATTTCACGTAATAACAAAAACAAACAAAAAATTGTTTGCGACACGTTTAAAAAAAGCAGTCTAATGTCAGTTGTTTTGGAGGAAACTTCACTCGCAAGTGCTCTTTGATGTCCTTCTCCAGGCACCAGAAATCGTCGAATTTTGTGAAATCTGATGCCTGTAGACCGCGTTGCGCACGCAGAGAGATGATAATCTCATTCCATCCTGTTGGCAAACTGGGCTTTGTAGCCGGCAACTGGGCTTATTAGCCGGCGGATTTCGCTCTGTAAAATTTCGTCCCAAGCTGATTTGGGCTTAATACGCGGCTGGGCCTATTTACCGTGGGCTTAATTACCAGCAATTACTGCAGTAGGAAAGCTTAATTGTTTACAGAGAGGAACGAAGAATTGATGGAAAGTTTGACACACGACCAGCCAGGAAATCCAGCCGGGTTCAAGTGTCAGATTGACAGTGGGCAGAGAGAGCAATGCAGGCGTGCAGGCTTGCTTTTCCTGGCTGGGCCAGAAAGCGACTTTGCGGCAACTGTGGTTGGCTGATCGCAGAAGTCGAGAACTGCATCAGGGGCCTCTGAGAAAGTTTACTTCGACGCCAGCTAGGCACTACACAGGGTCCGAGGGTCATTTGGAAAATCCGATGAATAGAAGCTCTCTTACAGCACCAGCATTTATTCGCCTCATGTCATGTCAATCGCATTATTTGCGTGAATAATCTGTCAAGGCACTTCGGTGCAACCAACTAACTGCTGCCATCATGATTTCTGAAAGTCTGGCAACAAACAGATTGAGGCAATCCACTCCGGCGATTGCGGCAAAATTACCTGCCGGCCAGCGAGTTGGAAACCGTCCGCTGCAAAGTTTCATGACCTTCATGCACTGAGCATTTAACAGGGACGCCGCACAGCAAGCTGGGCTCTTTCAATAACCGCTCCCAATCAGACTCAAAACGAGCTGAATCTGACGATTGTGAGCGGAAGGGGGAGGGGATGGCAAACGATCAAATGAAGGAAATGATCCACCGCGCAGGCAAATAATAGTCCTTTGTCGACTGTGACAGAAAACGGTCGTGCCGGAGGCCAGAAGGTTGTATGTGATCCCTGCTGAGGTGTTGTTGCATCATCCGGATGGTGTACGGATGGTTCTGTTGACAATCCTTCTTGTTACGAAAGGCGTCGTGTACACCTCATGATTTACGTAAACCTTCTGTCAAAACACTTCGGTGCGACCAAACGACTGCTGCAATTACGATTTCCGAAAGTCTACCAACAGGCAGAGTAAGGTAATCCGCTGTGGCGATTGCGGCAACAGTAGATTTCGTAGGGCCGCAAGGTACCCCTACTCTTCCAGAATTCGGTTTTACGGGAGCGCTGGTGCTAGGGGTTTTACGAGCGGACATAACGGAGGGAGGAGGAAGTAAAACATATTTATAAAAATAGCACGACTATTGAGAATAATAGACATTAGATAACAGCGAAAAAGCATGCGATAATTGAGAAACAAACTAAAAAGCTGACAACCCTGACAAAACCAATCCTACGTAGCCCTTGCGAAAATCGGGGATTGGAAGGTGCTAGGCCGAACAGCAGAATGTTAGCGCACGGGTTACTCTAAAGCATTCCCCTTGTCCTTCAACGACGTGTACTCGTCAATACAAGTCAATATTCGAGTTCTAGGAAGCAGTTGAAGTACTGCTTAAATGCCAGGTGCGAGAGTGGATTTGGCAAATCCGACAAATAGAAGCTCTCTCATAGTAATAGCATAAGTTTCGCCTCACAGATGGGCATGAAAACGTCTACCACGGACTGAATGTATTCGCACGGTCCTTCAAGATTGTGAATACTGAGCAGCTGGTGCATCCTTTCGGGATAATTCAATCATCCAATCATCCATTGACCCTGCGGATGATTGTAGTAGTCTGCGTGCAAGCACTGCTTAGACGATTAAAGTTGGTGACCCCGATGTGTGACTAGGCAACCTCTTCAGAAAATACCGACTCGACTGCTCCATACCGTTTTCCCTCCGTCAGACATCATGCCCACGAATAGGGAGACGCCGTAACGGACACTTGGCTTTCAATAAAACTCCACCGCGCAGGCCGAGGTCGAACCTCAATTAATTTATATGGAGCCTTCATCCAAACGTTCCATATCTGTCCTGTCTATGAGACATTGCGCCGCCCAATACCTAAGCACTCTTATCCATTAGTTTCTTCCACACAAAGTTAACATACAAACGCATATGCACCGATGAACTTTCCAATTTTCGACATTCCATTCTGTCCCAATTTTGGTGCCTGGACAACAGTGAATATAGCACACTGATCTCAAATTAGCAAAAGTCAGAATTCCGGGATGAGAAGCATAGATCATGATTTGCTGACCGGGATGAATTTGTTGGTTTGCTAACTCTTCGGGCAGCTGGGCCGGCTGTCCTTTGTCGAAGCGTAGACTGTCTTAATCCATGAGATATTTTAAGTTGTGAATGTACGTGTTGGCCATGGGTTGATGAAATTCTTTCAGTTCGCTGCTTGGCACTCCGTGTGGATTTTTTCATAGCTTGAATGCTCCACATTAATTAATTAGGGTTCCACATCTGCCTGTGTGATGGAGTTTTGTTGGAATGCTAAGTGTCCGAAACGGAGTCTCGCTATCCGGGCGCAGAATGACTAAGGCAGGCGACAACAGTACGGAACGGTCGAGTTGGCATTTCCTGAATAGGTTGCCCAGTCACACTTCGGGGTCGCCAACTTTTAGAATCCAAGCAGTGCTCGTAGGCAGACTGCTACAATCAGACAGGGTCAAACGTTGTCGACATAACGCAAAATTATCCAGAAAGGATGCACCATTTGCACGGTATTCAGAATCTTGAAGATCCGTGGGAAAACATATGTAGCGGGTCGTAACTGGCTCACTAGCTCGCGTCAAAGTGCACTTTCTAAAAGGCTAACCGATGCGGTTTCTCGAGGTCTTGATCAGCCAATCATAGTTCCCGCATCTATAAAGTGACGAGTGGGGAGCTTGCACGCGTGCCCGACGTAAGTTGCCTTTCTGCCCAAAATCTCCAGGCCGACCTAGCCAATGAAAGCTCTCCCTCTCTCTGGCAACTGCCCCGAGTTCTCTCAAACAGATACTTGGGATCCGGTCGATCTCCTGAGCGTACGGGCGCTTTCGAGTCAATCTACTCGCATCTATTCTCCTCTTCTTTGTGTACACAATAAATTCTTCAATCTACTCTGGCCTTTACGGACTTCTCTTCTGCACTAAGTAGCCATGGTCTGAAGATCGCAGTTGCATGGTTAGACGCTTTTAACCCCCTGCGAATCATACAGCCCGCATACCGGTTAATGGCCATGTTTGAGGCCAACTTGACGCAATTGCTTTTGGGAGCTTCTATTTGTCGGACATTTTGTAAGTCACCTTTGGACTAAGCAGTAGAGGCAGTACTTAAAATGTTTCCTGGAGCCCGTATACTTGCTTTTATCGACAAGGGAACATAGTTGAAGGACAAGGGGAATGTTAAAGAGTTTCTTGGCATATCAGCTCGGTGTAGCACCTTCCGACCCATGATTTTAACGTGGCTATGCAGGATTGGTATTGACAAAGTTGTCAATTTGTTTGTTTTTCAATTAACACGCACTTTTTCGTTGCTATTTTTTAGCTTATTATAATATTCTCATCTACTATCTCTATTTTACACGATGTATTTTTAAACATGCTGCAGTGCCCCTCCTTCCGTTACGTCCCACTAGTAAAACCCCTAGCACCACAGGTCCTGTAAGGCAGAATTCTGGAAGGGTAAGGCTATCTTGCGTGCCCTGCGAAACCTACTGTTGCAGCAATCACCAGAACGGATTACCTTAATCTGTCTGTCGCTAGCCTCTCGGAATTCATGATGGCAGCAGTTGGTTGATTGCACCGAAGTGTTCTGTGAGGTTGCTTACACATGATGTATGATTGTTTACATGACGCCTGTCATAACAAGGACGATTGACAACCGAGCCATCCGCGTGTCTGAAATGCGCGGAAACTTGTGTGTTCAACGTGACCCAACATTTCTAAATTATGCCTAATTCGAGAAGGCAAGTGGGCAAACATGTTTTCAGCAAATCAGAGCAAAAGATTTTTAGGGATACTGAAAACTGTACCGTTGGACAAGTTTAATAAGAGAAGTCTGACTAAAATTAATTGTTGACACGCCGCCCGCATGGCGGGTCAGCGTATACAGGTTCGCAATTTCGGGGAGGCGGGAGATACAGTAATCGCCGGCCATTAAGCCCACCTCGGGCACAGACCAAATTGGACTTGATAAATGGCGGGCGCAATAACCGGAGTCTTAGTTATTGATTAGCAAACGGAGGATAGGCATTACAAATTACATGCGTACTGCATTATGTGTACAGCTTGGTTTTGTACAAAAATGCTGTTTGTCTGTTTTTGAGACCTAGGGAGGCTAGCCAGACGACCTCGGTATGCTTTGGTGTCACGCCTGTCGGCATCGGCTAGCGTGAGCCTGAACGCGTTATTTCCTTTGCGTGTGTGTCCTCAGCGTTGCGGTTCGGGTGCGTTTGCCTTTTGCACTTACGGCTTTCTAGTGTAAGGAATTTGTCCTTTTCACCCCCATGCCTGCTGCCGTCCGAAAAGGGAGTCGCCAAATTTAACTAGAAAAATGAAAACAAATCACATCCGGCAAATTGGGCTTAGTAGCCGGTGACTGGGCTTATTAGCCGGCGATTGGGCTTATTATCCGGCGGATTTTGCTATGTAAAATTCCGTCCCAAGCTGATGCGGGCTTAATACGCGGCTGGGCTTATTAGCCGTGGGCTTAATAGCCGGCGACTACTGTAATTTGGTTAGGTTGTGGGCGTTGATAAGAGGTCAAACACATGGAGTGATAATTGCTGTTATTTGCACAAAGCGAACGACTGTCACTAGGGTGTGGGGACGAAATGCGCTCGCCACCTGTCGTTGCGGTCGGCCAAGGAAGGGCAAGTGCTTGTGCCAGCGTCTTCTGACATCAGAGCACTGGATTCACTAGCCATATAGCCACTGTTTTGGCTGTTGCAGGAAACCGTTGGCGTAGGCCCTTGGAAAAGTTAGTTGGTGTCTGGAAGACAACCTGAAATTCTTCGTTAGTATCGGCTCGATGATTCGTATCGACAAGACGTGTGAGAACTGAATTCGTGATTGATCTAGTTTCTCCTTTACTTAACCAGGCCGGTATGTGCACACGTACCCTCTTTTCCAAGCGTCTCGTTGTTCGGCCGATGTATCTTGATCCACAGGAGCAAGTGAAAGAGTTAATACACATGGATCTGGCCTTCAACGGGAGTCGGTATTTTCCTCCTAATCGTAGGAGGGGAGAGCTCGTGAAGGACACCCGTAAGTTCGGCGCGGGGAAAGTGCTTGCGATCGCACTCTCCCGGGTTTGTCTGACAAGCTCCCTATTTTTAACACTTTCTGTACACAATACAGCTGACGTCGCATTTCTTCTCCACTAGTCTTCACTCGCTAAGAAGCACCAGGAGACATTCTCCCTCGTTTCTCGACGGTAGCATACAAAAGCCGGATGATGGCAATGTCACAACCAGCGTCCACAGAAGACTCCAGTGTCGAACCTATTCTTAACTATGGGAGCATCCATCCTGCGACCCACAAAAGAGGCTGCGTTCGCGCCTATCGGTAATGCAGCAGCGAGCCTCTACCTAAAATGGAACTTGCCCACTTATAGTAAATGTCCCAGTGCAACGGACCCCCGAGAAGTTTCGTTAAGAACTGTCTCCGAAGCCAGAGTCAACCACACGAACAGAGTTCTAATGGGGACGTAGTGCAGAGGAAATTCTATTCTTTGTCCTGCATGCAACGAACTTCTGAAACTATCGCCAGACAACTAAACCAGTTTGGAATCTGCATCACTCATAAACCGGCGTCCTCCCTACGCGGAGCATTATACCGAGTATAGGATCCCATACACAAAGAACATCAAAGCAACGTCACTTACGGTACCTCTTGCTCAAACTGCCGTCGTGTTTATACTGGTCACACGGATAGAAAACTTGGAACTAGTGTTCACGAACACAAGCTAGCCGTCCAGCGCCAAGACCCCTATCTCTTGTGTTTGCTCATGCTGTTGACTCTGATCATTGCTTCAATTGAGAAGGCACTGAAGTGGTGGCAATGGCTAACACTAAACAAGCACGGGAATTCCCCGGAGCGTGGTACTCTAATGCGGACAGCATAAACAAACATGTCGACCTTGACGTTCACTGCGAGGCCATCCGACCAAGGTGGACCGACCTAACAATAACAACTCTCAACGCATGTTTGGACATGCTGAACTTCACCTGTACGCCATTACCTCCTACCCCTGCTCCTCCCACACCACAGTGAGTCACACCTGAGCCTCCATTCGCCTCGGCTCACGTCTGATAGTCGCAACAACACGCTGCGCAGTTACTCCTCACAAGGTCTTCTGTTCTTCTCTCTGTCCGCGTCCTTAAACACCTCTGTAACAGACTCACCTCTCAGTTTTCATTACGTCTGATGACGAGCACGTGCTTGAAAGTTTACGAGTAAACCTCTTCTTTTTTCGACGAGCCTTCCCTTTTCATCATATAACCTCAGAATGCACACCACTTCTGCTATTCAACATGGAGACTGTTGCGGTAAACTTTTCTCTACTATCCTAGTCAGTCTACTATCCTGTCTGTCTTCCATTCGACACGTACAACTGGGGGACATCACAGTTGCCTTAGGCTTCTTGAGGCTCTGCAGACTGAAGTCCTCTTGGTCAGGCGGGGCGTTTGTAGCTTAGCGGTTAGAACATTGGCCTCCTGCAAAGGCCTTCTCTGATGCGCGGGTTGAAATCCCACCAAACGCCTCGCGTTTTTCACACTTGGGTCAACTCAACTTAAGCAAATCTGCCAAACCTCTTAATAATTAAGTCTGCCTAGTAGTCATTCTGGTGGATTCTAGATGATTGCTTAGGCAGTCAGCTTGCCGTTCCGCATTGGCCGATTCCATATGGGCGGTAAAGTTGGGCGGGTAATATCGACCCAAGTGTGATTAAATTCATGGCGCGAGGCGGGGCGTTTGTAGCTTAGCGGTTAGAGCATTGGCCTCCGGCAAAGGCCTTCTTTGATGTGCGGGTTTAAATCCCGCCAAACGCCTCGAGTTTTTTCACAATTGGTTCAAATCAACTCACTCCATCGACATTTTTTGCCGATAACCCGCCCCCCAGGTAAGCTGGTTGCTGGACTTTTCCGATTTCCTGCTGGCTTAGACCGGTGGCTATATTAATCATATAATTGGAGAAGAGTGTTTCAATGACCCCCCACCCTAGCAAATAATGTGTCGGTAATTAGGAAAGCAGCAGAATCACCTATAATTCCGAGTAGATAACAACTAAATTGCTTTCCGCGGTGCATGATTGCGGTCGAACTGACGCCATAAGCAGTGGCGCTGACAGCGGTTACCCACTGCATGACATATAATAACCCTTCGGTGAAACTTTAGGGTACTGCCAGTTTCGGCGAAACATACTGATCTGTCATTGGCCAAGGCATGGAAACTGATGCCCCATTGTGTGAAGTACCAGATTTTTCGAAAACACACACACACGTACGCATAAAGAAATATTAAAATAAACAAGTTTTTTTTTCATTCACGGCCTTGAGCCGCTGGGGCTCTGATTGCGTCGATAACAAATACGCATGCACAATGCTAAAGGTAGGAAATTGAGGGAGGAAGAAGAAGAGGACTATTTGCAGTAATCAACAAAACTATACGAAAGCACGTAACACAACAGAGGAGGTAGAGAAAGGCCGGGTAGAAAGGACTCGAGAAGACGATGATGGTCTGAAGCGGTGACCAGCAGTTAGAAGTGGTCGCAGAACACCGTGCGGATAACTAGGGGGTGAAAAGGAAAGAAAAGAGTTTGAGCATCTGAGCATAACTAAACAGAGGCAGTTGGGACAGCAAACAGTAGGAAGTTCCAATCTAACCCTGGGATCTCTTAACGTTGCCCCCCAAAAGGGGTCTGTTTGGGGGTCCCGCGATCACGGACTAGGACCGCCATTAGGAGTCAACACAGTGAAACGCCTTCGACCGTCGATGTCCACAAGGTGGTAGTGCAGAGAAGATGGATCCGTTTAAAGTGGAAGTAGACTTGCGTTGCATATACCACACCTTCCCTCTTGCTCTCTCTCCCATACCAGCGGGCTCAGGGACAAACAGTGGGAGTCGTCACGACTTACTCAGATGTCACGGCGTGAGTGCCATGGGTATTTGGTGCTCTGAGCCTGCATCTACGCGTGCCACAACGCGCCGTCCCCCCGCCGACGTGCGGCAGTTATTGCGGGAGCGAAGGCAGAATAACGCCTACTGCAGTCTGAGCTAAACCTTGTTTTTCCAGCGCATCGATGCTAATAGATATCACCCTAGGTCATTTGGTTCCTGCGCCGCGCTGGGCGGTGGTCCATACGGTGATTGGCCGAAATTACAACCCCCACTTCCTCCCCCAAAACAAAACCCTACGCGTACGCGTGCACGCACCATACGCTCGCCCTACTCCCCCCACCTTCAGCCGCTCCCAACGTCAAAAGTAGTTCCCCAGGTTAGAACCCCGGTCTTTCTCCCGTCATGCACTTGAACCACCGGTGACGGGAACCACAGCAGACGCGTCTTCGACCGCGTTCCCACCCGCCTTCAGGGCGGCCAAGGTCTGCTACACCAAACCTCCCTATGGTGGATCCATCTCTTCTCCTTTCCATCTGTTTTTTTATGACAGAGCAGCCCCTTTTGACTATGCTGCTCCGACTCCTCCTCCTCGCCACCGGGATTTAGGTCCATCCGGCGGAGTTCCGGATCCACCAAGGGCTACTTGCCTGCCTACCACCGGTGACCCAGATTATGACGCTTAGTCGCCTGCGCCGGCAAAAGGACATCAATCCAAGCGCCAGGCAGCCAAGAGGCGCACAATGATGTGACAAGGGAAGGGGTCACCACGCCAAGGCAACCAGCATGCTATATGGGCGCGCACTGTCAGCGCGAACGCATGTGACCACCCAACGCCGAGCACGAAGATGGGACCATAGGACCGAAGGACCATCAGGGACGAATGGACCTCACGCAGTGCTACTAGTAGATCTACTATGCAGCCTGTTTAGGGGGCACAACACACACCATAGACATAACAAGTCAAAAATGGACAACACGCACAGTACTTGGAAATTTAAACTGGCGCGCGAGATAACCCTGACTCTGGTTCACCGTCGGGCGATAATCAAGGAAAGCTGCCAGCCAGACACAGACTACCGTGGCGCATTCCAATCTACCTTAACCAGGTTCGGTAAGGATCTTGTTAGGACGGCCCAGCACGCGAGTTATCATTCGGACCATCCTCAGGGCAGGAGAGCGAAGAGAGCAGAACGGGATCTTCAAAGGACTGGCACGCGAGGACAGCCGCCGGCCGGATTCTGAGGTCACACATGGTAAGGGGCCACGAAAGGATGCATGCCAATGCGCGCGTCATTGAGGGCGCGACATGTCATCCTGAAGACACTCCAGGATGGCTGCCTGCAGAGGGGCCGATAGGGAACAAAGGCCGTCGGTCCTTAAATACGCTGCTGCTGGCGACATGGGACTCTGCTGCCGAGACGTAACCGATGACAGAAGGCACGCTGCTGACGGACATACAGAAGACAGAGTCGATGTACAAGGAGAAACAGTGACAGTAAACTACTATCTGCCATCCTGTCTACCTTCTCTTCCTAACACGCAACTAGGGGATATAACCAGTGTTGACGCAGGCACGCCCAAGGTTATAACATATTTTTTTGTAAACAACACCCTATTTTACCATACCATAACTAACCACTTGCTTCGTTGTAGTTTATTTAGTTTAGTCAATTTACTTTAGTTTTATAAGTTTATTAATTCATTCATTTTACTGATATTTTCCTTCACCATGATATGTGCCACGCATATAACCCCCACTATCCCCGTTCCCGTTTTATGCAAACCTCGGATTTTATGTGATTGTGGTGTTCTCCATAAGGAATTCTTACCAAGAGTTCTATACGAGTGACAGGAAATAACTACTATGCCCAGCCAGCAAAGACCGTTACTCTAACCCCATCCTACCTGCAGTCGGCGGGCTAGCACCGGAAACTAAGCATGAGTTTGCCAATAGTGAAGCGGACTTGTGAAGCATCTACCTCACCCACTGTGCGAGACGAGACTGACGGCAGACGCGGACGCACCGGCTGCACAGCCCACATGAGCAGGTCAGAGTGCACGAAGCCATACCCTGGCAGGAGAACGTGAAGCCGAGATTCGCCCCACCCGCGCGTGTGCGTCATATACGGTCAGGTCTTCACGGTTTGAGTACGTAAACCGTGCGTCAACGTGAATGAAGTCTGCTGAGACCACCTAGGCAGATTAAAGAGTCTGGCCTGGCTAACGAACGCACGCCTTTGATCAGTAACTTTACAAGATGGCCTAAATAGGACGCATACAGAACGCGCATTCTGCTATCAGCGCAGTACTGTTGGCCTTAGAAGAATTTTAGCAGTCGGATGCCTTTATTAGACTTGCTTGTGTACGACGCCAAAGCTGCTGCTAATCCTCTGACCAACATTCCAAGTGCAGCATATCGGTCAAATTATTTTTGAAGGGTAAAAGCACTGTATTCGCTGACCCTATTAAAAGCGGTTCATACAGCATTTAAAACGTTGGCATTCGTTGATTAGCGTTCACTAAACGCTGATGAAATTCAGCCTGTCCCTCTCCGCCGCCTTGGGCCTTATTTCTCGGGCCCTGACAGTAGCTGTAGTGGTCAGTAGTCTTAGGTAGATAGCATTGCCCGCAAAGCAAATAAAGACTGGAAAGGCGATTTCTGGCTTATTAAGCATCGTCAGCCAGTGACACTTGCAAACCCCAATTGGCGCGCCACCCGAGACTCGAACTTGCGATCTTAACGGTCAGAGGCTAAGGCTCTAACCGTTGAGCCAGGAGGTCGTTGTGCTGTTTAGGTTAAGGTCGGGACATATTGACCCTCATTGATTAACGTTCACAGACCGCTAACAGAACCCACTTGTGAACGTCGGTTACTTACAGCGACCGACTTCTGATTAAAAGATCGCCAGTTCTAGCCTCGTATAGGACTGTCCGACGGCCTACTTGTACGAAAAGACACACATGTTTTAACCTTTACCCCGTTCTCATATAAATGTACGTTCGTCAATTACTCTTCTGAATTTTACCACTACTACTTTAAATCGCCTTATAAGTAGGAGGGAGAGGGCAGTTCTTGTTTTACTTGACCGATGCTGTGAACGAAAGTATAAAATTACGGCCAACCTGGTCGTCGCTACGGCCCTTAATAAAATAGCCTTCTAAACGGCTACGTTAGACGAGGTGGTTCTGCATGGGAAAAAATGAACAATCAAAGGACAAGAACCTACATCAAGCAATGACGGGACGGAATCTCAGAGTTGGAGAGGAAAGGCGTTTCGTTTTGAAATGTGCACAGTTGAGGGCGTCCTACTGCAGCAGGGACTTGCACCGAAAGTACTCGCCTATCTTTGCGAGGGCATACCTGCGGGGGAGACGGAAGAATAAACGGAATTATTCAGGAATGAAGGAGAAAGTTCGCGCTCTAGGTATTTGAATGGGTAAGAGAGAAGCCTTGTCGAGCACTAGAACAGTAATTTTATTTGCCTGAGCTTTTAAAATCCTACAGGAGTTCAGCGTCAGAGATAACAAAAATTAGCAACAAAATGGGTGTAATTGTATGGGATGGGGATGTACGGCAATTTAGTGGCAGTGTCGCACGTCTGGCCTCCGTACGCCGGCGCCAAGCCGATATATCGATTTATTCAATTCTAGGCTCATCTTGTTTCCGGTGTGGCAACTTAATCAATCAATAAATGTATCGATTTGGCGCCGGCGTACTGCGGCGACTGAGCACACCGCTGCGGGATATGGTGATTGAATGGCACACCGACCGAAAGAAATTAATTTCTCTTCGTAGCAGATTAAAAAGCTGAACTTTCTTAACGGGCATATCAACCAGAAAGCAGATAGTCAAAGCTGGGGGACCCACTGATGAGCCGGAGTCCTCGCAGCTGTGACAAGCAGCGGCAGAATATCGGCGAAACACGTGTCTGGGCCTTTTAGCAAGTACCTAGGCTGTTAGTATGGTAAGTTACAACGTCAGTATGCTGAGTGCTGCAAGAAAAATGCCGAAATTTGTGAAAGACTTACAAAACCAACATTAAGTAGGGCTAAAATAATGATTATCGTTGAGTCTAATCAAAAGTCTTTTCAGTGACACCGGCTTTTTAACGAGCTCTTTTCTGACCGCTAAAAAACCTATGTATAGTAGCCGCTGAAGATCACGCAACATGTCGACATATGCGAAAGATTGATACTCTTTCGCTAATCGGCATTGGCTCAAGTTGTGACACTGATTATCATGTAGTCTATTCTGAAGTCATTTAAGTCATGATGAGATGTGGGCTTTTTAATGGCTTCGTTCTGACCACTAGTAAAAACTGGCTACGTAAGTGATCACTCGCAAATCAACATTAAGTGGTATTGTATTACAGATTATCGAGCAGCCTGATCGCAAGTCTTTTCAGTCACATCGAGCTGTCGGCTTTCTAACGATTTTATTTCTGACCCCTTGCAAAAAGTAGATTCTGTAAAAAAGGGCTACTTATTTAGTATGAATTTTCGCATTGATGTTTGCTGCTTTTATAAATGCAACTATATTTTATAGTAAACATGCATGAAAATATCTTTCTCGCGCTCATTTGGTAACCAATAAGGCCTTCTTTAAATTTTATACTTAAAGAAAGGGTGGCTTTCGGTTTTAAAGTTTTTTCTAATTATTCTATTTATGCGACTCTGAGGTGTTCATGCAAAATACATCATACCCGAAGATGTATTATTGCTGTCCATAATGTATACAGCATGATTCACATCTATTGTAAAACGTCATGTGGCGTTCTTGCCTTAAACAGGATGTACGCAGCATGCAGTTTGGAAACCTTGAATTCATGTCTAGCAGTCAGTAGCTTTCACCATTACCCGGCAACTTAGGAACGTTTTTAAAACCAAACATTCTCTTCTTCAACGATAAAATTTAACGAAGGCGTAATTGGTTACAAAGCCAGCACACGAAGGATATATTCATGAATTTTTTTATAAAATATATTTGAATTTGAAAAGTCAGTTTATTAGGCAAAGCACATTTTCGGCAATTCTTCGTCAGGCCCTTAACTTTGCAAAACAGCGAACATTTGAGCGTGTACAAAAATCAATAATTATGCCAGGTGAGCGCCTATTGGCCACTGCGGACTTTGTCAGTCTGCGCAAGTGTTCGGCGTGTTGGGTGAGCAATTGCCACTCGTGGCTGGGGCCGAGGTTACGGGCCTGACAAAGAACTGCCGAAAAACATGTTTTGCCTAATAAACTGACTTTTCAATTTAACCATGGAATATTTGAATTGATGAGAGCAGAAGTCCAGTTTGGCGAGTATACGTGTACTTTCGACAAATTCTCATCAGGCCTTACATTTATATGGAAACTGGGTGCGAGTTCAAACGTGTTCGTCTTTTTTTGGACAAATGAGTCGTGGGAATGGGGGTGGGGTCGATAAGCGAAAGCTAGTTCTAAGGGTAGGGTTTGATGAAGCAGTCTATGGGAAGGGGAGGCGGGGGAGCTGGGGGCTCTGTACGCCGGCGCCAAATCAATACATTGATTGGTTGACTTCCCGACCGTAGAGCTGGCTTTAATCAGTTCTCGGCTCGTCTTGTTTCCGGCGTGGCCGAGTACCTTGGCGGCTGCGAAGTTAACTCATGGTCCGTTTCATAGGTGTGAGCCACAACTTGCGCTAATTTGTCGCCCCGTCTTACAGCCAGCTTACTTTCATGCATGCGCGATTCGAGCATGCATTCAGTTTGACCTCTGCAATGAGAAAGACAGTTTAGGCCCGGGATGTGGTACTTTGCCCCAGATTGCTCTTTGGGATTACGTCGGTGTTTGATTTTCATCACCCTGCAGCGCATGATAACTTTGGGTAAGTGAGCAATTCCAACACCCAGTTCCGCAGCTATGCGCTCAGTCGCCTCTGAGACGTTCCTGATGTATGGCAATATGAACGGCATGTTTTACCTTCTACTCTGTTCCTGCCCCGGGGAGAATTCACCAATAGAACGCGTAAACTCCTCAAATGGTATTAGGGGATCTAGTGATTCTGGATATGATGTGGATACCACCATAACTTTTGTGGGGATTTATAAGGTCTCACTAGCCTATCCAATGTTCTTGAGTCAGCGCCTCCTAGCAACAGCGGAAGAGACTGCTATCAGGTTGAGGAAGCCAGCCTTTTGTGCATAAAAGAACCTTATGTTGACTCCGCACCTGGTGTGGCCAACAGTCGGTTAACTTCGCGCACTTTTCCGCGCTCTACCCCCCCCCCCCCCCCCTCCTCTGCACCGGTTTCACGAAACCCTCCCTGCCGCGTACCTAGCCTTCGCTAATCGACCCTAACGCGTCCCCCCCTCCGACGATTCATTTGTATGAAAGGACGAACATGTTTTAACTTGTGTCCTTTTCCCATATAAACCTACTGGCCCGATGAGAAGTTATCGAAAATTCGCCTACGCACGGCAACTGCTTTTCTGGATACTCTGATGGGATTTCTTCAATTTTAAAAACCAGAACAATTCGCGCTGCTGATGTATGACAAGCTCTTGCACTGAAAATAGAGCTGTCAGTCCATCAGAATAACTACTATCTGCTTGAAGCTCCATCACCTTGATACTTATATGGTGATTTAAAGATGCCTGCCATCTCTCCCTCGTCCTTTACTGCTTTCAGTATTCCAGTTTGGCAAGTATACGTGTACTTTCGACAAATTCTCGTCAGGCCTTACATTTATATGAAAACTGGGTGCGAGTTCACACGTGTTCGTCTTTCTTTGGACAAATGAGTCGTGGGAATGGGGGGTGGGGTCGATAAGCGAAAGCTAGTTCTAAGCGTAGGGTTTGATGGAGCAGTCTAGGGGAGGGGGAGCGGGGGGAGGGAGACTACATGCCGCTAAGTGACTGTGGGTCATGCCAACTGTAAGGCCTGACGAGAATTTGTCGAAAGTACACTTATACTCACCAAACTGGACTTCTGAATTCTCTGATGGGAATTTTCGCAAATTTATAAAAGCAGTCAAAATCAAGGCGAAAATACATACTAAATACGAAGCCATTTTTTACAGAATCTACTTTTCGTAAGCGGTCAGGAAGATACTCGTTAAAAAGCCGACATCCTGAAGTGACTGAAAGGCTTGTCACGCACTGCAAGCGATAAGACTTCGGCCTGTTTTACGTGTCCAAAGTTAGGCATCTGTATGCTCCTGGCCAGAAGCCAAATCGACCAGGAAAACTAAAACTTCTCAGCAAAGCGTGACTTTCAACTTTTAAAGCTTCCACACTATAGAGCACACTGACTGAATATTATTCAAGCGTTAACCAGCATACTCCCAATCTCGTTCACTTGTAACATGCAAGAAAAATACGGTGTGGTACGGCTAAATCAAGCGTTAGCGTGTTCAGTTGTAACACCTGGCGCTCTCAGTGTTCAATAACCCACAGTTTACTTTTGTCCTCTAACTGCTGCAATCTCATTTTGTTTGGTTTTCTTAACTTGGCACAGGTAAACTATTTACTTCCTCCGTTTCGGCACCATTGATTCATTAATGCTGAGTTCTCTCGCAGTTGCTCTACTCCCCTTTTTGACTGCCCGACTGATAGTCTTGAGTTTGAAGTCCGCCTGTCTCTTTCTTGACAGGTGCCATTTTGGGATACTTTTACAGTACGCGCCAGAAGTTGTGCAACATGTCGACAGAGGCGAAAGATTGATACTCTTTTGCTCATCCGGATTGACTTGGGTTGTGATACTGATTATCGTGTAGTCTATTCTGGAGTTATTTCAGTCATGATAGGATGCGAGCTTTTTAACGAGCTTCGTTATGACCGCCAACAAAACGTTCGTACTGTAAAAAGTAACTACTTAAATGCTATGCGTTTGTACAATTGATTTTGACTGCTTTTATAAATTCAAATACATTTTGTTAGCAAATCACGCCTTCTTTAAATTTTATACTTGAAGAACGCGAATCATTCGATTTTAAAAAAAGTTTCTAACTTGCCGAATAATTTTGAAACCTACCGACGGCTGTACTCGAATTAAAGGTTAACAAACTGCGTACTGTGTACATCCTGTTCAAGGAGAAGAACGTTTTCGCCTAGAGTTTTAGGAAGAAGTTCTACAGTTCTCATTAAATGTTGCAATAGATGTTGAGCATGCTTTATATATTATAGGCAGCATTCATAAATTGACGGATACAATGTATTAGGAATAAACACCTCACAATTGTAAAAAAGCTCATGATAAGAAATTTTTTAAAACCAAACTATACCCTTTGCCTAAATATAAAATCTACAGAAGGCGTAAATTGCTACCACACGAGTGCAAGAAATCATTTTTTCGATTACGGTTGCCGAAAAAAACATATTTAAATTTATAAAGGCAGACAAAATCAATGATAAAAACGCACAACTTTAAGTAGTTACTTTTCACAGTACATACGTTGCGTTAGTAGTCATTACGAAGCTCGTTAAAAAGCCCGCATCCTATCATGACTGACATAACTTCAGAATAGATAACACAATAAATAGTATCACCACCCGAGTCAATGCCGATAAGCGGAAAAGTATCAATCTTTCGCATATGTCAGTATGTTGCACGAATTTTGGCGCGTTCTATACATGCACACTCATATTATGGTTAAGCACAATATATATTACTCCGCGACGCTCCTCAATATAAATTAACGCAGCGCCGTGGACCACACAAAATCGCTTCAAGGTCAGTTATCAGAATAAGTCGATATATAAGGCGTTCCGCCACGCTGCTGACTACGTATTTACTTGTACTTGTTACGGCTGCGATCATGACTGATCTAGCCTCGTTAAAGCTTAATGCCAGTACCTTTAACGTATTAACGCAGTGCCGTGGACAGCAAAAAATGGCTTCAAGGTCAGTAACCGGAATAAATTGATAGGGCGCTCGGAGTTATAAGACGCACTGGCGTTTTTGTGGACAAAATTAATGGCTTTTAAGTGCGCCTTTTGGTCCGAAAACTACCCTAGTGCGTCACTTTGGAGGAAGTGTCCCCGAAAAAATCATTCGCAGGTTCAGACCGCAAATTGATGTGAATATTTGGGCCGTCAGCTCTAACGAGATAACTGCAGTAACCATTGTATAGACAGGCTACACTAAATGACAACACATGTACTCTCAAGAGGTTCATATGTAAACTTAGTGAAGAACATGCCAATATAAGTGAGCATGCGAGTCCCAGGAAGTGACTGGGAAAAAGGCGACTCGATCACTGGGACAATATTTTGATTCGCCTGGCGTTTCGACACCCATCGCCGATTCATCACCAGAGACATAATCACAGAACAGCAACAGATACAGCTAGTTTGTGCACAAGATTCTGCCGAAAAATTTAAACATGAAGAAAAAATCAATCAATGCTTGGAGTGTGCGCTGATTCGTTAAGTCAGCAGCGACCATCTGGCCCTGCAGTGTTGGCATAGGATGATGCGGTGGCCTGTTCATTCTCCGAGCGGCAACTTGCTTTGGCCAAATTTAGTCTCAGTACCGAAGATGGATTGGGTAAGTCGTTGCACTTGTTGACGGATTGCGGACCCGTGAACGATGACTCAAGTAATTGTCAGTTAACCCGATTGTCGTCTTGTGAGAATTTCGGACTCATCAAATTCGAATGTGTGGCCGGGTCTCGTCGAAAGAGCCGCAAACTGGAAAATTGGTATAATTTCACCGCACTGCTGCCACGTGTTCGGCAATTCGTGTCTTGAAAAGTCGGAAAAACCGGCGGATTTCTCAGGACACGAATTTCCGAACACGCGCACACTTCAGGTATTTATCGATTTTTCTGCGCCTTCGAATTGTGCGGCAGACCCTGTGCAAACTACGTGCATCTGCTACTGTTCTCTGATTATGTCGCTGATGATGAATCCGCGACTAAGGTCGAAACGTCAGGGGAATAAACATATTGTCCCAGCAACCGAGTCATCTTCTTAGTGAAGAACGATATGGTATATATTAAGAGGGCTCAACTTACGTTTTAAAATCGAAGTCTATGTTGGAACGGAAGGACTGGACCATGCTCCATATGCCCCAGAGCAGATGAGAAGCCTGGAGAGGTAAAAGAAAGCATCTTGTTTTGTTTAGTGGCTACATAAAAATTATCAGTGACACGTTGGAAATTTAGCCCCACTTATGGAAAAAGGGGGAAACCAAAACTTCTGTAATAGTGGTAATGGGATGTTATATGTAAAGGAATGAAAAAATACAGTTACGCCATTGGCTTGCTTAAAAACATCAATAAAGCATAAAAAAGAGGGTGCGCAAGTCGAAACTGACAATGGAATGAGCCCACGGCGCAATGGTTATAGCGCTGGCCTCACTAATAAGGTCGCGGGTTCGAGTAGCAGGAGTCGCCACCCCCTGGGATTTGGCTGATGATGTCTAATAAGCCAGAAAAAGTAATTTCAATCTCCATTATCTTTGTCGGTTTCATTTAACCACCATATTGCACAAGTCGCTATGCGACTGCGTGCTAGGGGTCTAAAGTGACTTACAGTGCACAACGGAACATATAGCAGATGCCCTACCCCATGAAATATCAAACGAAAGCCTGAAAAAGTGCTTTTTTATTCGAGAAATTACTAAAAGAGAATTTGACTACTGTTTATCTTACAGCCTAATCTCGAGATATTTCAGCCGTGTCAGGAGGCCGGCTTTTGAAAGGACGTACCATGCTGCCGAACTTATAATTTGCAATCCAACGAAGCCTTTATTAATTCCTTATGCGAAGGATGCCTTGCCGTTGCGTGCCACTTTAAACTTTGTTTACGAATTTACATGCACTTGCAAATGCAAGTACATAGGGCGAACGCAACGGCAATTGGCCGCCAGAGCTAAGGAGCATTTACCTTGTTGGTTAATGAAACAAGAAAACAGAATTCATGTTAGCATGAAGCAGCTCACTCGAGGGGACCCGGCCATATTTTCAAGCTTGACGAGGCCGAAATCCTCACAAGAGGCGACAGCCGCGAGCTGCTGTAGTCATAGTTCTCAGGCCCCCAGTCCATCAACAAGCGCAACGATTTAGCGTTCCCATACGGTGTACTGAGAAGCATCCTGAGCAAAAGAATCAGCCACGCGGGAAGGGCCAGGCCCAGCAACAACTCCGACGGCAACGAGCATAATTGTCACGCAATTATCAGGCCCGCATCTGACGCTGACACGGCAATTGTGGCAATTAGTGAGTCGAACGCGCAGTTTCAAGGCAGTACCGCATCAATTAACACCCAAGCGGTGGCTACAGAAGTGAACAGTTATCACACACATGCAGATGACCACTACGAACGATAAATACCGTGCAGCCTAAGCATATTTCCACCCCCATCTGCACATGAGCATGTCCTTGTTACTATCACCTATGATTAAGGATTCCCGAGGAAATCCGAAACGTCAGGCAAATAAAACTATTGTTCCAGCGATTGCATCTTCTTCCTCTGAACTGCTTCCTGGGACTCGAATATTCTCTACTATTGGCAATCTATTTCGGCGCGATGCGCTCGGATCGGCTCGACGGTGGGAAATTTTTGCCCTTCGGGAGTCGTCTACTTATGCGCAGATCCGACTCCTGCACAGGTGTCTCGACAATAGTGTGCTACCGAAGTGTGTTTCGTACAGACCTCCGGTTAATAGAGAGTTGTTGAGACGCAAAGAGATGTGATCCAAGTGAGCCTTCAAGACTGTCACGCGAGGCTTCGCAAGTACTGTCAGAGGATCAACGAAGAGAAGGAGAAGTGCTTTGAGTTTATGGGGGAGAATGGTACCAAACTGCTCCAGCAGAGGGTGACCGAACGAGCCCGAGACCACAAAGCGAAGCGAGAGGCAGCACTTGAAGTTAAGTTTCGCAAGCTACCTCGACCAAATTCAGCCAAAGATGACAAACTGGTGCACTACCTGTCATCCAAAAAGCTGACGGAAGAACAAATGCAGGTGTTAAGGCATGAAGCCTCATTCAACACAGCTGATGCTAGACCTGCTAACATGGTTGCTGCAGTAGAATCGATTCTCAGCCAAAACAGAATTCCCCGGTCATCAATTACTGAATATCTGCTAGACACGGGCCATTCTGTTGACCCCAAAACTTCTTTCCGAGTACTTGTTCGGCCACAAACAACTCGTACCTTACGCTGCCAGGAGGCAGTCTACATACGGCGGTTCAAACATGACCTATGTTAACAGCTGGAGCATGTACTAAAGCCAACTCTGCCGTGGTAACATTGGCTCCCTGTTTACAAGTTTCCCCTCCCAACCTTTTACCTCAGACGTCTTTCTTTGTTTTTTGCTGACCAAAGCGTTTTAACTTCTTATGTTATTGATTAGCCTCTTGGCCATTTCTTATGACCTTATGTTTGTATCGATTTTTCTGTGTGGATTCAATCAGTATTTTCTCTTACGTGATTCATGTTACGCAATGAGAGGCAGCAACTGAAGAGCTCTCTCGAAATGCCATGGATCACATAAATCTTGCCATTATTTCTATCTTTAAATTTGCACCTGAGAAACGTTGCTTTAAACCTAAGTAGTAAGTATGTTGCTCATCGCTTTTCACTGCCCTTCTAAATTCAAATATATTTTATAGCAAACGTGCACAAAAATGATTCTTCACTGTACTAATTTGGTAGAAATTTACGCCTTCTTCAAATTTTATGCTTGAAGAAAGCGTAGCTCTCGTTAAAAAAAACAATTTCTAAATTGCGGGCTAACTTTAAACTATGGCGGTTATTGGCTTGAATTAAAGGTCTCCAAACTATATGCTGTATAGATTCTTTCACACGAAAAGCACATATTTTCCTAGGATGTGAGAAATTACACAGTTGTCATAAAATTTGCAATGGATGTGGACAAAGTTGTATAATTTATAAGAAGCATTGAAAAATTGAAGGATACTGTGTACTATGAATGGAAATTACACGGTTGTTAAAAATCTCATAATTGGAAACTTCTTTTTAAAATCAAACTATACCATTTCTTCAAGTATGCAATTTAAAGAAGGCGCAAATTGCTATCAAACGAGTACGAGAAAGATTACTTTTGTTCACATTCTCTACAAAAAATATATTTGAATTTATGAAAGCAAGGAAAATCAATGCGAAAAATGCATTGGACTAAAGTTGCCATTTTTTAAAAGGAGGCATTCAGGAAGAAGTTCATTCCAAGGCCGACATCCCGAGGTGACAGAAATATCATAAAGTTAAGTTGCACCATAACCAATATTACAACCCGAATTATGTAATTTGCTCTGATCGAAAACACACACCAGGATTGACCCAACCAGGGGATTAAAAAGAACCGTCGCCTTCTGACTCACAGTGCGCTCAACAACCACTTCACACGGCGACAGTTCCCCCGTCAATTTCGACGATGGGCACTACGCGCTCCAACAAGCCGCAGCAAACGCTGGAGCAAGCCGCAACATACACAGAGGTGAGCTGGGCAAGCAACACGAAAGCGACAGCAAGCAGGAGCAACGCGGAGAACTGGCACGAGAGAAGACAGAAGTTTAGGCAGACTCGCAGGGAATCTCCCCACTCGCTCACCACTCCCACCTCCGTATCCGGTATAAAGACAAAGTCAATAAGACCGGGGATGAGGGAGGGTGTAGATGGCTGGCGCGATAAACACTCAACACGCGCACACTTGACACAGCCATCTCGCTAAGTGTGCTCCTGCCTTCGCGGGGGCGCCATAAAAGCCAAATTAAGAGGGAGCCATTGCAGCCTGACTCTCAGTCCTCCTTCTCCTCTCATACGCACACACAAACACACGCGTACAAAAGGAGCAGCAACGTAGGGGGGCCGAGTTTTCCCGTGAGTTGGCAAACCCTCCAAGCCACGGCTTTTAGCGCACCGTGATAGATTCAAGCGCATTCAGATTTATTATAGTGAGGAGAGAAACGCGCCGAGGTCGACCTCACTCTCTCCCCCACCACATAGTGACCGCTTAGCTTTCCTGGAAGCCTGAGGTGGGGCCTGAAACCCAGTGGGAGCGCGAACGCAATCACCAACAGGGAATCAGAAGTGAGAGAAAGTGCCAGCGCCTTCCAGGCCGCAGGGACCGTGGTTGGCTGAGGACTGGCGTTGCATGTGCATACAGAACATTGGATCTCAAAAGGGTGAGAGCAGCCCTGCATGAAGCCTGGGCCAACACCCTCCTGAGAGGGGTAACCAGTCCGTCAACGACTGAAATGCACTACCCATGCTTCGATGTCGGTTGGAGTCCGTGGCTGTGGCTAAAAGGAGAGAGAAAGAGAGAGACAGCTGGTGAACTTCGCAATGTGGATGGGCAGAAGAAGAAGAAAGGAGAGAAAAGGAAAAGGGAGGGGGAGAGAAAGAAGTGCAAGGAACGAGAGGAAAATCGAGAGCGATAATAAAGATATGCAGAGAAGGGGTAAGAAGGAAGGGGAGGGAAGATTGAAGAATAGTGAGAAGAAAGAGCAGAGCGAAAAGAACAAGTGAGCAGAGAGAGAGAGAGAGAACAGAAACAGGTAGAACAGGAACAGGAACGCAGCTTACCTTCCATCGGGGTTGTCGGGGACAGCCTGACGCGACTGCAGTGACTGTGGTGCTGGCTAATAGTGTTTGTTTTGCTATTAACAGAAGGACTAGCAGTGCTGCATAGGAAAGGGGATCACATTTCGCAGGACTAAGGTTGCTTGAGAGCTGGCGCAGGTTAGGTTTGGTAGGGAGTATCAGTGAGGATAAGGCTATTGGTAGTTCACGATACAGCACGACAAGGCAGCTTAGTTAGTTGAAACCCCTGCGTTGATTAGCCGGTTGCTGCCAGCTGGCTCTGCCGGTCTTCGAATTACTGTGGGCTGAAGGCCGTGCACAGCCACCACGTACTCCCCCTTGACCCAGGCAGCAAAAGTTGCACCTTCGAGTTAAGTTGGCGTGAGAACAGCGATTGGCATGAACTACTACCCGGACGGTCTTACGACGATGGAAATCGATCAGTTCTCCCCCTAAGAATTACGTTAACAGCGTAAGCCTAAACTGGCGAGAGCGACGATCAATCCCTCTCCCTGCCCTCCGCGCACCCAGCCATGCCGGCATTTTAGGCATAAATTAGCAAAATAGCGACGTTAGAGGCGCGAATTGGGAGGAGGGTGATGACTGACAAATTAATCCACCACAGTGGTGACTCTGATAGGCGTGAAGCTAATGCAATGATATGAATGAGGCTGAGGATCACACTCTCAATTGCCGCAGAGAACAGGAATGTTTGGGCTGGGCTGAAGGTGCAAATGAATGCACTGCAGGTCCTAGAAAGGACAGCGAGTAAGGACGAGTAAACACCTGATTGCCAAGCGGCTGATATTGAGCTGCTAGTGACGTTAAGGGATTTTAATGCTAGAGAGGCTTGTGTAGTAAACCAAGCTCAATGGTATTATTAGCAGTAGTGCAAAGAACATCTTACATAGGCACGGTAAGGCCGAAGAAATAAGAAAGTGCAGCTTACCTGAGGGCACTTACCTGGGGTTCCCGGAAAGCTCAACGACGCAATCGTGAAGTGAGGCACCTAGTAAGTAGGGCTGGGGCTGGTGGTGGGGGTGGGGGTGCTGGGTGTGTCAACGTCACGGTCAATGCCGCTGTCGTGAATGAGCATGTGACCTTGTAGGCCTATGCGATGAGCGAATGATCGGGGGATGTGTGGGCAGTGAAAGCGGCGGTCTCGTCTGTGTGTTGGTGCTCCAGGCACTAGTTCACCAGTCTCTGTGCGATGGATTCGCAAGTGACCGACTAGGCCGATGCGTGAGGTGAGTGTGCGATTGCACTGAGGGCATATCAGGCCCTCAGAGCTGGTGGAGGGTTTAGGTGTGGGGATGCGAGTTGTGGTTGGCGGTGATGTGTCGGAAGGGGTGGAGGAAGTTGCAGGTGGGTTGGAGTCGGTGGATGAGGGCAACGAGGCATCTCTCGCGTCGATTATTGCCGTCGAGGTGGAGGGCAGAGAAGGGTCTGGTGGAGTGTTTGGTGCAGTAGACGTCGGAGGAGGGTTACACGGCTTACGGAGGTGACCGACAAATCCAATGCGTGCACGGAAGGTGCGTTGGCAACGCGGACACGTTGGAAGAGCTTGGGTGGTGGTAGTGTGCGTCCGTGGATTGTGAGACTTGCGTGCCGTCCGTTTTGCCTTGGCGTCGGCGATCCTACTGGCTTCGTATATTGCGGCGCCCATCTTGACGATTCTGCGCCACGCGGTTCGATCCAGTGCAAGATCCTCCCCATTCCATGTGTTCATTTGGAGACGCTTTAAGGAGTTCTTCAGAGTGTCCTTGTAGCGTCTCTTTTTCCCGCCTTTGCGACGAGTACCGACGGCGACATCGCCGTAAAACACTCCTTTGGGCAGCCGTTCATCGTTCATACGTACCACGTGACCGCGCCAGCGCAATTGTAGGTGCCTGAGCATGGCCTGGATGCTGAGAACTCCCGTCCTAATCCAGGATCTCCGTGTCTGGGATTATCTCCTGCCACTTCACCTTCAGTAGGCGGCGTAGGCAACTGAGATGAAAGTGGTTCAATTTCCGTGCTTGACCAGCATAGACAGTCCAGGTCTCTGCTCCGTACAAGAGTGTTGACAGCACAACAGCCTTGTACATCTTCAATTTCGTTGACAATTGAAGACCGCGACGATTCCATACGGAGTCTTGGAGCCGACCGAAGGCTTGGCTGGCTTTAGAGATTCGGCGCGCAACCTCGTCGTCCATTTGAGTGCTCCGTGAGAGCGTGCTGCCAAGTTAGGTAAAGTCTTCCACGTTCTGCAGCTCGACGCCGTTGACATTTATAAGTGCGGGGTTGAAGTCCACACCTGGCGGCGGTTGATGCATAACCACTGTCATGCCGGTGTTAATGGTAAGGCCAAAGTTGGCGCAACCCGCTACGAAAGGTCCATGCTCCTTTGCATGTCCGCTTCTGTTGTGGTGTTAAGAGCGCAGTTATCCGCAAACAGCAGATCATGGACTGTGGTTGTGGAGACACGCGTAGGGGCCTGCATACGACGAATGTTGAGAAGGTTTCCGTCCATTCTGTAGTTGGTGGGGATTCCGGGACGCTCGTCACGGAAGACGTCCATCAGGATGGCAGAGAACATGAGACTGGAGAAAGTGGACGCAAGGACACAGCCCTGCTTCACTCCATTGGTCACTGCAAAGGTTTCAGACAGCGTTCCGTAGTCCGTAACGCGCGCCATCATCCCATCATGGAGCTGTCGAACCATGTGAGTTAAGTGCTCCGGACAGCCAAACTTCTGCATAACCTTCCAAAGTCCAGGCCGGTTCATCATGTCGAAGGCTATTGTCAGATCTACGAACGTAGTGTAGAGCTGGGTCCGCATCTCTTGACATTTCTCCTGCAGCTGACGTGCAGCAAATATCATATCAGTGGTACCGCGGTGACGTCGGAAACCACATTGACTTTCAGGCAGAAGCCCTTGTTCCAGGTGGTTACTCAGAAGATTGAGGAAAATGCGAGCAAAGGTTTTTCCGGCAATATTCAGCAGTGAGATTCCGCGGTGGTTGTCACAAACTTGACGGTTCCCCTTACGCTTATAGGGGTGGTCAATGGTGGCGCCTCTGAAATCCTGGGGAACTTGTCCCTGTCGCCACATCTCTTGGAACAGGGTGGTGAGGTGAGTTATGAGTTGGTGACCACCATATTTATAGATCTCCGCCGGGATCCCATCGGACTCGGGTGCCTTCCTGCTGGACAGCTGGTGCACAGCCTTGATGGTCTCCTCAAGGGTGGGTGGGAGGTCGAGGTCAGCATTAGTTTCCACTTGCGGCAACCGGTGAATGGCAGCCTCAGAGGTGGTAGAGGGCCGGTTGAGTACACTTTGGAAGTGCTCGGCCCAGCGGCTCAGAAGTTGGGTCTTCTCAGTGATGAGGGTGGTACCGTCCGCGCTGAGAAGCGGAGCTGTGCCTCTGACTACAGGGCCTTAGACCGCTTTGAGCGCAGAGAAGAAGTTCTTCCATTCATTGCGGTCCGCATAGCCTTGGATTTCCTCACCCTTACGACCCATCCAAGCATCCTGCAGCCACTGCTGAACAAGACGGTGACTTTGGTAGTAGGCTGATTCGTGGCGTCGGTAGAATGAATGACATATTCGTTGCGGAGCCTATTCTTCTCAGAGATGAGAGTACTGATGGCTGCATCGTTTTCGTCGAACCAGTCTTGGTGTGGGCGGGGTGCAGTCCTAAGGATGCGTTTGGCAGTGGACTGAACAGCGTCCCGTAGTTGATACCATCGAGCCTCCACGGAGGTGCTCTCTTCTGCGATTGGGAGGTTATCGAGCTGGTGGGTCAACTCGTTGCTGAAACGCAAACGGTTGGCAGGCAAGTTTAACAGATCAATATTCAACTTACCTGGGGGTCGCTTACCTTGAGGTTTTCTGCGTGGTTGGAGACGGATCCGCATCTTGGAGATGATAAGACGATGATCGGTATCGCCATCGGCACCCGGCATTGCCTTTGTCACCAACACGTCCTGTTGATCACGTCGCCACACGATGACATAATCCAGAAGATGCCACTGACGAGACCTGGGGTGCATCCAGGTCACCTTGTGCTGCAGCGGTTGGCTGAAGTAGGTGTTGGTCAGTATGAGACGGTGCCCCGCGCAGGTGCGAAGGAGGAGTAGGCCATTGTCTTTGAGTCCTCGGAGGCCGTGGGATTCGAGCACTCCTCTCCAGGCGGCGTGGTCTTTGCCGACGCGGGCATTGAAGTCACCAAGGATTATCAACTTGTCCGCCTTCGGCACAGAGGCCGGGAGGGCGTGCAGATCCTCGTAGAACTTGTTCTTTGTCTCGTCAGAGCTGGTCATCGGAGGAGCGTAGACACTAGCGATAGTGGCGAATTTGCCACCCGGTCGAATGCTCCTCGGGTTATCTAAAAGGGAACGAGTATTCCAAGCACCGAAGGTGAAAGGACTTACCTGGGCTCCCTGAGCTGTCGTCCTGTGAGCTCTGGGAGCTGGCCTGCGGGAAGGAAACGGGTTAGAGGAAGGGTGGGGAATAGAGAGGTTTTGATTTGCGTTTGCAGTGTTTCGACCGCGTGTTTGCAATCTGTCAGCCACGGTCAGCTGGCAGATGTCATGACCCAGCGTGTTTGGAACCATCTTTTATAGGACCATCAACCCTCTCGCGAGGGGCGGCAGCGCTACTCCTAAATAGGACTGCCTGTCACAAGTAACTGCTGCCGAAAAACACCATGGACCACGATTGATTTGATGTTGAACGACCACTTGGTTACGAGCTGCCTACAACTTTGCTGTCGCGCCGCCATAGGACTTTTAGACCGTGGGGGGAAGGTATTTGGGGAGTAGGGGGAGGGAGCAGCAGTACCTGCCTTAGTAGCAGTAGCGGTGAACGCGACAGTCTCCCTATTTATGCTGCTACGCATTCTTGTGCTGTGACATCTGATTGCTGTTAAAGTAACTGCTTCGGGTATATCGTCACTGATGTTACTAAGGAAGCAAGCTCTGCTAGGACTAAGAATTCTAATCATGACGGTGGAACGACTATATGGGTAAACATCATTACAATGGAGGTGACTAAAAGTAATGTAATGGAATAGTATAGATATGACAGTAGAGACAACATGGGAGAAATAGCAGGTAGAGTAACAGATAACAAATATCAATCGGACAAAAAATAGTAAGATAAAATAGATTTCGAATCAGGCATACATAAGTATAAAGAACAATGGATGCAATGTTAAGACTACTGGATATCGAGTAGATTACGCAGATACAGCAACGTTACGAGAATACTGAAATGCGTAAGCTAGTGAGATAAGCACTGATCGCGAAAGGTTTTAATAATGGTAGTAACGATAAAGCAACTAGATATAGCAAGTGTGGCAAATGGGTAATAAATAGTAATGGGAAAATAAGCGATAAAATATAAACAGACAATGGTACGGTATTAAGTAAGTAGCGTCCTTTCACCAACTACTTCTACTAGAGTACTTACCGCTGCAACCCGGGGGCATACCGGGCGTGGGGACACACACACCGGAGACCCTCACTTGGTTTAGCCCGCTGATCGAGGCGGGGAGCCGGGGGGGTGGCCACCAGGGAGAGCCTAGCTACGGGGAGCCACAAGTGAGGGTTGGATGCTAGCTAAGGACGCTAGGCGTAGCCATCACCTGCGCGATGAAGATGATGCGATCTGCCACGACCTTCACGTTCAGCCCTCAGCTGAACACCCCATACCCCCCACAACACATACACACACAGACTGGGCTGATGGTGTGTCCGCTAAATGCGTCAGTTGGCAGTCGACCTGATACGGCAATTTCTGGTCTATTAGACGTCATCAGCCAGCCAAACCCAACTCCAGGGGATGGCGACTCCCGCAGCTCGAGCCCGCGACCTTGTTGGTTAGAAGTTCAACGCTCTAATCACGGGCTTGTGGTCATGCAGACATCAGTAGTCGGGTCATACCATTGTGAAGAGGCGGATCTCACGCATCCACTCGTCAATCTCCTCATCTTCAACGGAATTAGGAGCGGGGCTGGAATCTCCCTGTTCCGAAGACAGTGAGGAGGCTGAATTGATTGCTTTCAGGGTGGAGAGGTAGACCCTCAACCAGTCACGTTGCATTGCCTCGGAGGGGCAGCGAGAGAAATCGATGTCTCGATTGCCTAGGAAAGCAAAAACTTGGGCTAAGAAAATAACTTCTACGTTGATCAGGATAAAAAGTTGTCAATAGCTTTATCAGTTCAAGTTTGAAAAATGTACGAATTCCGGGTTTAGAATCATAGATAATTTTTTGTTCACCGGAAGGTGTTTCTTTTTCTGCTGACGTTTCGGACAGCTGGGCCGCGAGAACGGACTTTATCGATCATCAATTCAAAGTTGTGGCTGTGTGTTGGCCATAGGCTGATCGATTTTTCTGCGTCCGCTGCTTGGCCCTGCGCATGACATAGCCCATCGACCTCAGGCGACAATATGTCGCCGAGTGATACAACCTAAAACAGACTACCCTCCACTGAAACCTCTGCAGTTGCAACGATGGGGACTGCAGTTACGTTGGAGAAACAGGGCGCAAATTGCAGATCCACCTACAAGAACACAAAGTGGCGGCCCTGAGATTCGATCAAAACTCGCAGCTTGCAACCCATATCTAAGAGACTGGTCATGACTTCGACATTGAAGACGCGGCCATTGTAGGCCGGAGAACCTCAAAAGCGGACGGACGCTTGAGACATAGTACTCAGACGCCAACTCTCTGATCAGGCACCTGAATCTCCCCACGGCCTACTAAGTCCTACACCATTACGTTAGTAAAGGACAGGACCTGGTCAAAACGAACCGAGGATTCACAAACAAAGACGACCCCGTGAATAAACCATCGGAAGAGGGAGCAGGATTACCAGCATCTCCTACCGTGGGGACGGAACACAACACTGCCATCAAGTTATGCTAAAATTCACGCGCAGCGCCAAGCAGCGAACGTAGAAAAACCCATCAGCCTATGGCCAACACACACAGCAAAAAACTTTCAATTGATGATCGATAAAGTCCGTTTTCGCTTTGATAATAGACAACCGGCCCAGCTGTCCGAAACGTCAACAGAAAAAGAAACACATTCCAGTGAACAAAAATGATCTATAAGGTTCCTCAGTATCAGTGTATTTGAGGCAAATGTAGGTGTGTGTGTGTATGTGTGTACTTTTGAATCCCCTATTTGTGTACATATGTGTTGTAATATCAAAAGATAGCACCTCAGCTTATTGGGCGATGCCAAATGACACGGGAGGAAAAAAACTGTTGCTCTTGGGGAGGGTTTCACACAGGCAGGACATCACAGAAGTCACTGGGATAATCACCGCAGCGTGGAAGATGTGGCCAGATAATTCCTTGCTGATAGCCGCCGACAAATCAAAGGCGGTCAGTGATGCAGCAGCATAATATGAAACAAGACTCACCAGCGAATTCACAAAAGTGGTCGGCAATGTCGTATGCCGTGTGATTGTAGCCGCAGTATTCGAAGTCAATGAATGAGACAGCATCTACAAGGGTACAAAAAAATACTTAACGGGGATGCTGGGGCTGGGAGGGGGGCGGGTCAGATAACTCTGGTCACAAAGAGCAAGCGCGGGACACAATACAAACGTGCTCTGATTCTACTTATCATCACATCATGACAAATACAAATCCCATGCAGATGACGGAACATTTTGCCAAAAAAACTTGCCTTGAGTGCAGGAGGAGGAGGACTTAATATGGAGACGCGCATCAACGGAATGTAAGCCCGACACGAATACCTGAACATACGCTAACGAGGTGGCTCAAGGTGGAGAGAGGAAGAAGAGAAGGGCGCTTGGACGTACCCTGATTAGGCGATACAAGCATGTTGCCTGGAAGAAGGTCGTTGTGGCAAAAGGCAATGGGCGACTTGGCGCTTTGGAGTAGATCTTCCAAAAATCGCGCCTCCTGAAGGAGTTCTGCCCTCGATAGGTACTCGGCGGGGTAGGCGCTTTAAAACAACAGAGGCGAGAAACGGAGACAGTTAAGGAAAGGGAGGTTTACTCAATGTCGTAGTGGATTGTGTAACTTGTTAACCTAAAAACTTGAAGGGTCAAAAGAGAAGAGACTAAGAGTGTACAGTGAACTACGGTGGCGTTAGCAATGACTAACGGAACGTCACTTATCCTATCCTCGGCTGCCATAACTTGCATGCCGCATGATTAATTAATTCGCGTCGACTTTTCAAACGCTGTCAATTGACTCGCTGCTGCAAACGCGCGTACACTTGAGGTCAATCGATACACCCGCTCCAGTTGATTGGCTCTGCAGACCAGGGAGCACAAGATCGCGCAGGCAAAGCAACACAACTTCCCCAGACACACCTGGTGTGCAGACCTACGCGGCAACTGGCTGGTGACACAACTTCTGTACAGTTATCCTTCCCGCAGTAAAACTGTTCCTCCCAATTCTGTCTTACCTGACTAGTGATTCGGGCTACCGTGTGTTGCTCGACACAACTACCTACGAAAACCCATCGCCCTCTCCCTGGTCGTACTTAGGATGTAAAAACCGGTTTTCCTTAGTTTATTTCTTCAAATTTTAAAAATTAGGTATAACGTCTTCGACTAAAACTTGACGCCTCTCGGCATTAAAAAGCTAAACAAACTGTTTTGTCTCCTGCACTTTCTACGGTTAGTGTTTTTTTATCAAACCTGGGCAGGGGGTGTTGTAACCTCAGTGTGTTCCTGTGTCAACACTGGTTATAGGCTTGGTTGATCTCACCTGCGTCGCCACTGTTGTAACCTAGTGTGGTCCTGTGTCAACTGAGATCGTAACCGATAATGGGACCCAATTCACCGCAGCAACATTTCAGCAGATGTGCCAAAAGTGGGGAATAAAACACATAACATCGCCACCCTTCCATCCTCAAACGGCCAGGCCAAAAGGTTTGTCGGCACATTTAAAAGGGCAATGAGAAAGATGTGGAATTCGGGCGTGAAGATGGAACATCTGAGCATGTTCCTGTTAGCCTAACGAACGACACCGAAGACCGAGCTAGGCAGATTAACTCCAGCAGAAAGATTTCTGCGCAGACAACCCGATGTGCGTCTCCAGTACTTGAAGTCTGTGTTCCGAGATGTCCAGTCAAGAAAACCTTATTTCCTGGAGGTCGAAGAGGTATACTTACGAAACTATGCTGCAGGAGACCCCTGGATGAAGGGTAGAATCAAAAAAACAAACGGCGTAGTTTTTGAAATCGAAATAAATACAGGACCTGTAAGAAGACATGCAAACTAGCTCAGGCAGCGAACGAGATCAGACAATCAGCTGGCCCTGGACTTACTTTGTGACACTTTCAGCATTCCGACTCCCAAGATTGAGGTCCCAGAGGAGAACCAGGCCTTCAATAGATCGACTAGGACTAGATGCCCCCATAACAGGCTGGTGCTGAATCCAAACCGCCAAACGTACGAGGTAAACCTTTTAACAGCGGGATGTGTTAGGACAGCCGAACACGTGAGCCACTATCCTCGCCATCCATCCATCCATCCATCCATCCATCCAGACAGACAGACAGACAGACAGACAGACAGACAGACAGACACCCCAAGCTCACACCGGACAAACGCGTGCGAACAAAGGTAAGCGCACAGACAAAGAGCTGTGACCACGGGTAAGAACGCCGCCGAATTATGCATGTCCTTGAGAGGTCAACCAGCATCTGATGGCTACCCTGAGGGACCCATAAGAAGGGACAAAGCGGGCACGGACTGATTGTCTTTAAATGCGAGAGTGGACCCGAGAGGCGGGACTTGCTGCAGACGAGAACGCCGTGACACGACGACAGACAACTTGCTGGCGAACACGGGACAAGCCGACTGATTTGTGTAGAGTTGATGTGTACGCAGGAATTGTTATAGTCAACTATTCTCGGTTATCCTCGCTGTCTTCTAACCCATCCGTACAACTGGGGGACACAACAGGGGATAAAAAGAGCGCCGCACTTACTGTTTCTGTTTGTACGTATGCACAGCAGTGGTGGGATTTCCTCGCGGAGAAACTCCATCCTGCGGCAGGAGTTCGATGTAACGATGAATGTGTTTCAGCACACACGGCTCCTCGCTCAACACGAAATTTGTGTCGCTCAGAAAACGTTCGGCAGTCTCCCGAATAGGCAGAGTATGAAGGTGGGCCATCTTCTCGGCAACCATCCTGAATCAGGTAAGGAAAGATTTATGCATGTAAATCTACTATAGATTTCAAAAACTTTTACGTCGCTTATATTATTATTGTTGCGTATTTGTCCCTTCCAACAGGAAACTGGTGTTCTCAAGGAGGGGAAGAGCCGCTGTTTTTGCCCTCATTAGCAAGGAATGGAGCCCTATGGGCTATGCCCTACATGAAAGTGTGAAGCCGCTTGTTGATTAATGTTCACTGATCATCCCGCTCTGCCTTGGGCCTCATTCTCGAGCTGCCCTAGCAGCCGCACAACAGCTACTATTCTAGGCAGCTAGCACTGCTGGCAAAGCCAAGTGGCTAGTGAGCCGAAAATTGCCATTCTAGGCTGCCTTTCTTTGCCTAAAACGTCAACTGTGAAGACAGTTAGCTGTTTTTAGTTTTATCGAGCAGTAAAACCATCTACAAGAAAAAAGTCAAAATGGAGGATAGAGGAAAGAACAAATTATAAATCCACACCGGCAGAGACATCAAAGGGACTCATCCCTACGAGATCCAATTTCGTAAAACCATCTCGCTCTATTTTAAATTTATTGACGATAAGTTCTGATATCAGCCCGTTATCCGGAGCCCCAGTCGCTAGATCGATCAGCCAATGTCTCGTGTAGATATACGTACTGAGACCCAAGTGTGCAATATGAGAGTATATCATTGGAGACCTTTTATTAATGTGCTACCGGCACTTAGATTTTTCCCTCCAGTGTGTCAAGAAAGCTATGGGAACGAAATTTGCCCTAAGAAAATGGTGGCCTCTGTTATCTTTTGACGAGAACTGAAGGACAATACATACTCGCAGCATCACAGAGCATGCATCAAGCTTAGGAGTGAAAAAGGCCGCAAACTCAAATAAAACCGTTCCCGGGAGACTCCGCGGTAGTCGTTCTTCACAAATTCTGGGAAGATTTGCATAGCAGAGAATACTGATTTACTTATTGCCTCATCCTTCGTTAAGTGACGAGCATTTTCGACTTGACATATACAGGGCGAAATCGTGCACAATGCAGGATATGCCACCGTTTATTCGCGGACGACACTACATGGGAAGCACCTATTCTGGATTAGTCATTTAGACGAAGAGGATAATTAGCATGCGTCCGCAGCCCCTAACCAAGAAATATGTCAAAGCCGTAGCAAATTTCAATGAAAACTATTTACTAGTAGCAGATGAAAACATGTGCACGGCTGGTTAAGCCTTCGATAGGTTAATTTACTGTCTGTGGTCACCACAGAACCCTTTTCCAAAAATCAGACACTTTTATTGAAAAAGCGATCTACCAGTGCCCACCTACCAGGCGGAAAACTCAGTCATACGCCAAAGTTTGGCGAGAAGGCTTAGCCACTGGGGCTTAAGCTGACCTAGAAAATTACTGAGGGTGAAATGCCGGTAAATTTTCCTCAAGACCTGGGTCCTGAAAACAATCAGTCTGCTCAGCATTTGTGTGAGGCTAGCGCAAATTCAACTTCGCTAGTAATTCTGTCCTACGGATGGCTGATGAAGACCTGTTCAAGCTGCCCTTCTTTGGTTGCAAGGTGGCGTATGTACTTAGGAAATATAGACAACAAAGATGCCGAAGCACTTCTCTGACGGGAACTTAACGCTGATTGCCAGAAAAATTTTGCCTTAAGATCAGCAGACAGCAAACAATACGTCCAGGTATGCAAAGTACGTGCGCAATAGAAATGAAATTTAGACACAAACTATTATGTAAGTATTCAAATTGCAGACTCACTTGTAATTTTTTGGTTCAAGAAGAAACTCGTTACTTGGCACGAAACCAGGAATATATTCATAAGATATACCATTAGAGAACTTGGCAAACAATTCGCCAGCAACTCCAAGTTTGTGTAAAATCCAAAGATAAAGAGCCTCGTGCTCTCTGTCTATATACAGTTCGGTTTGAGCACCAAAAATTCGAACCAAAACGCAGGTTTCTGGAGATAAATCTAAACCAGTGTACACAGCAAACAGTATATTAGAAGTCCCTTCATTGAAAACCTGGCAACATATTCCACAAAAAATGAAAAACCTTAATCTGCAGTGACGATAAATCCCAACGAGGTCGTATTTCCGATATGAGTTGATGGATTTTCGGGATGTCCGAGGGTCCTGTGATAGAGAGCGACAACTCCTTGACCAAGTTCGACATTTTTGGATTGCACAACTTCTTTGTGCTAACCAATACGAAAATGCACCCTAAGCCGTGAAAAGGGCAAGTAGCACGGTTAAAGAAGAGTCAAGGCGACAATAGATTTGTAATCCTGATCTAAAGGAGACTGGGGTTTTAATTCAGGTGGTTAAATTATACAACTCCCTCAGCAATATTTATTCATCACTAAAACTCACTGAGACTCTTGTGGCATATTCGGGCCAGGACATTTGCCAATGGGCAACTAGCGTGGGGTGTGCGTAATCTACCGTCGGATTAGACCGCCGCCGACGTCTAATCACAGAGGTAAACAAACCTCCTGTTGCAAATTGCACGCACAAATTCCCTTTGTTTAGATATCAACATACCTTTATGACCCATTTCCATAGCTGGCAGAGCACTTGTAGGTCCTTGCAGTTTTCCATTCTAGGTATGCACTCCTTATTCCTGAACTTATTTCTATACATGCACGTTTTTGTTTAAGTAATAAACACCTTTTCAGTAAATTTCCTTACGTGCTAATGTGGTGACATGACTTCTAGGCGTGACGGCTGATTGCTCTGGGATTGTACTTGAGGTCCGCAGGCGCTAAAACGACCTTCCATTTTAAGCACTCCGTCAACATATCGCAATGTCGGTAAGGCTATGAATTTAAACCCTAACGGCTAAGATCTTCCAGGCCTGGTTCCTTCTGTGTTTAGAAAGTCTTTTGAGGGCCAGTGAACACTCAATACGTTGTCCTGACTTCTGGAGCGCACGTCTATCTGCAAAGTGGGCTAGGTCTGGAGTGATGTTGTCTGTCTTTTGCAGCCTTCAAGATCATTTTTTGGACTGGTGTGGGCGTGCTAGTAGATCGCACGTCAGTGCACCGGACTTTGAGGTCTGTTCAGACGGATTGAGGTCACGACAGGAAGGTCAGGCCACTTGCCCCTGATTCCAAAGGCACACCATCAACAGCAGTGGAACATAATGAGTGAGTGATCACGGGTTTCCACAGTGGTGTTAAAGCCTAATACAAGTGGTTTTCTCCTAGACTGTCATTCGTTGATTATAGAAATCGAATGAAGGAAGATAAGCGAAAGAAATGGAGGGAGGTACAAACCAACGGTAGGGTTTGAAGAGCTGGTGTTCGTGAAGTTGGCTTATGTGAGCCAGGTTGAAGGGACGGTCGTGACTTACGTGAGTTTCTGTGGCTGGCAGGCGTGAGTCCTGTCAGTGCCGCCAGTGCCGCTTAACAGAAGTTTAAGTTATCTCTGTCCACGTGGGACACTGAATCTGCATGCTGTAAATGAAGTCATTGCCACTTGGTAGGAGAAAAGCTCATCTAAGTCCACGTGGGCCACTGGGTCTGCGTGTTCGTAGAAGGATAGTTCTCAACTACACAGGCATTGGCATTTTGGTAGGAGATTGGTCATCTCTTCTTCTTGTGAGAGAGCCAGGTTGGTTTCTCACCTTGCATGGCCAGAAAAGTAGCAGAAAAGTTAAACGAAATTGCTCGTGCTTAAAATATCGGTTAGAATTTCTCGTCCTCCGTGGGAAATACTATTTTCGGGATTTCGGACCCTAGTAGCAACTAGATATCTATTCGATGCACGTTCACAGGCTAGTGCTAGATATATGCGATGCTGTAACGTAATTGGTTGCCACAATAATGCAATCTGACATCTGATTGGTTGGCGCACTTTAAGCGCATTGCGACATCCGTCCGCGCGCGTAACCACATTATTTGACGTGCGTGGCGTGCAGCGTGTATACGTACTGCAACTACTGCCTGACAAATCCACTGCTATTCCATAATATTTCTGTTGTTATTACCTATAATATTTCCTATCTTAACGGTTTTTGCTAACAATGTTTCAGGGTGAATCCAGGAGTACGCGAAAACGCCGTTTGAAGAAGTATTTTGAGGCGGAAATGTTGGCTGTGGAAGAGGCTATGAAGAAGAGAGCGGAAGCCGACTTTATGGCCGTTAATGCAGAACTAGAGACCCCAAACGTCTCTGATAGTGAATTAGGTGATGATATTCCGGAGGCGTTGTTCACAGTAAGTGATGATGATTGGGTTCTTACAGGAGACGAAGAGGAGGAGGACGAGAAAGTGATCGAGGAGGCTGTAAGCACGGAAATGGAGCAGAATAGCTATGTTCAGTCGTTGCGAGAATGGGCCATGCGAAACCACATAAAACACGCTCCTTTGCGCGAATTAATGGACATAATTAGGCCACTCATACCGGACTTGCCAACCAACGAAAAGAGGCTGTTGAAGGCAACGTACGACTTAAAGGTTGTACCGATGGGCAGCTGTGAGTACGTTCACATAGGTTTAGAACGAAAACTGCGCCAACTTCTGCCGAGTAATGCAGAATCTGTGCCTGAGAGCGTTGACGTGCAGTTGGCAATAGATGGGGTGCCTATTTATAAGAAAGTGAACACTCACATGTGGCCCATCTTAGGTAGGGTAATTCGACCCTTCCGTAGTGATATGTTTCCGGTAGGTATTTACTATGGAGGCAGTAAGCTTTCGGACGTCCATGAGTACTGTAAGCAAGTAGTTGATGAGTTAATTGCTCTACAGAGCAACGGAATTGTAAGCGACGATGGCTTGCAAAGTACGCAAGTGAACGTGAAAGCGGTCATATGTGACGCCCCCGCGCGAGCTTTCGTTAAGCAGGTAAAGAATCTGAACGCCTACCACGGATGCGAACGATGTTCAGTTCGTGGTGAGCATAGGGGTAAAATTGTTTACGCCGAGGAAGGCATCAGAGTAAGAAGTGACCGACAGGAGATGAGCATGTGGTAGGAATTTCTCCATTCATCTCCTGTAATGTAGGACTAATAACAAAGTTCCCTTTAGATCCACTACACCTGGTGTACCTGGGAGTAGTGAAGAAGTTAGTAACCTTGTGGGTGAACGGTCATAAACCCAAGGGACGGCTAAGCACCATAGAGCAGTTAGAGTACACTGCGCAGGTTTTGAAGCCTGCGGAGTTAGCAGCTGTCGATGAACGTATGCGGCAAATGGGAACATACCTACCCAGTGAGTTTTCACAACGGGGTAGAGCTATTAGTGACTTCGAATTCTGGAAGGGTACAGAAGTTCGCCAGTTCGGCATATATGTAGGTCTCCTAGCTCTTTATGGTATTATGCAACCAAATCATTTGAAGTTATTTGTTATGTTATTTACTGCTTTAAGTTTGTTAGCATTACCTGAAAGTTGTCTTGCCTATGTTGGTTATTGTAGGAAATTGTTAAAGCTATTTACTCAAAGGTTTTGTCATTTGTTTGGCAAACAACACATGGTCTACAATGTGCATAGTATAATGCACATTGCAGACGACGTAGAAAGCCACGGTCCCTTAGATACATTTTCTGCATTTCCCTTTGAGAGTTACCTAGGTAGGTTGAAGAGGAAGCTCAGCAGTCCTCCACGACCTTTGCAACAGATAGCTAATAGAATTAGTGAGGAAGAGATAATAACTCCTCGACCTCTACAAATGGTAGCCAAACAACTATGTGGAGAGGAGACACTAAGTCATCCTTTACAAGCATTTTCCACGAAGTTTCTTCATCCACATAGCCTAGGACCCATACTTGTTGGACTTGACGGATGTCAACAATACAAAGCTCTGTTGACTGAAAACTTCCGCATAGATATAACACCCGCTAATAGATGCGTTGGTTTTAATCATAAGATTGTGTGCGTAAAAATATAATTGTTGGTAAAAGCGGCTGCGTAGGATTAATTTTCACTGAGTTCGTCAACATATCTGACTTTTATGTCTACCCGAGGAAGTCTTCACTTATGAAGGTATTTAAATCAGACATCAGTGACACTTTGCAGTACGCTACTTTGCCGAAAAATTTCTGCAAGTACGTAGGGTATCCACTTGAAGGTAGCTATGTTTTAATTGAAGTTATAAACAGCCGGTAGGAAGCCACTTACTAATCCTTCGCATTTGCGAACAGTGCTCTGAACCCTACAACGCAGAGCCCCTATAGTGAGTGGTTCACGAGCACTGCAGGATGGAAGTGGTCATAGCGATAGGTGGATCATCCATGATCCCAATACCTCCATAACTAACTCTCGTTTTCCTGTGCGATTGTAGATACCACTATGTTCCACCAAAAACTCTCTTAACGCCAAAAGAAGTGCGGCATCTACGGCGAGGATTTTATAGTTGGCAGGGAGGCACAGGCCTCACCAGTAAGTCATCCCATTAACACTATTCTGCTTCTTAGGAAACAGACCCAGATGAGGTGTTTGAGAAAAGCGAAGACACTCTGCCCACTGGCGGGGACTTTATTGAACCCGCCAGTGGCAGCCAAGAGGCCGAGGATGATGATCCCGGTATACGACTCTTGTTTAACATGCTTTCTCAGCACATGTACGAGGACAGAGAGAGGCTTAATCGCCTAGAATACATGCTGGGAAAAGTGCTGTCACGGCAGCGGCAGCTCGAGGCGCTGATTCGTCAGCAGCCGAATGCCCTAACGTCGGTTGATTCTACCATCATTCAGAATCCCGCCAAAAAACCGCTCCGGACAGCTTCCGACTTCCGGAAACTAAATACCCAGTTAACGGATGATAAATTCCGTAAAGACTTGGTAAGCAGCACATTTGGTTAAATTTACTTTCCTTAGATTACGTATCTGAATGGACTGGGTGGAAGTAAGCTTGATGATTTCGTCAAGCGGATTTTCGCCGCAGTTTTTGATAACGAAATCAGTTTGCACCTTAATTTTAAGGGCAAAAAGTGTAAACTTTCCCTTGAAAAATCTGCATTTTACAATTGAATCATGGGTAAGTCTCCTAATATCATCGCCACAGTTTATTCTTAGACCTATTTGGCGCCTGGAATAGCGAGAGAAAACATAAGGTGTCGGAACTGGAGGACGCCGTCAAGCGGCGTCTGAAAGTGATGTTAGACACCGAAAATCAGCGCCAGGCACGCCTTAAAAAGCACTCTGCGCCAAATGGTAAGTCTACGTATACATACTTAGCTTTCACATAACTTCTAGAAATAACGGCTGGCCCTTCTGGAGAAGTCGAAGACCAAACGGGACAATAATATCAATACGCCAAAACTGAGGCCAAGACTCCATGTAAATTTTTATTTTGATAATATTTTAATAAACGTTTCTAATAATATTACTAAACGTCTTCCGACTTATGATTATAACAAATGAAAGGGGGTTTAAACGTAATAAATGGGTCGTTCTGCCACGAAAGGGGCCCACTGCAAAGCGAAAGCCGCCATTATGGCCGATCGCTATGTATCTCTATAAATAGATATTAGATAGATATATATA
>JAYGXS010000008.1:21032263-21046823 GCA_036362985.1 Ligula intestinalis
GAGACGAATTCCAAGAAAGTGAGATGGCAGGACTGACATGACTTTTTAGGTAAAAAGGCATGTTGAGAGGGAGGTATGAGATTAACATTCGTCAGATAGTCTAACATTTGGTTATAAATTATTTTTTCTAAGATTTTTGCTAAAACCGATGTTCGGTGAACACCACGATAATTTTGGGCATTGGACCGATTTCCGTTTTTGTAAATTTGGGTGATACATGATTTTTTCCATATTTCTGGATAAGTACCACTTGATTGCAGTAACGAGAAAAGGTAAGACAGAGGTATTGGAGCATATGTCATATGTCTCAGTATGCAAGGAGGGATTCTATCCGTTCCGTATGACGTGGAATTGGCCAGTCGGCGGATAGCTTTCTCTACAGTTTCTTCAGTAAACAATATCTCTTTTAATACTAGTGCCGTCATTTCTGTTGGTTGGGGATTGGTTCTTCTTCGACTGAATAGTTGGTTGAGAAATACTCGTTAAAAAGATTTGCTATTTGGTTGTTATTTGTTATTACTATTCCTTGGTCATCAAGCATGATTTTGGGGCCTTGTTTTTGATGATTATTTATTTGTTTCCGGAAGATTTGGGCTGTTTCTTCTGGGGACTCGATTGCCCGATGTTCTGCTGCTATCGTCTTATTTGTTTCAAGGTTCTGGGCCAACTCGTGAATCTCTGTATTGCGTCTAAGCGTAGATAGATAACTAATATATGGGTCGTGGAGTTGTTTTTTAAGTTTTTAGCCGTTTGGAAAGGAAGTTTGGGATTATTGATTTCTTACATGGGGATCTCTCGTCAATTATTCAAGGGAAAAATAGGCTTGCGCCTTTGAACTTCCTATTTGTCACATAAAAATCTCAAGAGTTATAAATAAGGTTAACAAGTTTTCAGTAAGGAAAATATAGACCGTCACATGGTGCAGTGGTGTTTCGAGGCTAATTTGTCACAAAGTCCCCGTTGTGCTGCAGCATGTGTATATCAAGTCAGCGTTTGAATGTCTCCACAGATTGGGACATAACAGTCACCTCGGGAAGGTTATTCCACGGGTCCACGACCCGATTAGAGAAAACATACGTCCTTACGTCCAATCGTCCTTGGGGCACATACAGTTTGAAAGAATGCCCCAGGAAAGTTGTTGTAGTGGCGAGTTGGAAGAAGTCGTCACACATTAGAGCGCAGTCCAAGCCACGCACGATACGGAAGGTTTGTAACAAATCTCCGCGTAACTGCCTATAACTCAGGATAGAAATTAAGCTTATTGAGGCGGATCTCATATGGTTGTGAACCTTGGGCTCTTACTAATTTTGTTGCTCGCCGCTGCACCCTCTCAAGTACGTTTTAATCCTGCCGCATCCACGGTCTCCAGGCGTGAATCGCGTATTCAAGATGTGGCCTAAGAAAGGTACCGAAGATTTTCGAGAAACAGTCTTCTTCAAAAACCGTGAATGCCCGCTTGATGGCGTACAACATTGAAGTTGCAATTTTAGCCGACTTACAACATTGTGTAGAAGGTTTGAGGTTGTCTGCCATCCAGATGCCGAGATCTTTCTGCATTTCTATTTCTCGGAGTGGGTTTCCATTCAGATGGCAGTGTCGCGCATCAGGGACCGAATTTCGATTTCCCAGGCGCAGCAGAGTGCATTTGTTCGAATTGAAGGACAGCAGCCATCTGTTCGACCAATCGTTTAATCGACAAAGATTTTCCTGGAAGTGATTTTTATCGGCAGCAAACTTGATGACTTTTCACATTTTTACATCATCTGCAAACATGGCACACTCGCAGTCCATTTCCTGTACACACTCATTAACGCACAAGAGAAAGAGGGTAGGTCCGAGTACTGAACCTTGAGGAACTCCGCTCTCTATTATTGTTGGCCTTGATTGTTGTCGTCCTTCACACACAGTTCGGGAACGACCAGCGAGTAAATTCTCAATCCACGTAAAAAGTCTGCCCACGTACGAAGTCTACCCATCAGTCTCAAGTTGTGCAGGAGACGTTGGTGTGGAACACTGTCGAAGGGCATCCGGAAATCAATGTAGGCTGCATGTGCGGTTTCTTTTGCATCAATTGCCCTTGTCCAGATTTGCATCGTGTGAAGCAAGTTTGTTACACATGACCTACCCCTGCGAAAGCAAAATTGCGCATTCGACAAAATATTGTGAGTTTCACAATATATCATCAATTGCTTCTTGCTGATCTTCCCCATTACTTTGCAGCATATGGAGGTCAGATCCATGGGTCTGTAGTTGTTCGCAGATGCACGACTACCGCTTTTGTTGAATAGTATCTTACCAATTTGTTAATTGTTATCACCGGTTTTGATGTACGCATGGCTGCTGGATACAGTTTGAAAAGTCAAGAGACGAAACAACGCATAAAGATCTAGGCATGTGGATGACCGTGCACTTGATGCCAACAGAGCACTGTACATAGATAGTCTATAAGGCAACTGATAAGCTACACTGGATCAGACGAGCGTTTAAAGTCTTCCGATCTGAACTCATCAGAAAACAATTTTGCGCCTTTAAGAGACTAAACCTTGAATAAGGATGTGACCTTCTCGAAAAACTGCAACGAAGGGTGACAAAGATGGTCGATGTTCTTGGGGACTTATCATATCAGGAGAGATTGATCAAGCTGGACCAAGTAACCTTGTCTTACAGACACTTATGGTGCATGGATCTCGAGCCATACACATACCTGGAATGTGAACATTTGCCTAAACCTACAGTGCAGCCTGCTCTGGACATTGCGGATAACCGGAGGCCATGGTTTTGCTCTCATTTTTGAGTGTTTATTTAAGTTAGCCAAAACAACTCACCTGCGTGGCCATTCTTACAAGTTTTCTTTACCCAACGAGTGGTACGACCTTGTAAGTCACTATCAAGCACGACGGTTGCTGCCGACACCAGTGCTAATTTTAAAAGAAAATTTTATATCATTCTATTTGACAAAACGCGACTACCACAACACGATTTCGTATTTTTAGCATTGTGAACCATTTTCCTGACTCTAGTTTGTTGTCGTTCTCTTTCGCACCGCTCCGCGACAACTCATTCGAACGTGCGTCATATAACCACAACATTCTTCAACTTCATAATAACTGTAACAATGATATGGTTACTTTAAATGAATAGGGTCCTCAAGGGCATTCCGTGCCTTCGCTCTGATGCCGAAAATTGTGGTCGCTCCTCTAATTTCATGCTCCCGAGCAGTTTGCCATTGCTGCCTAAGGTGGTTATCGGTCGTCCGACGTGCGTTTCGCATAAGCCAATCCAACTAACGTACGCGTCTACCGGTATTGTTGCACTATTATCGTCTGCGCCCGACCTTCATTCAATTAACATCGCTTAACCTACCTTCGCTTACCTTTATTCCTGCCTTCTCTCGTACCCTTCCAAACGTCCATGGATTCAAATTTCGGCCTTCCCAATTCACACCTCACCATTTCTCAAGTTGTCCGTCGCGTTTACATGCCAGCTCTGCTGGTTTCGTCCCGCACCTCGCTGCCTTCATAAACTTCACTTTCGGCTGTTGGACGTCTTTTTCTACCGACATTTATTCTCTAAATTTAACGAAAACATCTCTCGTTTCAAACCCATTACTGTTCACTCCGCCCATCATATTAGCATCTCGCAAACGGGCCTTGCCTATCTTCGCCACATACAGAATAAAAAACTCGTCCACTATTGCTTTGCTTCGTGGCCACGCTGCCAGAATTACTTTCAATCGTTTTGTGTTGACTTTCGCTTACAAACGGCAGTTTACTCACCTGTGCGGCTCTCAGTCAAACTCAGGATCTCCATTCTCCTTTATGTAGTTATCCTTGAACATTGATTGCCCCGTTTGTCTCCACTGTGGTGCGTTTCACGCAAACTGGCGGCTTATTTACAGTACTTACCTTCTCACTGGTGTAAAGTTACCTTGGCAGGGGTTGACGACGCATGGCCTCGTGGTCCCCCTCCACCCGGGCGGGCTGAGCTCGTCTGGTCTAATTTTGTGCTATCATCCCAGCACAACTCTCCCACCCCTTTATTTTGCACTTTTCAACCGCTGGCTTCCGTCAATGAATGAACCTAACCCAATTTGCCTTCCATTACACGTGCTCAGACCCGGTGCCTTAGACCCGAGCAACTCTCTCCAGTTCAACGTTCCTGGGCAGCTCCCCAGTTTGCGATAGCTCGCGTGCGTCTGACCTACCTTTCATGGGCTACCTTATTCCACGTTGCAGGCATAGATAAGCGTGCGGGTATTCACTATAAATCCCCATTTTGTCCTATCCTTATGTTATTTGTTTGTCCGTCATACCATTACTGTATAGATAGTGTCTACCTGAGGCTAACAAATATAAATTCTGAATTCCAATGTTTTTTATTCTCCTATGCGCACATATGTGAACAGATATTTAGCGTCCAACCCATGTAAATATCAAAGTGCTTCCTTCTCGATTTCCTTAAGTACCCATAGGGTCTACATACCACGCACCCCCCAGGTCGATTAGAACCTCGGAAATCTCAAACGCTTGTTCACTGGCGTACTTCCAACTTCCCTACATTTGTCAACTCTATAATTAACGTAGTGCTCGTTCGGCTTCAACCACACACTCTCAGTACAACACAAATAAACGGCCGTTTTCATGCGCATCAGGTTACTTTCGCCATTATTTGCCTTAGCCTATCAACAAAACGTTCTTAGCATATATCGCGATATACAAAGACATTATTATTTGGTTTCGGGTTTATTCATCCTAGGTGGGCTGCTGTCTTTTGCCATTTGTTTGCCGACTTACAAAGCTCTCAGAAAAACTCCAGATCACAGACATTCTTCTGCATTATTTGATCCTTCGTAAGATGCAGACACGCCCATCTTATCTACTGATTATTTCTACTGAGCAGGTTTTTATCTCCCACCGCTCCCAGTTGCATAAGAGGTTGCCTAAATGAGGAAACCTTCCTCCCAATCCGCAACAGGTTTCCAATACTAAGTGTCAACGCTGCAGGACGTTCCGGTACTAACCCTGGTTCCACTTCTGTTATCTGCGGCCTGGTGTGCTCCTACATGGACTTTACAATTAATGGGGTTGGGTTTTCTGTTCGACATCTATTAAGCAAAACCAAAATCTTTGGTTATGGCAACTAGTCGTCCTGCCTGGTTGACGAGAGACCTTAACAGGCAACTGAAGAAGAAGAATAGGAAATGGAAGTTATTCAGGAAAACTGGGTCGCCAGTTCACCTGGAGGAATTCCGACGCCAAAGAAATGCAGAAAAAAAAACGATTCGCCAGGCCAGGAAAAACTATGAATCAAGAATCCTCCAACAGGCCGAAAAAAAGCCCAAAATTCTATTCCGCTATATTAACAGTAGATTAAAAACAAGGATCTTGTCGCAGTACTTAAGAATGATGATGGCGGAGAAGTCATTGAAAATGACGAGAAAGCCGAGTACTGTAGCCAGTTCTTTGCCTCGGTATTCACTAGGGAAACCGAGCTTCATTTTGATAATAATAATATGTTTATTATGCCAGTTTACAGGCAATTGTAAAGAGTTGGTAATGCACCTCTTGGGCGCCTTCCAACACCTCGAAGACCGGAAAAAACCTAAAACAAACTCCTTATGTTGCAGCCAGTATTGGTTTTGTTTCAGGATTTTTGTTTCGTCAATACTGGGCGAGATTAGGAGTTTGTTTCAAGTGAAAAAAACCTGCCTTCAAAGGTATGATACAAACGGAATAAATGAACAGTTGTAAGCTGAGTTGACTCATCAGCAGGAGAACTGTTTCATATCGTTTAAAAACATTAGTTCCAGACGGAGAGGGTTGGCACAAGAACACAGTGTTCTCAGTCTTCCTTCAATGGTTGTCGGCAAAAGTTGCGAGCTATCGGCTGAAGGGTTAGCAGACTGCGAGTTGCTGCTTCAGCCGCATTATCTTCAGCAGTGAAGCCTGGCGGGGTTCAAAGTCCACGAACGCCATCAGAGTGAAAGAGAGATTCCACCGAGTCAGCACCCAAAATTCGTGAAAGTTGTCCTGAATGTAGAAAACTAGTTACAGCTCTCTTTAACATAGGGTAGTTTTGCTGGGTTTTTATACTTTTGGGCAGCTTATTCCAGATTGATATGGCATTTACTGAAAAGAATTGCCGGTACTTAACTGTGCGTGCCATAAGAAGAAATAAATGCCAACAGTGCTGTTGTAAACGCCGGTCCAGCACTTCATTCTCTACTATTTCCAACATCTCTAGTTAAGAGGGAGCTGCAGAGCCTCAAAGAAGCAAAGTCATCCGGTCCAGACAATATACAAGCCAAGTTCTTGAAAGAATTGGCAAACGAACTCTCAGAGCCCCTAGCACATATCTTTCGTTCTTCATTTGAACTAGGAAAACTGCCATCTGAATGGAAAATGGCAAATATTTACCCGATATACAAGGGTGGAGCCCGAACGAAGGTCAACAATTACCGGCCCAACAGCCTAACTTGTTTTTGCTGTAAGGTGATGGAAACGATAATTAAGAAGGCGACAGTGAAGTTCTTGGAGGAGAACAATCTACTGTCAGGGCTCCAACACGGCTTCAGAAAGAACCATTCTTGCCTTTCCAGCCTTCTACTCTCCACTGAGCAGTGGACTCGCGCACTAGATGAAGATGGTAAGGTTGACGTCATTTATACGGACTTCAAGAAGGCATTCGACAGCCTCCCACATAAGCGTCTAATGTATAAATTGTCAGAAATTGGCATAAAATGAAACCTGCTGGCATGGATCACAGATTTTCTCACAGGGCGATCGCAAACTGTGTGCATCGGTGACTCAAAGTCAAGCCCTACATGTGTTCTGAGTGGCGTCCCCCAAGGCTCTGTCGTAGGGCCAGTGCTCTTCCTTATCTATATCAACGACTGTGTCAATGACCTGGGTTGCAGCGCTATCATGTTTGCCGACGACGTCAAACTCTAAAGAGCCATCAGGTCTGACGCCGATAGGAAAGCGCTTCAAGAGAGTCTCAATTGACTTAGCTGCTGGTCTGCTCGTTGGCTCTTAAACTTCAACATTGGTAAGTGTGTGGTTTTAAGACTCCGTACTAGACGGACTGATGAGGAGAACGATTCCTTTCAATACTTCCTCGATGAGCACCCGCTTTCAAATGTGAACGAACAAAAGCATCTCGGTGTTCTAATAAATTCCTCACTTAAACCATCTACTCAGTGTGTAAAGGCAGCTAAATGCGCGTGACAGGTGCTGTTTGCGATTAGGCGGGGATTCATCAACAGTGACAAGGAGCTCTTCAGGAAAACCTACGGAGCGTTTGTTCGGTCCCACTTGGAGTATGCTGCCCAGGCCTGGCGTCCGTGGTTCAAGAAGGATTACCTGCACCTCGAACAAGTGCACGCGAGGGCTACGAAGATGGTCAAGAATTTTGGTCAGCTGCCTTATGAAGACAGACTGACCGAACTTGATCTTACCCTCTCAATTATAGGCAACTCCACGGGGACCTCATACAAACCTACCGTATTGTTAAAGGCCAATACTGCGCCCTAGAATTTGATAATTTCTTCGAATTGGCTCGGACTGACCATCTGCCAGGTCATCCTTTTAAACTACATAGGAAACCATCTCGTATTGATGTTCGACGAAACACCTTCTCTCACAGGGTCATTGGAGCGTGGAACGGACTCCCGGAAGATGTGGTCCCCTCAGATACTGTTGACATTTTTTAAACACAAACTTGATTCTCATTTGCTGAATAACTGTGGCAGATATAATGAACAAAGTGTCAGTAGCAACATCTTGCAACTGGCTCAAACATATCGCTGATTTTAAGCCTACATTTGTACATTTTTTTATTATGTACTATTGTTACGGTGGACCTTTTATGCGATTTTGGTTATGAATAGGGAGCTCAAGAGCAAAAGCCTTCTTCCCTTAATAAAGAGACTTAAAGTAACTTATATTCGGAAACGCTGACCGCAAACGCGTACAGGTATCCCACAATACCTTCCCTTCCCCAGCTGGCCGGCCACCAGGGCTTTGTAAATTGTTCTACCTGCATGCTGCATATCAACCTCTCGCGGGATTTTTCAAAGCCACGTTGCTTTATCCTCCGTCTGCGGAGTAGGCAGAAGGACCTCAACTATGCCCAATACGTAGTTGTGATTCACATCACGTTATCTACGCACACATTTGCCGGTTGAAGTTTTCCATTCGTTCAGGTCGATAACATCTCCTTGGAAACCGGTTGTCTTCCCACTTGCCAGTTCTCCTTCGGACATCGGTTGGCCCCCTGATCACGCCACTGCTATGGCACATTTCGGTGCGAGGATTTGGTTATGGTCTACGTGCAAGTTTTAGTCAAGCTTTGTCTGAGTAAATACCCGCTACTGTCTACATGTTTAGCAGCGTGTGTTATATGTACATAAGGCGCTTACCCGACACTTCATCCACTTTATACTGGGCTTTGAGCATGGAAAATGAGCATGGACTGGACATTCTTGACCACCTCTATCTAAAAATTATCGTTTGAGTTGAGAAAACCGACGTCATCCCAAATGAAAGCGTTTACAATCACTGCGGCAGTGTCGTGAGGATATTTCAGAACATCCAAAAAGACGATTGAGGTGGATTGGGCACATTCTTCATCGTCAATCTCACAAACTTTGCTCTATTACCCCCCATCCAGCACAACAGCCCATCCGGAAGCGTTGAAGAGGAGAAAAACTCATAACCAGGCTTTAAACCGTTCGTCAAGACATGCAACCGGTTTTTGCGCCTTGGGTTTTTGGCCTCCGTCGCTGGAAAAGAAAATGATTGGTGTTTCCCAGATCCCCTGCCACTAATCTTCAGGCGTGTAGAGGAACCATCCGTGATATCATTGAGGTCGGCTAGACCAGGCTTGATTATAGCCATACCAAGTACAGGTAAACAGGTAAGTAAGCAAGTAGGTAAGCAAATTATATGTTTTGTAAATATATCTCAGGCTAGTGCTATAGCATGCGGTTGAATGCCGAAGAACAATCCGATCGTGCAGAAGGGTTCAAACTCCGCTGAGTTGAAATAAGTGAAAAGTTATTATCGTCTGTTCTTGATAACTTTGATAGAAAAGTTTACTTAATCCTATAGTTAGTATTTAGGCACTGCTCCAACGTTACATTTTACTAGGAATAACGATTAGTACAAACGTTACCATCGATAAAGTTGACCTGTCTGCCTTTTAAAGAAACATGAACCTATATTAAAGATTCTTGCCTACCTATTTGAGTCAAACTCTTTGGCAAGCAACCTTATAAGCTTGTCACTAATGAAGTCAGTCGTACACTTGGTATCATCAGAAGCTGCCAATAGATCCTAAAATAGATCCAGTATCGTAATCCATAACTTCCCACAAACAGATCAAAGAAAATAATTCAAAAAATTAGCAGTCGTATAGTCTTAACATCGGACTTGTGTTTACCAAACAATTAACCTCGAGAAGTCAAAATCGACCAGTATTAGCTACCTTATTCACTCACAAAATTTACACAAAGAAGAGCAAGGGTATCCTTAATCTTGAAGCATTCCCAGGCCCTGACTTGACAAGAATGCAACGTCAAAAATTTCTTGAAAGAGACACTCCACATTAGCAACACCATTTTCCTGTAATCTAAACGCTGACAACTTATAACTCTTCTAATTCTGATACTAAGCAGAACACACTAAAATTAAGAAGCAGTTGGAAGGAGTGAGCAGCAAATGTTAAGAAAGAAGTCTTACTACACAAAATGCACTCTCGACCAACATGACGCTAAAGACGCTGGATTATGTCAAACATTCCATTAGGCTGTAGTAAAATCACTAAAGCAACGCCAAAAAAAACAAACAAAAAGGTAAAAATATGCCAACTGGTCAAACTCTTAAACATTTACGCCAAGTTCTTAAGACACAGAAAATCGCCGATATTATCTGCCCGTCAAGAAGGCCTTAATTTCTACGACGTTGCTGTCATACAGAATAGACCGTGAAGTAGAAGTATGCCAAGCAGATGACGATGTCCCAGGGACCGTGTACCAAACCGACAGTAAGTTTGAGGGTGAACCTGGAAAGCAACCTGTCTCCCGGGAATATTAATGCACCCCATTGCAGTAAGAGAAACGCTTCAGGAGGAATGGGAACTCATGCAAGAACATGGCTTTATTTGCCCCAAGAATTATTAAGCGTGGGCTGCTCCGATTGTGGCGGTCGCAAAAACTGCCGACGAATCAAGAATGTGTGCAGACAACTGTATGGCGCTGAATGACGCTATAAAAAACAGACGTGATGTCGAGGTGTGATGGGAGAATCCACCCTTGACTACGTGTCTTGAGGCCACTGACTGGAGCCAAAAGAAATTCGAGTCAGAAAGATGATAATTAGGACTTCAGGAGCCCAGATAGGACTAGACGTCCGTCTAACAGGTGGGATTTGAATCCAAATCCCCGAACGTGCAAGGTAAGCTTTCTAAAAACGGAAGGTATTAGGATGGCACAGAACACGGGAAAACACTCTAGCCGTCCTCGGGCCAGGATAACAATGAGACCACAACATGCGATAGTGCCATCGCACAAAGGGCTAGGTAACGCGCAACCTTCAAGTACCGACAACACACGAGGGCACAAGAAGTTATGCGCACGTGAAACAGCGCCGCCAGGTTTTGTGATCTCGAGGCCATCAACATCACATGACGACTGTCCGGACAAGCCCCTCGCGCATGGACCAATAAAAAGAGGCATAGGGGACAAAGACTGCTTGTCCTTAAATGCGAAGCTGCGGACAGAAGGCGGTAGAGAACGTATTGCAGAGATAGATGACTGGCTGACTGCTGACGAGGATGCCCTGACGCAGAGGAGCCAAATGCTACCCAGGGGGCGGGACAAGTTAAGAGATACATGCCAAGAGTGATGTCCACACAGGAATGGTTACAGTAAACTGGTATCAACGATCGTGTCTGTCTTCTATTCCAACCGTACAACTGAGAGCCATAACAACTCTCAAGGGCTTAATCAGGCTATGTTGCGTGAGCGGCTAATATTGACCTCTAAAAAAGCACTCCCAACAGAAGCAAAGACTATTTCAATATTTCGCACCCAAACCCAGGGCCTAAGTTAAATAAAAGACTAAGGTCTAAGTTACGCAAACAAACTACTATTATCACCTCATGCGGATTCAATATCTACAAAGGTTGCACAGATAAGTGCTTTTATATCACATAATTTCTCCCTTCTGGAAATAAAGTTAAAATTGTATCGCATGTTTGTTCTACACATCCTAGAATGCAGCTGTCCCCTCTTTGGTCTAATGAATGCCCCTGACCGCGTTAAGGTTGAAAATGTACAGAAAGTGTTTACTCGAAATTATTTGCCCTTCCTCGTTTCCCTATGTCTTATACAGAAAGATGTCCATTAGCGAACATGACATTTCCTTGGATTAGACGACTCGAAGCGGGCCTCCGATTCCGTTTTCGTTTTACCTCCAGCCCTGACCTCCCACGGATTAACGCTCTTGTCCCCGTAGATTGACCTTATGACACTCGTAATTGTACACCCTTTAGCTCCACATCTAGCCATTCTCGCTTTTTTTCAACAAATGTGCCTTCCTATGGAATAATATTACTCTCGAAATTAAGCTTTCGTCTAACTTTGCAGCTTCTCAAGCCAAATTACATAAGCACTTACCGTTGGAGGACATAAAGTCCTTGTTATCCGTCTCCTTTCCAAACAAACAACATTTAGACTTTGAAAAGGGTCGCCCTGGTATTGGAGGTGGTTCTATTTATATTAAAATTGTTTCCCGTATATGTTTATTTTATGATTTATAGAATGATATTTGCCATTCTCTGTTTTACAACCACGACGATGGACTTCATGGTCGGTAGTCATGCTCGTGGCGCTTCTGCTTTTTTCGCCAGCTTGTCGCTGGACTCTGCAGTCCACAAGGCCACATCTCCGGCGTTTCGGTGATGATCACATGACCTATTTCATTCCCTCACCAGTTCGAACCGGTTGTTCGCGATAGCCTCACATCCCTGATGGTTGATCATGAAGCCAGTCGAGCGGTGTTATGGTGGTTGACGGTAGCCTCTGCTGCTATATGATTTCTGCAACGACAAGAAGCGTTTCCAACTATCATACATTCTTATCAACAGTCCTGTATCATTGCCCTACAACAATCCTATCAACCAACCTCTTTATATTTATAGAAGCAGTCTTTTCTCCTGCGTTTTTTAAGGACGGGGTCCGCTAAACTCGCCCCCGCTTTAATGGTAGGAGGATTTTGCTGCTTCCTCCTTGGTTCGCCATACATTTCAGAGAGTCAGTCAGTCAGTATAAACAATAACAATAAGGTTTATTTGTAAAGCACATCTTTGGCGCCGTCAAAAACCCCGGAAGGCAGGAACAAACCTAACCCAAACCCTTTCTTTCGCAGTGACTATTGTATTTGTTTTGGTCTTTTGCTAGGTCAACAGTGTGCGAAATAAGGAGTTTGTTTTAAGTGAAAAAAACCTGACTTCTAAGGTACAAGTCTAGAAAAACATGAAATAAAATAGCTATAAATTGTACATGTTACAGTTTTATAGTAGGAATACTTGGGGTCTGGAAACTGTCATGTCCTTTAACTGAGGTATAATTAGCCGCAGTCAGTTTGAAGGCGAAAAATAAGCTGAGGACATTGCTGTAATACAGCTGAATTGACACAACCGTTTTTCCGGTGTTTTACTAAAGTGGTCTGGATCCGGTTGTGCAGAGGTCGTACAGTGTTTTTCTTGTGGTTCTTTTGTAGCATCAACTGTGGCCAAGACTGTCCCATCCCCCGTAGCAGCCTCCAGCTCTACACTCCCTTTGGACTGTCAGCCTACGATTCCGGACCGTATTGTCCGTGAGATTTCCTCGTAACCACTTTCCAGCACTGTATACACTGGTTTCCCTTCCTTCATCTGTATAGACAATAAACCATTCTTATCTCTCTCACTGTTTCATTACTTATCAGAAGTATGGATGATATGAATGTGGATTATGCCGAAAACCTCCAACGTGAGCCTTTTAGCTCGGAGATTATACTGAAGACGCTCGAAGAAACTCCTGCTTCAACATCAGAACATACCCTACGAGTGGAGGGCGCTACATTGGTGGCACCGGTGCCTACGAACTCCACTACTCAGAATGCAGTTTGTTCTTCCGGCACTAGTCTTCAGCTCAAATTGTCCGGATATGACGAAAAAGAGGAATTTTCGACCTGGCTACGCCGTGCGCAGTTTCAAGTCCGGGTAGTACGCAGCCAGGATAGAAGCATGGCTATCTTACAAGGCCTGACGAAGTCCCAGTTGGACAAGGCCTTGGATGCCGGCCTCGACGAGGACACACCCGTAGAAGAACTGTGCCGGCAGTTGAAGAATATACTCAAACCGAAGATATCAAAAGGGGCGGCACTGGACCAGATGTATACACGATGTATGCTACCGGCTGAAACCCCGAATGAGTATGCAACGGAATTACGGCGTCTTTGCAGAGCAGCCTATCCCTCGGTCTCCGAGATGGACTGTCATGACGCAGCCCTACACTTCTTTGTGAAGAATCTAAATCCAATGGAGCTGCGTCGTTCACTGATCCTTCAACCACCCCAGAATTTACAGGAGGCGGTGAGCCGAGTTGAACACTACTCGGAAGTGACACAGTTAACGAAACCGACTGCTCAACCAGCCCAGCCCACTGCCCCACAAACCCAAATACGAGGACCACAGAACAACAACTGGCGCCGGTTCAGCTATAATCCACCAAACCGAGCCGCATCATACCAACGGCCACAGTTCCCTAGGGCGTGGAGGGTATAATCGTTTTTCAAAACCGCAAGTCTGTGTATGCAACAATGAACGAACACCTTCCTTCGGCGAACAAACCACACCGGGTACGTACTCGATTCCAATTGTATCTCAATCTCATACATTGGTAGAACCATTTTGCACTGAACTTTACGTAAATTCTAAGCTTGTTAAAACTCTGATCGACACTGGGGCGAGTAGATAATTGGTAAACCCGCGAGTATTGTCACGTAGACAACACTTCAAACTAGACAAAAGGTCGAGTAAACTGTGCTTAACGACAGCGAAGGGTTCTCCACTAGCTTGCGTTGGATCTCTGCCTCTACAGTTAACGTTTCAGTCTGGTCTAAAAGAGGACACGTTCCTAGTTGTACCAGACCTAAAATGGGATGTATTACTAGGGGTGGACTTCCTTGTCCGCCACGAGTGCGTGATCCACGTTAAACAACGAACGATTACATTTAACCGGGTGAAATGCACGAGAGAGGCTACATTACCGACATTTGATGAAGAGTTAGTCTGTGCAGCCATCCAAGCCGTTGTTGCACTGCCGGCCATCAACATCGACACGATATTGCCGGACAGTAAAGATATTCCTAGTAACAACCGAGAAGCTTTAGGATCACTGTTAGAAGAGTTTGCTGATGTCTTCACTTGGGACGAAGAATCTTTAGGCCGCACCGCGTACCTACGACACTCCATCGAAACAGGCACCGCCAAACCAGTTTGGCAACCGCCGCGG
>JAYGXS010000008.1:21050503-21167423 GCA_036362985.1 Ligula intestinalis
ACGCTCTTCCAGAAGAGGTTGTCCTCTCCACTAGTGTCCATGCATTTAAGAGAAAACTGGACATGTATCAAGTGCAAACGCAACGAAGGTGAAAACTCCTTCATCAGATTCCAATGAATCACTTACAAATGAATGACATTGCTTATCACATTCACTGCATCAAATTATACTACTCGCGATTTGCGAGTAGCCATATATTTTTCTGTATTTTTCTGTTATATTTTTGTGAAGACTGTCTTTCCGGAACATGCAACTGTCGTAAAGTTTAAATTTTTCTTTGTATCAACTTATTTCATATCATCCTGTTACCAACAGGGAGTTCAAAGGCATTCGCCTATCTTTCCCTCAATAAACTGATACTGATACTGATACAAGTGGAGAGGACAACCTCTTCTGGAAGAGCGTTCTTCTGTCTTATGTAATAGAATAGGAAATACCATCAATATAAGGCTACTCCCAATTATGCCGAAAGTGATGGCCATTTTTCGAAACAAACCTGGATTAAATGGTGATTTTCCTAACTTAAAGGCTCTCGCAGAATTAAATTAACTCAAGAAATCAAAATAAGGTTATCAAATTTGTGCTTAAGTATGAATTTCAATTTCATCAGGAAAGTTTTATGGTCTTTAGCGACTACTGTACTTATAAAAGGTGCGTTTTTGTCATTAATTTTCGGGGCCTCCATAAATTTAGATATATTTTATCGAAACATGCACCAAAATATTATTCCACGTACTCAATTTGTAGAACGTTACAGCCCTTCAAATCCTGTGCTTGATGAAGAGGTACCTCCTGGTTTTAATGGTTTTATTCAATGAAAAATGTTTTATACAGGAAAATGTTTGTCCTTAAAACTTCGTCTCTGCCTGTAAAATAAACGAAGCGATCTGTAGCCATTGCAACACTTGATGAGTTTTATGTGACCTCTTTTGTACAGCGTATAGCTATGTGCATTTCCTTTGAACGAATACATACAGCATTTGGTTGTTAAAATGTGAATGCAAATGCACATTTCAAATATGTTTGGAAACATACAAAATGTTTAAAATTAAAAACGTGTACTTTCTTTGGGTATTCAGTTTAAAGAAGATAAAATGTGCTATACAGTTTAGCTTAAGTTTAGGGCCTATTTCCAGGTGATCCGAAAGAAGCTCGTTCAAAAGTCGGCATCCTACCGTTATTGAAATATCTTGGGACTAGTTTGCAAGATAAGCACGTCAGCGAATGCTTCAAGCGAAGTCGCTGAGCAAATGATAAGTGTCTTCCAATTGGAACTCGCGAGACTAAAGGGCACTGCTGATGAGTAGAAAGCATGAAACGCCAAACACAATTCGATTTCTGAATGACAGGTTTCTGCGTCAGAAGCATATTTCGTCCCCTTTTCGCTGTGATTAATTGCTCCACTGAAATTGCTGAATGCACTTCCGACGGAGAATAGTTCCACTTTGTTGTTCTTGTGGCTCACCTGCACCGGTTTTGGATGCGTGACTTATAGATTAACCAGTCAAGAGCAATCAAGTGTGTTTTACTAATTCTCTGCTTCGCATACCAACTTAATCTCAATATACTTTTGTCACCTCAGGATGCCTGGGTTTGAACAAAGTTCCTTTTGATAACCTGAAAAAAATATGCTGTTTAAAAATGGCTACTTATGTAACATGCATTCCTGTCTTTCGTTTTCAACGCTATTTTTGATTAAACTGTATATTTTATGGGAGAGATACACAAAATGCTCTTTCTCGAAAGCATCGCCTCGCAATCGTTACTCTTCTATTTACCGACCATCGTGGTGTTCCCTCGTCTCATGCATGCGGGCTCTAGCCTGTTGGTTGCGTTGGGTCCGGCAAGCGAAGAAGAGGGGCGGAAGGGAGGGGTGTTCTCAGTGTCGGCGTGCGAAGCTGGTGGCTCTTCTCTGTTTAACCGCAAGTGCATGAAAACCATTTGCTTACGATAATCAGCCATTTTATCGCAAAGGAGTTAAGGCTACGTCGGTTTAAACCTTACTACTGCGATCTTCCAGGCCCGGTTCTCTAGATTAAGAGAGAAGTCTTGGAAAGCCAGGGAGTGGAAACAATATATTGTTTACAGATTTAGTTGAAAAATAGTTCAGAAGAAGATTGATTCGGTCTGACGTGGTGTTCGACGATGAAGAGCGGGAGATAGAGCGAGAGAGCGCCGTAGCCTCGCGTCTGCCACGCACCTGGGCGAAAGTCCGAGTGAGTTGCGCCTTGCCTGCCGGGCCGTGGAAGCGTAATCAAACATCTGTCGCCAATGAGACGATGTGGAATTATCGATTGCCTATGAGTGTAGGCACCAACGGGTTGATAATATGCGAGGTAGATGACTAATCACGGGTGTAAGCTCGGGCAGAGCGAAAGCAGAGTTCGTGGCAGGCTCCTACAATGTATCTTAGGCAAATGCTTATCGTGATTATGTAAACGTAACGAATTTTACCTGTAGTAATTGCAAGTGCAACTGTTTCTTCTTTTCTAGCGAGATAAGTCCGGTCAATGTAATGACAAGGCTGGGTAGACGAGGAAAACAAAGAGTAGGCAGCGATATAGTAGCAGGGTTGACAATGTGCATTGAAGAAGCAGGAAGCAATCCGCAGATACTAGTGTGCCGACTTAAATGAATAGGCATGAATATTCCTACTGAAACGAAAAAGGTAGTTATTTTAGTGTTTCTTTCAAAAATGGGTCTACCCACGCTACGCCTACCACTTACTGTATTGGGAACTTAACATTCGATTTTCCCTAAGATTTGGATTGAGTAAATTAACTGGAAGATAAAATGTGTGTGAACTTCTTCGAATATTACAAGCAATTGAATATACGACGCTAATATGTTGCTCTACTTTGGATAGAAGGTCTGAAGTTGTCGTTGCATGTCCGACGCCTGGATTCCCTGTCGTGACGTCAATTGATCTAGAACTCAAGGTCGTGGTGGATGCCAGACTTACTGGCGCGCGAGACACAGGCCTCCCACGTCGACTTCTACACACACGGTGTCAAATCAATCACAGGCCGACCTAGCCAGTCAATGCTTTCTCTCTTTGTCTAATGGCCTGACTGCTGTAAACTGGCAATTGGGGCCCGGGCAATCTTCTGGTGGTCGTGTTCTGCCAAGTCAGACTTCTTCCATCTATTCTCCTTTCCTCTGCGTACACAATATACTGTTCCTTCTACTCTGGCCTTTCCAAGACTTCTTCTCCACTAAATTACCATGGTCTGAAGATCGCAGTTGCTGATATTTAACTTACTTAACCCTCTGTGATAAGTTCACCTCTTTGACTGTCATCGATGTTTCAGGCGCGCAAGTTCATATGCGTTGAGAATATAAAAAAACTATTTTAAGGAATGCACGCAATCTCTAAGAGTTATAAAGAAACCTGTTACACCAACAACTGCTGTCACCAAGGAACAATTTTCGCATGAACCACCACCCTCTCCAGTAACGCCAATGAAAGCGACGAAAGCTTGCAGTCGCACTTAACTGCCGAGGTTCTTCAACTTTGATGATACCTTGAACAGCCGTAGTTCCGCCTAAGTTCTTACGAATATTGATTTCGGCCTGCGAACTCGCGGCTTCCACGACACAGAGACTTGGCTGACGACCCTGAGGACGATAGAGTTGACGAAGGCATGTGCTTCGACCTTAGACCCGCCAATATTAAAAAAAACACAGTATGCTGATAGAAAAGAGGCTGCAGACACCTTCAATTTCACAGCCAAGATTCATAAGACTACGACCATCAGAGGAGAAATGCTCACTTAAGTCTCGACCGTCTACGACCAACTTGGATTCTTTGCTCCTGCTTTATATCCGGCCATTATGCACTGAATCAGTTGGGCTGAACAGTCGTAAATGAGACGACAAGATGGAGGAGAAATCCATTTCAGGGCCTTGAAAATGTTCGCATGTGAGGCTGCTTGGTCTTGCTGAATATAGGCACGGTCGAGTAGTACCAATTACAAGATTTCTTAGACGCGTTTAAAAGCGAGTGTAAGGCCACTGCCTACCTTTGTGCACTGACAAAAAAACGGTTACGACGTTTGCGTGGGGCAAGTTCTGATCGTCAAACACACACTGATAAGGAATTAGCACTACCCTTTTCGTCAAAAGTCCTTTGGACGGATTCGATGGTAATCTTACAACTGACACAGAAAACGACGTGAAGACTGGCCATATTTGTAACCAGCTGTGTGTGAACAATGTAAGGATCATCAAGCACATCAGACAGGTGGGACGTATATACTCAGAGTAACCCGACTGACTTAGCCCCAATAACCTGTTGCAAGAATTTACGCATCAATAGGAATTCCAAAAACTTTGTCCAACTCCTTTATGTGCAGTAAATTAATATGCGTAAAGGTTCTGGCTACAGATAGTTATCCTGCTCATTATCTCCGAAAAATAAACGAAAATAGGCGGGTTCTTTGACAGCATTAGATAAAAAAAGATGCTTTTGAAACCTCCTCGCTTTCAGTTCAAAATTATGGCAGCTTCAGCGTCCAGTTATCTTGAGCTAGCCATTCTCCCACCTGCCTCGTATTATAGCCCTTCTGGACCCGCGAACGTTGACCCGCCCGTTCGCAAGTGACTACACTGGATCTTCCAGAGGTTGGCTGCTGGCCGGCTTGCGTGATATTTTGTTCCCTTTGTGATAAGCGTAGATGTAGGCAACTCAAAATGCTTGTCGGATTTTTTTACGCCAAACAGTGACCTGAACGATCGTTGCTGTTCGCTTGAGTTGTTCTTCGCTTTGCCGATGCATCCATGAAACAGTGTTTGATGTTGGCAAAGTGACCATTGGCCACCACCCCCTATTTCCCGTGAACATAGTGTTTCGGTTATGCGTGCTTAGTCGACCTATTGGTCCTGTGCGAACTGATCCGAACTTTGTCCGGAGCGCCCGGTACGCGGGGTTCATGTCTATGGCTCGGATGATTGAACCAGTTGAGGACCAACTTTCAAGCACTAGTCTGACCATCTTCTAATTGGACCTGCTATCCAGCCTAGCTTACCCAAAGGCAAATTCTTGGTTCGGATGTTGCACATGACCAGAGGAGTAGCTGCAGAACTAAAATAAGTAGCTCACGGTCCCCAGGAAAGTGAACCATCCAGCAGGTTTCTTTACTAAAAAGCCTTTTGAACATCAAATCTACTGAACAGATTCAACTAACAACACTTAATGTACGCTAAACCACCAACTGTTATTTTGAAAACGAATGTGCTTGAACTAGTTCACGTAGCATAGACCATCACATCATGTAAACCACAGCAGCCAATCATATCCTCAACTGTTTCACAGTTTGGGATATTCCAATGCTGTTGGATTTATGAACACCAGAAGACATAAGCGTAGGTAATTCTCGTTAAGGGCGAATCATAACCATGACAACTATGACAAAGTTGAATCTGTCGCAACTTGCTGAGAGCCTAGACGAGTCAGCCCTATTTAAACCCGTACGCGCGTAGACGGAGTAGCCGAATGTGGCCCACGAAGAAAAGCTGCAAAACTTAATCAATCACTGTTATGAAACTGTCTTTGTTTGTGTTGAAGTGACCTCACCATTGCAGACTAGCGAATGAGCAAGGAGACTGCTGCAGAGGTCGCATAAGTCATCTCACTGGAAACCGATTCATAACGAATGCACGCCTCTTGTGTTCACTCTGTAGAGCAGACAGTCATTTAGATGGTCAAAGAATTGTACAAAAGTAGCAGAATACACTTAAGCCCACAATAGATGCGTTTGACGTTGGCCGTGCTGTTCTTTACACAATAATGGGACCTTAACAGTACAAGAGCACTTAAATTCGCAGCATATGGAATTTCTTTGCAGGTGGGACAAAAAGCCTCAAAAAAAGCATGGAACGAAATAAGCGGCCAGTCTTTCTTTTTTAAAAGATACACAGAGAATGAAGCCGCACAACAACTTGCAGATTGGGAGTTGGATTTCCAAAAAAATCTCTACACAAAACAGGTGGCAGTGGCATTCCAACATGCACGACCTAAAGCCCAAGGAAGACCGCAAATTAGGCCTCTGGTTGATCCCTGGAGTCAGCCAAATCGGTTTCCATGCTAGGCTTCTTGTATTTCTCGATAACTTCTTCCTAAAAGTAAAAAGCTTAAAAAAAGATCCAGGCGGAAACTTGACCTCAGCACGTCTTAGCATGGGGGAAGATTATTTATGCGAGTTGGGAGCGTAATACCGACCTGCATCGTGGCGCACAAACCTCTGAGTGCGTTTGTTTACCGGCATTTGTGTTGGGTAAAGTTGTATATAGAAGCGTTCGAGCAAAACGACAGAGCTCAAGGGGCTTTTGACGTAAGTTTAATTCTCCGCAAATGACGGCAGAGATGAACGTCACTTATGATAGAATCATGCATTGCTTCCGTTTTTCTGAAACTTCAAACCAAATACCAGACAAATTCAGTGTTTTGACGTGAAATCTTTCCTGTTAGGATCATTAATTCACTGTCTCTCTTGTGACCCGATTCCGAGTGCACACTCAACCGTTCGCACTTCACGGCTGCTAACAAGTGCACATGCATCACTGTCTGCCTACCCAAATCCAGTCTGGCCAATCATCTTCCTCTGCCACAGTCGCACATGATCACGCTTTTTATAACAACTCCACTGTCGATTCTGATTTTTCCACAGCATCCCTGACGAGAGCGAGGACGAGAGCGAGGATGCAGGGATGGTGACCTGCACGTGAATGCGATTGAAGCGTAAGCCGACCACCAAGGGAACTCGATTCTCCCGTTGTGCCTTCTCTCTCATTTCCCAGACCCTGATGGCAACTGTAAAAAGGCTTGTCGTCTAGGTAAATAGGATGTTAGAGACAATGGAGGCTGAAATGGCCACCCCTGGCTTGCTAGCCAGGGGTCCACCAACCACCATAGTTTAATCACACCATATAAATGTAAAGGCCTGATGAGAATTTATCGAAAACAAACGTATGTTCGCCAATTTATCTTCCGAAATTCTTTAATTCTAATTCAGGAATGGTTATCTTGAGTAATGACACTGGTGCGCTCATAATGCTGCTGTTAGGGCGTGAATTGCATACATCTGCATTTGCAGTTGGACCAGCCATTTGTATATCATTGATGCGTAGGGATCATATATCAGCAACCACGTGTACCGTACTGGAGGTCCCACATGCAAAGCGAAAAGCCCTCAGGTATGTGCTATTATCATGGACACTACGTGGTTTTCAAAAATTCTTAACTTCATCTCACCCAACTAAGCTCTGGTCTGTTAGAAGTGCGCCACAATATCCTTGCACCGACCAGCTGTCAAAGTGCCTTATTCCTATATAAATATAACATCAGACAACATTATCAGTATCAGTTTATTAAGAAATATGCAGGAAAATTCCTTTGAGTGCCCTATTTGTAAATATGTGCAGTGGTTGCAGAAAATTTGTTTCTCAGACTGTTGGCGAAGCCAGTTGTCCTGTGTCATAGGATGAAAATAGGAGCAGACAGTGAAAAAACTCCTCAGGGATTTTTAGGAGAAAAACTTTCGCCCTTGTGGGGGTAATGCGTGGAATTTAGGAGAAAAAAAGGGGGTTCCAACGGGGGAGGGGGCATCGCAAAGGTTCCCAGGATCAACAAATCCAATAAAGTATGCGAATATATTCCTTTGCATCCGGCATATCATAACCAAATTGAATCGATTTTTTTGTAGTGTGATGTGCAGTTTGCCGCCAAACTTATTGTCATATGCATTGCATGCTTTTTCACATTGAATGCTAAATTCATTTTAAAATATTCACTGAATCCAAGAAATTTCTGCCAATTAGACTTTAATATTGCGTCCTCCTTAACAGGATGCCAACTTTGAACAGGCTTTTTTGTGGTTTCATGCAAATTTACTGTCAGAAAGTGGTTAAATGAGCATATTCTTACTGAACACCAATGACCACATATTTAGAAATCTATTTTATTTAAAACCTGAATAACTATTTCATTATTTTTAATATATATATATAGAGGTTTGGACAGCTGATACAATGTGAAGAGTGGGGGCTTATACATGCATTTGGGGTTGTTAATTATGTGCATTGGGTTCAGGGTAGATGGAAAATTATGGGAGCATGGGGCGGAATGGATCTAAAACCAGCGTTGCTTTATATCCAAGGAATGTCCTATGCTATGAATAGGTGCGAAACAAAACTTCCTGCTGTTCCTTGTTGCACTTAAAAAAGAGCATAAATAAGCATCATAAACATTTTCAAAATATATGTTCAGATAACAGAAGATTTTCTTTTTCGTTTGTAAGAAGATCAATTTGCAAATGCATGTTTCACAAATGCATTACGTTGAGCATCATACATATAAGCAGTAGTCTTTTTGAAGCTTGCGTTGTTTCACTACGACACAAATTACAACCGCATACAAACTGTTACCAGCTTTCTATTTCACGGCCATCATTTCCAACTTAAATAGCAGAAACGGACCTGGTGGACGCTTTCACTTTAATCAAAATCTCCATTGATAATCTGCCCCTCTGTTTTGCTATTCTAATCGTAGGATAGAGCCAAAAAGTAAACACAAATTTAACGAAAATTGCTTCATTGAGCATAGAAAACCAAGTTCTTTCAATAATAGCCGAGCATATGCCTCTACTATGCAGTTTTGTCAAACACTGTTCAAAGTTTCCCTTTTCGATGATGACTGATTCTTTAAAAAATATAAAAAAGACAGATCTGCGACGATCAAATGTAAAATGTGAGCACGTTTTAAAAAGTTGTATGTGATATAAATAGAGAAGTGGAAGTAGCAACTTACCATTCTCCTGACACCATGCTGGAATACGCAATCGATTATTGGGCTCTTTGGTGACTAACATAGGATACACTCTAGCTAATATTAAAATATACGTATTAAAAAAACTAAACCAATCATTTATATCATCCGCCTAGGCAGCGACAAAATGGCCGGTTAGGTGACATAAGCTTGGCTTGCAAAAACATTTTTATCTACTGCTACATGATGCAACCGGACGGCTGCCAATATCTGCAAGTAAAGCACAAAAAACAGGACCGCTAGGAGGAGGACCGTCAACACGCAAAAACCGCTAGCGTAAACAGGCGTGTTCGACCACAGAAAGCAGACACAATCGAGGGAAGGGATGGCCATTAAATGCCGGCGAGACCGCCAACAGGATGCGAGCACAGGTGGACGCGAGCAAACACTGGGTATAGACGACTGTGTCGGTGAAGTGTATTCTGACAGAAACCTAGTGGCGAACACGAACGTGACAATCACCACTCGAATTCTTGTGGTAAGGGGCGAACTTGACATAGCAAGACGAGCCTACCACCGAATGACAACGTTCAGGTTGCAGCAACTGTTGCTGCTGTATTTTTTGCAGTCTCCGATTACTTCGTTTCAAGTTCTATCCACACAGCCCCCCCCCCGCTCCAATGGTGAAAGGATGCCTTTTCAACTGGAGCCGACGATGAGAAAAGGATTTAAGGCAAAACAATGAAACTCATTATGTTTCATTTGAATTATCTCTGTGCAAAATTGACGGCCTAGGTGATGACACTGGTCATGAATAGACTCAAACAGCCTGTGCTACCTGATTAAGCGCTTTGGGCGGCTGAGGCTTAGGAGCATGCCTAAAAGCAGAACTACGCCGTTAATTTATTTTTGATTGCCATCTTGATAACAGTTTAGTCTAAAAATCTATAACAATTATATTATGACATTCAATCCAACGAAAGCTGCGTGGTGAGTGCAACCATCATCCACTTATATGCATGAACCCCTGATTGTCTCATTAAGTCACGGCATTCGTTCATATACTCCAATGGAGTGATGCGGCTTTTAAGTTTCCCAACACTATCTGATTGCATTCGCCGGTCAATTGTGTAAACAAATGCGCTGGAATGCCAAACACGCCGTATTTCGTCAAGCAGCCATCACAGGTAAAGTCCATCAATTTGGCGTTCTCTATATCCGCACGAAAAGTTTAGCCTACAACTTTTGTAGCGCGCAGCACATTCAAATCAGTTTTTTCAAATCAACTATGTTGCACTTTTCGTATAAATGAACACGATTATGTTACACGGTAACTATCAGGTACCTAGATACAGCCGATATAAGTGAATATGCGACTTCCAGGAAGCAGAAGAAAATGATGTAATCACTAAAAGAATGATGTTATTTTCCAGACGTTTCGGATAATGTTAAGAATCTTTAATCATAGCTAACGGTATAATGATATGAAACAGTTGTGGAAAGCAGTGCGCCTTATTGATGCATCATCCTCTCTGCGCTATACCGGCGCATTCAGGCTCTTTGCAGCGAAGTGGGAGACAGAGTTGTTGCATTCTAAAACCTTCAAATGGTACTGAGAACGGACTGTTACCCCAAAATTTTGTTAACCAGTGCATACGCAGCCATGCACTGGTTAACAAAATTTTGGGGTAACAGTCCGTTCTCCGTTCTCAGCACATCTAACAGGATGAAACAATTTCCGAGCTCCTTCGCTCGTAAACAATGGTGCAGTTGGAGTTTGCGCAGGCCAGACGCAACCACCACGCGCCGGGTAATGGCAACAGTAGCTTATGTAGCCCCACTCATTAATCTCAACAAACTGCATATTTTGCTACGAAGACGGAGGTTACCGTGTTTTATGGTAGGGAAATTAGGACACGCAGTGGAACATGCTTTTATTAATGCTGAATGCATTTTTGTTTTTCTGTATTTAGAAGTTTTGGTTCATTTATATCTGTAGATTTTTCTAATGTGTATTTTCATTGAATCTATTGTATCAAAGATTTGGCACTAATGCTTCAAAGGATGTTTTTCAATTTATTCAAGATATCAAGCTCCAAAATATTGCAAACAAATTTATTTTTTCTTCAGATGTGGAGTCATTATTTACAAATGTGCCCTTGGATGAAACAATTGAAGTCATATACAATCATGCACCAGAAACTCGACTGCCACCTGATATACTGAAGGAATTGCTAACGATTTGTACGATGAATGTATGACTTCTCTTTAATGGACTTTAATATCAACAAATTGATGGAGTTAAATGGAGAGCACTTTTGGGCCTACCTTTGCAAACATCTTTATGGGTCACTTTGAGGAAAAGGTTTCATCGGAGCTTAATAAAACAACAATATACAGACGACATGTGAATGACATATTCGTCACTTGTGATCACAAAAAGGATGCTGAAAATCTTCTTACTTTTATAAAAAACAATGCACCAAACGATCAAATTCACGAAATGAATGAAATCGAATAATCATTTATCTTTCCTTGACATCCTCCTGCTCAGAGAGGATGATGGGTCAATAAGGCGCACTGCTTTCCACAACTGTTTCACACCATTATACCGTTAGCTATGATTAAAGATTCTTAACATTATCCGAAAAGTCTGGAAAATAACATCGTTCTTTTAGAGATTACATCATTTTCTTCTGCTTCCTGGAAGTCGCATATTCACTTATATTGGCTGTATCTATCTTGAATGTGCTGCGCGCAACAAAAGTTGTAGGCTAAACTTTTCGTGCGGATATAGAGAACGCCAAATTGATGGACTTTACCTGTGATGGCTGCTTGAGGAAATACGGCGTGTTTTTGCATTCCAGCACATTTGTTTACACATTTGACCGGCGAATGCAATCAGATAGTGTTGGGAAACTTAAAAGCCGCATCACTTCATTGGAGTACATGAACGAATGCCGTGACTTAATGAGACAATTAGGAGTTTATGCATATAAGTGGATGATGGTTGCACTTACCACGCAGCTTTCGTTGGATTTAATTTCATAATATAATTGTTATAGATTTTAGACTAAACTGTTATCAAGATTGCGTCTGCTTCCTGTGGTCGAACACGCCCGTTTATGTTATCGGTAAATGTGGACGGGTAAAATCGATCCAAGTGTGATCAAGCTGACTATGTAAAGCCTTGTTAAACTATATTTCACTGCTTGTCCTAATTCCTACCTATAAAACCCGATTACCACCGTTTTCGTAGGAAAATATGCAAGTTGTAGGGATGAGTAATTGAGGTCACATAAGTAACCATTGTCAATGAACAGACTAAGAAGTAAGACAGAAGTAAGACAGAAACATCCTTAATGGAAATGTAAGCACGCCACCCGACGTAAAAATATGTAAACCGCTTGGGGTAATTTATTGTCACAGTAGACTCTACGCAGCAGGCAATTAGGGCCATAGACATGGACAGGCATTGCAGGAATAATCAGATAGCAGGGTAAGTACAGGGTAAACCGGATTATAAACAGTGCTGTATGTAACATAAGTAAGTCTGTAGATGTTTGATCATTACATTCATGCCGGCGTTAACGCACTAACGACAACTAAGAAATCCTGAATGAGCAACATTAGGCCAAATTTAAACTTGAAAGAAATATAGGGTGAACATAGTGGTTCTTAAGTAAACTGCATTGTGTAATATGCGAAACGTCCGCAAGATAACTCGAATATTGTTATTTCTATGATAATAACAAAAACGTTCCATAATAGGTTACCTCTTTGAACAGTGTTTGAGCTAGATATTCAGATGATGAACTGCTGTCAATATAAACTTCTTCAAGTTTTATCTCAAAATTAAATTGGAGACTTTTGACAACTTTAATATACCTCAAATTTAGTAATTCATTTGCAGTAGAGTTAAAAGAACTTACTTTTTTACTTTATGACTGATTGTTTCCTGCAAAGTGGATTTACTCCACGATATATAATCAGCAAGTAAAACTGGCCATTCATACGAAGATTTTTAAATACGTATTATTCTTCTGTCAGTTTCGCTTCTAAATAACACATTAGCTCATTGAGTACTTCAAATAAGAATCTATTTCTTTACGACTTGCATTCACTATGGCATTCTTTAAAATACATTGGCGGCAAAATATGCAGAAACTTTACTAAAACGATAAGGTCAGCGGTGAAGTTTAAGCAAAATGTGATGCCCCTTTTTATCGCCTCTTTCTGTGTAAAAACTTCACAGAGGTGCTTGAATTGCGAGTTGTTTTTTTGAAAATAATTTTGCTTCCCTTACTATGGATTTACTTCCATTTGACCAAATTTGGACAAACTTTTCTAGTTTTCGAAGGGATCGTATTTCCAGACAAACTTTAGTTTTATAAAATATCCCAGTTCAGCAGTTGTCAACATAACCGTGATTCCTAGATAACTATTTGAAAACAACTTAAGGTAAATTAAATAACTTAAATGAAACATTTTTAAATGCATTCAGAAGGCAATCCAGTGGTATTTATGTAACCATTAAGTTTTAATCTTCTAAGCCACTAACGCTAATGGACAAACGCCTTTTTCTAGATTACATTCTTAAGACGCATGCATTATCACCCAGCTTTTTAAGTTAACCAATATCATTAGACTTCTTCGTTTTGAACATGGCTTTATAGTGTTTTACTAACAGTACACCAAATTTTAAATCGTAAAGTAGTCGTGCGACTGCTTTGCGACCTGCAACATGGGGAGATGCTTGAAATAACATAAAAAGTTTTGGGAAACTAGCAAGTCGTGACATCAGGCTCGCAATCTATGACTGTTTTAAGTGTAGCGCATCCACATATTTGCATGCTTCCCAAAAAATAGTATCTGAACTGAATGATCGAGAATCACGGATCTGTAACTGAAGATGTTCATCCTATGATACCTTACAATTTAATCTCCATACTGTAGGGGACCGCTCACCAGCGTGAGGCAGAAGGTCGTAACTGACGGAATACTGGTCCTTTATTATACTTTTAGTGCCCACAACCTAAATATCTGAAGTGCTATTTGTTTGTGCACCGATATATTCCTCAGGATGCACCCATCATGGGATAATTTTTTTGCGCGTTGGATCAACCGATTGTGTTTTGCGAAACTACTGATAATTGATATGTTACTAGCCAACTGCGGGTTGATCTGACCCGCAAAAGCATTATCCAAGGATGGGTGCATCCCGAGGAATAGATCGATGCACAAACAAATAATATATACTCATGATCTACAACCGGCTATACATCGACCTCGATGCCTCAATGGTTACGACGTCTGCCCCTGACCGGTGAGGTGCAAGTTCGAAACTCGGGTGCGGCGACAATTTCAGATGCTACACTAGAGTTTGCTGCCTGTGGCTGATGAGGGCCAATAGCCCGAAATAGCTATCTCACAGTACGCCAAGTGTCTGCCGGAATACTCCTATAAAAACATCTGAAGTACTTTTCCTGACTTTGAGTTCAAAAGAAGCAACGCATAGCTAGTGACAAGCGTTTCTCAATAGATGTGAATATGTGGGTTCCAGGGAGCAGTTTAGAAGCTGAAGAAGAAGCAAGCCCTGGAACAACAGTTTTATTTTTCTGACGTCTCGGATTCCGTCGACAATCCTTATTCATAAGCAATGGTAAGATAGTCGGAGCATGCACAGAAAGGGTGGAACATGCCCATATTGCACGGTATTTATAGTTCGTAACGGTCATCAGCGTGCATACTATAAGTACCCATCTGTCTCCTGTAGCCACCGTTTGGTGTCTTAATTTGTGTGGTAATGGCTTGAAAGGCCCATTACCTTGTCCGTGTTGGCTGTGGACTTGCTAATTGTGCGACGTGATTGATTCTCTTGCTAAGGCAATGTCTCAATACGCAGTAGAGAAACGCCAAATCGCTTCGCTGGTTAGTGGACTGGGGGAGGGGGGGGGTGAACACCATGACTTAGGCATCTGGTTGCTTCCGCGATTGTCACTTCTTGCGATGATTTCGGACTCGATTAACTTGACAATATGACCGGGTCCCATAGAAGGAGATGCAGACTGGGGATAAAATGACTAACTTGCACACCGCCTCAGCTTGCTTGGCCATTCGCGTCCGGCCCCGACGACTCTACTATTATATATGGTTAAGGATATTCGACAAAATACGTAACCTAAGGAAAATAAAATTCGTGTTCCAGTGCTGGCATCTTGTTCTCCTCCTGGACCAGCCTGTATATTTGTAGAAAACAATGCAAATAAAAGCATTGGTTCCAGGTTCTTATAAACGCCCACACTGATTGACACAATTATTGTCCTGCTTCACTTTTAAGGACGCCTACGCAGTAAAACCGCTTAAAAAATAAACAAATAGTCCTAAAATCTTCACGGGAAGGTTATTTTGACGTTATATGGTGAAATGTTAGATAAAATTTCGAATATAAGAGGAGTCCTGCATTTTTTTGGCTCTTATTTCTCAAACGCGTACAATTTTCACGATCCGATTTTGCTTAACATAATACAACAATATTAAGATTGATCGATTTGTGTGACTTTTATTACAAGTAAGATATCCATGGATTTGCACATTGTACTAAAAGCAGTATATCCTTACTGAAATTTTGTAGCTTACCGGTCGGTAGCCAGACCTATATATCACATAGTGTCGTGCAGGTTGACCCGATACCGCGTGTGGCCGTATGAGAGCTCATTGCCGATATATTGAAAAGTCTGTCACCATATCATGCCTACAGCCAAGGCAAACCGAATAGTTTGAAAGTCAACAGAAAAAATAGCTTACGACGGGTCTTTATATTTTTAGAAAACAATGCAGTTAAAATTGTTAATTTAAGGTTCATATGAATGCACTGGAATTGTTTTCATTTTTCTCGCAATAATGGAATCGGCAGCTCTAATCAGTGGTTGTGTCCTGGTCACAGAAGGTCAGTTTGCATTTGAATACCAAACATATGAAGACAGGGTAGCCTGTTTATATCCGCCGAGTATAAATATTAAATTCAAAGTAAACAATTGTCTGTAATGATAAATAAATGCAGGAAATTCGATGGCTTAAAAGAGAAGGCATTTAGCTTTTAAAACTACCTTAATATCTTGTTTGCAGATGTACGCTTCCTTCAGAATATATAATTGTATATGCAAGGACATTACTAGCAAAGACAGGGGACCCTAGGAAGGCCTTTTCGGCCTTGTTAGGCGTCATTGGCCTATATCCTAGCCACCTCGCGGTGGAGGCTTGAGAGAGAGAGCTCTTAAGGCAATATGGGGGAACGAGTGGGTCCTCTGACAGATCAGTGTACCCGTCTATGCCACTATAATTGTATATATGTAGTGCAAGCTGTACATGGACAACAATTTTAAGGACACGCTAATGTTCACTTTTGAAGAACATTTATTTCTTAGGCTAAATACAATTACATAAGTCAGGTCATTAAATTTTATTGCTTCTATAGTGTTTCCACTGAATGAAATTGCAGCTAAAAATTTTTCGGGCGTACCATATTTTATGGGAACATGTGCTTTCCCGCAAGCACGTGCATGCATTTTGCAAGCGTAAACTACTGAACCCGAGTCATGCATTAAGGATATGTATAATCATCGCTGTCAGAAGGCTGAGGTTTCACATGCGGTCATTGATGCTTTTAAGGTATCTGATCGCAAAATATTACATTGCACGTACCTATTTTGTTTATATTTGCTGCGCTCGCGAAAAGCAGTCTCAAACTTAATGTATTTGATGTCTGCCACCCTAACCAAAAAGGACCTGTTCTACTTATTTTCCATACATATTTGGAAATGTTATCCTTGCTGCTTATCCATTATTCGTTTAAATTTCAAAGGTGTTTCTTCAGGGCAGTTGGACTAATTATACTGGGGATACTTTTTCTCGTTTGGTCTGCAATTCTGACGGGCTGCACAATCTGTCTTACAAACTTCCGTAGGGACAATCTAAATGCACCACACTAAGAGGTAAGAAAAACTGCAATACTGTGTTCAATATTTCGTTTATGTATGCGGAACGTATTGTCACACAGATTCCAAGTTAGGTAACAGTACAATGCTACAAAGGAAGGCTAAACTTCAAGCATTGAAACACTACTCACACTGAGGCCTATATAAAGTGCGGCATATAGGTCGTCACTCAAGATAGATAGTAATTTTCCTCAAAACGCAATCTTAAGGCTGATGCGAATGCAAATGTATAACTGCCGAGAAGAAGACAATTTTTATTCTGAAAACAGGATCAATAATTTTCAAAGTAGATCAAATATAATTATAGAACACATGTAGTTTGTGATGCTTAGATATTTCATAGTCTCTCATTTCAAAAGCTTTACAAATAAAGATACACAAATGAGCACTGCACAGTCGTCCAGGACAGCACATTTTTCAAAATGTCAGTCTACGTTCTATCATCAATAGTGCACAGAAAACAAAGCTAATATATTGCAGTAAATTACGTCCCTAACATTAAGGGGAACTAACGAAAGTAAGATCGATAATGCCATTGCGCTGTCTGCTGGTGACCTATTCGGCGCCGACTAAGAATGTTATTCTCTTCAAACAGAAAGCATTTTTCGAATGTTAATTTAGGTAAACAAAAAAACCAAAAAATAAATTGAGAGCACTCAGAACACCTGCTAGAGACAGGGGTGAATCAACAAAGTTTCGTAAACTTTGATCTTAAGACTTAAATTCCGAGTTAAAAATGAAAAGGTACGGTAGCGGAAGACGTAAATGCTTGTAAATTGACGGTCAACATTGTTATAAATGTTTTGACAGTAAAACATTACCAATTTGAGCCACCCATTTTTTGCTCTCCATTCACGTTGTATTTATTATCATTTACCATCGTCTCTAATCCTCTGCTTTGTTTGTCTGCATTTGTGATCATGAGGTCATTTCTACAGTACACTGCTACCTTTTTAAATGCACAAAAACATGGTATTTTATCTACAACATATCACCATCCCAATATTTGTCAAATGCGGCAAATCTGTCGCATATGCAATTCACAAACAACACCAACATCGACAATTCTCCGTAGGATGACAATACGAAGAAAAAAGCGTGTGAAGAAGCGGAAATGGAGAAGTTGAAAGCCGATCTGTCTCCATAGTTGATGTGACTGTCGTGAAAAACTTGATTTGTGAGTATTACATGACCTTTTACCTTTGTCCGTTTAAAAATGATCCTTTATTTACCTTACCATCTGCTCTCCGTGAATGGAGCCATTTTGCTGAAAATTCAGGTTTGTAAAATCCTCAATATAGCATTCTTCTTCTTCTTATAACATTCAGAAATATATAATTTTAATTGAGTTGGCCTTGCTGTATTGACTATTTTAAAACAAAGCATAAGCAATTTGATAATACAGAGTATTTTTAAGACATATTACCGTAAGACAGAGAATCCAGAATAGCCATTTCTGACTCAATAGACCTCACTACAATTACCCATGTGGCGAAGATTTGGAGTATCCCAAAAACACTAGACATCACAAACCAGAACGTTGTGCCCTGTAAATGATCGGTGTACGCCTATGTATTAATGTACAGTCCCGATCAACAACCATCATGACGTCGAGCACAATGGCTCGATGGTAAGAGTGTTCGCCTCTGATCGAAGAGACGTGGGTTCGAAACTTGGGAATGGTGGCAATTTTTGCTGCTAAGCTTGAGTAGAGTATATGCAGCTGACGACGACTAATGAGGCAGAAATGACCATACTGGATTCTCTGTCTTACGGTAATATGTCCTAAAAATAACAAAATGTTACTGCAACTTATTAAGTAACATTACAATTAGCCACGCGGCAAAGATATGGGGGATCCTGAAAACACTGGACATCACAAACCGAGGCAGGTGTGCCCTGTGTCTGATCGGTGTACGCCTATCCACTAATAAAGAGAACCTCGACAAAAGCGATGTTTTTCTGAAGGGATTTGAAGATGGTAGGAGTCAATAAAGCCAAGTGAGCCTCATTATATAAGTTTAAATCACTGGCGAACGAGCAAACATTACATCGATTTCTTTTTTATTTTTGTGCAAGTAAATTTTTATAATTAGTTAGGGGTTACATTGTCTGACATAGGTTGACAACAGCTGCTAATTATATGAATTGCAGCATCTCAAAAGTAACCATATATTGAGCAACCGCTTAATACGCTTCTCTCTTATGCAAATATCTTTAATGCAGGTAAACACCGTGAAGTGGAACACATTCTTCTTGAAGAGCTCGCGCATCTGCACCACGGAAGCATGCACTCGTCTCGCAGTAACGGGATTGGCAATGTTGATCACTGGCACTGTGCTTGTTGCTAACAATTCTCTTCCATTCCCCGATATTAACTACGAAATGCCGTGTTACCATAAAGGATTGCTGTACGTCCCACGAGGGTTAATACTTTTTCAATGCAAGTACGGACGTCATGTAACATATTAAGATCGTTTTTTCATTAAAATTTGAGGTTGCAAAAATTTCCATCACTGACATCTGAAGAGTAATTGGCGAGCATACGTATACTTTCAATAAATTCTCATCAGGCCATTACATTTATATGGGAGGGGGTAAAGTGTAAAAGGTAACTTGTAGGTAAATTACGTTCAACGTTAGAAAAAAATTAGTCCAGGGTATAGAATAGGGGTTGGGGTAGTATCAAGCGGCTAATTAAGTGGTAATTTCGGAAAGAGGAGGCTCTGGGAAAAATGCTGGTAGCTAGGTGGCCGTTGGCCCTGCAAAGTTTGGGATGCAGCCGTGTCAATAACTTTTGCAGCAGCGAGAGTTTTGGTTCTTTTCTCAACTAATCCGGTCTTCCATGGGGAAGGTAAGGACAGGTTACCGAATCAGACCACTTCATGTGCATATACTCTTTTGCTTGCTCCTGTGGAGCAGGTTATATTGGTCACAGAAGACGGCTCCTACCCAAAAGAATAAAGGGACACCTCCCGCACAAGCTAAGGAAAGGTGAACTTAATACCACCAGTACCAGAATTCTAGCGCACATGGTGGATGCTGGACATCAGGTGGACCCCAACGAAGCCTCAAGGGTGATCTACAAGGTTTCACCAAGCTATCCTAAATCATTGGGTCAGCGCCTGCTGGCAACCGCCGAAGCAACTGCTATCCGGTTGAGGAAGCATATTTTGTGCGCGCAGAAGAACCTACTGCAAGCTCCAAGGTTAGAATGACGAACGACCACCTAGCTACCGGCATTTTTCCTGGAGGCTCCTCTCTCCCTTTCCCCTCTCCTCCCTAATTACCGCTTACTTAGCCGCTGGTTACTACTCCACCCCTCCCGTATCCCCTGGACTAATTTGCTTGTAAAGTTTTCAGTTTATTTTGTGAGGACAACAGGCAATGCCTTTGAAAACCCTATTTAGCACGTGTACAAGCACCTATAAAAATTTACCACTGCTATCATAATATTTTCAAACAGTGAGTAGCATTGTTTTTTACAATAAATGTCTGGTTTTTAGGGGTCAGACTTGGAGTAAGGTGATAAGCATTGTTTTGTACAATAAATGCCTGGTTTTTAGAGTTCAGACTTGGAGAGAGGAGAGGGGATGCATGTAATTATCCAAGCGTTGTTCGTACGTTGAAGCGTAATTTACCGACTATTTGCCTTTTACGCTTTACCCCCCTCGCATATAAATTTAATGGACTGCTGAAATTTTATTGAAGCTATATTTAAACCCATATATTTTCGGCTGTAGGCAGCTACCAGAATGTCTATTGTTTTCGTAAATCAATTTCTTATGTTCTACTGAATGTGGAATACTTAATCAGAACTTTCATCCATTTGGCAAAGAAGACTGCAAATTCACAAAAGAAATAAAAAAAAAGAATTCGCTCAAATATATTTCAGGGATTATGCCGGAGGGTTCATGCTACTTATACTGGCAGTACTCTTCTTCATGTGTTCCGCAATTTTGGTTGCTGTTAATTTCTATCTAAAGAGAGCAAGCAAGAGCAAACTGACTTAGCCGCGCTAAAATGTGAGTAATAATGTCAACAATGGTCTTTGCTGTTTTTATGTATGAAGCCTATTGCATGGTTTATACCTAGCACTTGTTTGCATTGTTTAAAGGAGCACGTTCAATGTATGCATACATGCATACATAACGACTTGTGTTTGTCTTTTCAAGGACCGACACCTATCCGCACGCTTTTCATTTGTTTTGGAATTATTCGTCATATGATTAGTCAACTCACTGTTTTTTCTTTTTTAGATAATTATGTGTAATTTACAATGATAAAATACATGTAAAAAGAGGAAGATGCGATCTCTGGAACGATAGTTTTATTCTGAGCTTTCGGCTCCACACGAGTTTTTATTGTCATAATAAATCAGAAGACAGCAAACGTCAGCTACGCAAAAATAGGGTTGGGGGGAGGGATGGCAATTATTGACTGGTCCCTGTACACGCTACGCTCATTCTCACGCTACCCTTTTCGTGTCTCCTACGCGCATCCCTGGAGTAACGGCGTGTGACCTTGATGTGGAGCATGCATGCTTGTAGGGGAACTGGACTGCGGTTTCTGGTCGGGGGTACAGATCGCAAAATAACAGGGCGGTATATCCAAGTGCCTGTTTATGGAGTTAGAACGTGACACCCAGGCCTCCAGAAGTGCTTGTACCGTCTTATTACTGGCCCGTGCCATTACTCATGTGGTCGGAAAGTCGAATTCATGGCCTTCTTCCAGAGTTTGGGTAGCGATCTGGAATAGTGGTTCACCTTTCCGCCGTGCGTGTTTATGCACCGTTATTTGCGAGTTAAGTCGTCGCCCGGTCTGTCCTGTATACTTGCATAACAGTCGCGGCTTCACAACTGATACATGAAACCAAACTGCTCACCTACACCCAGTGAGTCTTTGATTTGCATGAATCGTGCAAGCATGGTAGGCACCGCGCGATGAGCAAATACCACGTCGAGCTCTGCACTGATAGGCTCTATTGCTTCTGACAAGTGTTTGATGTAGGGCAGTGGGTGCCAGCGCATTGATTGTCCCTTCTCGTTTTCTCCACGTGGGCGCGTTCTGAGGCAGCGGCTGATAAACCTATTCGGGTGTTTAATCCTGGCCCGTTGGTACCGAAGATGTCGTAGATCTTGAACTGTTCCCTTCGGTTCAATACAGTGGATCTTCGCCCTCTGATACAGTGCTCGTTTAGCCAAGTTTATGCATTATTGGGTTGCTGATATGGAAGCTGAGCGCCTGGGTTGTGTCACTTGCCTTTCTATAAACCGTGGTGCTGAATTTCCCGTTGGGTCTGCGCGCGACAAAGACATCCAAGAACGGTTTTTGCTTGGCAATTCCTTTTTCCTTTGTAGATTGGACGGCTGGGAAGATACCATTAAGCAGGTTTTGAAAGTCTGCTAGCCTGCTTGATTATAACAAAAGTGTCGTCCACATATCAGCATCAGAATGCAGGCTCAAACTAGTCAAAGACAACTTTTCCAGCTCCAATAGTAGCGATTATTCGAGTCCCAGGAAGCAGTTCAGAAGACGAAGATGCGATCACTGGAACAAGAGTTTTATTTGCCTGACGTTTCGGATTCCGTCGGGAATCCTTAGTCATAGGTAATCGTACACAGGTCTGAGACATGCGCAGATCTGAGAGACCAGTTCTGCGATGAGACTGGAAATTGGGGATCATATAGGCGTCTCTTTGGTCTGTTCGTATGTTAGACCATTAAATGTGAAAAATATTTGGCGGAATACAAAGAGTCGTATGAGATGGTCAATTTTTAGAGAAGCCCTTGATTCATCGTAAATCTCTTCGATTAGTTTGCGTAGGACTTCGCACACCACGTACGGAGGAATACACGTAAATAATGAAAAGAAATCAAAAGATACCATGTTTTGATCCATTTGAACCATTCTATGCGGGCTAGTGGCTAGAAATTTGAACGCCGAGTTAATTGCAGTCGTCAAACCCTCTCGGAGAAAGTAACGATTTCTCGACAGACTTTCAGATAGGTTGTAAGTAGGACCGCATTTCTAAGTCAAGATTGGCCGGAGAGCGACGTTGAGCTTCTGGATTTCGGGCAATCCGTTAACTCGAAACAGTGCTATGCCAGTTGGTTTGACTTGTCACCATTCGTCTTGCGATATCACGCTGCTGCGTCGAAGTCGGTTCAGCAGACTAGTTAGCTGGCTGATCAGCGATTTAGTCAGTGATGAAGGCGTGGATTTGCAGGCTTGTTGGTCGTCGAGGAGGGTTTGCGCTTTTGTGATGTAATTGCTACGGTTGATCACGACCGTTGCTCCTCCCTTGTCGGCCCGGAGCGCGATTGTGTATCTGTTTATTTTAAGCCTCTTCTTTCGCTGGTGGCATGCTATTGATTGGCATTTTCGTACTTAATAGGGAGGTTACTTTCCGGTGCACTTTGTGCTTCACGTCGTCGGTTACATTGGTTCGCACTAGTATGGCTTCCAATGCCGCGATAAATTTGGCTGGGTAAGCATCTACCCTATTAAAGTTGGTTTCATGACTGAGCACATATTGTTCTTTTTCCGTCAACTACCCAGACGATAGGTTGCTTACCATACATTGGTCTGTTTTCGAATCTGGTTTCAATTTTCCAGACTTCTGGTCAAAGCTCTTGCGCTTTTGTTCCTACCGCGCTTTTGCCAGAGTCTGTTTCGTTCTTTCGAGGGCATCGTCACCTGGTACACCAACTCGTGGCATGCTTTTTTCCTTCCTCTGTTCAATATCAGACCGGTATCTGTGAAAGCGTAGTTAGCAGTCGTGGATCAATACACATGCCATTTGCCTGCAAAAATATTGCATTACATTTCTGGACAATTCAGTATTCACCAGTGTTTTGTACAATAGGCTGTTCGTTGCCACTCCTCCACGAACGCGTTGGTGTAGGATTTTTAGCTGCTCATAGGTTGCTGCTTTCCGGGTGCAGAATACCTCCCAGCTTCGAGCTGTACGAAACACATCACGCCCGAATAGAAGCGAATATGCATGACCCAGATTCTCATTGTTAAGAAGAGGAAGACGCAATGTCTTTAACAATAGTTTTAATCTGAGCGTTCGGCTCCGCAAGAGAAGCCATCGTCAGAGAAAATGAAAAAAACAGAACGCGTCAGTTTCGCATAACTGCGGTTGGTGGGGGAGGGGGGATGGGCGGCAATTACTGCTTGGTCCCTGTTCATGCCACGCCCATTCTCACGCAACCTTATCACGTCTCCTTCGCGCATCCTTGGAGAAACGGTGTGTGACCTTGACGTTGCAGCCTGCCTATAAAAACAATGTTCACCTTTACCAAAATTTGGTCACATTAATAAAATAATTTTACATCTTATGACCGTTATCGTTTTTAAAGTTCTCATTTAATAAACCGTGTTTTATGAAGTGACATATACCTAACATTTTAAGACTAAGCTGCAAGGGATGGGAAACTTCACATGCCTCACCAAGCGTCGCGACACCTAGTGATTACTGGTTCAGGCGGGTAGTCAACTGCATATCGGAAACGGCAATAATGAATATCGGTGCTTAATTGTCCGTTAGTGAATAACACTCCCCTCGATTTGAAAAAACCACAGACACTGACATTAGCGCCATCAAAGTAGGCTGTCCGGAACCAGTATATATGCATTGATAAGTAAGGACAATCTTCTGTAAGGATTTAAAGAAACCCAAGGACAAGATCAGTGCTTGCAAAGTCACCTATTTTAAACTACAGGCCTTGAGCAAATTTTCACTCAATGTTATTGTTAGATGTAGTTTTTAAAGGGTTCATGCTTTGCGCTAAAGCTGTGAGTATTGTTAGGTTTGACGCTAGAAGGATCACATGAGATAATTAAACCCAGCACTTGTTCAAGTGTCAGGGACCATGATTTCACTTTTTATCTTGAAGTTATAATTTGCGGTTCACAGCTGAAGTTAAGCGGTGTCAATACTCTAGAAGAAAGAGACGAGGAAGGCTTTTGTCTTATAACTTTTGTCTTAGTTTAACCCAATTATATCGACATTGAATTTTGATATTCCGCCGTCCCATTCGCTCAGACGTAATCGATTTAAAAAATCTCAAATCAAGTAGATTAATCACAGTTGCATTAAGTTGACGTCTGTGAAATTACCAAATTCAGGCATGTGTATTGCATGTATTGCTCAAACAAATGACTGTAGATTTAAATGGATAATTACTGTTTTACGAAATGGTAATATATGTTACACTCAAGTTAAATGCGTTTAACATCGTGGACACCATTAGTTTTTGTGCATTTCGAGGAAGGAATGGTTGATTGGTATTTCAGCGGCACACTGTCCACAATTTCTTTTCGAAATAATTCGTCAGTTATAAAGTATTTACACCGGCGTTGTAACGACGTTATGCTGTGGCATAACCTTCTGATTCCGCCATTTTCAGTATCAAAGTAAGGGCATAACAAATGTACGTAAAACCGTGAGCCACCTGATGATTGCTTTTTGTATGCGAAATCCCAGCTTGCCGTCTCGAGTGGCAGTGTAGGAGTCTGTCACGGACTTTGCCTTTGCCTTGCCAGAGCTTACACCCGTGATTTGTCATTTACCCCACATATTATCGACCCGCTGGTGCCTGAACTCATAGGCAATCGATAATTCAACCTCGTCTAATTGGCGACTGATTTTTAATTACGCTTCCACGGCCCGGCAGGCAAGGATTGGCTGCAGCAAACGCGGCTGGTCTTATATACCGTGGGCTTAATAGCTAGTGACTACTGTAGTGATTTTTTGGGGTTTGATACACGTTTAATGTGCATTATGGCTGTATAAGCAGACGTAATTATCGATTATTTGCACATTTGTTGTCACCTTTAAATACTTACATTTAATTGTATGTCTAATGCCTCTATAAGAGTTTGCAACATAAATATTTATAACGGGTCCGACATAATACCATATCGATGTACGTGTTTGCTTCCAAAGAAAAGTTTATGGATGTAAGCCGATGTTAGTAAACGGCAGATGTACAGGAGTCACCGAAGACTACGCAATTTTCATTACTTTGTATCAGCTTCATCATATCTCGAATACCAGTGTAAATGCATTGGGCATGTAAGGTTCTTAAAAAAACTATAGGACTAACTAAGTGTTTGTAAAGAAAAATTAAATTTTCTTCATTTTCCCATGGTTCTCGTGACATAAAAACGAGCCATAAATTAAAACAATAAATTTAGATATTGTATCAAATTGAAAACTTGAAGCAACCACATTCTATATAAAGGAAGAACGTTTCTTAAGTCTATATATCCTGTAAACTTTACTTTTAGCAGATAAGTACTCATTGAATGTCATGAAAAAAATGCGTCATAATTTTTCTTGTTTTTAACTGTCTTCATTGATAAATTTATAAATTCTGAGTATGTTCGACGTTAACACCAAAACCTTTTGAGACAAGTGACACCCACTAACACAGAATGACTATCCTGACGACTGACATGTAGTTCAGATAAATACTGACCTTTCTGATCATATAGAAAAACTTGTTGTTTTTTATGCTAGTAGTATTCCGGCAAGGCGGAAGGCAATCCTAGAATAGGTAGTTCTGGCTAATGGCCGTCATCAGCTAGGAGTAGCCGAACTCTAATTTATCCGCCGAAATTGCTGTCACACTTGAGCTTCGAAATCGCGTCTCGCGGGCCAGGACCAAACGTCCTAACCATTGAGCCATCAAGTTCGCTGTCCTGTCGGTTATGACAACTTACGCATCCAAACAAGCAAAAAACTGTTATTGTTTATGCATATATACAAAGTCAGTAAATATTCATTATTTAAACATGTATTATTTGATGGTCGATATGATTTGCTCACCAGTCAGCATTCTATATAGCGTTTAGGCTGTAATATAAGTTGACTGCTAAAAAGTTATAAAGTCGCACAAATCCAGTTGGACGTCCTATCTCACACTTTTTGAGATTCTAAATCTTTTGATAGGAACTTAGTATTTTGCCGATTGAATTACCTGAATAGATGTCATACATGTACCGCTCAAATCATTTCAGGGATTTGAGGGTTGATGTTTATTAAATCAAAAAGCCAGAAGCATCCAAACTCTTATTTACGTAGTTGTCATATACTTTGTTTAACAAATCGAAATATGCTTTCATATTTTAATCAAAAGGGCACAAGTAAGAATATAAGTTCGCTTATTAATATTGTTTTCTTCGATTGTGTTTCTGAACCGTTAATTCTAGCAGGTAAATTCTTAGGTTGGTAATTTCTAATTAAACTGTTAAGTAACAAGAACAACTTTTGGAAACTTTGCCAAGAAGCAATGCTTGCGTAATTTACGTGTATGCACGGTACATCATGTGTTTCGCGCCTAAAAGCACGTCAGAATATATATGCGCGTAAAGGTATGCATATGTCGGCTAGTATGAAATACATACGTGGAAGAACGCCAAAAATGTGTTCATGCCGACTAAGGAATTTGAGTTTTGTTTTTCCAAATGTTCCTTCGTAAGTAGTTTGCAGTTGCTACGTGAATAGTCCATTCAGGACGGAAGTGTACTAATAAAATTTCGTGAAAAAATCCAGCAATCTGTGGGAGACTTCCTTTTATGCGTGTCTATGTGACATGTGATTGCAGTGGTAGTGCAATCGATTCTGTTTCCAATTCCTAACAGTTTTTGTATCAGACGGTCATTTGCGTAAAAAAAAACAATCTATACAGTATAAAAACTTTAACAGTTTTGTATCTATCCAACTGAAATATAATCTGATCCGATGCTTAACGCAAAGAGCCAGGAATGTCTGTTCAGCAGACACTATTGAAATGGAGCTCCAAAAAGTCTAGTGCCTGCTTCGGGCGAACAGGTATCCAGACAGATTTATCATGAAGAATATGATGGAGAAAGAACCGAAGCCTTTTACACCAACTGAAGAAAAGAAGACCTTATTCCTTAATGTTCACTTTCTAGGCGACGCAGCAAGTAAGCTTCTCAGCAGACGTCTTAAACAAGCCGTAGGAAAAATCTTCCCAGCGGCGAACGTTCGAGTGTTATTCTCAACGAACCCGGTCCTGCCCGGCGAAGGTAAAGATAGGCTGCCAACTCAGACCTCCTCCATGTGCATATACTCATTCACTTGCTCCTGTGAAGCAAGTTATATCGGTTGCACGAGTTTGCGCCTATCAAAACGAATACGGGAGCACCTCACGGCATGGCTGGCCAAAGGCGAAGTCATAAGCATCAATAGCTCAACCCTTGCCAACATGGTTGACTCCGGACATCGTGTGGACCCCAGCGAAGCCTTTAAGGTAATTTACAAGGTCTCGCCAAACTACCCATAGCCCCTGGGTCTGCGTTTTCTGGCAACAGCAGGAGCAACCACGATCCGATTGAAGAAGCCGGTACTTTGCGCGCAGAAGAACTTCTTATAGGCCCCGTGCTTGGTTTGGCCAACAGTTACGTAACAACCTGCATCTTTTCGTGCTTGCTACCGCGTTACCCCCCCACACCTTCATCCCACCAACCCCTCTCCAGACTCAACAAATCCTCATATGCTGATTACCACCAACCCCACACCCCACACCCCCTCCCTCAACTCCATGACTTATGTGCATTTTTGATAACTTGATTATCAGCATGTTAATTCGCACCCCTTCCTATATAATTGTAACGGCCCGATGAGAATTTATCGAACGCTACATATGCTCGCCAAATATTCTTCTAAATTCTCTGATGGGAATTTTCGCAACTTTAATGGAAATGGGAATTTTACATCCTCTTGGTAGAATATACCGAAAAAGTTGGAAAGTCGGACTCACAAAAATGTAAAGGCAATTTTTATTATAAGTCGACAGGATTAAGAGCCTCTTAATTCAGTCCTGCCTCCAACATATTGTCTAATGAGCCTATTTCTTATATTCAAGGCACAACACAGGCAATTTTTTATAAGTTTACTCTGTTTTGTGTTCTCTGAACATACAGTATGGCAAATTTTGCATGCAAATTTCATGACGAAATTTAACTTGGTAGTTCAGCATATGTCTGCATTGGTTATTTTGGTCAACTGAGTGGATTTAGTAATAAGAAAGGCTTTGGTTTGGAAAACTGCCATCTTCGTTAAAGTTATGGAGCGAAAAGGGCACTAATTTTGACAAAAGCATGAGTTAGTCTTGATTGAACAATTTTCCTATGGTATAAGGCAGGACAGAGCCCAACGTTTTACTAATATGCATTGTGCTGCGGAGGAATTCCAGAATAAGTAAAAAAGGTGGAATAATACTTCCTTTTAGAAGAAGAAAATTTTGTGCGAAGCGAAGCCAAGTTTAAGAAATTTCATTTATTTTCAGAACCAAGCAAGAATTGAAGTTTTAATAATTATGTTTAACTATCCTATGAAGATTTTTTGCATAAAGCACAGTAACCAAAATTTTGTGAAAAACTTTGTTTTATCACAAAGCTTTTCTTCTATATAAGCAAACATTCCAATATACGTTACCGTGGTGATGTCAAGGAGGCCTTATTTACTGTAAGTCAGATAAAAATATACTGTTATAAACTACACGTTCCACGTTCTTATATGTTATTAAAAAAACGGAACAGGCAGAAGAATAAGAAGTATTTTAAGAAATGGCCATACTAAAGGCCTGTCTTTTTGCATTCGCAAGCTTATAACAGATCGTGGAATTAATCCACTTATGCGGAAAATTGTCCGTTATAAAATGAAAAGTATGCCTGTTCATCTATACTCAAATTGAATCGTTTATCTTCGGGTTAATTAAAGACATTTTCAAAAGTCTCCAATTTCCTGAGACAATACTTTGGAAAAAGTTAAAATACACAGAAATCCCTCAGCTATATATCCAATTGAAGCACTTTAAAACAGGTAACGTAGGATGTTTTATGTATGTATTATTGTAACGGCCCGATACGAAGTTATCGAAAGATATGTATGCTCGCAAAATACTCTTGTGAATTCTCTGATGGGAATTTTCACAACTTTAAAGAATAAAAACGCAAACACGTGCCTTGTTAAGCAAGTTATCTGGTTTTTCTTAAATATCTCCTGTCTAGGAAAGCAGGTTGCGGTTTGAAGTGACAGAATGAACGCGATCTACTGCGAGAGGGGAGAATTGCCCCCCCTTATGTTTCACTGTTTTATATCACTAAAGATCACGTAAAATTTTCAAAAGGAGAAAGTGGATAAAGGTATGTCAATGAGTGCTTACCTGTGAATTCACGATTGCAAACACATTTTATGATATGCTCTATATTTGCTAGTCAATTGCAAACATATTGTGGAATAAGAGTGAACAGTCGCTACTTTAAATGTAAGCATTACGTCTATGGAGCATTTAGTGAAAGGCGACGCTAAAGTCTGCTAATTGACATTCCGGACCTCCCTTTTTTGAATTCGTAGTCATGTTTTGAAGGAGCTGTGCGCTTACTGTTTATATTACGCAATAAATGAACAGGGGATACAATGCACTATAAATGAACACCCGAAATCTGTAAAAAATCTCATCCGTATAATTTTTAAACGGAAGTGTACCTTTAATAAGCATACAATTTAAATGAGGCATAATTAGATACCGGGCGAAAAAAAACATGGTATTTTCATGCATGTTTTCCAAACAAATATAGTTCAGAATATAAAGATACTCAACATCAATGGAAAAAACATACTTCATAAGTAACTTCTTTGTATAGCACAAACGATTTCTGAGCGGTCAGGAAGATGCCCATTAAAAAGCCGGCATCCTGATGTGACCAAAATATATTGAGATTAGCTGTACCATCTACTGTGTATTAATTTAGGCTGAAAATATCGTAATCAAGGTATTGACCAAACCCGATAAATGACAGACGTATTCCGGGGAATAAGTCAGATTGCTATAACCAATGGGGGAATGCCCCCTCAAAACGCATACGCTAACATGACTATGCCATCAGAAACCTTTGTAGACAAGGCAGTCTCTCTCACTTGACCATGCAGAAAATGGAAATCAGACATACATTTGCATGTGAGAACAAACACTTTTTTCCCTGACAAATCGGAAATAGTCGTTGAATCCCGAATGCATCCGCTTGAAGCGTAACAAGCCACCTAACACAAGACATATGCTACACGTCTACAGTGATGTAAGGACAGTGCTAGTTTTCGTAGTCATTTCGTGACGCACTACACCGGTTAAAAAGCACCAAGGGAGCACTTGCAAACGAAGGTTATTGCAACGTCGCGGCGCGTTTCATGTCAGAGAACGTGTCACGTCAAAATGCAAATAGTTAGGTGTAAGCTCGCTCACAGTGGGATATTTTCAGAAAAACCTGACTAACTTAACACCATTCTGGTTGGTCTATTAGCATAACTGATTTGCATTCCGGATAAGTGCTCTTTTGAGAAAAGAGGAACATATAAATAATGTCACGGGCGTGTAGGCACTTATTGGTCGACTTTGCATGTAGGCACGCATTACCAGCTGATGTTTATATACTTTCAAATATAAAGTATAACTTTTGTAATCTTTGTAAATTTTATAACTCTCCCTCCTACGTATTCACTCTGTAGCATAATGTATAACTACACTTTCTAATTTTTTCGTTAAAATGCCGCTGTTTTAATTAAAATTAATGATCTCTGATCGCTTGACCGACCTACACAGAGTAGGCTTGCTTCTTATTGTTTGTTTGACAATGTTTTATATGCAGATACGTAAACAAACGAGCACTAAATGAAATAAATGCCACTGAGAGGCGTATTGACACCTGCACGGTAGAACAGCCTCACCATAACGGGAAGGATAGAAGTCAAATAGTATCAAGTAGTTAAACATATTGGACTACGATTAGCTTCCTTTAAACTGCAATTATTTTTTTCTTAAAGTATTACTGCATCGGGAAGTTTTGTTTTCTCCATAAATTTAAATAATGCTTGGCCTTGCTTAGAAAAGCCTTTAAATTGATGCTCATCTTAAGGGGGATATAAAAAATGATTTTGAATTTATATTTGCCAATACAAGCGAACATCCGTGTCCCAGGAAGCAATTGAGAAGAAGAAGACTCGATCGCTGGGACAATATGTTTATTTGCCTGACGTTTCGATATCCGTCGCGGATTCGTCATCAGAGACATGAGTAGCAGAAAGGTCAAGTATGCACAGACTTTTGCAGTATTTATAAGACACAGCCATTACTGCAAGCATACAGCGACAATTAACGTTAATTGCCTTCCTGTGCGTGGACTGCCTGTTGGTCGGCACGCGGGCTCTGACCTGTTGAACTTTCGTCACGGTCGGTGAGCTCGGGCATGATGATTGCTCGGCCGTCTGGCTCCCCGGTGTTGCCGTACGATGAGGCGGTGGCCTGCCAGTTCCTCAAGTGGCGGCTTGCTTTGGCCAAATTGAATCTTAGGATTGAATATTGATTGGGCAACTCGTTGCACTTGTTGATGGATTGGGGGCCCGTGAACCATGAATCACCCGATTGTCACATCTTGCGAGAATTTCGGCCTCATCAAATTTGAAGGTGTGGCCGGGTCTCGTCAAATGAGCCGCAACTTGAAAATTGGCATCATTTCGCCGCACTGCAGCTACGTGCTTGGCATTTCGCGTCCTGAGAAGTCTGACAGTTTCTCCGACATAGTTGCTTTGACCGCAAATGCACCAGATCCTGAAGACGACCCCAAATATTTCTTGCCATGGCAGTGGGTCTTTTGGCTTCATTATCTGACGCCATTTGGTCGCCTCCGGCCTGTGTACGACTCCAACTCCATGTGGTGCGAGAAGGAGGCCGACTGCTTCCGATACGTTTTTTGACATATGGGATCGAACGCCAAATCTTGGGGTCGGTGCACTTTTGTTGGCCAGCTCGTTTGCGCAAGCACCGGTTGACGAAGTTGGTCATATTATTTTTGTGCGCAACAAGTATGTTATGTTCGCGGAGAAAATAGACACATTTACGACAAAAGAAGCGTCCACTACAGACCTTGGATATTCGTATTCCTTGAAATGGGTACACAGTTCTATGCCAGGATATTACACTAAAAAAGCGCAGTAAATAGACACTGTCCCTCCGGAGCGACGTGGATCACGAATGAAAATACCGATGAATTTACAAATCTACTATTGTCTTCAAGATTAAGAAACCTTATATTTTATGGTATTCGTTATGTTTGTGTTTTCTCAGATTGCCATTGCCATAAATAACTTGCGCTTGTTTTTACTTTATATCTAGACCCAGCAAAAATGGATTTTGCCGCAGTAATGCTAATTCTGTTAGCTGTTATCTTGTTAATTGTGACCGTCATTCTGGCTGTCTACACGTACCACATTAGGAGAAAAATGAAAAACGGGCTTACTGCAAAGGCGGAAGAAGGGATTGCAAATGAACAAGTAAGACATTGTGTTCATTTCAGCAACGTTTATAGCAACAACCTGATTCTATGTTATGCATCTTTATACACCAAAAATGTCATGCATAATGAATTGTCATTCTTTGTTCTGCAGGACACGTCATCCTACAAAGGAACACTTAGTCCAGCATCTTCGTCGGACTTTTCTCACTGAGCTTCATATATGGCATTATTTTTTAATGATAATTTTTGTACTGAAATGCGCAACTTAGTATATAAACTGATTTCTATGTTTACTCTTCAATATTTCCTGATGGTTGAAGTTTTTATATTAGATTATCCAAAATGTTAGCAGTCCTGTAGTCACATAGTTTTAGTTGAAACAGCACTCTGGATAAATCCTCATTGGGCTATTACATTTAAATGGGGAAATCGGCGAAAAGAAAACACACGGACATACATTTAATCAAGGCATGCAAATTGGTGAGAGGTATTTGGATGGATGTATATAGATAATAATATGCGGATATTAACGCGACAAAGACGTTTTGCAGAAGTCGGACTAGATGGAGGGGAAGGACAGTTGTGCTTTTTGTTACTAGGGATAATACAGATCTAGGAAAAATGGACCGTTAAGCGGCAGCTTAAACCTCAACCTGGCGTGTTCAGTGGAGTCCACATAATTTTTGAAAGCTGTCATTTGGGCGAGAATGCCACGTTTTGTTAGCCACGTATCACCTTTACTTAGCAATGTTAGGAGATGCCCTGTATTAGGTAGGATAAGCACTGACCGCTGTGACAGATTTGGCCAGCTCTAAAAAAGCCAGGAAAGGAGCAGATATACGTGAAGGTGGACTGAGCTTACAATATGCCGTGCAGTGGATAATTTCGGTTGCGCTTCTCTCTACGCAGAATGTATAATAATTCACGCTATGAACCGTTCCTTTTTTAAACCTTCACGCTAATAATGTGTACCCAGCAAATGCAAAAAGCCCTTTACGTTTAGCAGTGGACTTTACTGGAAGCGTGAAAAATGCTTACTTGTGTATACTGTCGGCTGAGCTCTTCGGGTAAAAAGTTAAAGCGTCTGCTTAACAGGTACCTCACCGTCTCACAGTTTTACGAAGTCCTACGCACGTTAAGTATTTCTCAGTTTCAGTGCCCGCTTTTTGGTTTGCTTTGGTGGCGCACCACACAGTGTAAGGGTCCGCGTAATAGACAGAAGTTTACCGCCTTTGCGCAGTCTATGTTAATTAAGCATACAACATAGGCACACAAATGAGATGACCCATCTGCAGACGCATGTATTTCGACTTAACATACAAAACGCAGAGTTTGTTCCCGTACCCTGTGGAATTTGCAATCTTCTGAGGAACATCCGTGAGTTTGTGGTAAATATTTTGTTGGCTAACCATGGGCATTATTTCGGACGCTGGTTTGCCGGCGTTTCATGCAGGTTCGCGAATTGCTACCTCATATGCATCGTCGCATTAAAATGTATACGTTTTGAGTTATAATGCACCTAAAGTCAGCCTTCAATAATTTTGTAAACCGCTTATAGTGCTGATATTTCCTTATGCTTCTCAGGTTATCCACTTGTGCAATAAAATTAAAGAAACGATGTTAGTAGCTCAATCTCACAAACATGTCGTGCCTTCAATATAGATATTTTTAGGAAGCCATTCTGGCTAATTATGTTTTCGCACTCGTACTTTCCTGTGAATAAGCTTACAAGCTCGGGAAGCCCGCAGGTTTCTGACAAGCGACTGGATTTCCATGACATGTTGAAAGGTGAATGTGCCCTTTTTTAAACAGAGGTGACGTAGCACCTAGATGGCTAATATGACGTACCGGCAAAGACAAAAAATTGAGTGGCCACTCCTGAAATAATTGATCTTACCTACCACTGATAACCAATCCGATGAACCTATCACTCGAGATTAAAACTTTAAAGTTTTTTGTAAATTTTCGAGATGGTTTTCGGCTAATCGAACGAACCAACAGTTATTGCTGCTACAGTGGTATTTAAGGATAAAAACAGTATGGCAGATCACATTGAACAAAATATTAATGGGGTGAGCGTCAGCGATGATACAAACTGCCTGGCATCTAATGTGCGAGTTCATGTGTCGCAAGATCATAATGGAGGGAGGTTTAGGTAGAAATATGTATATCCACTGGCAAATGGCAAGCGCGTTTGTATCGTGAGCCCTCTGTTGGATGTATTAACCTCTACGGTCGAATGTGATGGAAGTCCGAAGCATTTTAATAAAGCGAATTCTATTTCTAAAATTCCCGACGAAATTCACCCGTTTGAAGACATCTACATAACGTAAAGTTTGATCATGCTTAAACGTTAAGTAAATTTCAGTTATGATAAGCAAACATCGCAGGGGTTTCGCATAGCAACACTTATAAAAGCGTGCTCAATTTAAAAGAAGGAGCTCCATAAGACCCTTTTTCTTCTTCTTCTTCTTATTCTTCTTCGATAAGTTAGCTTTAACTTCGTCTAGTTAGCAACGGAGGTTTGAAGTCCTAGAACACCTAGGACAACTGCAATTCACCTATGTGGGACTTTCCTTAAATGTCGAACATATATTAAAATATGTACTGACGATAGGTAGATTATCATTATTAAGGGATTCTGCTAGGTTTTACTTCACTCTGCTGACTTTAGCGATGGGCGTTATCGAATTTTATGGGTGCGGAAATCGGGTAAAAGCCAAATGTAGTCATAGGAAGGTAGAAAATGTCAGCTCAGCTTCCAAACACTCAAACAGTTCCATCTCGATCGACGCATTTTGGTTCAAAGTCAACGCTCCCTAGACTACTACCATATAACGCGCATCTTTCTGAATATATTGTGCCAGATATACAGATAAACTTTCCTCTGGAATTACATTTCCAAAGTTCCAGCGTAAAACGTAATCATTCCACTATGAATAAAACTGTCTGTCATCGTGAAAACAAAACAACCTATTAAAAGTCAAAGAATTCGAGATTTCCAATTGCAAAGATCTGCAAACAGCGATCACTTCCCCATCCAACGATAGTGATTTTGCGCCTTAGGTGAAGACAAAACAGTGAGTGTAACAGCCATCGAAAAATAAGAACTACCTTCGGTCTAGGTAAGAGTATCAAATTACCTTTCTAGTACCATATGGGTTACACATGTTGGCCCACACAACAAGGCGTGGCAAATACGATATAATCTGAAATTAAATAGTAAAAGCGGAAAATAGACCAATAATTGGAAACGAATAACATAATATGAACAAGCAAGAACAAGCAATCAAAAAATAATTCTATACACGAATATAATTTCATAAAAGAAGAAAGGAGAATGTAGTGGATCGATTAATGACCCCCCATCTCATGAATGATGGTTCATTGGTGGGGACTCGTTTCCCATCATCACCTAGACCTATTTAATCATGTTGCATTCACTACTGAAGGCTCTTAGCCACGACCTGCCACTATTGTGTCATGTGCTAGCTGCTTGATTTACTTAAGTTCGGAAATATTGTGATTAACTATATTAAAGATGATGATGCTGACAGATTGCTGGAGTAATCACCCGTTGACTGTTACGTAGGCCAGCATTCCGTGAAAATATTTATCAAGGTGTGAATGGTTGCGCGATGATTGATCTGTTAATTATGATTTTCCATAAAGAATCATCTGCTGCCAATCCACATAGTTCTGTCTAAGCAGCGTTTTACGGAATACACTGTAATGCGAGAAGTTAAGAGCGTGTCGAATCAAGAACCCGGTGGGCAAGAAGGCGAAGGCCCACTTCACTTCATCAGCAAACATAAACTTAAGACAGTTCAACTCTTGTTCAATGTCCTACTGTAATGACTAAAAGAATCCGCTATTTCGTGCAGGTATTCATAGTGGAAACAGCCTGATTGAATGACCAGGTCCTGAAGACCTAAACTGCGAGGATCAATGTGGGTGCTTTACTGAAAATGTACCATTTTTAATCAAAAGCTGAAGTCTGCGCATGAGGTATATTGGGCTAATATGCATGCAATATGCTTTATGAGCACTTCGTTGCGAATGCATCGCTGCTGATATCAACGGCCCCCTTACTAAGTTTCTCGGTGTATACGCGTAGTTTAAGACAATGCGCTGAAAGTTCCCCTTACAGTCTTTGTTATACACAGAATAAAAATAATACCCCCTGGAGGTGCATAGTCTGTGCACATATATCCGAACAAGTGTGCTTTTACGCCTGTACAATATATTCTTATGGTCATCTGTACCACTGATTTCATGGACTTCTATCGGCAAGTGTTAAGGCTAGGAAGGTTAACCCTTATGACTGCGATCTTCTAGGCCTGGTTCTTTAGGAGAGGAGACAGAAATATTGAGAACAGTATTGAGTTTACAAGAGTTATGAGAAGTCCTGACTGCCGGAGTGCACGCGTAGCCGCCAGGTGAGATAGGTCCCAATCGAGCGGCTACCGCTGGGAGCAACCTTTGAGGTCATTGCTTGGACCGATTGGGGGCGCGGGCGCGTCAGTACATTAGTCGCCAATGACAAAGTGACGTTCATTATGAAATTTGTCCTGGCATTTTAGCGTATATTTAGCAACACTATTTTGATTTATTTAGTTTATTGAATTCTGCGAAAGCCTTTTACTTAAATAAATCGTCATTTGAGTTAGGTTTATAAAGATAAATGGCCATTAATTTTGGGGAGGTTGGGAGCAGTCTCATATCGAAGAAATGTCCTATGCTGTAACGAAACAGAGAACCATATTGAAAGTTCATGTTGATAATAATAAGAAAGGACTCCAAAGTCAGTGAAAAATGTGTAAAAGATACCCCTTCTGAACTGGAAAAGTTTTTCAAAAATTGTTTAGATTCAAGTGGAACCAAGTTGAAGGAATCACTTTCTTTGCATTTGCATTGTAGATTTGTTTTAAAAAAAGTGTGCAAAGCTATTCTGCGAAGGTTTTTGCACAAAATTCCGTAAATGAAGCGTTTTTTTGAATGCATAAATAATTCGCTTTTTTACCCTGACACAAAAACAAAATATCAAACATACTTTTGCAAAAAGAAGACAACTAAGGTCTAATTGAACTGAAGTTGTGTATAAATATAGTTTTTGTGTAATTTACGTTCACCCTTGGCGTTTTTTAGAAACGGAACAGACAGGAGCGAAATAGGTTGCTCAAAAATAGCAATGTATACGGCCAGTTTTTTTGTGTCAGCACTATTATATTAGAAAGTGGAATTAATCCACTCATGCGAAAAATAATCCATTATAAAGAGCAAGGAAAGTTCTTTAATCTCCAATCAAATTGAATCTTTTATCTTCAGGAAACTTAAATAAATTCACAAAATTCGCAAATTTCATTATGATATTACGTTGGAAAAAGTTAATTTTTCAAGAATTCTTTAGTTGAATATCTAATCAAAGCACTTTCTAAAAGGTTACCTTTTATAGGAAGTTTTTTATTAATCGTAGGAATAGTAGTTTCAAAACTCCACTGTGGGCAAGATTTACCCTCGAAAAGGTGTTTCGCTGTTTTGAGACATTTCTGTTTATTAAAAACGTACCATATTCATTAAAACTACTATTGAAAAACATTTTATTTCGGTAAATGCTTTTTATATTTATCTTATTGAAAAGGTTTTGTTGTAAACGTCGAACAGATGCAGAATTTATAAATTTATCAATGAAGACAGTAAAAACAAGAAAAAATATTGACAATTTTTTGATGACATTCAATTAATACTTATCCAGTAAGAGTTCAGTTAATATAATATCTTAACTAAAGAAAAGTTCTTGCTAAATAGAGAAATCGGTTGCTTCAAGTTCTCAATTTAACACAATATCTGAATTTATTGTTCAAATTTAAAATTATTTTTTTACGCCTCAAAAACCGCCAGATTATCAAGAAAATTTTTAGTTTTCTGTACAAACACTTAATAATTCCTTGACTTCAGTTAAGTATTCAATATGCTTCATGCAGTTTATTATTATTTCTGAAACTTCCTTAATGCATTCACACTGGTATTCGAGTCATGATCAAATTTATACAAAGTTATGAAAATTGCATGGCCTTTGGTGGCTACTGTAGGTCGCGCATCAGTGTGCATTACAGTGGCTACGACCTTGAGGTCTGTCCATAGAGATTGAGGTCACACTACTGTGGATTGAGGCCAGAATGGGGAGACATGATGCATTCGTCCGCTTCCAGTATAGGTCGCTCGTCAGGTTGCCTGGCCTAAGCACGCAATCAGCAGCAGTGAGGCGCGGTAAGTCAACGATCACGGATTCCAACAGTGGCGCTAACACCCACTACACTTATGATCGTGCTGCGAAAACAAAAAAAAAGAAAAAAATTGACATTTTGCTCACCTATTATATCAGTCAATTTAAAATGTTTGTACAATTTATATTGATAAAGTGAGATACTAGCCAACCTGTTTATTCCTAATTCCTTTCGTTGTTTTCGGTTTTCTTTAACAGCATTAATTTACTTCGCAAGAAGGCATTTTGCTTTGTACCATTAAAATAATATAACATCATTCTTATTTGACTATTAGATGAAGGGACGCGTTCAGCGCGAATATCCCCTGCGTCGAAATCAAACTGCACGCTCTTGTCACAAATCCATAGAATCGCATGGAAATAAATTTCGTAATTGGATAAACTCCGTGGATTTTCTGAATAAAAACTGTATACTGAAATAGTGTCTTCAAAAGCTTTTATGCTTGTTTCTTAATGGTCGATCATAATTATTGGGCAGTTGATTTAGCAACGTGGGTTTCGTGATAAGCTTCCACAGTGGACAATTTGTCTACAAATCAGCTATGTCACTATTTCTACTGCTATCCGGTTATAACACACAAACACATAATACCAACAAGTGACCCCATAAAACTGCGAAAAAAACCCCTTTGTATAAACTTTTTAAGCGGTTTTTCACAGTAAACAGTACCCAACGGTTAGGTGACCAACACGGCGTAAAAAATTCTGCTTTTTTTCGACCTAGCACCGACACAAATGCTGAAATGAACCAGGATATGATTTCGGTATTCAACCAGCCATTTGAATATGTCCTTCTAAATAAGGATCATATAGCTATGGACTATCAAGAGGAAGGAGAACATAGAGTGTATAAATGCAATAAAACGTGCTCGTAATTGTTAAAAAACCACAACGTATTAAGACAAAAACTCTAGCCAATATAAAACCGCCAGGAAACAACAAGTAAGCAAATAATCACTGCCAAGTGATTGCAATTATTTAAGTGACATAAACAATAGTCGCCGACTATAAAGCTCACGGTTACTAAGCCCATCTGCTTATTAAGCCCAATTTGGTCTGGGCCCAAAGTGAGCTTAATAACCGGCGACTACTGTATTAAGCCCACGGCTAATAAGCCCAGCCGCTTAACAGCCGGCGACTACTGTATATTCAAAGCCGCATATGTGGGCGTATACGACCAGTTAATTTTAAATAAAAGCAAATAAATTAGAAGCTGAGTGTAAGTAAATGCGTTAGTTAATGAAGCACGGGAACATTATTGTCGCTGTTTCTATAACATAAGTGGTTGGTTGCGGATTGTGTGCTGCGGGGATACTTATAGAGAATCCTGACCCCCTCTTCATACAAGCGTTTTTTTCACGAACCTCTTTAGTCTGATCAGATGGTAGTCCTGGAACAAATTTCGCGTTTTCGGTTCCAGTACATTTAAATGCTATTGTATTCTCGATCAGCTGACATGTTTAAACTTAAGGATTTGGGACTGGAATGAAATGGAATAGGTCAGGGTGCAGTGAGTAAGCTATTGCTACGCTTGATTAGGCTAAAATGCATGTAGAGTTTGACATGGGAAGTTCCATTCTTCCAAACGAGTCTATTTCGATATCGACTGAAGATGAAGGCGGGAGAAAAAGCATTAAGTGCACTGTCACTTAAGGCAACACTGTAAGCTGTGCCTTGGGCTAAATCAGATCCCATTTCGCTAACATTATTTGGCGGATGCTGTGCTAGATGGTGTGAGACGTCCACAATCACTTGAAACTAATCCCTGTCTCTAGCCACTTTTATTGCAACAACCTCTTTGGGTAATGTGTTTGCCCTCATCAAGACCGAGGGTCCAACTGGCATGACTGTCGTCGAAAGGAGCTATAGTCGGCTACATAACGTTCCCCAAATTGAACGCCAGTAAGACCAATTAGGTAAGAGTGTGTACTGTAACAAAAGGATCTGAAAAAGTTCTGTGCAGAAACAAGCTGATTGCAGTTAACAAGTCAGTTGACGTGTTTCTGGTCTGTGTCTGTGCGCGCGGTCACAGTATCTGGGGCGCAGGTCAGCCAGTCAGCAGAAGCTGCATAACGTGCGACACAAGAGGGCAAGAAACTAATACGACCTTGAATAATGGCGCGACTACTACGCCTGTATGGTTTGCGGGCAAGGGTATAATTAGTCACGCGGAACCCTCCAGGTTGATTGCCAGGAGCGGTGCACAATTTTGACAGCAAACAAAACGTTTCAAAGTAAGGGGTAATCTCTGGACCACCAAACTAACACCTATAGTATCCGTTTCACTGGTTCCCGTGTCTGTCTGTGCAAGGGCCATGCCTATCATCATTATAGTGCACTTTGTGCATGTGCACGTGACATTTAAATTCTGATTGCTCCAGAAGTCACAACGTCTACACAAATGTAGAGTACGTAGGGCGCTGGTCATTTGTTGACCAGGAAATTCTTCAATGTTTTGTTACGATTGCATTTAGATGTTGGCAGAGAGAGCAAGAGACAAATGTTTTTGTCTGGAGGTTATTTTAAAATAGATCCTCTCACGCAGAACAACGAATGAGGTAAGGTAGAAGGTAAGGGAAAGGTCATTCAATACTTTTGTCTGTGATTCTCAGATTCAGTTCGTCCTTGTTTTGTATTTTATTCTCGTGACGGCGTGAGATTTTGTAGGCCACGAAAAGGTATAAATGCCTGTTCAACGACTTAGCATCTGAGTACCCTTCCGCAAACATCAATTATTCGGCTTGTAAGGTTCCTCGGCCTATATTTTGGTTGGTTACTGGTTTCAATTTTACCGTATGCACATTTTTGAAAGTAAGTAGTGCCATTTTACTGGCCTGATTATGAATTGCTGAAAAAAAAGTGAATGCCACATGATATTTCCAACCAAACCAAGCAAAAGCAGCTTATGTAGCCCCACTCATATACCTCTAGTCCCAGCATGTTGACCGGCAAAAACGGTAGTTATATAATTTTGCGGGGTGGCGAAATAGGATAGGCAGCGAATGACATTTTTAGAAGTAAGTGTAACGTGAAAAAATGTAGTCGAAGTTGCTTCTCGCGGCCGCTGGGAGCAGGTTGTTCCGCATGTAAATTAAACGTTTGCGCGGCGCTTCGCACCGTGGACTATACTAATCTAACTCCAGAACGGTAAGTTTGACCACAGGTAAGTTGATCTAGATGATCTCATAACTACCAATTCAATTTTTCGGGAAATTCAAGAAACCTGCAATTTTATAATCGGGTTTTTGCGCAATAAATTGAATGATAATACAGATTTAGAAAATATGCAGATATAAATCAACAACACTTCTAAATACAGTAATTAAAAATGCTTTTTTTCATTTATTAAAGTATATGTCACTGCGTGTCCTAGTTTACCGCCCATAAAACCTGATAAACTCCGTTTTCGTAGGAAAACCTGCAGGTTGCACGGATTAATGAGTGGGGCAATTGAAGCTACTGTTCCACTAAACCATTCGAATATTTGCAGAACTTAGAGAGTCCGAAGATCCTTCGGTAATCAGCGAAGTCTACGGAAGCCTCAAGTTTGTTGCCAGACTTGTTGAGTCAAATGTGCTAGCTACATTCCTATCGGGATTATCATACCATGGTCAATGTCCAAGACATTCCCTAAAAACTTTAAGAAGAAACCGAATCGTGGATCCTCGGCTACGCTAGAATGGCATGCATACAGTTATGATAAGATGGTTTACGCCAGATTCCTTGAACTTCAGCTGAACCTGGGTCTTAAATATATCGGTGGTTAGGCATTAAATGCCCTTTCTGCGGACATCATCACATCTCTATACGCACACACTTTTAAGACAAAGCTTGATTAGCACCGCCTGACGTGCCACCATGGCAATTGAGTTCTCCGAAACCACACACTGAGCGGCCATTTAGATGCTTTACATGTATACTTACAGTAATTTTGAAGTAGCATTACTATTATCGAATCAAAATATGCTTTCACCGTACTTAACCATATCTGACTTCTCTTATCACTATACGAATTGCGCTGATCTCGTCTGCTTTGGCATCTGCCCAACGCATGGTCCTAGGATACGCGACCCTTTCGCATTCTTTCTCGTATCAACCTTAAAACCGCCTGCTGACGACTAGGGGGTTCCTCTGTTGTTTTCCAAGCAAGGGCTCATCGTGGTCAAACCTCCGGTTCTCGTGACTCTGAGGTCTCCTCCTCGTCTGGCCCTTCGGATGTTAATATAAATCATGGACCCCATGGCTGCCGCCAACGTTAACAGCAGCATCCTGGTACTATCTTTCACATACTTTTCCACACGGGTGATATTGTTTTCCTTAAAACCCTACACCACATTCCATTTTGAATTATGAGCCATGTCTTATGAGTATTTTTCACTGTTTGCTCTTCTGGCTCGGTAACAATGCTGTCTCGTGTTAACTGGCATCACCACATGTGAGTGTATTACTTGAAACAAGTGACCAGTCGGTTACATTTGTGTCAACGATCTGACTTAAATGTTCAGCTGTGCCGATGCATATAGTTAAGGCTATGTACCAATAAGGAGTTCAAGGGCCTTTGCCTTTCTCATCTCTGAAGATGGACACCTGTAAGTGTTCGAAAGCTCAGAACAATAAATTAATTGATCTGGTGCTCAACCTGCCTTCTTCCTCATCCATATATTTCCTATAATACACTTGGCATGACAAAAATATCAAGCCCGGATCAGTTGATTATGCCATGTTGATTCATTTGAACTGCTACCAGCAGCATTTAATAAAGGCTCTAAGCAACAAAGGTTCTTTAACAAAGTCCCATCTTGACAGCCTAAGGAAACTTTGCAGGAATGAGGCCATTACGCTGACACGACCAGACAAAGAGTCCGACGAATCTGTTCATTCTGACTTACCGTTGTAACATGACAGTCATTCAAGACAGAAACATCTGTCTAAAACTCTTCGTATTGCAAATATCCGCATTAAAGTGTTCCACAGAATTACCCGATTCATGAAAAATACTCGGCCAAGATTTTGTACAACCGGAAGACGAACAGTGGCTCGAATGGCAGCGCTCACGACGGGACATGCGGGACACTACACACTCATCGCACGCTGCCTGGTCACAGCTTACACGTGATCCGGATTTGCTTACATTATTAAGCTTGTGGCAGGGATATTCTGTGAATTCAAGAAGCCTCATGGGGTAGCGCCGAATGACACAGCTCTCACTTACGAGAGAAGTAACAGTGTTGAGTGTTGATGTGAAGTGCATATTTGATGTATCCATTGGTGAAGAATTGTTTGGGTAATGTGAAAACCATGGGATAACTAATAATTTTGATGTGTGGCGCATGCGGCGAATGAATATGCATGGGTTGTATAGACAGTGGAAGCGGACACGGCAACTGTATGACCGAGGCTCTGGGTGCTGGTTCGCCAGACGACTGATTCGCAAGTGACGCGAACAGGCCGATGCGTGAGGTGAGGACAGTTTGGGAACAGGTGTACATAAATTGTGTTTGGAGGTCGTGTTGGTAGTGTTCGGCGGTTTTGTCAGTAGACCATGAGGGGGAACTTTCGGCGTTGAAAAAGGCAGTGCTTGAGATTGACAGATGTTTTATGCTTTAAGATGGAGATTATACGGCGCCAGTCCGATTGGTTTCGTAGATTGCAGTCAGGGCCTTCTGGCTGATCTGTCATGGGTACGGTCTTCATATTTTCTGGTGCGATTTGCGTGCGCTTCAGAGAGGTATCGAAGGTGTTTCTGTAGCGTCGGACATGCCTTTCTGTGCGGTGAGCTAAGACAGCAACAATTTCGTCGGAGCTGCCTTTTAGTAGTCGTCCGTTGTCCAGCCGCATGAGGTGACTGTTCCAGTGTAGTTGCAGTTGCAGTAGCTTTAACAAAATGTTGATCCTGCGGTTTCTGATTCTTTCGTTCGTTGGTTTAGGGGAAGTCAGACCGCAGCGTGACCTTTTGCTTACTTGTACCTGTTTGACTTGTTTCTGTCTATGCCTTGAAGTCGGTGATGCTATAAATATGATACTAGGCTTTGTAGTTGCTGGCAACTCTGATAAAGCCCACCTTTGAAAGTTTGTGCTGCCAGGAGACTCTTAAAACGCGTGAAAAACACAAACGGTCTATGATTTCGGATGGAAGAATATAAACAATCGTTCTGACTGGCTAAGATTCGCCAGTATATGCTTACGCCTCTTTTATGGGGTCTTTGCATATCAACAGCTTAGTAAGTAAGCTTATGTCTGTGCGAGACCATTCTGTTCTGGTTAGCAGTCTAATTGCACTTCGAGCCTACGGTTGTTGTTCAGCCTCCTGCCAGGAACTTCAGAAGAGTAAACTTGCACTTTGCCAAACAATATTTAGGGGTGTCACGAAGGTATACGATTTGACCCGAGTTATCCCCAGCAGTGGAGCAAGGTGGTTTATTTTTGTCAGATGGCTTACGTAGTTGAGATGGTGGAAGTCAACAGAGATAGATGCTGATGTCATGTAACCAGGTAACTCGGCTCAATGTTTTTGAAGGTCACGTCTTGCTGATCATGTCGTTGCTTTTTCAGTGAGTGATTTGTATCTGAGTTGGACAACCGGACGATCCTGGCTTGATTCGAGAGCTGGAGGGTCGAATTCGCTCCATTTTGTGTGGCGTCTCTAAACTGTAGGTACGCACTCATTTTTATGTCAATCTACCTTGAGAATTACACGCCCGAGCCACCAAGGCCTTTAAGTAGTCAACCACTGCCTCAAAAAATATATACATTCAGACACACAAGCATGGCCTGCACTTGCGAACTGATGGAAAAATAAGCTCAAAATTATCACTTTTGTCGTTTTTCCAGTGCATCTTTTAAAAGTTACTGCTGTGGCATTTTTAGCAGAAAAATAAATGCATATAATTTATTTGCGCTATGACACTAGAATAAATGATCAATAGTTTTCGAAGAAGCTAGTGCGTTAAAAGTCTTTCCCTGAAAAAAAAGGAAGGTGGACCACCTACACGTTTAACACATTTCACAGTTACGATAATGTCCATCACCAGGTCGAAGAGGTGCAAAAACTCACCCCATATAGTGTTTAGTACCGCCATTTGTTCAAAATTAAAGTATTTCCGTATATATTTCATCATTTCACTGAAACTCAGGTCCACATTGAACTCGTGGTCTTCTTTTTCTTCGTCAACTTTGGTGGACGTTGACTAAGCAGGCAACTCGACCTCATGCATGGGTATGTTCTGCGGGACTACAGTGATTTCCTAAAGAAAGCGACAATCAAGGAATGAGAGTTAGGTTTACTGTACACTTAACATAATTAATTTTTAAGACACAGCTGTTTATAATCTAGGTAGTAAATAATTTAAAGTGGGCAAAAAACCTCATCCTGCCACATTATTTTCCCTTCGATCCAGCATTACGGTATAGACGTGAGATTGCGAAGAGTCTATTTCCCTTGAATTCTCTTCACTATACGGCATGCACCAAACAACTCATTCACCAACCACAAGTTTATCCACGATGTCGACTATTAAGCATATTTATTTTACTAATCTTTCTACGTGATCTGTTACTATTTGGACTAAACAATAGTTTCTCGTTCACAAGCACGCAAGCACACACCCAAGCTCAAAGGCGTTGGCCTTTTTTATCTTCAATAAACTGACACTGATAAGAATGCAATGAAAATGTACCTACACCGGTATCCGTTTTGCTATCGGAGGACATCGGCTGTGTACCACACTGCATTCCATCCATGAGTGAGATTTGCGGTAGTTGGTGGATTTTTCTACAAATGGCTGGAGGCAATATGCTTGAGGATGAATGAAGTTCACAATGAAGATGAGATAACTTACGATTTTCACGTTTCCATTCTTTATAATACTGGGGAAGGAGATGCCATAAATGTGCGTATTGGAGTCGGCAAACCCATAGCAAGGGGAGTGGAAAAACACTATTACAAGAAATGAAGTCAACAACAAACCCCCTCCCGTTAATGTCTCGGTAACCGCCAAGTGAATAGAGGACTCGACTCATAAAATAAGACAGGATGCAGACACAGATTTCTTTCCATTCATATAACTATGTCTCATAGCTGAAAGAGTCCCTGTGGCTACTGGACTACTCTCCAATAATATCGGTTGAAAATGCAGGCGCAAGTAACAGGCTTGAAAATATGCCAGAGTTAGGGAGAAATTAAGCTGAATTGGTGAACATCACTGATCGTAAACGGAAGGCCCCCGTATTTCTGATACCATCCGATGAAATGTACGGTGAGCACACAGGGCTAGTGACTAGCCCTACCGACGCATGCAAGTAGGCTCAATACGCCGGTAGACACTCTTTAAAAACAAAATCTGCATTTATTCTGACTTTTGATGTATTTTAGCATGGCAAAATAATTTCAGAGACACAAAAAGTATGACCTAAGCTATCAGCAATATAAAGTACTGAGACCCTTATTTATAAGTCCAATAAGTCAACCCATGCCAAGCTGTTGTAACCTTTAGTCAGTGCATTCCATGCTGTTCGCACTGAGTTCCTGTTTAATGGGACAGAGTAAATAGGGTGCGGTTGAATGGTAGTGGTTCAGTCCAGGACTAGCGTATCACTTGCTTGTCCCAAGCGATTGTCAGAGGGTCTTTCGAACTGGTGCTGATCACATTTTGTTTCGACAGCGGTTGAGATCAAACACAGGGGCGGAGTCTGAAGTTGTCACTGTCTATACAAATTTGAAAATCACCGCTTTGAATTCACTTCCACAATCGTACTAATACACGAGACTAAATATAATTTGGAGAGGAAGGGGTATGCAATTTTTATTACTGGCAAACGTTAGGACTCTGAGATACACGTATTTCTGGGTCATTACCCTTCAACGGTCAGGGTTACCTGACTCGAGTATAGCCACAGAATCTGCCGCTACACTCGAGTTTTGAACCCGGAACCAGTGAACTAGAGACGACCGTCCTATCCACTGAGCCACCAGGTCCAAGTCTTGCCAGTTTTTTCGATCGGGATGTAAATTAGTACATGGGTGTACTCCGACGCGTATTTCAGCGTCCTACCGTTTGCCAGTAATAAAAATTGGTTACTTAAAGTTGGCGAGTAACATAATTGTTTCGTTGAGTAAAAAAGTGGAAGTGTCCACAAATTCGTCAGACGAAACAAGCAAGGGTTGGTGAATCCTGGGCGAGATCGGAGTACACCCATGTACTAACGAAGGAGTGTATAAGATAAAACACAAATCTACAACTAATATAATCTAATATTTAGTATGGTTGCAACCCTTGATGGCAATTTTGAATAAGCACCCTAGTCATCCCTTTTCTGTGTTTTGCCAAAGTCGCTCTTGCTAAAGTAGAATATACAGGTGGCTTGTACGTGACACATTTTGGTGACACGGTTTGGTCTAGGAAGCGATGGAGAAAGCTCAGCTGCACTTAGCATGATGCTACCTGAATGGCTAATTTTACCCAACTGCGTGTGACGCAGCATAAAAGCAGACTGCTCCCTACTGAAACCTCCACAGTTGCCTACAAAATACTTTGCAACGAGCGAGGCTTTAAGTAATTTGGAGATAGAGGCCCAAATAACTACCCCCCCCCTGCACGAACACAACGTTGCGGCATGAAGACCAGACCCTAACTCACAGTTTGCAACACGTACCGTAGAGAATAGCCATAATTTCGTTATTCAGGGAATGAAAATCCTTGGCCGAGGAGCCTCAAAGGTGAAAGATGGCCGCTTGAGTCATGGTACTCAGACACCAACTCTGTCAACAGTCATCTGTACACCCTGCGTCTTCCAAAGTCGTATGCCATCACGTTAGAACAGACAGGCCATGGTCAAACAGAAGTCATGTCTTGCAGACGACGACGGCACTATGACGACACCAACGGAAGAGGGAACAGGATTACCAGCATCCTCTACCATGGGGACAAAACAAAACACCAAGTGCCATGGCGCCAAGCTTAAATGCACTCAAATGCCCCAAAGGCGATCGGAGAAAAATCAATAAGCCGCAACTTCAATATTGCTTATCAATAAGGACAGAATTCGATTCGACATACGACAGGCGGCCAGCTGCCCAAAACAGCAGCCAATCTACAAATTTATTCCGGTGTGTAGAAGATGATTTATTAAAATAAGGAGCTTTTATGTAACCTTTAACCACACAATGTCATCAGGTGTATTTTTCAAATTAAGATCTCGTAAAAATGTACCGATGGATAATTTGTTTTGCTAAACGTACTTGGCAGCATGTGCGTCCCATCAAGCGGGAAACCTCAATCCACAGCATGCGAATCGCTGTCATCATTAGTTCATGATATATGGGGCCAGCTTAGCACTTTGTATTAAATATTGAATGCGTTTGAAGGGTTTCAATTATTCACTGTATTTCATTGCCTCCAACACTGCAAACTGTAAGTGTAGGTGCTAACAACTATTTTCCCGATTTACCTTTCTTTTGCCTGTTCACAATGACTAAAACATTTCACGAAAATAAGGCGAATTTTCATAAAACGAGACTATAATGCTGACAGTGTACTTGTGACGCTAATTTTTCGGAAATGAATTACAAAGGGATAGCAGGTGACATGCTTAAGTTTTGACGGAGTTTTGCAGACCTTTTAAGCAGTTAGTTAGACCATGCACTCCACCACGCAAAATGTTGACGTAAAAGCCCCCCTTCACACAATTGTATTTGGTGGCTTGGCTTTAGGTCGCAGGCCGCTGAAGCCACCTACTACCAGCTTTCGCTATCCTGATATCCTTCTTATGTGTATGAAATGATTTGCCTCAAAAAGGTAGATAACGCGGCCGATAATAAGGGTTTTAGACTGCAGGGCAGATTAAGAGTTGTATGTAGCTACTCATAAAAGGGCCATTTCCACCAAGTCAAATCAAGTCAAGTCAAATTCATTCAAGGAAATATAGGCAACCGCTTTTGAACTCCCTCTTGGTACATAGGATTTAAGAAATGCATCGGCATAGCCGAACATTCCAAAGAAGTCGTTGACACAATTTCAGACGACTACTCGCTTGTTTTCAGTAAAAAACTCACACTAAGTTTACACAAGCCAGCAGTGTAACTGAGGAAGAAGAGCAGACAGTGAAAAAACTCCTAAGGCTGGCTCATAATTCAAATTAGAATGGCATTTGTGGTTTTTAGGAGAAAACTGTCGCTCGCGGGGTAAGTATGTGAATGATAGGGGCATGATGCTTCTGTGAATGTTGACGGCAGCCATGGCATCCATGACGAGTAATATCTAAATCCGAAGGACCATACGAGGAGGAGACCTCGGAGTCACAAGAACGTGACCATGATACGCTTTTGCTGTGCCAAGAGCCGAGGAACCCGCCACGTTGCCAGCAGTCAGTCGATACGAGAAAGGGTGTGACAGGGCCGCGTAGCCTAGGACCATATGTGCGGTAGATGCGTCATCAGACACGATCGGCGCAGATCGCATAGTGAGCAGAGACGTCATAGCTAGATAATGGTTTACTCATTTGGTCAAGTACTTATAATAAAAAATACTACTTACAAATTACTATTAGTATATATTTATAGCATTTCTAGCATTTCAGGATTTGGATGTAGAGCGCTTCAATTTTTGGATTCGGAACACTTCAAAGAGTGGATTTAGAGTACTTAATCACGACGATACTCATTACATCGGTCTAGGTTTGCTTTAAAAACATCCACGAAAGGGGACATGACAATATCCGCAGGAAGGGCATTCCATGCCTGGATTACCCTCTTAGAGAAAAATAATTTTCTTGAGTCAAGTCTTGCCCCAGTCACACGTAATTTGAGGGGGTTTCCTCGCAGCCTAGAGGTGGTGGCCCGCTCAAAGAAGTCATTTGTTTGGAGGCAGCAATCCTGACCAAGCAAAACATGCGAAATGCCTGGATTAGGTCCCCACGTAGCTGCTTGTAATCCAGAGGAAACAAGTCAATATTTACAAATTGGGTCTCATAAGGGAGGCTCCGTTGGCATCGTACTAATTTTGTTGCACGTCTTTGTACCCTTTCGATGTTTTTTTTGTCTTTGGCTGTCAAAGGTCTCCAGGCTTGGATTGCAAATTCCAGTTGAGGTCACACGAACGTGCCGAATACCTTGCCAAATACAACTTTGTCAAACGCCTTCTTGAAGTCTACGAAGACTGTATGCACCGTATTCCCTTCATCGATCGCTCGGGTCCCTTGTTCTAGACAATAGAGCAGATGGGTTAAGCAGGACCTTCCCCTGCGAAATCCGTGCTGCTTATCAGAAAGAAGTTGATGTTGCTCCAAAAAGTGCATCAGCTCGCGTTTGACTATGCGTTACATCAGCTTGCAGGATATTGAGTTGAGGCTGATCGGTGTTTAGTTATTTGCAGTCGCTCGACTTCCACTTTTTGGATGGGTGAGATCCACGCTGCCTTCCAATCGGGTGGCACTTGTCCAGTATTAAGGGAAGCTCGGAAGATTAGGTACAGTGGAGGTTATAATAAGTTAGTCCCGAGGTTGCCACGGCGCTCGCATTCGTCGTTTACAGCAATTCGCTTTCAGTTTTTGGGAGGGCACTCCTTTACAGCCTTGCTATAGTGCGTTTTTGTTGCTGCTATGGTAGGTGTGGTCCTGGACTGTGCTATCCACCCTTTCATACACAACGGTGCTGACGTCTGCAGATGACTAGGGCACCATCGAGAGAAACTTGTTTGGCGTTCACCTGTGAACTGAATTTCGGAGAATCTGCAGTTAAGCCTACTTTTAAAACCTGCATAAACTTACCAAGCTTTTATTTGAGGCTTTATTAGGTTCACTTAAACTTGCTAAAAGGAAGCAGTTTTTTTTATAAACAAGGCAATAATAAGACTATCGCCCCATGACAAGAGCAGTTATTGCGCCACTGATTTCACGGCTGCTCGATGAAACAGTAGATGGAATGTGTGCCTATGTGTGTCAAACCCGCTCGTCATCCTATCGGCCACTTTTATTGTCAATCGTATTAACTAGAAATGTGCAACCTTCGTCACATGCGCAGTGCTATTGAGGGATTTACGGAGAGAAATTGAGAAGTCAAATCCGACTATGGTAGGTGTTACATGCAGTCGAGAGGCGCCACCAAAACTTAGACTGGACAAGATAACCCAAAAGGTGGGTGGATAATATGAACGTTAAGCTGAAGTTCAGCAGCTACTGCCGAATAAAACTGTGGAATTTTGCAAGCGGCCATTGCATTATCAGTAGTATACTCCTTTAAATTACGCGGGCATTTTGGTTTAAATAATAAAAAGAATGCTTTTATCCCAGCGGCCCATTTGTTTTCAAAAGGCGTTTTCACATTTGTTACCTTTGTTAAACTTGACAAAATTTGCAGACTCAATTCAATCAGAAAGACTTTCTCCTATTACAGTGAACTATAACGGAGTAAATGCTGTGTTCATTCATTTTATCCGTATAAAAAATTAGTCATCGGCCACCTAAGCTTTCCTGCGCGATTAGGTGCATATTCAGCTTACGAAAAAAACGAGACGTCAAGACGAACCGGCAGGAAGACAAAGCCGGCATTTTACCAAACTTGACGTTTGGAAAAAGGCGGCACACCAGCAACCCTCGACTGATACAAAACATAAATACAAAGGCAGAATCAGCTAATTTGGGAATACAGTTTAGCCCGGCGCTGGTGATTTCGGACAGATATTAAAATTTAAAAATAGGCATCCCGAGAAATATAATTTGATAGAAGAAATTCGTCAGGGAACGGGAACAAAATGCATTTGTAAATTTTCGACACTATCATGTTAGGTCGTCTTGAGACGCGAGGAAATAGCTTGAAGAGCAGTTCACATTTTTAAACGTTTAAAAAAAATCAATAATGCTGTGTCAGCTGTGGTTATTAGCATGCTTTTGTTGTTGGTCATTTTTCCAGGTCTTTTTAAGGTTGGTGTACATTTAATCCAATTCAACGTACCTGCTGATGCAGGATACGTCGAAGTCAGTATCAGAATTTTGGAGACATTGGAGATAAAGAACGTCATCGCAGAGGCGAAGGCTGTTCTACGCTAAACAACGCCAGCGAGTTAACCAACTGGAGCCCCTTCATTTCTTTACTTGACGGTTTCAAAGCACCGTTTCTAAGTTGATCGTAGATCAAAGATATATTTAAGTCTATGGCCTGGGCTGAAGCCCATTGTGAGCAATCTGAATTTCCAGTCGCAATGGAAGCCGCTGGGACATCTGGCGGCGATGGCGTTCGTGCCTGATGCGACAAGGTGTCTGCGTTTTGGTGTTTCGTGCCGGCGCGATGCAAGATCGTACTCCGAGAGGTCTGTCTGTCACCGAGCGAATTGGCCCGTTGGGTCCTTGAAGTTCTTTAACCAGCGCCGAGCCTGATTGTCTGTGCGTATTATAAAAGGTTTGCCGGCGAGATAGTGGTGGAACTTCGTAATGAAGGTCAGGACAGCAAGAAGTTCTTTCCTAGTGGTACACGCGTTGAAAATGGGATGCCGGCCTAACGCTCTGAAACTTCAGCAGGAATCAAAAACCCCTTGGATGAGCCACTGTTCTTTCCCGGAACCTGTGCCTTTGCGCATTGTTTTAGTTCAAGTTGTCCCCAGAGCATATATTACTAAACATACCAGCTTAAATATTGCTTGAATAAGTGATTCATTTTCGTTGGCCAATGGCCGATGTATTTTTAGTGTAAATAATTTCGTATAGACTAAAAGACAGGCATCCCAAGAAATTTAATCTCAAGGAAAGACATCGTTTGGGACAATCAATAAATTTATTTAATAAATTTTCTACACTGGATCCCCAGGTTATCGTCAGGCTTGGGAGTAATGTGCAAAGAACAGTTAGGATTTCAAAGTGCTGATGCAGTTATATAATCGTCTGTAGTGGGCATTAATTCGGAGTTAATTGGAAGTTACAATTCTCATCGCATCCTGGTGGACATGATTAGCAGTCACAATGGCGTAATAGCTAATTGGCAACTGTAATTTGAGTCAGTCCGTTGTCATTCCGGATCAACCCTCCCAAAAAGGCCGAGAATTTCCTGAGGCCTTGCACTCCAATGATTTATGAATCAACCAGCGTATTGAGTTAGCTGGAGTGTACAAACACTTCAAATAAATGTGGAAGAGATGGCAGCCGACAGACATGGACCAACATGAACTGTAATTACCGTCCTCACCGGTTGATCTGGACTAACCCTGGACTGACCAAAATTACAGCTGCCAATTAGCGATTACGCCATTGCAACTGATAATCATGTACACCACGATGTGACGCAAATTGTAACTCCCAATTTACTCCGTATTAAGGCTCACTACAGATGATTTTATAATGGGATCAGCACTTTGAAGTGCTAACTGTTCTTTGCACATTACTCGCAAGTTTGACGACGACCTGCGGATCCAGTGTTAAAAAAATTATTGATTTTCCCAAAGGAAGCCTTTAATTGAAAAAAGTAAAAAGTTCCGAAGAAGAAGATGCGATCACTGAAACAAGGACTTTTTTCTTGACGTTTCGGATTCCGTCGTATATTCTCCTCTATTGGCAATGTTAATAGGGTAGTTTTAACTTGCAGGCACCTTAACAATCCACAGGGTATCCTAAAAATTTCAGCTATTTTCGTGTGAATATATTCAGCTCCGATGATCAACCTTAATAATATCAATTTGCCTTGTATAATCAGCCTCAAGGTGTCGAGTCACCGTCCGCGTAAACGACAGCTCGTGATAAAGTAGGCACCCTTAACTTATTTGAAGTGCTGCTTTAAGACATCTAACGAAAAGGCTCAATCTTATTCGCAATAAACAGAATGCTTCTTAGTTAAATGTAACTATACACATTAACACATTGGCGCAATGACTGTACCATATCTCATCAAATTCAGATGCGAAAGTCGAAAACAAAATTGGTAAGGATAAACGCAATAAATTGTACGTCACTATGAGTCAACGAAATTGCACTAAGTGAATATTATCTATAGCACTAGTTACATCTGATCATATGATATTCGACGGTTTACCGTCGCGTGTGGACTCTAAGTTGCTATCGTTCTGAACAGGCTGACCGGTGCTGTTAGCGTTTCCAGGCCCTCAAACGCCAACGAACTAATTGCACACGCAACTGGCTTTGCCCAGTTTGAAAACACTTCCCACCGGCTGATCAATATGAATTTAGGGCAATCTGCACGTGCACGATCGATTCTCCGCGCCGTGAAAATTCGATCAATATTATCGTGCCAAGCGCAAATGCGTCGGGCGTATCCAGGTGCGCTGGTGATAAGAGACTGCTTTCATGCTGGCGCGCATACGCTACCCTTGCAGCAGTTGGTTTGGCCCGCTGAGGCACATATTGCCGCACTGCCTCATGCTGGTTAGCCGCCTAGGATATTGTAGACATTTGATTTGCAAAATACACTGATTATAATCGAGGAGGCATTATGCCACCCTTCGAAAGCTATTCTGAGCAGATCCCTCGAAAAGGCACACACCGCTAAATGCTCAGCAGATAAGGCAACATGGGGCCCACCAAGTACAGGAATTAAGCAGAAAAAAATTGGAAGGCACATTTTACCTTATTTTTTTTCTAAGCAAGTGACGAGCATTTTTTTCATAAGGTTGTTCACTTCTGACGTGCATATAACTAGGATATTGTTTTAATGGCCTGGCCGCCGATCACGGAACAACAATAGTCAGTGAGACCTAGCCAATAGTCATGTAGTCATCTCTGTTGATCGGAGAAAAAATTGTGGAAATTGATCGGGGATCTGTGCGACGCTTGTTACCTGGTTCACCGTCATTTAACCACCTTAACCGCATATAAGCCCAGGTATTATAAAGAGAAGTTTGTTTTCGTTAAAGAACTTATAGACTGACTTACGATAACCAAAATCGAAACTTGATACACGGAACACACACACAGACGCACTTCCGATTTTCGTGGTTTTCGTGGCTAGGCCTAAAGTCAAGGCATAATTCCAGCAGACCTGTTCATCTGGCGATATGTGCAGCTATGCAATTAATTAAAACCCCGTGACTGTCATTCAATGTCAAACGCGCACTTTTGGTGATGTTCTGTAAAATCCTAGTTAAGTGGCATCTCAGTGTAGCACACTTAACTCATTCCCTGAAGTGAAAAACTCGCCTTAACTTAGTCAGCCCCAGATGTTGGACTCTGCAAATATTCAACGCACTTCATATCCACTCCCGATATATTTGCGAGAAGAAAAAAGATATAAAACTGTTTTTTGGAAAACTTTTTTTAATATACTAGCGTGGAAGCCCGGCTTCGCCATAGCATTAGCACGCGCACACTTGACACAGCCATCTCGCTAGGTATGCTCCCGACTGCGCGGGTGCGCCACAAAAGCCACATTAAGAGGGAGCCATTGCAGCCTGACTCTCAGCCCTCCCTCTCCTCCCCTACGCACACACAGATACACGCGTACAGAAGGAGCAGCAACGTAGGTGGTCCAAGGTTTCCCGTTATTTGTCAAACCCTCCAAGCCACGGCTTTAAGCGCTTCGTGATAGATTCAGACGCATTCAGATTAATTAAAGTGAGGAGAGAAACGCGCCGAGGTCGACCTCACTCTCTCCCCCACCGCATAGTGACCGCCTAGCTTTCCAGAAACCTGAGATGGGGTCTGAAAACCAGTTGGAGCACGAACGCAATCACCAACAGGGAATCAGAAGTGAGAGAAAGTGCCAGCGCCTTCCAGGCCGCAGGGACCATGGGTGGCTGAGGACTGGCGTTGCATGTGCATACAGAACATTGGATCTCAAACGGGTGAGAGCAGCCCTGCATGAAGCCTGGGCCAACTACCTCCTGAGAGGGAAAACCAGTCCGTCAACGACTGACATGCACTACCCATGCTTAGATGTCGGTTGGCATCCCTGGGTTTGGCTAAAAGGAGAGAGAGAGCGAGAGCTGGTGAAATTCGCAATTTGGATGGGCAGGAGACGACAGGAGAGAAAAGGAAAATGGAGGGGATGAGAGAGAAGTGCAAGAAACGAGTGGAAATCGAGGGAGATGACAAACATAAGCAGTTAAGGTGTAAGAAGGCAGGAGAGGGAAGAGTGAATAAAAGTGAGAAGTGAGAGTAGAGCGAAAAGAACAAGTGAGGAGAGAGCGAGAACAGAAACAGGTAGAGCAGGAACAAGAGCGCAGCTTACCTTTCATCGGGGTTGTCGGGGACAGCCTGACGCTACTGCAGTGACTGTGGTGCTGGCTCATAGTGGTTGATTTGCTATTAGCATAGGACTAGCAGTGCTGCAAAGGAAAGGGGATCACCTTTCCCAGGACTGAGGTTGCTTGAGAGCTGGTGCAGGTTAGGTTTGGTATGGAGCATCAGTGAGTATAAGGCTAGAGCCCATACTTGTTATTGGTAGTTCACGATGCAGCACGACAAGGCAGCTTAGTAAGCTGAAACCCCTGCGTTGATTGGCCGGTTGCTACCAGCTGGCTCTGTCGGTCTTCGAATTACTGTGGGCTGAAGGCCGTGCACAGCCACCACGTACTCCCCCCTTGACCCAGGCAGCAAAAGTTGCACCCTCAAGTTAAGTTGGCGTGAGAACAGCGATTGGCATGAACTGCTACTCGGACTGTCTTACGACGAGCGCAGCATGGAAATCGATCAGTTCTCCCCCTAAGAATTACGTTAACAGCGTAAGCTTAAACTGGCGAGAGCGACGATCAATCCCTCCCCCTGCCCTGCACGCACCCAGCCTTGCCGGCATTTTAGGCGTAAATGGGCACACACACAAGCAAAGCGGTAACTCATCGGTATTAACGTTGCGAAAATCCCCATTCGATAATTCAGAAGGACATTTGGCGAGCATACGTATTATTTCGATAAATTCTCTTCGGGCCATTACATTTATATGGAAATGGAAGGTTCAGGGTGACAAGCAATCAATTAATTATCGTTCTAATCAACTTAGTCTTGGGAATGGGGGCTTGGGGTTTGGGTTGATAAAAAGGGAGTAGTGACAGGGTTAGTAGGAGAGGGGGGGAAAGAACGCGTGGAAAATGCTGGCAGTTCTGCGGCCGTTGGCCATGCTAGGCTTGGGGCTTGAAGAAAGTTCTTCTGCGCGAACAACACCGGCTTCATCAGGCGAATGGCCGTGGCCTCCGCTGTTGCCAGCAGCCGTTGACCCAGGGACTTCGGGTAATCTGTTGAGACCTTGTAGATCACCTTAAAGGCTTCGTTCGGGTCAACACGGTGTCCAGAGTCCACCATATGAGCAAGAATGGAACTGTTGATGTTCGCCTTTGTTAAGCCATGCTGGCAGATGCTCCCGTATCCTCTTGGATAAGCGCCGGCTCGTGCGACCTATGTAACCTGCTCCACAGGAACAAGTAAATGAGTAGATGCACATGGAAGTGGTCTGGGCTGGCAGCTTATCCTTACCTTCGCCGTGTAGGACCGGGTTTGTTGAGAATAACACCCGAACTTTCGCCGCTGGGAAGGTTCGTGATACGGCTTGTTTAAGGCGTCGGCTTAACAGTTCACTTGCTGCGTCCCCTTGAAAGGGGACTTTGAGGAAAAGGGTATTCTTTTCCACGGTGGGTGTTAAGGGTTTGCGTTCTCTCTCCATCATGTACTTCTGAATAAACTTGTCAGGGTACCCGTTCTCTCGAAGCAGGTCCTGGATCTTCGTGAGCTCTCTTTCGATAGTATCGTCCGAGCAGATTTTTCTAGCCCTTTGCGTTAAGCAGCGGACTAGATTACGCTTCTGCTGGATGGGTACGAAACTGTGAAAGTTCGTGTACTGTCCGGACCAGGTTTTCTTTCTATAAACGCTCCTTCGGAGGCTACCATCAGGTCGTCTGCTTAGGAGAACGTCCAAGAACGGAAGCGAACCTGCCGTTTCCATCTCCAATGTGAACTTTATGGAGGGGTGTGCTTGGTTGACAGTATTTAGAAGCGAGTCTATATTGGTAGTGACGTTCTTTTTGCTTCGCCCCGTTTCTTTTTTATGATCTTTGTGTAGCTGATAAAGTCTCGCCTTTCTTCGTCATTGAGGGTGTCCAGAACGGCAGCGCGCTGGCACACGTGACGCTCTAGTTACCCCATCTCTATCCGAGTGCTTTCTTACTGGTTTACAGCATATCTTCTTAAGGTGTCAATGGTGATAGCAGTACGATTGCGACGCCGGGCTCTCCAGTATTCATTTGGATACTCATTTCTTTCCACACAGTCCCCAATAAACTTGGCCAGAACCTTCGCCTCTGCAAGCTTGGTGTTGAAACGCAGGTACCCATTGAGTGCCTTTAACACCGCGGGATCCTTGGACTGCTTTAACGTTGCGAAAATGCCCATTCGATAATTCAGAAGGACAGTTGGCGAGCATACGTATACTTTCACAGACTTCGCATTAGGAGCAGTTGGCGACCTCGTCTAGTCTACCAAAGACACCCAACAGCGTCTGATTGCCTGCCTTCACGAGGGCACCTCCGTGGATGGTGCGTTCACGTGTGAAGGAGGCTCGTTTAGACCAGTGAGACTCACTCACCGCAAACTCAGAGACATGCCGTAAGGGGCGATACCCCTCTCCAATGTCCCCTCCAACCACGAAAATGCTTCCTACTCGTAGAGAGGGAGGAAACAGAAACAACAACAAAATCAGACGTTCCAAATTAGGGCAAGGGACAGCAAACAGCAGAAGTTGTGCAGACAAACGGCTATACTGGCAGATAAATTACAAAATAAATAAAAACTAAGAGGCAGGCCAAACTGCTTTCATGTACTCACTTTGTGTGCATATACTAAGTGAGGACATAAACGGATGTGGGATAAAGTAAAACAGAATCCTTTTGAATAAATCTAAATCTCTTGACTGACTGGCAAGAAAAAAATGGAGAAAAACGCAGTCCCGCCAGGGGGGGGTGTGGTGTTAGCTGGCCTAACTGGTGCATGCAAACGAGCGAAAAAAAGAAATGGACAGGAGTCTGAGCTGGCAGGAGCTTAAAGTCATTTAACGCCACTGAGGCAGTCCTACTGACAAACGCGACTGTGCTCTTATTCTACCGCAGAGAGAAAATGACGCACTTGTGTGGGGGGAAAACGCATATAGCATAAAAAATAAAAGAAGAGGGGCATATAAGCAAACTGTCGGTAGACGCACCTTCGACGGCAGTGTAGGTGGCGCCATTGCGATTCTCATAATCGACGAGTCGTGTTGCCCCTTGCTGCTGGGAGCTGTATCGTACGATGCTCCACCTGGATGTTTATTTATCCTCACCTCCAAACAGATCGAATACATCAGGCACTTTTTGTGGTGCGGGTATTTGGCTAACTGCTTCAGCAACAACTGGTCCAACTTCCACTTTTTTCGCCCCAGGTACCTGTCTGTCCGAAGACTCCCGGTAACTTGGCCTCTCAGAAGTACAAGTTGTAGCAGCCCGACTCTCCATAACTGATCCCCCCCTGTGAAACAGCCCCAACTTGAAAGGACTCTCTGATAAAGACTGTTCTACGTCAAACATAAACATATTTAGTATAGCAATAGCAACACTGAAACGTTTCTATTTACGTGCATTCAGACGATTCTTTGAATTGTCTGTAAATTGCCTGGCGACATTTGGCCGTGGTCTGGTGCCACTGCACGTCCGTCAGCATGGTCAAGGTGTGCTGCTTTCGCCTTGGATCTGATTTATCGCCACACGGCACAAGCCAACGTGTGACGGCTGGGCAACTTCATCCTCAGACTCTACCACCAGATCTGTGCTTTGAAGGATCCCATGTATTGTGTCGGCCGGCAGGCAGGCCAACAAATATATCGCTGGCTGAAAACTGAGAAAAGTTCTGGTACATGCACCACAGGCACGGCGCTTTCAGTGCCTGGATATCGAAAGCCGTGGCGAGTGCCTAGTTCTGCGGCAGATTTACCAACTTCAGCCTATGAAGCGAGCAGTTAGGACGGAATGACCAGACAAATAGTTACCTCTTGACTATAAACTGGACTCCGAAGCCCGCTAGAACAGACAGATTGAGGCTCTGTGCCTGTCTTGTGAACCCCCACGAACATTTTCTCCGTAAGTAGTATGCCCTCCACGTAGACATAATCCAGAAGGGGGGCTGCATATCTAGAAAGGGCAAAATCAGAAACAGAGGGCAGGCTAACCTCTGAGGTACTTGCGCCCACAGAAGACGCTGGTTGTCTCGCAACTGGTCTGCCAACGCTGGAATGCGGTCTGCTAAGACTACCTTGTGCACCGGGAGTTCATCGCCACCAGCCACCTAACAAGCGGAACGAAGAGCATATGAACAGAAAGGCAAGCTACTTCTATTGTAGGGTCCACGAGTAGGCCCCGATCCTCGGGGTTCTTCCTGGAAGACTTCAGAGTCATCGAACGCCATCTGAGAGAACGTAAACAACTGAATGGTCACAGAACAAGCAACCGCTGAGTTTTGTCAGGTAAGACCTTCGCCAGCACGCATTCACTGCTGCCAATTAGAAACGCAGTGGCACAACCATTGGTTCGTTGCCACGCGCTGTCATAGGCCACAGTTGAGGCGACCAATGACGGCGCACGTTGAACTATCCGTGTGCTGCGCTGTGCTCTGCCCGCAATGCGGACAATCCGGCGACCGAACTTTCCGAGGGAAAGTGAAAACTTCCAAAATGCTTTAGACGTTGTCACAGGGGTCGGATCCTGCCTTAGAAATAAATAATTTTGTCACGATACAAATGTAAGTAAGTAGAAGACGATGCAGGCAAAGCAAACTCAACTGAATCATTTTTCGATGTTTTAATTTAAAAGCCTCCCAGGAAAAATAAAACGCATTCGTTTGAAAAAACCGGATATGCTTAAGCAGGGCCCAAAAATAAACGTAAGTTTAGCATGTTTTGCTTACTAAATCTCCTTAGGTCTTATATATTTTCTCCTAAAGAGTAACGAACTCATATGTGCCTAGGAACGATCTAGCTTTTATTATTATGTTGGTAAAGATTGCAAGTAAAAAAATGTAAAAAAATAAAAACAAGATATTGTCGTACTCGTGTTCGGGGTGTGGGTTGTGACTTCTGTAGATTTTTCCAGATATTTCAAACCTCGACTTTTACGACTATAAATCATTCGAATCTTCGTGAAAAGTAATGTCTTACGTGGTTGTGAGCCTTACCATTTCATGCGTAGGGCCGAACTTATCGCATGAAACCGGTGGCATGTGATGGTAATCTAGGGGTTTTTGGGGTGTGTAAAAAAATTGCAAACGTTATTTTACACAGGTAATAGAATCATGCCCCACCCGGATGAAATTTCACAGTTTTGTGATGACTGGCAGCTTGCGTCACCCCCTGTTGGTACTTTTTACACGAAGCACCCTTAATTTAATTTTTAAAAGTCCATGGGGCGACCGTATGCTGCAGGGCTCTATTTTGCTCAACTGATTAAATGAGGCATAGGAGGCGCAAGCGGAACACGATTAAGAAGCGTAGGGGTGTTAGATGTAGAGCGATGGGGCGAGCAGAAGAAGAAGGCAAAATGGGAACAAATACTGGTACACGTGAGAAAAAACGAGGGACAGGAAAGATAGAGGAAGCTAAAGAATGCTTGTTTACCGCACAAAACTTTACTTTTTTCTCGCTCTTATTACATTGGGTTTTATAAAGGGGCCTTGCCACCACTGGATTTCGTACAACAAGAACATGTTTGGATGTCGATACCGACTGCATTGCTTGCATAGGACACGACTATCATGTGATAAAAATTTAGACGTGTCTGGGTGTGCCCCACGCAGGTAACTGCTCGCCGTATTCACATGACAGGCAGCAACAGTTAAGATGTGCCTGGAATTTTAGGTATAGCAGCGTGAAACCTGGAAATTAGACATGTAGCAGAGCCTTACCGATGTGTGCGTAGGCAGATCTTCAAAAACCGAGGCCCTCTCATGCCATGAAAATCCAGACGCTTCTGCACGTGAGAGGTTTGACGTCTCTATGAAGACTGGAAGCCTGCGTTAAGCCACGCATGGACTTTTCCGCACAACACGGTACATGTATTTCTTTCAATGGCGCATATGATGATAAAATACGAAAGGACTCTGAGATACTACCAGAGCACACATACCGCAAAAGCTGGTGCATTAATGTCAAGCGTCACCTCCAAATGCTACAAAGTGTTCTCCGTTTTGCAATCTTAGCGGTGATTTTCGAGGTCGCTATTGATGGTTATCACCAGCTTGTCGGTAGACTCTGGAGTCTGGTGGGTCGCATATCGGTGATGTTGCCTTGACTTCTACTGTCTTCTCCTGTTGTCTCGGATGACCCCTTCTTAACTCACCGCTATATTATTTTCCCATGACAATACGCGTCCCGAATCCTCAACAGCACGATCCCATCTAACTGCATCATGTCACACCATGCTATCTATTAAGGCAATTTTTTCTCCTACATTTTTTGGAAATCGGTGGCTCGCTGAACTCATCCACCGATGTAGAAGATTGTTTACTGCCCAGATAGTTCCTTTATAAGAGTTCGTTGTTAATCGGAGCTCTTTTTTTCTTATTTTCACGAAAGCACTAAGTTTGTAATGATAGGTCTCCTTGGGTCTGAAATGTACAATTTATTTATAATGTCCATCACAAAAAGAACTGACTATTAACGATAATGTTTTCTCACAACAGTGTCTTTTAGTAAGCAAAGCACCTTACATCGTCAGTAACTTTAAGAAGAGTTCGGACACTGCACAGACAGCATGCTGTACAGGCAGGGCGTGTTAGAAGTCGTAAACATATAGGGGTAACGGCAGGTATCAAAAGTGGTGCTTTGAACGCTGTCCCTTAATTCAGACGGTTGGCGAACCAGCAGTAACTACATGGTTTGAATTTTCGTTCGCTCCAACATACACAAGACAGAATTGACAAGTATCACTATTTTAGATTCTACAGTTATCTGATTCCAAGGAAGAACACTTCGATGTAATATCCGAAGGGATAATTGCCAGTGAAATTGCACTTTCGTCACTCTTCCTTTTTTTCTCACGCAGGCATCTGAAATCGAATCTCTCTGCCAACATAGCTAGTGCAAGAGAAGTTTAAATTGCCACCTTGTGACGGTTAAGCGGAAAACGCATCACCTCATATAGCTATATACATACTACTACCTTCTTTTCAATATATGTTTTTTACATTTAATATCAGATATTTTGACTAATTTACTTGCGTCCCCATTTTTTACGGTGAATGTAGCCATTTTGCTGAAAATCTTGAATTCTCGCCTTCAAAATATAGCGTGATTCTCTATTTATTTGTCCACAGAAAACATTGGGCATTATAAAACTGCCTACACCGCCCTCGTATTTTAGCCAACGCACTTTAGGTATGGTAAAATAGGAAATGCAAGTTTGCTGCCACGTTCGGTATTTCTTTGTTGGCTTAACGCATAGTCCACACCTTACGACGTCCAGCGAATTTGAGATCGAGGGAATGAGAGTAATAGAGGCGCTTTCGACCTTTAGTGATTAAGTTCCTGGAAGGCCGGTCACTAGACCATTGTGATTTGCAAAGTTACACTGTCGAAAAGTTAAGAAAACTGAAAGTGAATAAAAAGGCAATACCTGTGTTTCCATATACATCTTGTCACACCAACGGATCTGAGCAGACCAGTTTCGATTATCATCTTATCATTTATTTTTACGACAGGCTTGTGTCACCAACATTTTAACTGAGGAATGCACTGCGAGTTTTGGGACGAGTGCTCACTCCTTCACTGCACACGGACATGGGTAAGAAATGAGGGAGAACGCGGTTCATGTTGCGGGAAGTTGACAATCACGCAAAGTCTGCTTGGAGCAAAACTCAGGCATTAACAATATAGATGGCAAAACTGCCGCATTAAAAACCGGGAGTAATTGATTGCTTACAAACAAAGCTGGGCGCTTGACCAACACAGAGATAAATCAAGTGACTTTTAATGGCAACATCACTTGAGAGCATCGGTCTCAATCTGCTTGACTGCGTCGTCCGTAGAGCAACAAAAAGAAACCCAGTAAAACAAGCAGGTTCTTCCAAACACTTTCGTGGAGGACAAATAAGCTTCTAAGCGCGTACTCCCAGCACTTATGTTTATTATTATAAATAAGATCCATGTATAACCACTCAGATAATGTCACAGTATAGAAAATAACATGCTAATTGGATGAGCTAATTCTTGGACATGTTCTGGCATTCGTTAGACAGCAGGCGTTCTGTAAGTTCCAAAATATAGCTGAATACGGTAGCAATTCTCTATTTACACTAAAGACTATGAATGACAGCAACTTAGGCTATAAACGTATGGTAACCACTGAGCTAATCATGCAGAAAGACGGTACCTGGTGCTAAGTGTTTTCTATCAAAAGTTACGCCCTTGAATACGAGAGATGTTTACAATAGATATAATCGAAATCGGTGGTCAAACTATTATCCACTTGGTACTATATAGTCACTATTTCCCCATTCCGTTTTGTCAAAAATGTATGGTAGATGTCCAGCTAGCATTAAAATATCCGTATCTTAAACTATTTAGCTTACTAAAAAAATCCCCATGTAGAATACTACTGCAAACTTGGCGAAAATGTTCCACATGCACAACCAGACCGCACTGTAGGTTACCACTTAGTAGTTTCAGCAGGTATGATAACTAGAACTAGCAATTCTTGCATAGGCACAGCACATCTACAAGTACTATGCAGATCAAGCAGTATAATATCACAGAGACAGTACGATTCGTAACAGAAGAAGTGAAGAAATTGCTCTCAGTAATACTGGGATTGCTGCCTCTACTGCCACTACTGCCCCTCAGCTCTCTCTGGAATGTGCAAATTCGGACGCATGTCCCTCGGTTTCAGAAAAATCACGTTGTACCTCTGCAGGATTCATCAATCAATTCTCGCAGACTTCATTCCGAAGGCATGCGTAATGCTTCTCGATGGCATCGTCATTTTTGGGAAGGATTGTGGAGACCATCTTTATAATTTGCGTACGGTATTCGACAGCCCAAATCTGATAGGTTTCACTCTCAATTAGAAAAGCAATGTGTAGCTCCTCGAGAAAGGGGCAAATCACCTAGGGCATGCCAGAGCCGTTTCTCTGCTCGATACTAAAAGGGAAAAGTTTATTTAAGGCCACGAGTGACCTAAGCCAGGTTAAAGGACCAAGGTCATGCTTCCCATCCTAATATACGAAGTTTGTCAATGACCATGACCACAGAGTCAAACCGCCCAACTACGGGGTGAGGTAAAGTGGACGCCGAAGTAAAAGCGAAGCTCCAAAGCTGTAAAGGAGAGCTCCCGCTGGAGCTCTATGCTCGCCTTCCCTAACCTCGGCAAGTCCGCTGACATTCTTATTCTAAACAGGGGTGTAAGCGAACCTTGCAGCAGGCCAACAACACCAAATGAGATAACAACTCAGAATCGATATTTCTGATTATGCAATCGATGGGCACTAAAACCGGAGTCACCTCGCACATGGTTCCCTTCCGTCCTGCTTTGTTGACTCTTAAGACAAGCGCACTGGGCAACACGACCAACCCTTCCCCCACTTGACTAGGTATCGTAAAGTTCGACACCAAAAAGCTTATTCCTAACTCGTTATTATTTACTAAGCATAGTATAGGTATAGCATATTAAAACCTTTAATTTATTATGGAACACATTTCCCTCCTTTAGGAACAGAGATGTGCCCAAAACCCCAACAATAGTTAAATACCGTAGAAGACCAATAGTTGGCCAGAAAACACCAATAGAACCATGCGACCTAAAGGCTTCATACAAACTGACGTATGACTTACCCATGAGATGACTTAATGCGAAGGATGGAGGTGGCGTTGCGGGCACAGAGTCAAGCCCTCCAAAAATGCACTTACTCGTAAGAGTCAGAACATGTTTATCCAGGGCGCTGCAGAAATCAATAACTTATCGGAATAGTCTGTTACTGCTCAGGAGACTTAAAATTCTGTAGTAGAATGAGACGCAGAATGAAACGGATGCCGACATAGTTGGCTTCATCTTGCCTGCGGAATCTATCATTCGCAAAGTTATAATTCTATCTGCTATGTCAGTGACTATCCTCCTGAAAAATATCCCACAAAAATGGAAGGTACTCTCGAAAAAAGAAAGCAAATTTCTACGGACACTGACGACCGACACAACCAATGTCATGCTTCCAACCGACACAGGACGGTCGACAATGATTCTTAACAAAAATAATAACCTCAATAGAGTCGAGATAATTTTGAGCCATAAAACCGCCTATATCGCGGTGATGACCCATTAAAGGCGCCAAAAAACAGCACCAACAAGGACCGAGGAAGTCTTCGGAAGTCAAAGACAATAAAACAGATAAACTGGCAAAATATAAGACCAAAAGATGAACCACACGCAAGAATATGTAGACGCCCTTTGGTCCACAGATCAGGAGCCCCCTACGACCAATAATTTCCACCAGAGACACCTCAACCTTTGGCCTGACCAACTAGCTACTTCAACGTATCAAATTTCATACAGCGGGCTCTACAACGACCATCAAGGCAGCTGATTAATTCGTACAACAGATGCAGGCTATTCGACTAACACATGACGAGGTAATGGAATATATCAGTGTGACCTCCCTTATCCATCGATACCACGTCTTGCAATGGAAACAATCATAACCTTATTAGAAGAGCACCACAGTGAGGAAAACACGAAGCTCAAAACAAGCTGTATTATTTGGACTCTGCTTAGGCACCCTTTAAATATTCTATGTAACCGTGTACGAGCAAGTAAAAGGTACACCAGTGGTGTCGCCATTGTTCGGACTGATTGCTGAGGCAGTATTATAACGACTAGAGGCACTGGCTTTCAACCACTATCGACCACGACTGTACATCTTGTATGCGGATGACGGGTTTTTCATCATCAGTGGAGTTTCACAGAAAATCCTGCCAACTTTGTTAAAAATGTGCAGGTGATGAGCAAAAAAAAACCAACGGGGCAGCCATCACCAACACACTGGTGGGCAATAGCGCTAGCATATCCGAAGAATTGGCTCCACTGGTTGTATGGTTGCAATACATTTAACTTGTGGCTTTATTTCAGGATATTTCGGTCATGTGACGATGCCGGCTTTTGAGCGAGCTGCCTCCTTATTGTCTGCAAAAATCATCTTAAGAAGTCGACTGCATTTGCGGTCAAGCCAATTATGTTGGCGAAACCGGGAAACGGGCTGCAACCTGACTCTGGGGACGGCCCTCGATGAAGATTTCGGCAGTGAGTTTTTACTCGGACTTTGGTTGACTGACCTACACTATGCGATTAATATCGCTTAAATAGCTATAAAATTCAGCTGTCTACAGTCTACAGAGTGACGCGTGAACGAGGTTGCGAAAACGGTCGGTTTGTCCATCAACTCAGGTCACACAAGGGTGCTATCCCACTGCATCACTGCCAAAGAGCAGAGCAGAAAAACGTCCTGGGTATGGTGCTTTATTCAACACCACGGATGCCGACCCAGTTTTCTTTATCGCGGCTGCGGAATCTATCATTCGAGAACCCACAATTCCCCAAAAATGATGAAATCCGCTACGTCACCAAATATCCTCCAGAGCGGTATCCTACAAAAATGGAAGGTACTGTCGAAAACAGAAAGCAAAACACTACGGACACTGACGTCCACCACAACTATTGTCATGCTTCAAACCCACAAACAACGTCCGGCAGTTATTCTTAACAAACATGATTACCGCTAAAGACATGACAGGGTTTTCGACGATAGGACTGCCCGCACCCCTTGCAAACATCACCCGATAAAGACGCTAGTGAACAGCATAAACGAGGGCCTACGAAAACTTCGGGTGTCAAGGAAATCAACAGAAAATATGACAAAAGATTAAAAACCAAAGGACACAACACGCGCAAGATCATATGGCCTTATTAGGGTCTACAGATCCGAAGCCCCCTATGAGAAATGGCTTTAAAATTTGTCTTTCTGCACTACAAAGTATCCCGAGGGAAGATGGGCGCTAAAACAGTCGGTTTGTTCATAAATCCTGGGAAGACCAAGCTTTTCTCCTGATGCGTCTCTGCCCTAGAGCAAAGCAAGCAAACGTCCTGGTTTATGGTGGCTTTTTCAACACTAGACATGCCGATCCACCTGGCTTCATCACGGCTGCGGAATCTATCATTCGCGAAACTACAATGAGCCAAGAATGCTGAAATCCGCTACGTCAACAAATATCCTCCAGACTGGTATCCCACAAAAATGTAAGGTAGTCTCGAAAACAGAAGGCAAAGCACTGCGGACGCTGACGTCCGACACAACTATTGTCATGCTTTCAACCCAAAAACGACGTCCAAAAGTTGTTCTTAACAAACATAATGACCTCAACAGATTCGAGAGGATTTTCATCGAAAGAAACGCCTACTCCCCCGCTATCATGACCCTGTGTGGACTCTACTGAACAGCATCAACAGGGACCTACGAAGATTTTGGATGACAAAGACAATATCAAAGAAAAATGACAAAAGGGAAAACCAAAGGACGCAAAACACGCAAGATTATATGATTTTCTTAGGGTCCACAGTTCAGAAGCCTTCTACGACAAATAGCTTTGATTTTTGTCTTTCTACTTTCCTATCACTAAAGGAGTTAAGGCTATCCGGTCGAACCCTAACAACTGCGATCTTTCAGGCCTGGTTCCTTAGAAGAAGATAGAATTCGTAGAAGTTAAGGTTGAAGGAGATTCTATTCTGTGCAGAATAAGCAGAAGAAGAGATAACAGAAGGGTTGACTCAGCCTGGCGTTGAGTTCGACCATCAGAACCGTGAAAGAGCACTGCAGTGTCGCATCCGTCTCGAGCCCAGGCGGAAGACCGAGTGTATGGGCTTATTGTGAAGTTTGTTTCTGTCAGCATTGACAAAAAATCCGGCGCATATCAGCAATCAGTGTTACGCAAAATCGATTAACTGAGTAACTGATTTGACGAGGCGAGTCCAGTCTGACCCACTTATCAACAATGCGTCATAAATCGATACGCTGGCCACGTTGATAGAGCAGGCAGATGAGTAATCATCGCAGCGCTGAGGGCAGGCTCCTACAGTACCCCCCGGCAAGATCGAAGGCGGTGGTAATGGACGCCGAAGGCTTGCCAGCATCAGGCGTGAAGAATGTCGCTAAATCAGTCGGTTTTTCCATAAACCCTGGAAAGACCAATCTGTTCTCCTGCTGCGTCACTGCAGCATCACTGCCCAAGAGCAGAGCAGATAAACCTCCTGGGTTATGGTGTCTACTTCAATACCAGACTTGCCGACCCAGTTAGCTTCATCGCGGCTGCGGAGTCTATCATTCGCGAAGCTACACTTCTCCAAGAGTGTCGAAATCCGCTACGTCAACAGATATCCTTTAGACCGGTATCCCATCTCAACAGAATCGAGACTATTTTGGGCAAAAAACGTCTACGTCCCTCGTGATCATGACCCTATGAAGACGCTAGTATACAGCATGAAAAAGGACCTATGTAGACCTTGGATGTCAATAGGCCATTCAAATTTCGCATCTTTGCATAATACCGGGTTTACCGGTAGACGTACGTAGGTAAATTTGTTCATCTGCGGGTGAATATCTCGTCAACATCTGGTAGTTTTTCTTAACTTTCACCTGGATACACTTGACTCATACTTTACACACTTAAATTGGATATTATGAGGAGGGGATTACGCCTTTGGACTTAAGATGGTCGATCCAAAATGGCTGACCAAACCAAGGCTTCAACACTAAAGGTACACCAGATTGAACTGGTAAATCGAATACTACCTAGCCTAAAGGCTCGCCTATCCACAGAGTTCTCCCAGTGATGTACAAGTGTAAGCTACCTAGATTCTTGAAGTGGTACTAAGTACAGCCAATTTTACGGTACACATTAATAGTCGACCCGAAGCGCACAGTGCAAACTTAGAACACTAAGCGTTACCTTATGTTTACAGAAATTAGGTTGCTGGGCTCACCTCGCCTGTGTCATGATACATTGTTTAGGCGTAAATTTAAGGGGAGCTATGTCGATGAAACTATGGTCTATAATGTGGGGAACATAATGCACATTGCTGATGAGGTCGAACGTCATGGTCAACAAGATTCGTTGTCCTCTTTCCCATTCGAGACTTACAACGATTCTACGAAGCCTGAGAGGCCGCTTCAGTAAATAGTTAGGCTAGATATAACGCCATTTGCCTGTGCAGTTGTTGAGGTTATAAAAAAAGGTTGTTTGGGTGTTTGCTAAGAATGGCTAAATGCAACTGCATCGATCCACTTCTTCCGCTGTAAAGCCTCGCATTCTTACTATTGGGGATTATGTCCATAATAATCTAGTGGACAAAATTCTAAAAAAATCTTTCATACCTATCACAACTCTTTCCAGTCGCTGTACATTTGTTACTACTATAGTACAGATTCGACATGCATTGAACATCTCCATATTTAAGAATGAAGTCACGCATTACGCCATGGACTAAATTGATTATCATCGAAAATTTTTCAGAAAAGAAGAACTCGCCCTCCGGAAAAATGGAAGTGTATGTGTAGCACACTGTGAAGCATGGCACCGACACGCAAATTCTTACAAACGGCATATCGATCTTCCGGATGCCTATCTTGCGTTGCGCGAACAATGGCAGGACTGAGGCCCGCTCCCGACAGAGCTGTACTAAATGTGCAGTGACCTGTATTTTTTTCTTTTAATCGGAAAATGGGCTCGTCTGAGTGATTGAAACGTCGGGCAAATAAACAACGCTTTCCTGCGAAACCGCGGATACCGCGCACAGATTTGTATGGGGCAAAACTCGTATTGTGAATGTCTGTTATTTCAAGAAAGGCTGAGAATGCCTAGAGACAATGTACTCGTACGAATCATACATCAACAGGCACATCGAGCTCGATGGTGCGTACAACATTATCAAGGAGAAATGGGCGCGAAGTGGGTAAATTCGAACAGGATTAAATACAGGGCAACCATCACCATCCCAGGCCACGTCGGTGTCCATTTCCCGAGCGCTCGATATTAGCTGTTTTTGACACTTACTTTACTTGGCCTCTGAAGACAAGCTGGTGCTCCAGTCTCAAAAATTTACGCACTAAAACCTATTTGGTGAGGTTATTTAGTGGGGTCGGATAGTTCCCCATCGAGAATAATCAACTACTCACAATTTTTTAGTAGGTTGAGTTACCTATAATCTTCCGGTTTGCTACACGCCACCCATCGTTCCAGCTGGGGTTTGCTGATGGCATTGAACTGCAGAGCGGTTCTTCGAAGGCAACCACATTTTATACTTGCTATAATCGGCAAACTAAGAAAGGTTGGCCTTTTGAACTAACCACAGTAATTATCGTTTACTTGCAATTTTTAAGTAGGGTAATTTACATAATCTTGCAACTTTAGTTCTTCTTTAAACTTTTTCCTAGTTGGTGATGGTGATACCACTGGAAAATGTCGATCACTTTCCTCGCCCGAGGTTTGGACACACTCCGCCTCCATATACGCATTCTCCGTTGGTCAAGAGAGAGGTTAGCGATGATAGTAAAGCTCATTCAGTGTCTTCTCCAAGGTTTGAGTACGCAACGCAACTTGCCCTCGTAACTTTTTCAGTTAACAAATATATTGGGATCTTATTTTTTCCCTGACATGCCATGGCCGTCTTCTCCTCGAAAATCAGGTGAACGTTAGCCCGCGGGTTGCACTTCGCACTTTCCCCAGACTACCCCACGACATTATCCTACCGCCTATTTCACAAAGAACGCCTTCGACTTCAAACTAAAATTTCCTGGAATGACAACCCTTTAAATATATTAAAACCTATTGAAGTAGGAGCACCACAAGCAACTTAATTACGAATAGAAAGTTCCTTTTGGGAAATCTTAAACTGTAATGTGTACATTTTTAAGACTTATTTCTGAGAATGAGCAGCAAAAAAATTAAATGTTTAACTTGCAGAAAAAGCAATAATCATCTGACATGAGAAACGATTGACCACCGTGGACTATGTCAGTCTGCGCCAGCACTTCGTCATTCGATCGATTTGGTAAGACACTGCACCAAGGAACCACTTTAGGTGTAGATCACTGTCGTACCTGCCGAATCTTTACACCAAAAACTAGACCCCGGTCGTGAAACCAGTCATTTCTTTTCCGATCAATGCTACCAGCAGCTTAAATGAGCCTCGTGGTTTCCTATGCCCGTAGATATTGTTACGGTAAGGAAACGTATTCAGAGGTCATCCTGCATTTTGTGTGCAGCCAATTACCCTCTCACTAAAACATTCCATCCACAGTCTCCTAACTCACACTTAAATACACTGCTCCGGTGACGAAGCTTACCAAGTAGAAGTGAAACACATTTTTTTCAACCGTGCTCCAAAAGTGAATATCCACGTACTTTCGTGTTTCAAGAATCCAAAGAAAAATAGTAATCCACTTCAAATGATACGGCCACCCATTTCTTTGATGTACTTTTCCATTCCCTTGCATGTATCTGAGCTTCATGAAAGATAACTTCTGCAGTATAGCTTCGGCCAGAAAGCCGGATATGGATGAACCCATTGGGTCCATTTAAATTGCGGGTAGCATTGACCGGAAAAGGATAAGCTGGTTTCGAGACAAAGGTCTGGTAATTTGAGTAAGGTCTTGGCAGTTATATCATTTATATAGGCCTGCAGTAGTTCTTCAGTGCAGCGGCTCGTTAACTTTAAAAATATCGACGAATTGACCAAAGGTGCATAACGCTAGTTCACGCAGACTGACATTGATGCACTGTTGAGAATGGATGCTCACGTCAGATGATTATAAATTTGTCTGCATGGTTCACATTTTAATTGTCTATTGCCCTTTTTGGTAAGGCATGAAGACGAGCTGGAAACAAGTCTCTAAAGTGTACGAATTACAGTTTCCATTTACCCAAGGAAGCCGTGTTCTTGCTAAATTAACATACAGTTCTGCAAATCCTGCAAGCAACTTTCCTAAATTTGTAAATGTTTGATTATTTCTCCCACACCAGTGGGAACTCATTTGCAGAAACTTATGAATAATAATGAGCAGCATATTAAGTTCTAAAAAGAACTATAAGAAATACTAAGGTTTTGTTAAGAAAAATAATATTTTCTAGATAATTTCCAGCTTGTGGAGACGTGAAAAGTAGCTTTAAATTAGAACAATAAATTTTAATATTATGTTTAGGGTAAAATTTAAAGCAACCACTTTTTTATACAAAAACAACTAGCCTTTAGTCAAAATATTTTGTACATATGGTAATGAGCAGATACGTAGATATTGAATATCGTGGAATAAAGTTTTTATTCATACCGGTAGTTTTTGGCGTATTTTGACTAATATTTCGTCTGGTCGACGTTTACATCAAACCCTTTAAAAAAATATTAATAAACAGCATTTACCGAAGAACGAGCTTTTGGATATTATTTTCTATGCAGATGCCCATGTTGGTCAAATGTGGAAATGCTACAAAACAGCAGACCACATTTTTGAGCATACAACATATCTGCTAGATATTACGCCTATTTTCATTCCTGAGATTAATAAAAAAACCTTCCATAATAGGTTGTCTCTTTAAAAGAGTGCTTTCATTGGATATTTAGTTGACGAACGTCTGTGTATATTAACTTTTTCCAAGGTAATGTCACAGTGAAATTGGAGACTTTTGACAATTTCCTTAATTTACCTGAAGAAAAACGATTAAATTTGACTGGAGATGAAAGAACATACCTTCATCTTTATAACGGCTTATTTTTCGTTTAGGCAGAATTATTATACGATTCTTAATAAACGTACGAATGCCTTAAAAACAGGCCACATATATGAACATTTTTTGAAATACTTGTTATTCTTCTGTCTGTTCCATTTCTAAATAATCCTTGATCGGAAACTATTTTTTACAAAAAAAATATATTTCTACATGACTTACCCTTAATAAGGCCTTTATTAGGTTGTCTTCATGGTAACATATAGTAACGTTGTTTACGCGCAAGGCCAGCTGTGCGGTTAAAGAAAATGTGCTACCAAAAACGTTTTGGTTACTGCCATTACTAATTTATAAGCCGTCATCAACCAGTCATACTTAACTGTATTTTAATTGAATAAGTAGTAAATAGCAGTAAAGTTTCATGGCATGTGTAACGCTCTCTCTTCCCTCGCCTGCCCTTTCCGGCGCCAGGAGGTGGGGGTGAGCAGAGGTTGCAGGAGAGGCTGGAGCCGACTCAGATCCCACTGAGTGGAAATGCCATCAAAACCACAAATGGCTTGTGCCCGCACCTACGCGTGCCATTGTAGCAGCCTGCCCCCAGCGCTGCCATGACCACTCATCTGCCTGCTCTGTCAACGTGGCTAGCCTATCGATTTTTGGCGCACTGCTGATTACTGGTCTACACTGGACTCGCCTCGCCCCTTGTGATGACTAATCTACTAAGCGTGAATTGGCAGTCAAATCAGTTAATCGATTTTTGCGTACCGCTGATTACTGTTATGCGCTGGATTGGTGGTCAGCGCTGGCAGGCAAGGCGGAACTCACTCGGCCTCTCGCCCCGGTGCGTGGCGGACGCGAGGCTGCGGCGCTCTCTCTCTCTCTCCGGCTCCGGCCGAGTCAACCTTTCTGTTCTCTATTCTCCTACTTATTCTGTACAGAATATAATCTCCTTCTACCTTGGCTTCCACAACTTTTACCTTGTTCCTAGGAACTGGATCTGGAAGATCGCAGAAGTTAGGGTTTAACTGCTTAGCCTTTACCGCATTATGATACCATCACCTCACCCCTCCTTTTAATATGTAATTTGTTAAGGATGCACAACTCTGACAAGGCCAGCTTTGCTTTCGAGCTCGTCTAGCAATCTCCTGCATGGTCCGCTTTGAAGGAAACTGGCGCTCAATCGCAGGCTGTCATATTTCGATCGCTTGAACCTAGCTTGTACGTTTGTTTTTTGCTCCTATGCCCAGTTAGAGTTCATTTGTGCTTAGAACTGTTTACTTTTAGTTGGCAAGATAAATTAAAAGGTATTTTCTGCATGAAATATAGATGGTTATACGTAGTGAATGAAAAGTGCTACCTCCAAGATAATTTCGACTGATTTTCTGGGTCCCGATTCTACGGTATTTTTAGACTGCGAGGGTCTTTGTGAGAAGACCCGGTTTCAGGCTTACACGAGCCATAATCTGGGACAATCCTGTCGAGCAAAACCTTGACGTAAAAGTGTCGAATATGCTGACTTTTTGAGAGTAAATTCTGTCATCTAGGACAACAAATTAGGTATGCCTCTGAAAGTTGTATGTGGTTACCAATTGCACAGTTGATCATTTGCCCGCATTGAATAATATATTTCGCAATTGCACAGCACGCTAGCCTGTTTAGGTATTGAACGGCCTACTGATGAACTGTGTGCGAACTTGAAATACACTGCTAAAATCTTCCTTATTGGACAAATATAACAGGTGATCCTTCTGAAGTCCAACGAGGTGGAAATTTATCTTAATACCTCGCTGTAAATCCTTTTTTAGCTGCCTTTGGAAAGTGTACAGCAAGTAACCATGAATGCATCCAATCTTGCTATTCTGTGCATTTGGTCTCCCCTAGTGGGTGATGCTAGCATAGCGGCGGAACAGCTGACTCCTTTTGAACGCCGGGATTCTGGGTTTAGAAATACTGTCGGCCGCTCTTGCGAGTGCATCAGCATTACAATTTCCCGCATATATAACACATAATTGCTACTTAATTTAATTGAGTACAGTGACATATTTTCTGCCCATTTTTCACCCCCTACCGCCTGTGCGAGCATTGCCTTGCCACTCATCATGTCAGAACGCACATAGCTCGTGCTGCGGATAAACAGTTTGGAAAGGTCAAACCTCATGTAGGCGAGTACAACTTCATCGTGCCCAGCGTGCACGGAGCAGCGCTAGTCAAATTGCATTAACTGTACTAGCCTATGAAACCTCTCACTGCAATGCTCAATGTTTTTCACCAACCATCTCTGCAAATGCAGCATTATCGAAAGACATACCGTCAGTCCTATTAGTGCTGGAAATATAATGCACTCTTCGTAGTACTTAAGTAACCTTTCACGGTTGAGAGGCATCTGTGGTAAATTTTCGCCTTAGCTCTAGGTTTCATTCCATCCAAACTCTAACGCATCAATACCAGCGAGGATATGCATTGCTGGCATCGGTTAGGTGAGAAAGGCAGAAAAACTGCCATGGCTAGGGATTCTGTCCCACCAAACTACCCAAGCCCGATAAGGCCGTCCAAACTGCTGCTTCGCACTCTGTTGCATTAACCAGTTTAGTGTTTACTGCTCGTAGGTTGGCGTCCGTGCAGAGGACTGCAAATGCTACTTGCATGTTGCCAACGTTCTCTACAACACGGCAATTAACACGCAGCGCGAAATAAAAAATATCCATCTAGGGAGCTAGTGAGGAAGAGGAGGCATTCTAAAATGCACGGCACTCAGCAGCATCGTACGTGATAACATGACAAGGGCGAATATGCGCAGCAAATTTCCCCCGAAGTGATCATTTAATTAAAAGAGCTAGATATTGAGTCAGCACAGCCTGTTCAGCTAGATGACTAGTAATGTGCATGCGCAGACTCCTCATCAGGGGAAACAAAGCGCAAGGGAATCGATTGCTCTAAATAGTGAGGTATTCCTTCTCAAAAGCTGGTTGTCATCTCTCACTACTCCACCGTGCCATGCGTATGGTGCAAGAGCAAGTAAACGACCAATTGCCTTTCCCGGGTGTGCGTGTCAAGAGGACTTCCGAAGGAGGGTAAAAACGACGGTTTATCGTAAGTGAACAAACACCAAACGCATCCTGCAATTCCAAAGTAACCATTCTATTGGTCACAAACGCAATCGTGTTAGATCTCTATTCCATCGCCTTAAAACGCACTGTAGCAATGAGGACGGAAAAAAGGTGGATGAAGAATACCTAAAATCCTTGTTCATATCTAACGGTTATCTGCGACCCATCATACGTGCGTGCCGACAGAAGCCCATCCGGAATCGACCAAACGACGAAAAACCAAAATTCTGCCTAGCGATCTCCTACGTGAAAAATGTTCCGAGGAGACAGTTCGATTTCTGAACCCTTACAGTATTGGCGTGGCCCACAAACCCTATCCGACCATCCGACAGTAGATAATGAGACCCAAGGACCGCTTCCGGCAACAGAACAATCAACAGTTGTCTACGGCATGCCTTATCAAAATTGCAGCGCAAGATATGTTGGTGAAATGGATAAACGCCTCTGCTCAAGACTGCATTAACACCACGTTGCAGTCAATTGCGAGCATAGTCTGTCACTGGTATACGGCCTCATGGTGTGCTAGCAGAATAGTTTCGCTTTCGAAAACACAAAAATCATCGACAAGATGACCAGATTGGTGCTTGAAAGTTAGGCATCCGTGGACACAATCAACAGAAATATCGATTTAAATCCAGCCTATCAGGCCCTCCGTACAAGACTCCAATCAAACCCGACGAGGCCACCGGCGCTAGCGAGCGACTTGCAACTTCGTCAACAGTGGTCACCGCTGCGGAAAGGGAGGAGAACTAACTGGGACTCAAACCGCCGACATGAGTAATCAACCCACCGACGAGCCTAAACCTGTGAGTGGGGTCCGCTCGTTGAACGCCAACCGGTCCAGCCGCCCAAATATGAGGGTAGATCCGATAGTAGCCGGCCAAGTGCACACGGCACGCACACAGACCTGATAGCGACAACAAACGGGCAGGTGACGGGGGCGCATGAGGGCGTCCACAACGGGCCGGCTGCCTCGCGCACGACCTAGATGACTCATCTACCCACCGACGAGCGTGGACACTCGAGCGGGCACCGCACCTGGAACGACGGCTGACCCGCGCATCCGGTTCGGAGGGGAGGTCGTACAGTTTTTATTGTATCGTGCCCGCTGACTTAGACGCGTTAACGTCAAACGGACAGGCAACGAAAGAAACACAAGGGCGCCAGCCATCCACGACGGATTGGCCACAGCCAATACATGGACAGAGCGGCAATACTTGGCAAGCAGGAACACACAGCTCACCACTCTGATGATGGAAAATAGTACATTTCCGAAATGTCAGCACCATATTGAAATATGATCGCTACCACTATCACTGCAACTTCTACTACTAATAGCTGGCGATGCCCTCCTATGATAGTAGTACTGATACTATATCTGTCGCTATAATTAGTTAGACAGGAGTTTGATTTTAGTCAACGCTGAGGTTCATGTCCCCTCCACCACAACTAGGAGTCCGAATCTGGATGTATGACTTACCTAGTAATTATATATTTGAGGTCCGCTGCACATCATGAGTTGATGTCCACCATCTTATATCTATCCAAATGCTGTGTCCAATTTTACTACCAAGGATTATGAGGACAAGGACACTACTTCTGGAAGTAATATGTTAATGCTAAGAAGGATATTTCTGGTGATCATTCTAAGTAAGAGCGGTTGATAGCACATTAAATTACGATCGATTTGTGCATAAAGGAAATCGTAAACTAGCATGTAGTTCTAAGCTATACCTTTGGAAATGACGTCTGTCATCTTTGGCAAAACAGAAAGTGTTCTCGGCAAATAGAGTACGTTATAGAGAAGCAGCCCACTGTAGATATAGCTAAGGATGATTTATGATTTGCGGAACATATTCTTGCCAACACAATTACATATGACATCCCAACAATGACATAAAACCTTACCGAATTCTTAACTGGGAAAGGTAAGAACGATAAATTTTAATATTTAGTAAGGTGTAAAATTTAAAGCAACCATTTTTTTATACAAAAAACTAGCTTTTAGTCAAAATATTTTGTACATATGGTAATGAGCAGATACGTAGATATTGAACATCGTGGAATAAAGTTTTTATACATACCGGTAGTTTTCGGCGTATTTTGACTAATATTTCGTCTGGTCGACGTTTACATCAAACCCTTTAAAAAAGATATAAATAAACAGCATTTACCGAAAAAAACGAGCGCTTGGATATTATTTCCTATACAGATGGCCATGTTGGTCAAATGTAGAAATGCTAAAAAACAGCAGACCACATTTTTTGAGCATACAACATGTCTGCTAGCTATATCGCGTATTTTTAGTCCTGAGATTAATAAAAAAACCTTCCACAATAGGTTGCTTCTTTAAAGAGTGTTTTTATTGGATATGTAGTTGACGAACGTCTGCGTATATTAACTTTTTCCAAGGTAATGTCACAGTGAAATTGGAGACTTTTGACAATTTCCTTAAGTTACCTGAAGAAAAACGATTAAATTTGACTGGAGATGAAAGAACATACCTTCATCTTTATAACGGCTTATTTTTTGTTTAGGCAGATTTATTCTACGATTCGTTGTAAACGTGCGAATGCACAAAAAACAGGCCACATATATGACCATTTTTTGAAAACTTTTTATTCTTCTGACTGTTCCGTTTTTAAATAATGCTTGATCGGAAACTATTGTTTACAAAAAAATATATTTATACATGACTTACATTCAATAAGGCCTTCTGTAGGTTATCTTCGTGGTAACATAACGAAAAGTTGTTTACGCGCAAGGCCAGCTGTGCGGTTGCTTCTTCATCTCTGAAGATGGAGACCTGTAAGAGTTCGAAAGCTCAGGACCATAAGCCAAATGGTCCGGTGCTCGACACGTCTTTTTCCTTATCCATGCCAATACCTGGAACGCGAACTTTTTCATTCATTCAGGAATATTCTTATGGCCTGTCAGGTGACAAAAGAGATCATTTCTGTCGATTAATGAATGTAGACGTTCGGAGACACAACGACCTGGAAATTGCATTAGCCGTTATTAGCCAATCATACCGAACCCCAAGTGGTGCCCATCTGATGCTCTAATCCAAGTCTTAATATCTAATCATTTAGCAATCTACCCAGACTACTAGCTGCTGTGCAATTGCCAGCGGTGTTCGAAAATGAGAAGATGAGAAAAATAAGTTATGCGACTGATTTTTGATATCCGTCGGGGAGACAACAGCAGCTACATTAGCAAAAGGCAGTTGCAGATTGGCAAACTTTAATCCACAAGTGTTAGTTTTCAGCTTCCTACTGTGAGCTCCATTAGCAGAGGGTCTGATTCTGGGCTGAACATGTTCCCTCTATTTTGAGAGCATGGACAGTCCCCGTGGATCAATAACTTTAAATGACAACGTAGACCATTTAATTGGCTAGTGCGATGAGTTTAAAAACTCCTCTACACCAAGGAATGGAAAGGCGTCAATGTCTCTTCATGCCTTCTATCAGAAAGGTAGGCAACAGTACTTAATGAAGTGCACCCCATTAATCCCTATTCCTAGCACTTTGTCTTACAAAAGCAGTGGTTATAGGCTTTTAGGAGTTGGTAATTAGGATAAGCAGTGGAATATGCTTTAATAGCTGCTATATGCGTTTTTTATAGTGCATTTTGAAATGTTGTTGATTTATTTCCTGACATTTGCCTAATCTGTTTTATCGTTTAAAGCACAGCGGGAAAAGCCGATTATCAAAATTCAGGTTCTTTAACATTCCTGATAAATATGAATGGTGGTTAGGAGGTCGTCTACTTTAGCTTGTTTTAGGTCCAACTTACCGTTTTAAAATTAGAAAAGTATAGTCGAAACGTCCAATTTTCATGCAGAACAGCTTAGTTTAAGCGGTTGCGAGAAACCAATATGGCCTTTTTTCGCAAGAACCATTTAGTTTTAAACATTTATATCCCTGCCTATCCTATTTTCCTATCTCCGAAATCCCTATAACCACAGTTTCCGTAGGACAAAATGCTGGATCTAGGTGTACAGGAGGTACGCTACATAAACTTAGCTTGCAAAAGCTATACGTGAATATACTAAAATTATAAAAGCGATCATATAAACGGTTTACAAAATAAAAACAAAAACCACACCACCGAAAAATTAACATACACTAGTAAAAAAGCAGGAACGATGGTTAACAGGAGTAGAAAGCACTATAGAATAACGTCACAGGAAAACAATATAAAAGGATGATAAATAATACAATAAAAACAAATAACTATAAACAAACAGCACTAGAAAACAATAAGCAATAATTAAAAGAGTTGAAGCAGCATTGAAAGAAGAAAATTGACGCCTAATAGGAAACCGTTTACCAACCGCGCTATCCGATATGTTTGCTAGGCAGTTTGTTCGATAGTCTGTTCTAGAGCGCATTTTCATAAAATAGCTGCATACATACGGCGGAAAAACGTAAGTTTCATCGGTTGCATTTTCTGTTTATCAGTCATTTGGACGATTCTTCTTTTAAGAACTGTTATAAGAGTTCTCAAGAACGGTATTTTTTTCAAAAATTTGCTCATACAAAAATTAATGATGCAAAAATTCATAGCAGGGAATTCAGCGAATGTATAAATTCAATTAATTGTCGTCAGGCCAATATATTCATGGGAAGGGGTGCACGTGAAAACGTATCTGTGGTTTGCACGGAAGAAGTAGAGGCAAATGTGACCGACTGCTTCCCACGGGAGGTTTCATAAGCGACTGTGACCTAAAAAACCTCCGATCAACATGCACTCACATGCCCCATTTGTGTGGTCTAACAAACTTCCATAAGAATGGCCTGCCAGTTGGTCTGATTCTGGACATGCGAAACTAACCTTATTATGGTAAAACAAAGTGATAAGCAGGGAAATTCAAACCGTTACAGCCCCAGCTGGCACCACGTAGCTATCGAGATGCGTTCCAATTTACCAACAATGCAAAAGACGTGAACCTAAACGGCATAGGGATACTTTCTAATCGTTGATTATAAACGTTCCGGTTACCGAGAAAGTCGAGTACATTTGTGAATACTCATTGACAAATCAGCCAGAAATACGAATACGGCCAAATGCACTGAAGGATCCAACATTAAGGTTCAAATTAAATGAGCAGTTTACATTTGCACAGCTAGCTTTACCAAAAAACAGACAGCGTCTCTTGGGGCTTGCCTCTAGGACCTCTCCTAGCTGATATATAAATGGACAAGCTGAAAAAATTTCAATTAAGTGATCAAATCCGCAGGTTTAAACACTATAGTCGCTGCGTTGATGACATCTTTACGATCACCACAATCGAAAATGATGTAGCCACACACTTTATTGATGTAAACTGCGCACATCTATCCATTAAGTTCACGTTGGAGGTGGAGACAGTAGGTTCGCTTCTCTTCTTGGACTTCCTCTTAAGTTGCAGACCAGACGGTAGCATCCGAACGAGCGTTTATAGAAAGAAAACGTGTTGTGGACAGTGCAAAAATGTTAACAGTGTTGAAGCCCTTCAGCAGAAGCGAAATCTTCTTTGCTGCTTCGTACAAAGAGCTAGAAGAATTTGCTTCGTATGGAGGAGGAGCTCGTGAAACTTCAGTGCCTACTTCGCGGGAACAGGTATCCTGAGAGATGGATTACAAGGAATATGTTTGCGCGACAAATAAACTAACCACACTTACTGCAGAAAAGAAAACACCAATTTCGAGAGGATACGGAAACTAAATTGCTAAAAAGACGTCTGCACCAAGACGTTTTCACAAACCTTCCCAGCAGCCAGACTTTGGGTATTATTCTCAACCAATCCCTAAAATAAGGATAGTTTACCAGCTCCGAACGCATCCATGTGCTTCTAGTCCTTTACTTGTTCCTGTGGAGCAGGTTATATTGGTTGTACGAGTCAGTGCCTATCTATAAAAATAAAGGTACACCTCCCGGCATGGTTGATAAAAGGAGTATAAACAGCTTTGTCTTTGCGCACTTAGTAGATTCCGGGAATCAGATTGTTCTAACAGACTATTCAAAATCCCTGGATCAGCGCCTGCTAGCAACAGCAGAAGCGACTGATATAAGATTAATGAAGCCGGCATTGTGTGCACAAAAGAACTTCCTACAAGCCCCACAGCTGGCGTGGCCCACAGTCCGCTAGTGACCTGCACTAATCCGTGCTCTGATTGTCTCCCTATCCTTCCCCCCTCCCTCCTCTAGACTGCTCCACTGAACTCTGTCCTCATACTCAGCCTCCTCTTATCGATCACCCAGGCCCCTCACATCCCCACAACTTACTTGTACGAACAGACCAGCACGTTTTATCATGCACCCTGTTCCCATATAACTGTAGTGGCCTGACGAAAATTTATCTAAAGTATACGTACACTCGTCAAACTAGTCTGGTTAATTAATGATTTAGTAAAAAAACTGGGTTTTAACTGTGAATGCCGGCAACAGGAAGGCCCTTGTCGGGGAGGGATGGTTTGTTTGCCGATCAGAAAAACTGCCCAAAGTACAGTACACGCTTGAATTCATGCGATTTACGCGAGATTTTCATGCACTTTTGGTAGTCAGCATTGCGTTAATTTGTGATAATGATGATGGTGTGGCTTATTTTAAGATTATTTTAGTCAATAGAGCATGCGGGCGTTTTAACGAGCTTCGTTCGGACCACAAACAAATATATGTACTCTAAAAAGTAACTTTTAAATAGCATGCACTTATATCATTGATTTGGATTGACTATGTGAATTCAAACATATTTTATGGAAAATATGCACGCACAAATTTTCTTTTGTACTCGCTTCGTAGAAAATTACGCATTCGTTTGATTTTATACTTAAAAAATGTAATCTTTCGGTTTACGAAATTTCTCAATCATTGAATAATTTTGAAACCTACTAACGGCTACACTCTAATTAAAGATTAAGCAGTTGCGTTTTTGTATGTTCTGTTCAAAGATAAGTACCTTTTTGCCTACAGTTTCAGGAAGAAATAACTAAGTCCTCATAAAATGTTGCAATAGATGCGGAGCATGCTTTATACAGTATAGGCAGCAGTATTAAATTGACGGATATGATATTGTGAATGAACACCTCATTATCGTCAAGAGGGTCATAATAAGAATTTTTAACCCAGAGAGAAACCTATCTAAATATTCATTTTAAAGAAAGCGTAATTTACTACCAAAAGAGTACAAGAAATAATATTTTCGTGCATACTTTCCATCAAAAATATTTGAATCAATAAAGGCATTCGAAATCAATAATAAACACGCATACTATTAAACAGTTACTTTTTACAGTATAAACGCTTTTTAGTGGCCAGAGATTAGCTCATTTAAAGCATGCATTCTATCATAAATGAAATAACTTCACGATATACTACATGAAAATCGGTATTGAAACCTAAGCAATGCCAATTAGCAAAAAAAGTACCAATTTTTCCCATTTTTTGCACGAATTCTGGCGAATGCTGTTAATATCAAAAGCCTGGCAGATCCGCGAGAGGTCATATCCCAGCACAGACTGCTTCCAGGAATTAGGATTTGCTTGTGTTAAGCACGGGCAGAATCCAACAGAGGGTAGTTAGCTAAAACCTGGTATGTGAACTTCAAGATCAAACCATGTTTTGCTGCTCTTGATGATGATGCTGTTTCTAGTTTATTAGCCTACTGAGGCTTGAGGAAGGCGGGCGCTGGCCTGGCGCGAAACGATCAACCATGGAAGGTAATGCGCAGTAGTAGACCACGCCAGCAAATCCGATTGGTCGAGTTGCCACACCCTGTATGTGTGTGCCACAGGCTGTTATTTGATTTCGAATCAAAAAATGCGCGAGCTAACACAGAGACTCATATATATGCATACACACTAATGCAACAGTACAGGGAATCGTCAAACGACAGCAGAATGAAGCACGCAACGCCAGCCTATGTTGACTTCCTCCACTGGATTGCGGACAAAATGCGGCTGTCAAAACACCGAACCATCCGCAGCCTCATCCGCGAATGCATGGGCACCATGATGTTTGTGGCGTTTGCATCGGGTGTTGTGGCTCAGGCCTCCCTCACAGAGGGCAGCTTCGGCATCTTTTTGGACCTGAGTATGGGCTACGCCGGCGCTTGGATCCTCGGGGTCTGCATCGCCGGTTCAGACAGTGTCTGCTTCCTCAATCCTGCAGTGGCCTTCGCAAATGCTCTGCTCGGCAGGCTAAATTTTATCAAAATGCTGTTTTACTGGCTGGCAGAGATAATTGGCGCTTTCTTTGGTGGTCTCCTGGTCATCTGGATATACTGGGAGAAGATACAGCTGTATGCTGATAAACACGACAATGGCCAACTGCTCATGAGCTCCACCGGTAGACTGGTTGCCGCTTCTGTGGACGCTGACCTGGTGACAATTTTTGTCGACCAGCTGATTGTGGGTGCAGCCACTATTCTCTGCCTAATGGGCGCGCTTGACAAGAATAACTGGAACATGCCGCGTTACGTGGTTATCCTCTACGGCTCGGTGATACAGTTTTTCCAGTTCAACGACTTCTCCGTGAACACCTCTGCCGACTGCAATCCCGCAACCGACTTCGGAACACGACTGGCCCTCCTCTGCACTGGTAAGTAACCCTACTTGAGGTATATGCCGGGTAATATCAAGGGTAGGGTCTCTACGCACCTCCAAAAAATTTCACACGTAGAAGATTTTATCTGCCACCGTTGTCAGTTTTTCTCTAGTAGCTATTATGTATGTGTTCTTTTTCAGCACCAATAAAAACTACCTCTCCTCCTTTCTTAAGAAAAAGCCCCAGAAAAGCCATTATAACAGTCTATTTCATCTAACAGCACGGAAACCACTTGACCGTATTTTCCAAAATAGGACATCCGTGGTCAAACTTATTATTTACTGAAAGTTCAGGGTTTTTACATCCTGAATATAGCACTATTATTTTTTTTAAATTATAATTTTGATATCATTTTATTCATTAATTTCATTGGTGATTTAACTAATACTTTAATTATCACACGCATTTTTGTTGCTAAAGGTTTGCTTTTGATGGCGACTTCGGAGTTATGTCCCAGTAAATTTTTTAAATGGTATAACGTTTTCGTAACAAAATAGCGTGCTATAAATAAACACAGAATAATATTTTACAGATTGGCGAGTGCTGCATGCAACAGACCTAAGTTTATAAAAGTTTGATAATCACTCGCATACCAGCGCGAATGTATTTACGAAAAATAAGAAATAATAATAAGCAGCATTAGGCATATTAAAGATTTAGAAGAAATATAAGAAATACCGAGTGATTTTTAAGAAATATAAAATTTTTCCGATAATGCCCAAGTTCCAGTAACCTTAAAATTGATATAAATTAGAATGATAAATGTTAATCGTTTCATAAGTTTAAAACAGAACTACGTCAATTTCTTTATGCAAAAAGAACTTATTTTGTTCAAAATATTTTAAGAATGTTACCATCAGTTGACAACTATTGACTAAATATCTTCCAATAAAGCCTGACATAATTTTCGCCATTTCAGCCTCTTCATATGTTGAATCCTAAATTGCGCTTCTGCTCAAAATTAACATCAAAACTTTTAATATATATATATATATAGCAGTAAGTGGGGTAGGACAGCATCTGGGGGTAACTTGATACAGAACTGTTTCGGGCTTATTAGCCTTCATCAGCCAAGCATAACCCTGAACCCCAGCTGGTCGGACAACACAAACAAACGCACTCACAGTCGGCGCAGTTGGTCCACCACTGGTGTCTATCAGATGGGTCATAAGCATCGGCCTGGCAGGCGGTCACCCGTTGGGGACCTCTGACCACCACACGAACTTTATTTAGTTCGGAAGTCTATTAGATCGGTGTTCGCACATTCCTGAGTGAATATAAATATATAAATATATATATATATAGCAAAGATAGCAAGATAGGAGACACTAAAAAGGCATTTTCTGCCTTGTTAGATGTCATCGGCTAGTGATATCCAACCCCAGTTTGGCCGCTGAAATTGCTGCCACACCGAGATTTGAAATCGTGATCTCTTCCATCAGGGCGAACCTCCCAATAGTTGAGCTACGTAGAAGATTTTATCTGCCTTTTTTCCGTTCCTTCCTAGTAGTTACGGTGCACCAGCAACAATGGCTTTGAGCGGAGCAGACGAAGAGTTGACCTAATATACGTGAAAGTAACTCTTTAGGTGACAAAACACACGTTAACTCCTAACATTCCAGAACTTTTTCTAGCTATAATTGCCTTTAAGAGAAGGTCTAAGAAAGCAGCGAGAAGGTTCCCCTGCCAATAGTGTCAAGGTTCTATTAAGAAAGATAAGCGTAATGTTGTGGAACTACTACCGATGAAGAAACTAAAAGGTCTGCAACGCCACTCTCTTATCGTTTCTCTTATCTCGTTTCATAAAAAGGTCTAGGGGAATCCTAGTAACAGCATACTATAGTTATTACGACGGACGTCAAATGACCTGACTGTTGGTCGCGATAATTCGTCTTTTTGGTTTACTTTAATTTTTTAATAAATTGATTAAGTGTATAACTTTATAATTTCAATTATCGCACGAAATGTCGTTGTTTTATATATATTAGTTGTTTATAATAATTACGCTTACTGTTTTCTGTTTTTCCTGTCTATACTTTTCTACATTCCTCTCCTACCCCACGTGTATGACCACTATTGCCACCGGTCCCAAGTTAAACAATTCTAGCCTTTTGATTTCAGTTGCGCTACTCATAATAGACTGTTACCAAAGCATCTCGTTCTTGGCCGCATGCATAATGGTTCGGAAGAATTGAACGCCCATTGATTGACTTTAGTCAATTGTGTTCTGCAAGCGCAGTTGCAGTATTGCTTCCAAGGATACCACGAAAAACCCAAAGCACCCAGAATTCTTTAATACGGATCCGGTTGTAGTGGACGGCAAGCACGGTAAACGAAGTATCCTTACCAGCGGTCCAGTATTATAATTTTCTGAAGTTTTGGCTAACCTGGTTTTATAATAGACTGCTACATCGTCAACTGATTTTCCCAAACGTATTCTGCGCAACCCTTTTTAGGTTCTGCTTCCAACCATAGCACGAAAACTCCCAGCATTATGTTCCCGGAACAGGTGGTAGTGAGGGTTATACGAGCGAGGTAGTACCCATACGCAAGAAAGAAAACTTAATAAATAAAGTAAAGCAAAGGCAGAAAGATAAATGGCTTGTAAAACTTTATAAACAGCAGCAAATAAGTGCCGAATAAGTTTAAAATAAAGTAAACTGAAAAAATAATCAATTTTATTAACCACCGGTAACATTTTATACAATTCTGGAAATATTGGTTTCCGTGGTTTTTCCCATTATATACTGGTACCACTGGTTTCAATCTACACTGATAATGGGCGGGTTGATGGGAACGCCTGTCAATTTACACAAAGGGCGTCTTTACTGAGCGGAATTTTGATCACCACAATGACCTTTTTCAGCTAATACACCATCTTGATGAGAAACGAGGTCACCGACATCGTAACGTTCAATTATGGCTATCGGGGATTTGACACGCACAGCAGAAACGGACTCATTGTTTAAGCGTCAACATTGGCTGGAGAATAATGACTGTAAATGTTTTTTTTATTTTTTTTTCATGTTCAGGTTGGGGCACCGCCACTTTTACCAACGACAACTACGTCTGCTTCGTCCTATTTTTCACACCCTTCTTGTCTGCTATCGTCGGCGTCCTACTCTACGAGTTCTGCATTGGCATCCATCTGCCCGGTGCTGGAGAAAATTCCAAAAACTACGCAAAGACGCCGGAGCTGCCGAGTTGAGTAGATGCCCCGTCCACCCCTCCCCCCGGTTCATCTTGATGTCACACAAATTACATAGCTTGTATTTTATATGAGAAGAACATGCACTTCTCCTACTGCTGGTGGTCAAAGGCACAATTTGTCATGTCAACAATCTTTATTTACAACAGATTTCGTCTGAATATATACTTTTTTTAAGGAGGAGGTTATTTTTTATTATTATGATTAAAAGCAATGAAATGCGGCATGAGAATTTGTCTCTCTGCAGCTGCGAAAATCGCGAATTACTGTAAAAGTTCTTATTCGGGTCAAAGTCCTTGAACGGATGTCGACCGTATTTGCTATAAAAATGTCTCGAATAGTGCTTAACCATGGGTACAATCATACCTTGATACAAGGTTGGCTTTTGAGAACCGTGATAGTCCCTTTAGATTGCTAGCTTTATATTTCTACGGAGATCACGCGTCCAGGTAGTTAGAATGACTCAACTAACTCCTGTTCATGGGAGGGGTGGGACGACGGCTGGGAGTTGGCGTCACCCCACACATTTTGTCGAAGAAAGTACCTGTTTCTCGGAGAGTAATAGGCCTTCTCATATAAACTTTATTTCTGCACTCGGTGGGTGGGAGGGGATGATGCATGCTGACCACAGACTAGTGGGCTTTGCGATCGGGAGGGGGTGGCATTTTGCGGATATCCAGGAAAAGTGGGCGGATTTTTTCGAGCGTTTCGGCAACAGTAAGTGCGCAGGAATTCGAAAACCGTTTGCAATTACATAAAAATTAACTTTTAAGTGAACCTTGTCGAGACTTACATGTAGATTGTAGAAGTCGAAGAGCAAGAGAAGGGGTTGAAGAGGAAGGATAATGAGAGTGTTCTAGCTACCATTAGAGGAAAGGGCGTTTTGCGGAAATTCAGGGTCGGATTTTGTGGGAAATTATGTGAAAATGCAGGCCTCCCGAAAAGCAAAGCTGAAGGGTTTCTCAGTTTTCCCTTACCTTTCTGAATAATACATAAATAGAACACATTTGTTTTTTTTATAACAATATCAGGTACTTCTGCTACTGCTGCTGTCCCAAGGCACAATTTGGTTCATCCGCATTCTTCATTTTCTACAGCCTTAATGTAAAAATATACATTTGTAAAATAGGCGGTTGCAGATATTTTGTTCAAAGAAACGTAGAACTGTGTGATGGTTACCTCTCAGTTGGGTTAAATGCATCACAATGTACTCTTAAATCAAAAGATCCTACTAATATCCTTTACGAGTACTGTCGTAAAATGTATTTATACTTTTCGTATACTGTTTAAACGTAGGCAGGTAGTTTTGCCGGCAAAAACAGGGAAGACTAGAAATTGGCCACTTCTGACTTACTATCCAGTCATACACAACCACCCGAGGCTCGAACTTGCGACACGTTTGATCAAAGTCAAAGGCCCCAGGCATTGAGCCACGAGCTCGTTTTCTCATCGGTTTAGGTCAAGCGATATTGAAAAGCTTTGGTGAACGTTTACCCGACCGCTAATGGATCTCATCCTTCGCGCCCTGCCTTGAGCCTCGACAGAGACCCTGACATAAGCTGTAAACGCTAGTAGTAGGCAGAAGACGGCAAAGACGAACGTCGTCTACAATAGACCATTGGGAAGATTACAGATTTTGAGGCTGAAGCGGACGTGGAGGTATACTGCACCAAGCTACAAGTAGTATGGTAGCAGAAGCACCTGCGAGATGATCAAAATAGCATGTGGCCCAGTGGACAGCATTACTACACCCTGTAGTTATATAGGGACATTTCAGTTTAGTTGAGTCTGGTAAGGAACTTCACAAACAAACACGAATTAGGAGGCACATTTCATGACCAAACTTCTTTGAAATAGCGCAAGACTGACAAACATTGACACACCCTAAATGAAGAACATACACAACCTTGAAATAATAATGAGCAATACTGAGCGGATGAAAAAATTGGAGGAAATATAAAAATACTATGTTGTTTATAAATACCAAATTCCTATAAAAGGGTGCATGCCAAAAACAGAAGACACTCGCTGTATCGGTGATAAATAAATGCACGTAAGATTTTTAAGTGACATCACAAACCCGCAATGTTGTATATCCGTAAATAATTTTCTCTATGTCAAGTTACTTCATAAATATGCCTGTATAGGCCGCCTACCGTTAGCGCACATTTTGAATTGCTCCTATGGGAACACGTACTGACAAGGACGTTTTCGTGTGCACAGTATGTGCACAGTATCAAGCAAATGTTTACTACTGGATGCGCGCGAAATCATAGTATTTCGCTATGATGGACATCTAGGAAGGAACAAAACGCCACGGCACGGTACCCAACAATCTTATGTATAAACCATCTGTCTTAATGCCCCTTAACGAAGCAAAAAATAATCATGCCTTCATTCATTTAGAAACGTTTGTATGATGCAGGTAAATCTATGAAAACCGAAATATCCGTCCAAGTTCTTGATTGAGCATGGTGCCGGTTGTCCTGCTTCCTCCTCCATTTTTTTTCCGCCACGGAAACGTTTTGTTTGGCACCACATCAGTAATGTGTGGCTTTTTCCCGATTTTTATTCACGTAATCGCCCAAGACATTCTAGGCTGCAGAAATATCTTAACGTATGTCGGAAGAGTTGGCATTAGAATACCATGACTCAAATGTACGTCGGTATCATTTTGAGTTGAATAATGAAAGTATGGCCAGTCTCTCATACATAAGTTGCAAGATGCGAAATTAAGTCTATTCTCTGAGCTATCAGTTTGTATTCATGTAAGTGTGTCTGCGGATTTTTGTCAGTATTTGCCAAAGTAGATGCAGCCCCATCGTTGCAACGTACTTAATGGACAAATACGAAGGCTTCAGTAGGGGCGTTGTCATTCCATACGCTGAACCCCACGGCGGTCAATATGGCCACCTGGGGGCAATTCGCTAGGCCTAATCAAAGGGTCGTAAGAGTCGAGAGGCTACTAATGGGACTATTTTCATGCGGAAAATGGCTCTCTTCATATCGCCTTGATTTCAGTTGACTGTCATCTGTTCACTCGACGCTTGCTTTGTTCGATAAATAAACTTTGATAGCTCTAAGGTAAGAAGAGGTCATAAAGGTACTGTTGGTCAACTCTTTGGTGTGCTGCAATGCATTTAAAACTTTTGGAAGAGAGAATGGATGTAGATAGACTTGTCAAACAGGGAGTGATGTCCGCAAAAGTGCAGTATTTTTATGATGCTCTTGGCTTTTCTGTATACTGAACCGTGTCGGCATCCTGTACTCTCACGTGCCTTTGGTCCCCTTGGCTACGTGATGACACCGAAAGCAAGTTAAATGCACGCAAGTTTACAATCACGATAAAATAAATCACACAGAAGTCAAGGTAACTGCAGCACCATACGCTGGACCTCGTCACTATCACCTGCCATACAGTTAAGGAAAAACAGAAAACAAATTGTGTCCCAAGTATAGCAACACCAGAAATTATTAAGTTCAAGCGCAAAAGGCTTCCGTAGGGTTAAGCTCCCGTAGAGCTTTCGAAATATGCTCGAAAAGTAGCTAACGAAAATACGCTTAATGGTTGCCAATGACACACGGTGATTGTGCCATACTTCGAACGTCTGTGCCGTTAACGACGTGCAGATGGCGGAAGTAGAACGCGGCTTTCATACCACACCAAACACTAAATTCAATCTCACTTTCTGCCCACGAGATGCCTCAGATGGTCAGCTAGTTTGTACGGGGGGGAAAGTATGGTTTCGAAATTGTGTCGCCTAAATGCACGTGCATCTTCTGTTAATCATGGGACCGTTATTTTTCCACCAATGTAGAGAAATAAGTACACTGAGTAAAGAATTGGCGCCCACGTCATCGAAAAAGGGTTGAAACGCTTAACACATAAAATATTTTACGTTTTATATAAAATTGGTCCACTGTGAGGAAATAAGGAAGGCTAAAGCGATGTATATCTCCAAGATATTGAAGCAAACGCAATTGCAGGAAAAAAAGGGGATTGCAAGACAACGCGTGCTATATGGGAGTGCAATGAGGACGTCAGTAACCTGTAGCAGGAAACGAGTAAAGCTGTTTCAGAAGTTTCTAGTTTCTAGAAAGTAAATTGTTACCTGATTTTTTCACTTTCTGATTCTCCTTGATTTTAGATCGGATCTTTTTTATTGTATAACGCACATCAATCAGATTTTGATACGTTGTATTATATAGAACAAAGAAAATGCTTTTTTATCTGAATAAGTATGCTTCTGCTAAAATTTTGCTTGCTTTTCTTCGACAAACAAGCAAATATATGCAGTTTTTCTGTTTAAAATGCTGGCTGAGCCTACAATCTAATCGACATATCAAAAGAAATCGACAAAATATACGCTATATCACTATTTGGTAGTTCAAATAAGGTACGTTATGCGTTTGGCCATATGTTGTAGAGTAGATGACCTTAATTTTGCAATTGCATGATGACAAGTTTGTTTGTAAGCAAACATTTTTTTATCGTTATTCTGATTAAATACTTGAATTTTATCCCCAAATAAACATTTTGTTATCATAAATGGCCAATTTCTTTCAGTATTGTTTAAGGGTAACAAACATTATTATTGGCAACTTGGAGGTTTCTTGGTATTTAAAAAAATATTTATGCTATTTACTATGTCACACCTAAACGACTTAGTTGAGGTGTTTTGCGATGGGATAACCCAAATATAAAAAATTGTTTGCTAAAATAAATCTCTTCCAGAGCCGATACGTCTAGTCTTAATTTTACGAAAATTATTTACAGCATGTCTTATGAAAAACAAATAACATGTTTTCGTTAAATTAAATTGTTTGCTTTTGTCTTAATTTTTTTGTCCCATTAAATTAAGCTTCTTCTCTATCAGACAAAACGTTATTTTAATTGGATATTAAAAGATGTCCAAATAATTTTTTTTGACGTACCTAAATCAATGGAGTGCTCTTTAAGTAGGAAACAAATCCTAAAAATCATTATTAAATTTAACCTAGGTTAAGCGCTACTTGATTCTGTTTTATACATTCTTTCTGCATAGGTCTGCATGGATAAGAAATGTGGCAAACATGGCTTTCTTCATCAGAACTGAAAGTGAGGTATAGATTTTAATGAATTCTATCAATAAAATCTCATTTAAAAGGTTTTGATATAAACACTGCCCACAATGTGCAGTTTTCTGAATTTACTAGATGAAATGAAACCAACTGTTGAGTAGCATTTTAAGTATGCAAAAGGAAATTTGGTTAAACAAAATTTCTTTTAATATAAAGATGGTATGTTTGTGATTTCATCTGAAGATTGTAATTATATGTTAAGTGTAATATTTAGATATTTTTGACGCCTTTGCAGCTCTAAAATGCTGGAGAACATTTTGCTATTCTACCAAACCAATAAAAGCTTTTTAAAATATTAAAAAAACAAGAAAAATTATGATTTTTCATTATTATTTTAAAATTTTTTTGCATAAGATGGGGCGAGTTTGCGAACGACTATCCTTCCTTTTAAAATGTCGGCACTTTGGATGAGTTTGAGCCCACACTTTACACTGCTGCATGGGGTTCGGAAACACAAGTGTAATGAAAAATTTTGCACGTTTCACACATGATGGAAGGTATCAAGCATTGCACACAAGGCATATAAGAGAACTCAAAAAGGGGAGCGTATTCTTTGGGTTACAAAAATAAACTTAAAAAGAATAACTTTAATTTCAAACGTGCGGAATGAAACTAACAGTCATATGGAATCAGACCTTATTTGTAGGTGTGGCCTTAGGCAGTCAGTGTCATGCGCCCTTCCTTTCTTTCATCGTTCTTTGATGTGTTTCTCATTACCATATAATTCTTATTGTGGCGGTTTATGCATGAATTGTCGGAACGCACGGCCTCAAGAAATTATCGACCATTTTGATGGGGAAAACTCCGGTGATGCGTGTTTTGCAAATAGTAGCGAATATTCGAGTCCCAGGAAGCAGTTCAGAAGATGTTCCAGTGATCGCATCTTTTTCTTCTAATACGTGTTTTATCCCCTGCAAAGTTGTGTCTTGTTTCGAGTCACTGCACAGCATCTTCGGACAAACGGTCGCGTCTCTTCATAGCTAATTGCTTCTCGTTTGCTTCTTGTTTGGCAAACATATTACGCATTACAACTTCTGCATGGTATTTTGTACATGACCTCTTCCATATTGATGTAACCAACCCTATGCTTAGGCTGTACTTGCTGGGAACGTAAACTCGCCATCGGTGTGTGAGCCACTATTATTAGGTGTGTCCACAATTGCCCTTCAACGAGATCAGACACATTTTTTATTCAAGGGAGTTTTCGCCATTTATTACACTTGGTACTTGCGTGGAATTATCTGGTTCCTCTTTGTTGCGTTGGTGTTATTTCATGCATCTGCCTTTAACGTTTCTGGGTAATCATTGCGGGATAGACACGCATATTCAGAGGTTGTCCCTCCGAAATGGCCGAGAATATTTTGAGGGCAAGCACTACAACGATTCATTCATCAACCACCACATGGAATCGTATGTTTACTATAAAAACTGCAAAGAACGGTGGAAGACAAGAAGGCCGCACGATCGAGATTGAATGAGGCCGCACCTGTCAATCAGGTCTTACCCCATAAAACCATTGATTTTTTTCGCACATTTAATTTTTGTTTGCACGTTCCCTTTTAGTACGAAAACGATCTGAGTCACAAGATGCGAAAATACATTAACTAAAGTTACCTTTTTATCCTAAAGAAAATCCTCCTCAAAAAGCAAAATATCATTTCTAACCTTATGTTAGGATGATTCTCAGGACTAAGTCTAATTGCACAGTAAACACCACAGCCAGGCAGGGGAGATGGAGGAAGTTAGGTAGATTTAGCACAAGTTGACTAGGACCATAAACCAAAGCGCACACAGTTCGCCGTTGCTACAGCTTAACGTGCTGGAGCTTGTCGAAATCGACACATGAATGTCCACTTCAATTTGCCCTATTGATAAAGGACTGACTGATACTGGAGACAAACTCTGGTATCGAGGCATAGCACTAAAATATATCGCAGAGTTTGGGCGCATAAGCCTTTTGAGGGGTTAAACTACGTCAACGTCAGCAGAAATTTGTCGAGTGTCAAGCAAAAAGAACGTACTCAACAGAAATCAGCTATTGGTATGCTTAAGATCACTTTAAATAATTTCTCTGATAGGTTGCCTATTTAAAAATGCACTTCTATCATCTGGCAATCAGACTTTTCCAGGCTGAGATCGCAGTGCAAAAATAAAACTTTTGGTCATCTTTTAAATCCCTCTAACAATAAATGATGCGTTTGGGCAAAGGACTGAACAACTTAATTTTCTCTTATGTAAAAAATCTGCAGACAGTGTACAATATTTTGAAAAAAATCTGAACTTTAAATACTATCAATGTTACATATTGTTCGTACTCTACCAGTTGCGTGTGCTTTCTATAGTATTTGCGCGTGAGAGACCTAGCCAGCGGCTTAAAGGCGACACCAGACAGTAGGAACCAGCAAACTTTCCAGCCTACGGGATGGTGGTGACGATGTTCTTGTGCATGGAAGAGGACAAAGAGAGTGCTTACGAACTTCATCTGCATGAATGCTTGTGCAGCTTCCAGTATTTATGCGGCAGTAAAACTCTAGAAACTGTGGCCTAAAAGTGCATCAGTTAAAAAACCAACGCCCATGTTCCAGGAAACGGGATACAACGCTAAATTAATTTACAGTGCTTCTAACCCTTCCTAACGGTGGTTCACTGTGAAAGGACCAGAAACGTTGAGGTGGAAGTTGTTGCCGAGATATTGATACAAATGAATGGAGGACGTGTGTGAGTGTAATGCAATTGTAGGCGAAAGTTTGGGACTTAAAGTAGCGTTTGATATACGGGGACGCAAAATGCTGGGAGTCAGTGCTTCAGGAATTTTAAAAAAAGTATTTTTTATGTAGCATGTGTTCCTTTTTTTCGGAAAAGATATGTACAACGCCCTTATATCCAGGCGATTCTGCTTGACTCAAGTTTATATTTTTCGACTTGGGAGTGAATTTTGTTTTTATAACACAACATGCATAAAAGAGATTATATTATACTTAAATTATATAACATAATCACTCTTTTATTATTTTGAAAATGTACGTGCATTAAGACAAGAATTGTTCGCAAACATCCTTGTTTTCCTCCATGGCTGGGAGTGAGATTGGTTGTAGTGTCTGGTGTGGTCAAAAACTCTTTGGCAACGTTTGCCATGCGCATATAGTAAAGGGTGCACACGGACCGGGTATAGCTCAATCAACGTGCGCCACTGACAATCATTAAATACCATTTAGTTTGTAAAAAAATTTGGATTTTTCATCTTGAATAAAGCCAGTATTCTTTCTCCCTTACCTGAGGATATTTGTGGAACCTGTAACGCGGCTTAACCTCGTGTAAGGCTTGTACGCTCGATCTCTGTGGTATCTTCTGTTGCTTAGCTTGGAAGCCATAGTTTGTCTCCAGTATCAGTCATTCTTTTAACGTGGGATAGGTGATAGTGGTATATTGTTTGCCAGTTTTGACGAGATCCGGCGTGTGATGGCACAGGGACCTTGACTTGTCCGCGAATTATTTAAGAGAAGCTAATGTAGGTGAATGTACAGAATGTGTACATGAAACAGTGCGCAGAAAAGCCACCAGCACAAACAAAATACTGCACTTTATCAACCATCACAACAGTGTGACACGCGTAGGTACGTCCGTTGTCTTTACAAGTGTTAAAACGCAATGAAGTTCACAATCTGAAAGATGAGTTGAACTTCAATACCTTAATGACCTCTTCTTAGCTAAGAGGTACAAACACTTGTTTGTCGAACAAAGAAGACGCCGAATGAACAGAAAATGTCTGTAATAACAACAACGCGAAAACCAGAGGACCATTCTATGCATGAAAGCGGTTTCCGAAGTCGGCCTTCTACTGTTTAGAGGTGCTCAATTAGGGTTGGCACATCGAATCCAGGCTACAATACCTGGCCGCCGAATACACCTATTAGAAAGACTGCCTCCTTCTGGAACCCTTTTTTGTCTATTCCACTCGTTGTACGTTGGTGATACTTAACGCATCAGCTTACGTGGTTCTTTCACAATGGACAAATTTAGGTTGGACTAAAACAAACCTATCTGAGTAAGGTTCATCTCCCTTTTGACTGACACGTAGGCATTGCCTTTGTTGACTTACGTACTTCAATCCCTACATCTCTTGGTATTTTAGGTGCAATAATGGGCGAAAGATCCGTGTGCATTAAGACAAGATAAGTCCAAAAGCACTTTGCTTGTCCTGTTTCTACGCATAAGCACACAATCTGTGTTATCGTATGGGCTTCTCATGAGGTATGTCACACGCCCATATTTCAAGGCGGACTTTCACGTGGTAGAGCATGATCACTTCGTTTTATTATAATTGAACCTGCTTCAGTTTATTTAATCGGAGGTTATTTGCTAAACTGTAACAGAGCTTAACTTCTTCGTAAGATTTTACGCGTGACTGTTACGATTTCTTCTGTTGCTAGGCCTGGGAACCAGATTAGTTTGTCTACAGCATCAGTCTGCCCTCTATAAATATGCAGGGTAATATTGAAAGTGTGTAACTATTACTATCGACAAGGTCCAGCCTGTAATGCCGTAGAGTCAGTGACTAGTGCCTGGACTTGCGTTGTATCTTTCTCTCCCACTTGGTTTCTTAGTCATATGCAAGACAAAACAGTGGACAGTAGAGCACGAAGGTTGCCAACACGACACAATATTCAGTATAGGGAGAAGCACAAAGAAAATACCATCCTTTATCAGCACTCACCCTTGTCTAACAAACGTAGGTCGGTCGGTAAACTTCTCCGAAGAGTTAAAATACATTGTGACACATGCGCTAACAGATGATTTGAACTAAGAGTAATATTTTTTTCTGCATAGTATCTCTTTGAAACAATTTGTGTTTGATTTCATCAATATGTACGTTACAGGAATCAACAACTTTTATGCAGTTACATGTTGACACACCAGTCAAGGATTGCGAAATATAAATATAATTGAAATATTGATTTAAAGAAAACATATTTTTCATCAGGTCTTCTAGAAAAGGCTCCATTGGAAAAACAACGAGGCGCCTACAAATGAGGCTACCGAAACACATGCACTTTTCTGACAAATGAACGTTAACTTAGCTTAGTCGTGATTTTTTGTCGATAGGGAGTGCCAAATCAATCATTACGAATCAATTCAAGTTGTTAATGGGACTCCAGCCAACGTCTCTGTAGGCATACACCAAACCATGTTACAAACAACCAAGGAAAAGGCCATACAGCTAGCGAATGCACTGCTGCCTTAAAAGAAGATTTTCTCGCTCTTCTGTAAACGCCAGGTGGCGATCATATGTTCCCCCTACCTCCATGTGGCAGTTGTTCAATCCGTGTATGGCACAGTTAATTTGAGTCCGCGTACTCAACTTAAGACAAATGCTCACATCCTATCCTATTTTTCGATCACTTCCAACACTGTGACCTCTACATACCAATCCTGCCCTGAGGCCAGTGTGAAAAGGACTAGCTTCAATCACAAAATATTTATAAAACTTGTCATCAACTGTGCAGACCCAATGACGAATTGCCAAAACATATGCTTACAGCGTAGACTTTTCAAGGGGACATCCAACTGTTAGATGCAATCTTGACCATACCATTATAAGAGCATTTTCCTTCCGTCAAATGTTTTCATCAATATTGCCTGGGTTTGTATTATCAGGACTTTTGTTTGAATTATTACTATTAGTGGACAGTTCTTGAATCTCGGTGCTTTCAATTCATTGATAATGCACTAATAGACGATTCTATGTGCTTATTAGGACCTTCATAATACACTTAACCATACAATTGCGGAGTTTCCACTAAGATGGATTGAGAGACGTGATGGCCCATTTTTAAAACTATATCCTTTTAAAGACGACGAAGATGGCACACTTTATACGACTGTTTCCTAGTCTTCTGTGTGAGCGGCCTTCGTCATGACATTTTGCTCATCGAAAGATGCAGATGGTAGCCTGCATCAGACATCGTCTTTACTGAAAGGTAAGCCATTTGGTTCGGGGTCTCTTATCTGACTTAACTGCATAACCCTGCCGATCCAGGGATGCCTTACAGTATGTGTGACCTCTGCAACATTTTCCATCCAATGTGGGCTTTCGCAACTCATTCGGCAATATTAAATGCGGGCTCAAACTCATTTAAAATGCCAAAACTATTAGGAGTGTGATAATTGCTGTCAAACCGGTACTAACGCTAGTGCAAACGCATTAAACTAAGTACGTACCACTCCAGGCTTTCATTTTCATTTAACTTATTAATAAACGCCATAAATATTTTTCTAAGAGCAAAAGTTTACTGTGGCGTACCTTAGCTGTGAGGACGTAACAAATAGTTCTTCATTGCTCTTAAAATTTAAATATAATCATCCGATGACATCATAATCACATTGTTTTTCTTCATTACACAAGGTCCGTATTCCAATTTCCTTTCACATACTTTGCCTACAGGACAACAAGTTCGTTTCAACTCTTCTCTTTGATTCAGAAAATTGTCTGCGAGCATAGTATGATGCACAATACTTTTCTCAATACCAGAAAACCTCAGATTGTGCCAAAATTCTGTCTTCTACCCTCAAACAAACTGAATGGCATTGGTCGTTTTCCTTAATTAAAGATGTTTGGTTTTCAGAATAAAATTCAAGTAGTATACCATAATAACGATGCCAAACATGTGCCAAGCTACATACTTTAATGTCGATCATGATTTTTCCCTACTAAAATCGGCAACCGTACAATATATGACCAAACTCACGCATCGCTGCCACTGAAATGCAGGTGTTAAATAAAGGGTGTATTTTTTTCTCATTGCTTTGATATTTTAACGAATGAGGAGGTTCAGAAAACCTTTAGAAAAAGAAAACTGCATTTCTACGCTTTTCAGGATGTTTGAGCGAAGTTCTACTTTGCTGGACAAAAGTCACCCATGATATTGCACTAATTTGTGAAAACACAATGTTACTCACTGGAACAACTTTTCTTCCTGACGTTTCGGAGATCTTCGTTGTCTCTTCATTTCCAAAACGCCGACTGTGTAGCATATAAAATGTCTGGCAAACCTCTCGAGCCTTGGACTTATTGAAATTTTTCTGTCGTTTGCTTCGTTGACTATCGATTTTTTGGAAAAAATAGATGCAAAACAACAAAGTCATAGTAAATCGTTCAACGAGAAAGTCAATAACTTTAGCAAGTTAAGACACACCGCGAGAATCGCAAGTCGGGAAAAGGGATGATGGTAGGAAATTATTTAAATCTTGGTGCTGTATAGTAGCAAAGTCAATTTTAAAAAATGCTCCAACTATTTACACTGGTCGCAGGTTAACCGGCGTATAAAGGCCGTCTCCTTGTAACGTAATGTTCCTGCCCGAACAGGTTACCAGAAGGATGTTATGGGGTCCACAGTGAGACCAATATCAAGCAAGTGTGCAGTTATGCATGAACACGGAGATTTGCTTTTCTACAGCGATGTGGCCAGGTCCCCTACAGATGTGACTTTCGATTGGCTATCCGGATAATAGTATATTGGATAAACGCCTAAGCACATTTCAGCTATATCTATGGGGCACCTGCCTAGATGAGAGCCAATGCAAGAGAACAGACTTTCGCTCTCATCCATTGCTATACGTTTGCTTGATGCGGGTCATCTTTTGGACTCCAAGTTATCCTTCCGCCAGTTTGAAATATATTGAATCGAAAAATACGGAGACTTAAGTAGGGGGCAGTGTGTCTGTGGGCTGCATAGCGCGGTGGCATACTGGCTCTTGGGGTTGATGGGCTTTGTCTAGTTTAGTGGGTCTTAGTATCGAAAGGCTACCTCTGAGAATGTTTCTATGCATAAAGTTAACCTCCAGACTTTGTGTTGCTGTACTTTTGGTTGTTATCTGCTCACTCAAAGCTCTGGTATTTTTTAGCTTGAAAAAGAGTTCAAAAATATATTGCTGTTCAACTGGTCTGTCAGCTGAGCTACTGCAATGTGTTTCAAAAATAGTAGCAGAGAGTACAAATGTTGCTATATTTATGATACAAGGAATGGTTACAGCTAAAATGCGACGTGTTAGTGGCGGCCGCGAGGGGCAAGTCTTCGCAGTGGTGCATTCGGCTGTCTATCAAGGTAGGTCGAGACTTTTCATCACGTAACGATAGATAGATGATAGATAGATAGATAGAGAACTATATTTTGATGATAATATCAAAATTTTCAGCAAAAAAGTGGCTCCATTTACGGAGAGTAAAAATAAGATCAATTATGGGGTCCAAAAAGCTCAAGAGTAAACGGTCAAAGATAACAAAATGCTCAAAGTAAGAAGTCGACACGGTTACCACATCTGTTATGGAGACAGGTCTGCCTTCAGCTTCTCAATTTCCATTTCTTCACACGTAAGGAATCGTGCTAAGAATGGGAGTACCGAGTACTGGTAGGCCGATGTACGGCAGGTCATATGACGGAAGCTTCGGCGAATGGTACGAGAAGATTTCGCAGCCATTAATTCAGAGTGGAGAGGGTGAGCGACCTCACTTAGAATACGGTCAACGAAATTCTTGACCGATTTAAAATGTCGCTGTACGATGAGGTCAGCTAAAAAAACATAAGAATAACCAGCAGCTGAAGAGAGCATGCGGAGAATACGTTTAATAATAAGCAAGTCTTTCTTGAGTAGTGCTGGAAAAGTAACTGGAGAGCAATAAAGAATAAGAGGGAGGATACAAGCATCTATAAAACGCCAGATGAGAACTTGTGGGGTGCGATATGAACGCAAGCGGCGGACATAATACAAAAGTTTGCGGATTTTTATAAAAAGGTATTCAATATGAAGAGTAAATGAGAGGTTGGAAGCAAGTGTTACACCAAGGTATCGGAAGGAGGATACATTGTTGGGCAGAAAGTCAATGGTTTCAGGGCTGGTTGGGGGTCGCAGCCGAAAAATACACTGGACTGACTTCCGCTTATTAAGTAAAAGGTCATTTTCTGACGACCATGCTGTGACATGGTCCAGTGCATCCTTCAGTGTTTGGAGATGGGTCTGGCTTTTGAGAGGATGGCCGACAACCATATCGTCAGCGTATTTGGCAAACAAACATGCGTTTGCAGATCGTAGGTCATCAGTTTGGAGGGAAAAAGATCAGGGGATAATATAGACCCCTGCAGAACTCCACAATTGTTGGAAAGGACCGTGGATTTTCGCTTTTCGGTCTGAACGAATTGGGTACGGGAAGAAAAATAGTCCCTTAGCCATGAGACAACCCAGCCAGGAGAGCCACATGCAGCGGTTTTACTAAAAAGAACATGGCGCGGGATCGTGTTGAAGGCTGAGGAATGGTCTATAAAAGCACACGCGTAAGCACGGCATCCCTTATCCGAGTCCCTAAGAGCAGAGTGGACTACTAAAGCAACTGCATCTAGTGTACTACGCCTCGCCTTATACGCAAACTGCAAGGGATCAGAAAAACTGGATGAAAACGGCTTAATAATGTCCAAAGCGACTCGTTCTGTAAGTTTGAGGAGTGCAGAAGAGCAGGCGATTGGGCAGATGATCAATGGATTTCCCGCACGTTGTATATTTTTTGCTAATTTTCTAAAGAAGCTTGGGGCTTCATAGTTTGAAGAAGGCATACTCTGCTACCAAATATGTAAAAAAATTAACGTTTTGTGCACATTTCCTCTAAAATATTTTAAAATGTATATCAGCACAAAAAATCAATGAGAACCATATACCCTATGCCAAGACGCCATGTTTACTGAGTAAACCTTTTGTAAGCAGTTATAAATAATCTTATACAAAAGCCTTAATCATGAATGAAATATACAAGGCTGCACGAAAATCTATATTACAATCTTGACACACATTTCATAATTTAGTAAACATTTCGTGAGGCAGGAAATCTACTTCACTGCAAGAAACAGAAGTGACAATACGCTTGATGGTCCAAGTTTCAGCCAATAATCTGTTGTCAAACCCCTGGTCAATAACAGCTGTATTCTCAGTAAATCAGGGAAATTGAAGAGAAACAGTAAATAATAATTCTTCCCCAAAGCATGGCATACAGTGTATGTAAAACCCTCGGACAGGGGACTGCATTTATATTTTGTTTAACATAATTTGTCAGGGTCGTCTAACTCAACGATACAATGTGCACATTTTGCTTACGGTCTACATTAATACCATTGGTCAAATTGAAAATAGTTTAAAACCCCAGAAATTGAAAAAAAAATTTAAAATATTTTGGAACTTAAAAATTATTAGTTTCTCCACGTTTGCTAGCATCTAATATCTTTTAAATGTTTTTTAGCTGAATATGAGATTTCTGTAAGACCTTTGAAGCCTCCTTTTAAGTTAAAGCGCATTTCAAAAAAAAGATTAGTTTCCTGCCACTTGTATCTTTTCGATTTTCATGGATGTTAGATCAGATATTACACCTTAAGATGGGATTAACGAAAAATGTTTTCAAGTTTTATTCTATTTTATACAGCAACTCACAAGAAAGATATATTTTGTTATCATCATATATTCCATAGGAAATTTCATTAAGATCAGGAGACGTCCTGTTCCGCTCAAGTCCTGACTCTCTTCCTTCATTCCATGGACAAGACTAAGCATCCAAGCCTCAAAACATCCAAGCCTAAAAAAACCTCTATTAAACATATCAAAGGAGCAAGCTCGAATAAATGTCGTATCACTTACTCGTATTTCAATCAACACATTTCGTGAGCTAGGTCATCCCATGTGCAGCAGGTGAGATATTTCATGCAAATTCCAGGTGGTACCCTAGCGTACATTTCGGCAGGTTATTTTGATCTTAAGATTGTATTTGATATTTACAGAAGTCTTTAAAAAAGCAAACAGCTTAGTTAAGTTCGGTTTACTTGAGGGTAACAGGCAGCATTTTGGTGAACCAGGAGGTTGCTTGGAAAGAAACTCTGCTGTTATGAACAAGAGAATCAAAAACGTGCATTTGTATGTTTTGTGCGTTTTTCAACACAACGCAGTAAAAACCTTTTGAATATTTTGATTTTTTTCCGCATACTAAACATTCGCATATACTATCCTGTGCATGGTTGAAAATAGCAGTTTTACAAAACCTAAACCTTTTTTGCTCAATATCATTTTAGCTCATGCAGAATCAACAAACAAAGCAAACAGATTGAACAGTCGTGTTGGCAAACAGCTGTTTTCGGTCATTCACTTCAGGCCGTTACAGTGACATGGAAAAATAGGCGACTAAAGTAGGCAGTTCGGTACAGCGCTAATATAGTTCTTGAGGAGGGGGGGGCTAATTAGTCATCTCGTGGTTCCCTTGTCTCCTGCGAGCCGGACTCAGCATGCCGAGGACGTTGGGTTGTCACGCGTGTGGAACGGGTGAGGGACGTTCCCACGATCTACGTCATACGCGCAGCGAGCTCTCTGTGACTGTGAGCAGCATGGTCGCACTGCGTGTTCTCTGCGGCTGTGGCCGACCGCATACAAAGATCCCGCACCGCCAAAAGCCACTACGTCAGAACTCACGACGTCAGAAGCTACGCAGCCCGAAACCATACTACCCACAGCCACAGAGAACACGCAGTGCGACCATGCTGCTCACAGTCACAGAGAGCCCGCTGCGCGTATGACGTAGATAGTGGGAACGTCCCTCACCCGTTCCACACGCGTGACAACCCAACGTCCTCAGCAGGCTGAGTCCGGCTCGCAGGAGACGAGGGAACCACGAGATGACTAATTAGCCCCCCCCCCCACCTCAAGAACTATATTAGCACTGTACCAAACTGCCTGCTTTAGTCGCCTATTTTTCCATGTCACTGTAACGGCCTGAAGTGAATGACCGAAAACAGCTGTTTGCCAACACGACTTTTCAATCGTAAACGAAATGGGAATTTTCGCCGAATTAAAACAAACAGAAATACAGAAATTAAACAGGTTTCGGAAATATTTTGACATTTTAGATTGTTTAAGCATATAATGGAACTTAAAAATAAACAAATATCGAGTCAATTACTCCAATATAACAATGCAAGTGAGTTATTACCCTTTCAGCCAAAATTATTATTCATTTTTACGTTAATTTAAAAAAATATTCTTAATTATTAATTTTTACTATTGACGTTAGCATCGAAATTTAAACAAACGATCTGAAACGGATTGTAATCCAAAGCGCCCGAATACAAAACCCCTAGTATGAAGTGGACAAAGTCTGAGCGCGTGTTGCCATGCTGAACCTCACTCGACTGATTGCATTTGCGTACCACTGCCTCCACCCAATACGGTCTGGCCAATCATTGTCCTGTGGCTGACTCACACGTGACCGCAAAACAGTCGTTGTGACGACTCCCATGATCTTCCATTTCCGACGCCGTCATCACGCCTCCTGACCCCACGGAACTGAGGCCTGAAGGTCTAGGGTCTGCCTTACCAACTAAAGCCCCTGTGATAAGTGCACCGGTCCTCCCAACTCCTTTAAAATTCAAATGCTCAGTCAGTATCTGAGATTTTGTTGGCTTTAGACAACGTTAGTTCTTGATTTAGTGGATTTTGCGTTGATTTTTCCGTATGAGGTGAATAATTGAGCATTTGAAGCAGGAAATCGCTACAGCTTTTTTATTTTTGTAATGACAAGGTCGCTAAAGATTTCCTGAAGGTAGCTGCAATGGACAAACTCGAAATAAGATGACAAAGTGGCTAACAGATTCGGTAGAGTTGTTCTTAATGTCTGCAGTCAAAATGTATTCCATTTAGACTATCATTTTATTCATAATTTCATCAAAAAATACTATGCTTTTGCAGGCAGTAGATCAGGTATTTATAGCGCTGACTGAACGTAAATGAGTTCTCATTGTCCAAGATTCTAGTCTCAACCTAACCGTTGAATTATTATGCCCGTTACAACTGACTTATTAGTTGAACTTGTTAACATCTTATTTATACGTAACATTTCGTAAGATATTTCCATTATACATGGTTCTGAGATGGGAAGATGATGATCGGCTCTCGCGAAGCATAATGTATTTAAAAAGCGTCTTACAACATAAACCTCAAATATGTTGTGGCCCAAGTCTAAATGTGTGTTGCAATGGTGAATCTCTCTTGGTGAATCTTTCGTGAATCTCTCGTGATAGCACCAATGCTCCCCTTGTCCAGTCTTGCCAATCATATTCCTGAGGCTGACTCATACGCGACCGCACTGTAGACTTTTTCGTGTTACTCGCGTTCTCACCCTTCGGACGTCATCTTCGCAGCTAAGTTCGTGCACCGTCCAACTGCCAACTTTATCCAATCTCCTCTGCCTAGTTCTGTACAGAGAAAATAATTGTTTCCACCTATCGCATACGAAATAAGGTCTGACTGCTGTATTGACTAGGCTTTCTCCCTACAACTTACGTCATTGAGATAAATGCAGCAGTCTGTTTGGTTGCATACCGTAAAATAGCTTTGGCTAAAAGCAACACTGGTTCTTGGTGTTATGCAATTTTCGTACCATGACACCCACCACCAATGAGGAGAATATGTAGTTTTGAAATAAGAACGCCGAATAATGCCAAACAATTTATGTTTCGAAAATGAGCTTGCGAAAGGTGTGACTGATGAGCGTACGTGGCTGCGATGGCAAAATGAAGGACGCAGACCATCATAGGTTTTTTGGTTGTTATTATTTTATTGCCGAATGCGCCCCAGTGTGAATACATGGTTCGCGCATCGAGGCCTAGCACGGTTCCCGGACCTCGTTATAGAGGCAAACCTAGGCATCACCTGTGAAGATCGATCTCCACTGGGCCGTCAGTGAAGATTAGGCCACAGAAGTTTCCGAATGTCAGGTAATTTTCCATTTTGAGGACACGAATACAGGTATCTGACCCTCAGTCATTAGGACCAACCCCATCTGTCCATGCTTGTTCAATCAGTGTATAGAGCCAGGGCATCAACCTGTCCATTCGAAAATTGTTGGTTTCTGTGGTAACACAGTCCTCTCCGAGTGCCTGGTTAGTGCGTATCCATTTTAATGGCGTCAGCCATTTCTCCTTCAAAAGACTGGTCACACGACGCTGCATAGAAGGAAAACCCCGCCGTAGAAGATAGTAAAATAGCACGAAAATCGATATCGAAGTTTTTAAAGTGTTCAAAATTATCATACTAGCTGTCGGCCTGGGCCAAATTATCACCAGTAATGCCTTCCTTCATGTCGTTTATAGAGTCTGTAAGTGAATAGCACTTATCACTAGAGTTTTTGAGTGTGAATAACGTGTGAAGTCTGTTTGGTGGCAATCAGACTATAAGTTCAAGATGACTTCTGGTCATTCCTACAGGGCTTTACTGTCATCGCCCAAACGTTGGCAGACGGAGACAATCCTACGAGACCTGGTTGGAGCCGTCTTGGCAGATACATGTTGGATTTATCCGCTGAGTCAGTTACTGCGGCGCCGCTGAGTGTATTTATGAAATTTGAAGTCAGAGTTCTTCTTTGGAAAGAGGGATTTATTGTGTAAATTTTTAAGACTGGAGCTCCAGCTCGTCTTTGGAAACAAAGCAAAGAAAGAGTGCGGAAAAGGCAGCTACCATCGAGAGTGTATGGACAAAGCGATAACGGCGTGAAGCGGCGATTGCGCCAATTTGCTCTTCCCATGTTCTCATCCCGTTCTTATTGGTTCGCGTCGCGCCCATTTCTCTATGACACTTTGGTATACACCATCGAGCTCAATGTGCCTTTTTCTGCATGACTCGTCCGAGGAATTATCGGCCTTTCTTGAAAGGGCAAGCACCGGCAATATGGGTTCTATCCAACGCAAATATATGCCCGGTATGAAATTCTACAACTTCCGACACGGACTCAGACTACCGAACAACAATCATTGCATCACGTAAGCCTCCCCACTCAGCGATTAACACCGACCCTGCACCTTCGATTAGGCACGAGTTTATATGGCAACTGGGTCCTATAAATGCTGTATGTCTCGCACTTTCATGTTATTTGTCTGCAAATGTTTCTAATCATGCGTTTGACAGAGAATTCAAATTGCCAGGTCAATAAATGCCAAACGTCGTTGATAGCAGCGTAATGCCCATCGCTACCTTTTAAACAGTTGTTTATTTTTCGCCGAACGTGTTGCCAAGGCTTTTTATTGGGCAGCATAAGACCTCATCAATTCATTAGTATGCTAAAATAAGAAGAAGAAGAAGATGCGATCGCTGGGCGAACACATTTTTCGCCTGAAATGTCGACATTCGTTGCGGATTTTTCAACAGGAGACACGAACATTAGTTTGTGTATCAAGGTGTAAGACTATTCTTTGCTGTTACTATCTACGCATCCTCGTGGGACTAAATAATGTCGTTTACGAAACATGTATAACGTCGGCTTGAACGCCAGCGCTTGGCATCTGCCAGCTGTTAAGGTGCTTCGTCACGATTAGACCCATTACCTTTATTGTGTATACTTATCATAACAGACCCATTCTTCTAGGGTTTACGTCACTATTCGATCAATAAATGTGTCAATAGAAATTTTTCAGAGCGAGATAACTCACTGAACCCGCTTCAAAGCGCCAAATTCATTTCTGCATCCAGCCCATCTGATACCTCAATTATCGAAATGCTCAACCTTCCCGACTGCCATTAGACACCGATGGACACTGTTGAAATATCGAAATAAAGTGACTTAGGTATGTCTCTAACCCTCTGTCATGAGCGTTTTCCAAAAAAGCCTGTCTTTACATTTCCATTGTCAGGCGTTTCTGGCCGTTCTCTATCTCATTTACCTCCAGCACCCAGAACAGTGATCAATTTTTTAAAATAATTTTCCTAGTTCATCGAAAACACCCACCTGCTTCATGTGAATAATTTCCTCTAAGACTAAAACACTCGTATGGGAGAGTATTAAAAATAATGTCCATATCAGTCCTCAGGTATATTAAAACCTGTGCATAACCACGGAATGCGAATAACGTTCACAAGTTCGCATGAGTGACAGGTAATTTAGCATAGACAGTCTCAGTCTAGTCAGGTGAGGCTGGAAGTTTTTGAAAAATAAAAGATGCAATCATGAACTTCGTTCTTTTACATACAAACTAGGGCAAGGTTTCCCTTACGAGCGTCATCTAATAATGCAGGCTCATTCCACTGTGATCTGCCATTGGCAATACTGACAGTTTTTGTCAGCTGAAAAGGCAACGCCCAAGCTAGCGACGTCAGCGGTGAACCCGCCGATTCGAAAGACAGCCGAAAGGCTGTGGCGACAGGGCTCTGTTTGCTCAGAAAATAGAGATTTAAATCGACAAATTCAATGGCCGAACGCGTAAAAATCATGCTGTCCAGCAAGAATTGTTCAGCGACACCTCCAAACGACACAATGCGCACATGTGGCCGTTCTTAGGAAAGCGTAAGCTACATGAAGACTGCACGAGGGTTTTCATCTGTGCTGTAATATAAGTAATGTGACGCAAACAATGACGTCAACTCGAACGAAAAATATAATTCTAGCGAAATCCTTCCCAAAATAGTACAACGCAACACAGACAAGTGGCAAGCTTATACAGTAGTCGCTGAAAATCACACAACATGCTGACATATGCGAAAGATTGACACTTATCGACTTATTGTGATACTGATTATCTTGTACTCTGTTCTGAAATCATTTCAAAAATCCTAGGATGCCGGCTTGTTAACGAGCTTCGTTCTGATCACTCACAAAACCTATCTTTTGTAAAAACTGGCTATTCAATTCGTATGCCTTTAATTCATTTATCGTAAGTGCCCTTGTGCCATCCTTGCGGATTTTTGGGAGGCTATACAGGCGAGGGATATGCGTACCTACTGGCCGGAGACGTTCGAGGTCACGGTCGCTTACGGAACCTGCCGTTTGGAGTCTTCTTAGGCAGTCAGTCAAGTGTGCCTCTATTTCATCCTCGCGATCCTTCTCTTTGTCTACTTTCTTAAACTTCGTCTGGTCTGACAAGGTAGTATGCATTTTGTGAAGGTGCTCCAAAGTGAACAGGTCGGATTATTTTCGAAAAATGCGCACTTTCTTGTCAGACCAGACGAAGTTTCAGAAAGTAGACAAAGAGAAGGATCGCACCGCTGAAGTAAAGGCACACTTGACTGACTGCCTAAGAAGACTCCAAATGGCAGGTTTCATAAGCGACCGTGACCTCGAACGTCTCCGGCCGGTGGGTACGCATAGGCCTCGTCTGTATGGCCTCCCAAAAATCCACAGGGATGGCCAGCCAGTTCATCCGATCTTGGACATGCGTAGCTCACCCTACCATACGATAGCCAAGTGGTTAGCGGATAAACTCAAACCACTGCAGCAGCAACTAGCACCACGGAGCTATCCAGACACGTTCATATTTATTGTTGACATCAGGGACATAAACCTTAATGGCATGATGATGCTCTCCTTAGACATCTCGTCGCTATTTACGAACGTTCCGGTCGTGGAAACAGTAGATTACATCTCCGACTTCCTAATGGCAAATCAGCAGAAGTAGGAATTCCAATAGATGCCCTGAAGAAATTTCTACTCAAATGCACATTCAATGTGCAGTTCCTTTTTGATAACCAACTATATCGACCGATAGACGGCGTCGCCATGGGCTCCTTCCTTGGGCCTCTCCTAGCAAATATCTTCATGGGCAAGCTGGAGAAGTTTCAACTTAGCGACCAGATTCATGAATTTAAACACTACGGTCGCTATGTCGATGATATCTTTTCTATCGCCCCAGCAAACATTAATATAGTCTCGCTTCTAAATACTGTCAACCAAGCACACCCCTCCATAGAGTTCACATTTGAGATGGAAAAGGGCAGGTTCGCTTTCGTTCTTAGACGTTCTCCTAAGCAGACGACCTGATGGTAGCCCCGAAGGAGCGTTTATAGAAAGAAAACCTGGTCTGGACAGTACAAGAACTTTCACAGCTTCGTACCGATCCAGCAGAAGCGTAATCTTGTCCGCTGCTTAACGCAATGGGCAAGGAAAATCTGCTCGAAAGATACTATCGAAAGAGAGCTCACGAAGATCCAGGACCTGCTTCGAGAGAACGGGTGCCCTGAAAAGTTTATTCAGAAGAACATGATAGAGAGAGAACGCAAACTCTTTACACCCACCGTGAAAAAGAAGACCCTTTTCCTCAAAGTCCACTTTCAAGAGGACGCAGTAAGTAAACTGTTAAGCCGACGCTTTAACCAAGCCGTATCATGAACCTTCCCAGCGGCGAAAGTTCAGATGTTATTCTCAACTAACCCGGTCCTACACGGCGAAGGTAAGGATAAGCTGCCAGCCCAGACCACTTCAATGTGCATTAAGTCATTTACTTGTTCCTGTAGAGCAGGTTACATAGGTCGCACGAGCCGGCGTTTATCCAAGAGGATACGGGAGCATCTGCCAGCATGGCTTAACACAGGCGAAATCAGAAACATCAACAGTTCCATTCTTGCTCATATGGCGGACTCTGAACACCGCGTTGACCCGAATGAAGCCTTTAAGGTGATCTACAAGGTCTCAACAGATTACCCGAAGCCCCTGGGTCAACGGCTGCTGGCAACATCGCAGGCCACGGCCATTCGCCTGATGAAGCCGGTGTTGTGTGCGCAAAAGAACCTTTTTCAGGCCCAAAGCTTAGCATGGCCAATGGCCGCAGAACTAACAGCATTTTTGACGCGTTTTTTCCCCCCTCCCTCTCCTTATTATCCAGTCACTACCCACTTTTTATCAATCCAAACTCCAAGCCCCATTCCCAAGACTAAGTTAATTAGAACGATAATTAATTGATTGCTTGCTACCCTATACAATCCCCTTCCATATAAATGTAACGGTCTGAAGATAATTTGTCGAAAGTTTACACTGCCATGAGTTTGCCTCCGGTGTACTATGCGATGGTCAGTGGTTATTTGCGAAACTATGCAATAAGCAGACTGTCTTACACCACTAGATGCGAGTTCGAGTCTTCAAATTGGCAGCTAAAGTTCTTGAATTTCCAAAATTTCTCTCTGTGGTGGCATAGAGTGAATGAATATTTTGGGAATGAACCTCGCCACTATTGCACTACATAACGCGGGTCTATACATATATATGGACGTAATAGCATTAGGAGGATTCCCGGCCTAGGAAGACAGCTCCGGTCAATGACGGCTGCAGAAAAGTGAACACTGGAAGTTGATGAGAGACCCCTTGACTGAGGTTATTACGATTCACAGGGCACGATGATTGAACCTCCCGTCTAACCCCCCCCCCCTCCTCCCTCTCCTTCCCCCCCTCCTCTGTATTGGTTAAACTCTATTGACTATGACTGCCAACACCTTTAAATACTGTGAGGCGCGGTACAATTACCCCCTCTGATGACGGAAGCCTGTACGCTTTTGAAACGTCAGGACGATAAAACAATGGTTTCCGAGATCGCCTTATCTTCTCATTTATGTCCGGGGACGCGCATCTTCGCTTCTATTAGCAATATTTTTGGGCGCGAAGCGCTTGAGTCAGCACGACGTTGGGAAGTATTTGCCCTTCGTTTGTCTTCAACGTACGCGCAAATTCAATTTCTCCACAGATGCCTTGACAACCATGTGCTGCCGAAGAGCTTGTCCTACAGGCCGCCGGTGAACACAAGTCTGGCTAAACGGTGGGTGGCAGAACATGGCAGACGGATGGTTCGAGCACTCCTTCAAGACTGCCATCTTCGAGTGCACAAATACAATGGGGTTTTGAGCGATGCAGTTACCAAGTGCACCACACTAATTGGGGAGGACGGAGTGATGCTGTTGCGAGAGGTGATCACAAAGCGAAGTAGAGACCTACGGACAAGAAGAGACATCGAGTTGGCTGATAAGCTTAAGCATCTATCTCACGCATCACAAGAGATGACTGAGGTCGTAGTACACAACATGTCCTCCATACAGCTGACGCCGACACAGTTGAAAGTACTTAGCCACAAAGCCTGTTTCAACACTACAGATGCCGACCCGGTCAATCTCGTGGCCACGGTCGAATCGATCCTGAAACAATCCGGACAACCTGAGGAGACCAAACAACTCATTCAGCAACAGATTACCACCTTGGTGATGGCGCACAAACCACGCGCAATCGTTAGCAGAGCAGAGGAGAAGGCGCTCAAGACACTGAGGGCTGACACCACCATAGTTGTGCTCCCAGCAGACAAAGGGCGGTCGACAGTCGTGTTGGATAAGGCCGACTACATTCAGAAAGCAAAAATCTTACTGGAGGACCGGCAAGCTTACCTCCCGTGTGATGACGCACCGATGAGGAAGCTGGTGACTCAACTGGATAAGATGCTCCCCGAAATGCAGACCAGCAATGCGATCAGCAGGTCGGTGCGACTGGCCATTAAACCAACAGACGCCCCCGCAGCAAGGTTTTACGGATTGCCAAAGGTACACAAGGCCGGTGTTCCCCTACGGCGGGGCACCAACATTTAATCTGGCTAAATGGCTATTTCGAAATCTGAAGTCATTGACGTCGGACGCGGCCACGACGGTATGTTCGGCCACCCAATTCCTGGAACGTCTCAAGGGAGTTCAAATCACTGAAGACGAGGTCATGGTGTCATTCGACGTCACCTCCCTCTTCACTTCGATCCCACAAGACCTGGCAGTCGACACGGTCCGCGAACTGCTCGAGAGCCAATACGACGAGGCGAGCGAGACGGTGAAACGGAGACATCTGCTTCAACTCCTAGAAATCTGCCTGAAGACGTTCTTCACCTTCGAGGGGGTGACATACGAACAGATCAAGGGGACACCAATGGGATCGCCGCTCTCAGGTTTCATCGCAGAGGCAGTGCTTCAAAAATTAGAAACTCTCGTGTTCGCAAACTGTAAGCCAAAATTTTGGAATTGGTATGTTGACGATACCTTCGTCATCATTGAGCGGAACATGGTCCGGGAATTCCACGATCTCCTGAACTCTGTGTTTCCTGACATCCAGTTCACGATGGAGACCGAGAACGACAATCAACTGCCGTTTCTAGACGTACTCGTGCATCGAAAAACGAATGGGAACCTCAGAACGACGGTGTATAGGAAGGCCACCAATACGCGCCAAATCCTGAGTTACCACAGCAAGCACCCAGCATGCCACAAACGCAGTTGTGTGCGAACGCTGTACAAACGGGCAGAAACACACTGCAGCGAGCCACATGACCGGAAATCTGAAATGCAATACCTCCAACGCCTTTTCATGGCCAACGGTTACCCCCGAAACTTTATCGAACGCGGCAGGCAGTCTCGACCGAACCAAAGTCCAACAGCCGATCAACCAACAGTATGGCGCGCGCTGCCTTACATTGATGGAGTGTCAGAGGCAGTCTCCCGTCTACTGAAACCCTTGGGAGTCGGCATCGCCCACCGACCAGAGGCGACAATACGACAACTGGTTATGCGCCCGTGGGACCCCCTGCCCCGAGGTGAAACCGCCAACGTCGTTTACCGGATCAAATGCGATTCGTGTGCGGCCGACTATGTCGGAGAGACGGGGAAGCGACTGCAGACGCGAATGGCAGAACACAACAGGGCGGTCAACAGGATGGACGATCGATCGTTGGTGGCGGAACACTGCGCGAATTCCGAACACAAATTCTCCTTCCAAAATGCCGAAATCCTGGGTCGAGGAAATGACCGCGTGGTCAGGGAGACAATCGAGGCCTGGCACACGGGAACAACCTCAATCAACCGTTGTGTTATAGATCCCACGGCCTACCAAGCCCTTCGAACGCATCTTTATGCAGAAAAGAGCAAACGGGACCATAGACGGAACACGAATCTGCATACTCGCGAGCCGATGATGGACACACCCATAGCTGAGCCACAACCGGAAGTGGCAATCATCAGCTCAGCCAGTTCATCCG
>JAYGXS010000008.1:21167433-21182376 GCA_036362985.1 Ligula intestinalis
TGGACGCATGAGCGCAAATAGGATTACCGGCCTAGGACGAATTCTTCTATCGATGACAACTCGGGAGCCGATGGTGGACACACCCATAGTTTAGCCACAGCCGGAGGTGGCAATCATCAGCTCAGCCAGCTCATCCGGCCAGCCTGCAAGTGTTAAACCGGATGGACGTAGGGGCATTAGGAGGATTCCCGGCCTAGGAAGACAGCTCCGGTCAATGACGGCTGCAGAAAAGCGAACACCGGAAGTTGACGAGAGACCCCTTGACTGAGGTTATTACGATTCACAGGGCACGATGATTGAACCTCCCGTCTAACCCCCCCCCCCTCCTCCCTCTCCTTCCCCCCCTCCTCTGTATTGGTTAAACTCTATTGACTATGACTGCCAACACCTTTAAATACTGTGAGGCGCGGTACAATTACCACCTCTGATGACGGAAGCCTGTACGCTTTTGAAACGTCAGGACGATAAAACAATATATATATATATATAAGCGAAGATGCTGACCCCAGGTATTGGAATGGAAGTATAAGGTAAGGCGATCTCTGGGGGATAATGTTTATTCGTCTGAGCTTTCGCACTCATGCTCGAGCACATCATCGAAGATAGACATTTGGGTCAAGAACATGGGTTAAAATAGTGCTTACTGCTAGCTGCTGGTTGGTCCACCGTCCCCTCGTCTTATTGGACCTCTTCTCGTGCGCATGTGCAACTGTGTGGCATCATATGGCTTGGGGAGGTCTATACTTCTGTTGATTGAGTTGCTGTCCGTTTTCCAGGCCTCAATAACTTCCCTCGCCAGTTTGCTGTCGGCTCGGCCTATGACCTGGGCCCCATCAAAGTCGAACCGATGCTCTTTTTCTAGACAGTGCATGGCGATGTGCGAGCATCCCTCTGTTCTGTCTACGGCTAAAGAATGCTCGTGCATGCGGGTTCTCAGTCGTTTGTCCGTCATGCCACAGTAGTTGGCCGGACAGTCTAGACAGTTGACGCGGTAAACAATACCCGACGTATCTGCCGGTGCTAATCGGCCTTTGGGTTGCATTAGTAAGCGACGGATAGTAGCTTCTGGCCGGTGTCCCACGCCCACATTAAGCGGTCTGAGCACGCGCTCAATGGCCACGGAAACGTTCTTCACGTAGGGTAGGCTACGAAAGGTTGCCGGCCTTTGTTTTTGCTCCTCCTCGTTCTTCGTGTGTCTTCGGTACAGGCATTTGTTTACGAAGCTACGCGGGTATCCGTTAGTGCGAAACAAGTGCCAAAAGGTTTCCCGCTCTTCTAGCTTCTTGCTCTCCGTACTGCAGTGTGTTTGGATGCGGCGAAAGAGCGTCCGGACGCAACTGCATTTATGCGAGCTGGGATGATTGCTGTTGTAGTGCAGAACCTTTTCCGTGTTTGTCGCTTTACGAAAAACGCCAGTCTGGAGCGTTCCGTCTGCCTGTCTTGATATCTGGACATCAAGAAATGGGAGCTTTGCGTCCTCTTCTTCTTCCATCGTGAACTGAATCTCTGGAAAGATCGAGTTCAGTTCTCTTTTAAAGTTATCTTTGGCGTCTTGGTGTAGGATGACAAAGGTGTCGTCTACGTAGCGCATCCAGAATTTTGGCTTGTAGGACTGAAATACCCGAGTTTCCAGTTCTTGCAAGACCGCCTCCGCTAGGTGGCCGGAGATAGGTGATCCCATCGGTGCTCCCTGGATTTGCTCATAAACGCAGTCGTTGAACGTGAAGTATGTGCTTAGGCAGTACCCCAGCAGTTCTATGACGTGTTTCTTTTTGAAGGGCGTTTCCTCTTCGTCGTACCGTCTATCCAGTAGCTCGCTGACTACTCTCATCGCCAGTTCTTTAGGAATGGATGTGAATAATGAGACAACGTCAAAGGACACCAGTATCTCGTCGGGAGCTATTGTGACGCCTTGGAGGTTTTCCAGGAAATGTGTTGACGAAACGGCTGTGTACTCGGAGCCTGCTGTCAGTTTTTTCAAATGTTTGGCAAGTCATTTCGCCAGTCCATAGGTAGGCGTGCCTTTTAGTGCTACGATGGGTCGTAGAGGAACATTGGGCTTGTGGATTTTGGGTAACCCATAGAACCGCACTAAGGCTGCATCCTGTGGTTTGAATAGTCTCCAATCCTTTTCCGATATTGCCTTTTGCTTCCTCAGTTCATTCAAGCTTTTGTTGATTTTGCCGACTAGCGTTTTCATTGGGTCAGATACAATCACCCTGTATGACTGGCTGTCGTTTAGTAGCTCCTGGGCTTTTGCCACGTACGCTGATTTATCCAAAACGACAGTTGCTCGTCCTTTGTCGGCTGGAACAATTACAATTTCTTCGTCCATCTTTAGTTCTTTGATGGCCTTTACCTCGTCTGGAAGGATCGTTCGGCGGGGCTTGTGGGCTATGATGAGGGATGTGGCTTGCTGGCGGATGGAGTTCTTTGTATCTTCTGTGTTTTGTGTCGTTGCGAGCGTCGCTTCTAATGCCCGAAACAGTTCTGTATCAGGTTACCCCCAGACGCTATCATACCCCCCTTACTGCTATTGTGACTTGGCCGGAATCGACCTGGCAGGCGGTCACCCGCTGGGGACCTCTGACCACCACATGAACTTTGTTTAGTTCGGAAGCCTATTCGATCGGTGTTCGCACATTTCTGAGTGAATATATACCCGATCAGCAGTGACAGCAAATGGCAGGTGGCGAGGCGCTGATGAACTGTGTGTGTGTTATTTAGGAAATCTCACATTTTGCCTGAGGGTAACCAGCGCATAGTGGTAACTCTTACCAATTCTATGCCTTATAATTGCGGATGTGCTACTTCATCGTCAGAAATGGTGTTTGTCGTTCCATTTATATTGCCCGTTGAATTAACGCGCTTACTCCAGGAGGCTAAAACGAAGGAGCGCAAACTGACTGCCAGACAAAGACGCAGACAGATAGGTGTATGCGAGCAGGGTCAAATTTGGCTGCTGAAGAACTTGTAGTGAAATATACACCATGCGCAATGCTTGCTAATCTGGCCTGCTATCACCTGCGTACACACAAATGTCTGCCTATCCCAATTCAGTCCGTTCAATCATCTCCCTGTGGCTGTCTCACACAAGGACCGCGTTGTAGACCCAATGATGAGTGTTGCGTGCTCTGACATTTTGAACGCTGTGCCTCCCACCTGCGGATGTATGCTGGCCCGAAAGACAACTTCGTCCAAGCCATTCTTCACTAACTCTGCATATAATAAATCATGTCTTCAACCTCACGTCCCACTGAGCCTCTTCGAACATGGAAACTAGCGTGGATACCGCAGAGGCAAGAGTCTTCCTGATTAACTGAGGCCACTGGGGTATAAGCTATCACCTTCGGCTGGTAGACAAAATTAGTTTTCGCGTGATCCATCTTCTCTATCTCTTTCTCTCTCCCTCTTTCTCTCTTTCTCTCTCTCTCTCTTGGTTCTGTGCTTAAGTCTTGGCTTTGTTTATCACTTCCTTCCGCTTTGATGGCCAACAGATTTTCTTAGCTAGTCTACCAAAAAATGATACCGCCACCAGACTCCAGCTGCCAGAACTAAATGGAAATCTGGAGCATTTTTCTTACCTGGTCCAAGTTTGAAGTATGCTAATTCTGTTTGTTCTTCATTGGAACCAAATACGTTGGGGCTAGCTCGTCAGCTGCTTACCGTCACTGCATTACATTACGACCGAATAAGAAAAAACAAAAATGTGCATTCGTAAAGAAAAAAATTGATGGGAAAACCCCAGAAAATTCATGGCATATTGTCTAGTCAATGGATTTGGCAATCCAATGGGAAGATAAAGTGGTCAAAAACGATCGAGCAGAATAGAGATGCAGAGCTGCGCGAATCTGGGAGGGAGATATTTCAAAGGAAAATTTAGCTTAACTAGGCGCTCCAAACGTCGAGAGGCCACCTACAGGTACCGCAATGGGTGAAACGTTAGGATGTTATGGGGTATACAGTCTGACCAGTATCAAACAAGTGTTTAGTAATAGATGAAGACGGACTTATATTTTCTTGCTTTTAGGGTTATCTGACCAGGTTATCTACAGTACGACCTAGATTTAATATATCATGCCGACATATTCAAAATATTGATACTCTTTCGCTAAACGGCATTAAGTAAGTTGAACTACTGTTTCTCATGTAGTCTGCTCCAAAGTCATTTCAGTCAGGAAAGGTTGCCTGCCTTTTAACGAGTTTCACTCTGACTGCTAACAAAATATATGTTTTGTAAAACAGTGCCCACTTAAGTAGTATGCGTTATATCATTGATTTGAAAAATATAAACGAAACTATTATGTATATTACTCGTTTGGTAACACACTAGGTCTTCTTTAAATATTATACTTTAAGGGAAGGTATATTTTAGATAACAAATTCTAATTACGAGCTTTCTTACGATGGTAAGGTGTTCATTCATTATACAGCACATCGGTCAATTAATTATTGCTGCCTGAAATGTATGCAGCACGTTCCGCAGATATTGCACTATTTGATGAGAATTATGCGTATTTCTCAAACTGCTGGCAAAAACATGTAAATTATCAGAAAGAATAAACACAGCATGCCGCTTTGAGTTCAGGTGTAGCAGTCAGTAAATTTCAAAATGCTTGAGCTATTCAGAAGCTTTTTTCAGACCAAAAGATACGTTTTCTTAAGCTGTGACATTTATAGAAGGCCTAATTTGCAACCAAGTGGGTAATATAAAGAATATGTTGATGTACATGCATTCTATCAAAAATAATTGAATATATACAGGCAGTCAAAGTCCGCGATAAAAATGCGTTCTATATGAGAAGATTTTTTTGTACAGAAGTCTTTTTTGTAGGGGTCAAAAATATGTTGAGCAAGTAGTCGGCGTCCTGGCATGTTGAAAAAGTGCAGGTTAATCTGTATTGCAACCGTTCTTAATATATGTGCGGTATGTTCTTCCAAACGCAGGCACTGTTTGATTATGCTTAAAATTTTGTTAACCTTAAAGGGCAAACTATAAAGCTTTTCTCGGAAATGAAAGTCAACAAAACGAAGATTTCCCGCATCAGAAGACAGAGTAGGTTGGAATATCCTTTTAATGCTAGAAAAGAGCTTGACAACGGACTCTATCAAGCACCCAGTTCAAAATCTGCCTGGGGGCCAATCTTATCAGTTCTATGCGGTTGGAAGAAGGCCTTGACTCACAGACGTGTCCTCGGTAGAATGGTTCTTAAGACCGGCGAACTCTATCAAATCCCAGAAGGAAATGAGAGCATTTGGCCCGGAGGCAGAGGGCCATGGCGGAACGGGAGAAAGCCTTTGCTTAAACTGCAAAAGTGATTGAGAAGGTTGGTAGGATCTTCAACCGCACATTTAGGGGTGGCAGGGTTATCTCACCAGGAAGCCAGATAGTGACGCCGAAGACGAGGTCACTCGTGCTTTATTCAAGATTGGACTTGAGGGAGGAGTAGATGCCCAACAGAGCCTTGGGGATCTGGTATGTCCCTGTTTCCACATCGCCCGTGATGCGTAAGGAGGCCTGTTGGTTAAACCACTTGGCCATCCCGTTGGCAGCTGGTTGATAGGCTGTAATTCAGATGCGAGTACAGACTAAAAAGGACAGGGGAGACTGGAAAAGATTAGAGTCGAACTGGGCTCCGCATTCAGTCGTAGTAGTGGAGGGAACGCCAAAAATGGTGACTCAATGACTGAGAAAACACCTTTTTCACAGGTGAGGCGACCACATCAGCTTCCGGCTACCGCGTGTAACGAGCTACATAAGTAAGAAGATAGGAACAACCAGTAGGCAGAGGTAGGGAGCCCAAAATTACAAGGTGGACGTGACTGAATCTTGTTTTGGGGCCGGGATAGGTGTTATTTTGGGGCTTGTTTTGCCGATGTCCTTGCCCAGTTGACAGCTGAGACTAGCCCGCGTCCAAGCTTTGAGGTCCTTAGCCATCCCAGGGCAGACAGAGCGGCCGGAAACTAGCTTGTCTGTTGCTCGACTCCCAGGGTTAGAACGGTCGTGCGGGAGAAGAAGACGTTGTGTTGGTGGGATGATGGCACAAAGGATCTATGGGAGGTGACAGACAGTCTATCAACAAGCGCAACGATTTGGCGTTCCCATATGGTGTACTGAGAAATTTCCTGAGCGAGAGAATCAGTCACGTGAGAAGGACAGGACGCAACTGCAACTCTGACGACAGCGGGCATAATTGTCGCGCAATTATCAAACGCGCATCTGAAGCGGACAAGAACGCTGTGGTAATTAATGAGCCATTACCGTACCAGTTAAGACCTCAAGTGGTGGCTAACGGAACTGTAAATACCGTGTACTCTGTGCATGTATCACCTTATTTGCGCATGTCTCAGATCGTTCTTCTATTACCTATGATTAAGGATTCTCGAGGGGATCCGAAACGTCAGGACAATAAACCTCTTGTTCCAGTGATCGCTCTTTCTTTTTCCAAAAGTCTTCCTGGAACTCAGATATTCTCCTTTATTGGATCTCATCTATTTTTCAAAATCTGTGTGCTGTCTGATTTCGTTAATGACATGAGAACCACCTTTTAGTGCGTGGGTCAAAAATCAGTGTCCGATTGGCTAAACTGCCTTGCTACTTCCTTCCTGTTGAGCTACTTTACAAAAAAGTAATGAATAAATGGGCAGAATCGGTCTCCAAAGTATAACCTTTATATATGCAATCCATAAAGTGTAAAAATATGTGAATTTCTGCGTTTGAGAGAAAGCACGGTCTTGGTATACACTGGACTTGTATCCGGCAAATACTCAATTGTTAACCAGGCGGACTCTTCCAGCGTCTTTTTTTTCTTGTCCTTGCGTTTCTGAAAAAAATGTATCTTTGTATTTAAAAAAAACTTTCATCTCTTATACGTAGTCCCTGTGATTGAGGATGATAACCATCCACTGCTAAATCGAAAAGAAGAGAACAAAAATAATTCACATATTCGTTGTATACCAGCTTTACTCGCAAGATAACCACTTAAAAGGTGAAACACATTGTATGATATTTCACAAGAACCATGTACTAAGCGGTTGGAGGTGGCTTAGATATGTGCCATATGCCATTGACAAACGTCTAGACGAGATGAATTCCGGCAAGCTCTATAAAGAAAGGAGATATAATCACTTTCTCGGTTTCATATTTGAATCCATCAACAGAGAAAAAATCATATTAGGTTCCTGTTTTGCATAAACGCCGCAGTGTTAATGAAATGCAAGCGCAATATCGCAGCAGCGTTAGCATTCGAATTTCGGTATAGATGTTTTAACTTAGGGAGTCTGAACGTCGTTTTTCTGAAGAAAAAGATGTGATCACAGAAAGAAGCCGTTTATTTTCGGGACACCTTGATATCATCTTAAACACTTCATCAGAAGCAACCGTAGAATAAGATGATCAATGCCCACATTACATATTATGCCTAGGCCACAGTGACCACATGATGGCATGCCGACTATAATTGGCAGCCCCCCTAATCACCGCTGCAGGTTGTAAATGGTGCAATTATGGCTTGGCAGACACCCTCCCAGTATTAAATAGCCGCGATTTCGTCATTCGTGGCGGATGTGTGCTTCAAAATTACAAAATTAGTGTATTCGCTGAAATCGGAGTTGTTGCTAGGCTATTTCCTTCCAACGTGACTGATTTTCGTGCTCACACAAATTTCAGTGCGGAATACAGGAAGAGCAAGTCATTCCACTTGTTGACTGGCTGAGAACCATGGCTCGAGCAGCTCGTGTCTCACGCTGCCTACAGGTCTTTCAAGGATCCCAGCACCTGGCATTCGAGACCATCCGATAACCCCAACGAGACAAATGCGATGAAGCGGAGAGCTGCCTCGGACACGTCTTAATCCTCCAATTCTACAAGTTTTGCCTTAAGGCAACAATCCATGAACAGGTTAAGGACATGACCATGGTTTCGCCAATTTTCCGACTCATAGCCGAGGTGGTCTTGCAACGGTTGGAGTTGCGGTCTTTCCGACACCACAGACCGAAGTGTATATGGATAACACCTTCGTCATACTCGAGCAGGATCAGGTGTTGTCAGAATGTCAGCTTCGCAGACATTCAATTTACGACGGAGGAAAAAGAATGCAATGCGCTGGCCTTTAATGGTGTCCTCGTACACTGGTCGCCGATGACCACGTAATTTTCCTGAATTTGTATAAGTTTGATCATAACTCCAATACCAGTGTGAATGATTTTAGGAAAACATGGATATAATACTGAACGGAAAAAGGCCTACTTAAAATAATTATATTAATTACTAAGTGTTCGTAAAGGAACATAAAATTATCTCGATAATGCCGTGGTTCTAGAGACTTTAAAAGAGCTCTAACTTAGAAAAATAAATTAAGGTATTGTGTTACGTTGAAAACTTGACGCAACCACTTTCTATGTAAATAAAAAAATTTATTTAGGCAACATATTCTGTAAAGTCTGTTCTTACCGGTTACGCATTTATTGAATGTCATCGAAAAAAGCATGTCATCAAATTGCTTTTTTTACTATCTGTACTGATAAATTCATAATTTGTGCATCTGTTCGACGTTTACACCAAAACCTTTAAAATGAGGTATGTATAAAGAGTATTTACCGAAAAAAAAGTATTTTTGGATAAAAGTTCTTCAAATGCTGACCATGTTGCTTCTTTTTAGAAATGCCTCGAAACAGCAAACCACATTGTCAAGAATAAATCATGTCAGCCGTATAACTCTGCAACTACTTATCCTAAGATTCATTAAAAACTTTCCATAAATGGTTATCTCTTAGAAATGGCTTTGATTAGATATTCAGCTAACGAATTTCTGTGTATATTAAATTTCTAGCACGTAATGTCACAGTGAAATCTGAGAATTTTGAGAATTCTTTAAGTTTTCTGAAGATAAATGATTCAATTTGACTGAAAATAATAGGACATTCTTTTCTCTTTATATTGATTTACCTTCCGTATGAGTAGATTTATTCCACTTTCAGATATATACTGGGGAATTTAAAAAACAGGTCATAGACATTGCCATTTTTTGATTATTCTTTCGTCAGCTTCGTTTCTAAATAAAATAAAAACGGATTGTAAAGTACACCAAAAACTGTTTTTCTTCACGACTTACATTTTAGTAAGGCATTATTTGTGTTAAATCTGCGAAAATTTTTAGACACTTGATTTTTATTGAAAGACATTTGAGTTTTATTGCTCCATTCAAACAAGCACTCTTCTTTTATTCCATTAAGTGCAATAAAACTTAACAGAATGGCTAAAGGTAATTTCTTAAACGCCAGTCTTCAATGTTACTGCAAGCAAAGTTGGTTCTATTAACTTCGCTTCACTTCAATCTAAACAATTTTGTATAAACGTTTCCAGCTCTGGAAGGGATATCTACTGTATCTATTTTATTTATTTTGGCGTTTCTTCTTATTATTGTCAACTTCAACGTGCGGTTTGGTTCGATCATTCGTAAAAGCATAGTAAAATTCCTTCTAAATGAGCCTATTCCCAATCTCCCCGAAACTTATGGTTATTTCTCTTAATAAACCTAACTTAATGACGATTTAACTAAGTGTAAGCCCTTTGTAGAATTCAATAAACTGCATGAATCACAATAGTTTTTTCAAATATATGCCAAAGTGTCCAGGCAAATTTCATAATTAGCGTTGCATGGTCTTTGGCGGCTACTTTATACCGCAAAATAAATAAGAGCCTTAAAATAAAGTGTTCAGGAGGGTGCCAAATCTATGCAAATTCCGAACTTCAACAGCAGCCACACGACCAGTCATAAATGCAGCTGCGTGAGAGAACTATGCTTACGCGTTGAGAGGCATCGCGGGGAATTTGAGAGACAGCGTTGTTGAATTGCAATATGCTCGATAGAAGCCGAGAGCGAATGATTAATTGCTCACACTTTTTTCAGCGAGCGCATAATCAAATGGGCCAAGAAACCAAATCCAACCGGTCAGAAGAAAGCATTGGGAGCAGCCGCCACCTTTCTATTCCACTTGCAGTTGGAATTACACACAAGGCTTAGAGGCCCCGTCTCACGGCCGTAAATGGTTGAAATCATAAAACGGATCTGATGCCATTTATAACATAGCGTTTACGCCGGATAATTTGAGAGATTTCTTCGGACGCGAAAGATGGAGCACGCAACAGATGTGAAGAGGAACAACGCAAACTCCCAGCTTGCTCGATTGGTCTCAGCCATATTTTCAAGCATAACGAGGTTTAAATAATAACTAGAGGTGACAAAGGCGTGAGCCGCCGGTTGTCCGGGTCCTGGATCTCAGGCCTGCAGACAATGGAAAAGTGCATTGACTTGTCGTTCCTCATATTCCATACTGGGGTTTTGTCTCAGCAGTAGAATCCGTCATGTTGGGAGGGCATGGCCTAGCAACAACTCCGATCACAGCAAAAATAAATGTTGCATAAATATGAAGGCCGCATCCCACATGGACGAAATTGCGGCCATTAATGACCTGGAATCGGACTGAAAGGTCATCACAGCACCAATCGCGATGAAGTATCCCTTAATATAAATTCTGCATGCTGGTTACGGCACCGCCAACTCTATGTCAGCTGGGTTAAATAAAACACCACTTTGCTCCTAAATTATGTAGCTGATAGCAGCAACTCATCAGCGGACGAAATGAATACTGAGAGGTGGGATATTGTAACTGGCGTTGAGAGGTCGCAGGTGACCTTGTTAGTCAATAAAAGCGAACATCCGTTTCCCACGAAGCAATTGAGAAGAAGAAGAATACTCGATCGCTGGGACAATATGTTTATTTGCCTGACGTTTCGATATCCATCGCGGATTTGTCATGAGAGACATAAGTAGCATGTCTCGAGATAAAAAATCTACTGTGTATCACACCCCGCAATTAAACAAAAGGAATAATGCGAAGTGGGATTGTTGTACTGATGTGTAAAGGTCGAAAGTAACCTTGCGAGTGTGTTTCGTCGTGTTTTGATGGACAATGACGCAGACGATACTTCCGTTGACAAACAAAAACTGCAAATATGAATTGCTGCACCAGAAGCGTGGTGTTATTTTCCACGCCATACAATTTTCTTGTGAAAAAAACACCACTGAAAAAGCAATAGTAGAAATCATATCGACATCGGCCTGCAAAGATTGAGTGATGGAATGCTCGTGACCGGTGTGCTCAAAGAAGACTCCAATGCTGCAATATGGACGCAGCCATCTTGATGCTTACACAAGCAGCTGCTGTTGGAGATATTTTTATCGTGATTTTCCTTTTCGTAGCAGGGCTTATCAAATTTTGAGCACAATAACCTATTTATATTGATTGTTTCTATTTAACAGAGCTCAAATAAGCCTTCTAAAAAATAAGTTCAGACAATCACGGAGAAGCAGTCAGCGGAAATTATGTCCACTGGCCTTTAAGTTAAAAATTGCCGAAACAGTCAGCCAATAATAAGATTAGGTTGTCATCCACAGTACCCACAACCAGGCTTCCTTACCGTTGTCCAGCATTATCCTGGGTAAGCAATCTCATAAACAAAAACCTCTACACGCCGACCTCGCCATGCGGGCGACGTGTAAGTGATGAATTGTAATTAGACTTCACTATTTAAACCTGTCCATCTGTATAGTTTTAATTACCCTTTGTTGAAAACATATGCTTGCCAATCTGGTCTACAAAATACTGAAAAGGGTATCAGGTTGGTGACAGCAAAATACTTTTCCAATGCAAACTAGACGGTGCACGTTAATGGAGAACTCTGAAAATCGAAAAAAAACGGGAAAACGGCAATTAAAACAATCAGGTTTGGGTGGGTTCGTTACAGAATCGCATGGCCGTGAGAACGATCGCTAAAGGACGTAAACTCATGCTCCCCTTATCAACTTTCCTCATTTCCCCCCGCACCGTGGACTGCTGCCCACCCTTTGCCCCCCCCGACCCCTTTTTAATTACGCTCAACGGGCTGTCACTGTAACCTGAACTCCCGAATAAATGAGAAAGTTCGCACCCCAGGTAATTGTATGGACGAGGAAGAAGGCGTGTAGAGCACCAGATTTATTATTCTGAGCTTTCGAACTCTTTCAGGGGTCCATCTTCAGAGATGAGAAAGCAACCAAAAAGGGGGTTATTATATTGGCCATAGGCTAATCAACTTTCAGAAATCAGGAGGTTGCCAAGGGGTTAGAAACAACAATAAAAAGGATGGGAGAGGAGGTTGATTAGCTGTCAGTGGAGCTGGGGGTCATGAACAGTAATTCATGTGCCGCCTTGTCACCCCGTAAAGGGTCCTGGTAACCCTGCCTCCTCTTCCCGCCGGTTCGTTATGGAGTCCTCTTCGTTTGCCATGCTTGTGTATGGTTTGACTTCGTTTTGTCTTTTCCTCACACAATGGCTCAAGACTTTGTAAGCCGGTGACAGGTCTAGATGCGTGTTGAACGAGTTGGCATCTTGATACTATGCCTCGAGCGTCAGCTTTCCAGCTTTTGAGGTTCGTCGGCCTACGATAGCCTCTCCTTGAATGTTGAAGTCATGGCCAGTCTCTGCGATGTGTGCTGGTAGTTGCGAGTTTGGGTCCAGTCTCTTGACTACTCGTTTGTGCTCATGTAGGCGGGTCTGCATTTTGCAGGTGACAAAGCTGCACATTACTTGCTATTCGTGAGCCCCAGCTCCACTAACAGCTAATTAGCGTACGCCACCATAAATTCCCCACAACCCCACTGACAGCTTATTGCCCTCCTCCCCCATTATTTTGCGATTGCTGTTTCTAACCCCCTGATAACATCCTGATTTCTGACCGTTAATTAGCCTATGACCTCTATAATCACCCCCTTTTTGTTGATTTATCATCTCTGAAGGTGGACTTCTGCAGAAGTTCGAAAACTCAGAACAATAAATCAATTGATCTGGTGCTCGAAACGCTTTCTTCCTCAACCTCGACTCCCTTGCTTCGATAATTGCCTCTATCTCACCTTCCCTCAACAACTGTACAGGAATCTAGGACTAACAACCCATGCTCTATTTATCTATACCTGTTCTTTCTTATTGATCCATACTTATTGGGTCAGTCTATCTTATCAATAGGTCATGAGCATTTGTCATTGTGCAAGACGTCACGACATTGTTCGACGCCATTAGATTTTCAAAAATCAATGCTTTAATGCACGCGCGTAATCATATTTACCGAAACAATTTAACGTTTTGATAATATAGCCGCAGAATGTCGTACTATTTCAGTTACTCAGTGTGTCTATAGATTCCGTTTGACCTAAAGTACATCGTCCCTATATCGGAAGTCTGGTTTTACTGATTGGATTAGTTGCAATGAGTCATGTTAAGTATTACCACGCATTAAACGCATGAGGGCCTCGAGGTCATTAATAAAGCTAGGCAGGCAACACTTGTGCTCGTCTCGTTTGGTGGGAGGTGGATATTTCTTTAGTTGGACACCAGTGGGCGTTAATCGGAAAACTAAGGTTTGTAATATCTTACCGGAAGAAGATTTTTGAGACCACCCAAGATCACATAAAACAAGGTCTTAACACACGAGTTCATAGATTGATGGCAAGCTCTTTATACGTAGCATATTAGATTCTTACTGAGTGAGAGAACAACTGCCTTCTAGCACATCATACAATTGAGAGTTTGACCTCAACCAATTGCCAAACTTCCGGAAGAAAAGATTTGCATTTTTGCAAGCTGGTTATTTAAACTGACGAAAAGACGTTTTAAACTTCCAGGACGGTCTAGTAAAGAATCCCATTTACAGATTAAGTCACTTCTAGGTGTTTTCTAAGCCACCATAAGGAGATTTTCGTGCATGTTAACGTCAATTTTCCGTCATTCCGCTGTCTTTACAGCGAGTGTAGAGGATATTTTTGCATAGAGCTGTGTAATTATTTTTCCACAGGCTCTGGAAACTCTTTTGGATCATCCTTGACATCTCTAGACTGTATTTATCTCTTATCCACCAGCTCTTTTGCAAAAGCTTGTCTGCAGTTTATCCGAAAGCTCTTTTACTGTTCGCCAACGATGTACAATCTGCGATTAATGTGGGGTCCAGCTGGTTGTGATAGTAAAATTATCACTGTGAGCCTTAGATGGTTAATTTACACCGCTTAATTCAAAGTCCATTATTGATTACTTTGAAGCCTAAAAAAGAGCAACCAGGGAATGCTGGAAGACTAATGAATCCCGTCCCAACTGTGTCATTTAGCGGCAGACCTCCGACGAGTAAACTGTCTAGCCTTTCCACTTGTACCTCAGCTACATGCGTGCTGTGAATCTGGGACAATCAAGGCTTAGCAGGGCTGCGAAACCTATGAAGACCAATTGGATATCGTCTCATTATAAATGATTATCGTTATAAAGATTATGCACAAATGCAAGAGATGAGGTCTCAGGTCAGTGGGTAGCCAAGTTATGTTCTTCAATGCGCGTGTCAAGTCTAGAATCTGTTTGACCCATATAAACGCAACGAAAACTAACGCATGGGATACGATACGTGACTTAAATGTGCGGTCATTTGGGCAAAATATTCTTTACCTGGAATAATGCTGCACACAGGGAGGAAGCTGGCATGCGTGCGCTGCCAAATGCCAAACCAGTCTAATTATTGAAAAATAAAGGCAAGTAGACGGAATTTCCACTGACTGCTTCTACGTTTGACCTCTTATCGAATGGTTGTCTTTTGACGTTTTAGCTTGTTTTTTAGGAAATCTTATGGGATCTACGTTAGAAAGGAAAAAATGGTATAAACACGTTAGCGTTCTCTTCAGTTCATAATTGCGACAAGAATACCGAAGTTCGCGATAAAAATGTGGCCGACCGCAGCTGCTTTTGCGGGAGGCAAGATGACTGCTTCCAACTGCGATATTGGAGTCTTTTTTAGCACGCTATTCACGACACGTCGATCACCAATAGTAGCGAATATTCGAGTCCCAGGAAGCAGTTCAGAAGACG
>JAYGXS010000008.1:21182476-21216721 GCA_036362985.1 Ligula intestinalis
CGTTTCGGATTCCGTCGGGAATCCTTAGTCATAGGTAATCGTTAACAGGTCTGAGAAATGCGCAGACCTGTTTACGATTACCTATGACTAAGGATTCCCGACGGAATCTGAAACGTCAGGCAAATAAAACTCTTGTTCCAGTGATCGCATCTTCGTCTTCTGAGACGTCGATCAGTCAATTATTGCAGCCTGACGTCAAGAGAATTTCTACTTTAGCTTCTTCAGTGCTTTTTTTCCCCAGGTAATTGTATGTTAAGGAAGGTACCGTTAAGCATTTGGTGCGGTCATTCATATTTGTTTTTTGGATGTCCAAGAAAGTGTCATCTGCGTCATCAGCCATCAAAACACGACAAAACATGCTCACAAGGTCACCTTTGACCTTAAGGCATCAGTAGAGCAATTGCACCTCGCATTCTTCCTTTGATTAATGATGGGTTGTAATATACAGCAGATTCCCTATCTCACTAATTGTCACCCGGAATTCTGAAATGCGTTTTCGATTCAAACGGTTTTTAAATGGTTTTAAAATCGATGGTCATACAGCCTTATTTCAATGCAATTAGGTCAAGTCAGGATGCCAGCTTTTTTATGAGCTTCTTTCTGACCGCTAATTAAAAGTATGTGCTATAAAATAAGTACGCATTTTTGTCGTTGATTTTGACTGCCTTTATAAATTCAAATATATTTTAAGGAAAAAATACAAAAAAGTTATTTCTTGCACTTTTTTGATAGAAAATTGTGCCTACTTTTAATTGTATTCTTGAAGAAAGTGTATCTTTCGGTTTTTAAAAAAGGTTTAATGATGAGCTTTTGTACAATTTTAAGGTTTTTCTTCATAAAACATTGTATCCGTCAATTTTGTAATGCTGTCTTTACTGTGTTAAGCATGCTCCATATATATTGCAACATTTTAAAAGAACTATGTGAGATCTTCCTTAAGCTCTAGGCGAAAATGTGCTTTTCTTTAAACAGAATGTACAGAGTGCGCAGTTTGTAAACCTTGAATTCCAGTAAAACTGTCACTATGTTTCAAAATTATTCGGCAATTTGTTAACTATTTTACAACCGAAAAATACAGTTTCTTTAAGTATAACATTCAAAGAAGGCATAATTTGCTACCAAATGAGCATAAGAAATATTTTTTTATGCGCGCTTTCCAAAAATTATATTTGAATCTATAATAGCAGTCAAAATCAATGTCAAAAGGCATGCTATTTAAGTTGCTACTTTTTAAAGTACATACATTTACTAGCAGACAGAACGTAGTTCGTTTAAAAGCCGGCATCCTGATGTGACCAGAATTTATTGAAATTAGGCCGTACAATTGCCATTTTTTAAACCAAACGTAATTAATATGTTTGAATCGAAAACGTTTTTCAGAATTTCGGGTGACATTTCATGAGGTAGTGAATCTACTGTACAGATCAGCTTCAGAATAAGCATGAACAATAAACTTGTCCTAATTGGTGCGATGATGGGTTAGCAGTCCACTTTCGAGTTAATAATGGCCGCGATATTGTCCTACGTGTGGGATGTAGCCTTCATAATTACGCAACAATTATTATTACTGTAATCGCAGTTGTGGCTGGGCCCTGCCCTCCCCACTTGACGGATTCTACTGTTCAGACAAAATCCCAGTATGGACTATGGGGAACGGCAAGTCATTGCACTTTTCCATTGCTCTGGATCTGAGAACCGGGACTCAAGCAACTCGCGGCTCCCGCATTAGTCACCTCTTGTCATTATTAAAGCCTAATTATACTTAAAAATATGCCTGAGCCCCATAGAGTGAGCTGGGAGTTAGCGCTTTTCCTCTTCACCTCTGATATGCGCTCGGCCTTTCGCATCCGCAGTAGCCTCATGGTTTCACGGGCGTCACATCGGTGTCCACAACTTATTCAGATCACGTATTTGACTTCAGCCATTTCCGGCCGTGGCTGTGGGTTTTTCGGCCTCATGGACCGACACCTAGTATTTGTTTCCGGCCGTGTGTAATTGCAACTCCATCTGGAATTAGAAGGTGACTGACTTCTTCAAATGCATTCTTTATGTACGGAAGACTCACCTAAATTGTTGTGCCAGTTGGATTTGGTTTCTTGGCTCATTTTGCTTATGCGCTCTTTGAAAAAAATGAGCGGATAACCATTCGCTCTCCGCACCAATGCAATGTATTGCAATTCAGCAACGTTGCCTTCAATTTCCCTGCAATGCCTTTCAATGCGCCAGTAGAGTACTCTCACGCAGCTGCATTTATCAGTGGTCGTGTGGCTGCTGTTGAAGTTCGGAATTTGTATAGCATTGGCCACTCTTCTGAATACTTTATTTTTTAGGCCAGCACGGCCATTTCGGCGAATGAGGTCATCTAGAAAGGCCATCTGTTTTTTTATTCATGTTTCTACATCGTTAATTGTATGTCCAGGAAACCAACATTCAGATAACACCTGATCCCGCTCGCTTACGTCGAAGGTGTCATCCACATACACTTCCGTCTCTGCTGTCGGAAAACCCTCTACTCCAACCGTTGCAAGACCGCCTCGGCTATGAATCGAAAATAGGCGAAACGAGGGACATGCCATTCATCTGTTTGTAGATTGTTGCTCTGAGACGAAACTTGTGGAATTGGAGGATTTGGACGTGTCTGTGGCGACTGTCCGTTTCATTGCATTTGTCTCGTAGGGGTAGTCGACTGGTCTCGACTGCCAGGCCCTGGGGTCATTGTAAGACCTGACAATCGCGTGATGCACGTGCTGAACGAGTAATTGTTCTAAGGCCCGCAACCAATCAACAAGCGCAATGACTTTCCATTCCCAAATTCAGCACTGGAACTTTGTGTGAACAGGAAGATCAGTCAGATGGGAATTAAATGGCTCAGCAGCAATTCTGATTTCAGCGGACATAATAACGGCGTAATTACGAAGCTCACATTCGCCAATGATGAAAAAACACAACAATTAATCACTCGGAAGTGCACTGCCATGCAATTATCGCACCAATTAGGACCACCAAATTATTCTTATGGGGACTGCTTAATATAGTGTGCACGCGGTCACGTGGACACTATGGACTGTGGTGAATGTGCAATCTGGATGCTTATCATCCTTTTTTGTGGTAACTTCGGGCTAAGTTTTTAGGGCAGAATCCAAAACGTCCGGAAAATAAACTTCTTGTTTCAGTGATCTTTTCTCCTTCTTCAGAACTTGTGACAAAAACTCGCTTATTTCCCCTTAATCGGCAATCTACTTTCTTTCCGTTTTGTTTTATTTCCTAGGTTAATATATATATATATACCAAAATTGGATCGGTTAACCTGCGACAATACGGCACTTGCATTCCATTATTACTGCGGCCTTTATGCGAAGCCGGTACCTTATCTGATTTGGTCTCTGTTGATGGATTCAAATGTGAAACCGTGACAACACATTTGCCAGAACCTGTTTCATCTATCTCTTGCTCAACAGCATATGAAAAATATCATAGCCATCTCTCACTCATATTTCCATCGTTATCATGAAATATCATACAGTGTTTTTCAACGTTAAAGTGGTTGTCTTGGGGCAAAAGCTGATATGCGTTGTACATATGAATTCTGTTTTGATATTTCCTTTTTGAGCGCGGATGGTTGTTCTTCTCAATCGCAGGGACTATGTCAGGGATATGGCAGGTTTCTTGAAATAACTTTAGTGAATTCCTTTTAGAAACAAATAGACAAGAGAAAGCAAAAACGTAAGAACATTCCGCCTGGTTAAAAATTAAGCATTTGCTGGATACTAAACCGTTGGAAGCCAAAACAGTGCTCTCCTCAAACCCAGAAGTTCTCATGCTTCTAGACTTTATGAATTGCCTAAAGCATATCGAAAGGATATATTGCGAAGCCCAATTTGACCCATGTATGATTTAATTCTCCCCGGATTAGCGCAGCAGGTAGGCAGGAAATTAAAGCCGGTACAACACTGATTTTTGACCCAGGCGGTTACAGACAGTTTTAATTGCATTGAGGAAATCATATGGTAAACGCTTTCTTACAAAAATATGATATCTTTGGCCGTGTCTTTATTCATTATTAGCCAACGTATCCTTGAATAAAACAGTGCATAACATTTGCGCACATGCTTCTGAACCTCATCTGTCTCCTGAAAATATTACGAGATGTACTGATATTGTACAGAAAGAACGTCAAATCGCCATTAAATATGACAAATTGTCGGAATAGCAACGAGAAGTCAACTTCCCTTTTTTACATTGTTAAGTACCATCCAAAAGAGCACGTCTTTTCAAAATTGATATTGATAGAATCATACAGAACATAGGTGTATGATGAACGCGTGTTTATTAATGGCTATAAGAAATTCGAAGATTTTTTTTCTTGGCTGTCCACTTTCGAGTCATTAATGGCCGCGATTTTGTCCTCCGTGTGTGATGTGGGCTTGATAATTTAGAAATATTTATGCCTTTTAGTCTTATAGCAATAAAAAATTTTTCTCTTCAAAATATGAAATATTTTGATTTATCATGGAATATTACGTTATTTAGAAATAAAAGTTTTCTTAGAAAAGCTGAAAATTCCAAAAAAGTTAAAATCATGTGTTTAAGGTATACTTAGGTTTTCAAAGTAGAGGAAAGCTTTTTCATGATAATCGTTTTGTAAACTTTTTGCGGTAAATGTGCTTCTATATTATGTGCAATGTAATCTATGGTTGTTACCGAGCAGTTCAAAGTTACAAGCTGCATTCCAACATGGTTTCACGCGAATGGTTAGGTATTTTTTCGTAAATAAATTGCTGGAAGTACGATGCACTTAGGCATTTCGACTCTCGCCTAACTTGTCCGATTAGGAGTTCACAGTAATAAGCTACATCGCAAGCTTAAATGCAGATATGCCGAGGAGTGATTGATAAATTTAACTTCAAATGTCAGGTAAAATCTTAAACGCACCATGTTTGCATTCTAAGAGGAATTTCCTTCAGTTACTTTTATTTACAATTATTTTGGGATTTGATTTTGAAAATGTTTAGATCGACCTTGAAATATTGATGAACACTTTATGATTTGTTATTGGCTTCGGCCGAATGACCCCAGCGAGGATTATATTCTACGTCCTTAGCGAAGCCTTCATGATAAGATAACTCTTAAACTCATTTACGTTAATAACGAGGTTATTTCTTCGTCACCTGCCTGTCTGGGTCACCCAAACGTGTCAATTAATTAACGAAAAAATAATTTTAACAATAAATGTCGTGAATGTTTGTGCCTTAGATTATTCATAGGGCTTTCATTATAAGGTTACCTCTTTAAATAGTGCTTTAATAAGATATTAAGGCCTTATGTCCTGTGTTTGTTACTTTTTGAAGAATAAGTCGAAATCAGCAGGGCAACTGTTCGTCAGAGTTTTGTTTTCGTAAAATTAGGGATAAATTTTCTGCTGAAAATTAATGCACTCACTTTTTATTTGTATGCCGGAGCAGTTTTCAGTTTATTTGTTTACTTTTAGGCCCAGTTTTGAGATAAAAATTTTGACCAGGGGAAAAAGTATCAACGACAATCTTAAAAAAACACTAATAGTCTTCTTCCAATTTCGTTTCAAGTTTTTAATTGATTGATTCTGCCCTTAAGATACAAAAATTTGGGACGTCTTTTGCTCAGGCTTGGACAAAGAAAACTGACAGCACATTTCGGATGTTCATCTAAGGAACTAAATGACAGCTTTTTAAGTTTAATACTTAAGTCTCTCATCTTGTATTCTCTGAACATATAGAGTTAAACACTTTCTTGTCTTTATTATGGTTATTTTTAAGAACAAAACGTGTGCACAGTAGGATTTGGTCCACAGCATGCAGTCACATATAAATTTACTTTCCTATCGAGAAACGTTGGATTTGGCCCAAGTAGGCCCACTCATATCTTCAATGCACTCACTTGAAATAAAATTTGTGCTATTTACAGGAGTTTGCTCCGCAATTATAATCGATAAAAAAGCCGATGAAGAAGGCTCAACTGCAATCGGACTATGCACAGAAAATACTCCTACTACCTAAATATAGCTCAACATATAAGTCTCTTCCAACAGACCCAACCAAGAAGCGAATGTCACCCATTGACAAAGTACTGAAATGCCTTACAGTGATGAAACTAGTGCCAATAGAGGAGACGGCTGACCGCTTCCGATACATTTTTAACGTACGGAAGAGCTCGCCAGCAACGGCTGGAGTCACTGGCTTTCCGACACCACAGACCGAAACTCTGGGCTCGGTATGTGGACGACACCTTCGTCGTTATTGAGCGGGATAAGGTGCTGACATTCGAAGAACGTGTAAACGCCGTCTTCCTGGACATTCAATTTACGATGAAGGAAGAAGAAAACAACCAACTGGCCTTCCTGGATGTCCTCGTTTGCCGCAAAGACGATAGTGGCCTTAAAACTAAAGTGTTCAGGAAAGCAACCAACACTATGCAAGTCCTGAACTACAACAGCAACCATCCAATCGGTCACAAACGCAGCTGCGTAAGAGCGCTGTTCCGGCGCATCGAGACGCATTGCAGCGAAGTGGAAGACAACATTGCTGAATTACAATACGTTTGACGGTTACTGAGAGCGAATGGATACCCGCACAATTTTGTCAACCAGTGCATTCGCAAACGAGAGACGAAGCCACGTCCAGCTGTTCCAAACGTTTGGCGAGCTCTTCCGTACGTTAAAAATGTATCGGAAGCGGTCAGCCGTCTACTCACCCCACTTGGAGTTGGAGTTGCACACAGGCCGGAAGCAACCATCAGACGCCGGGTCATGAGGCCGAAAGACCCACTGCCACGGCAGGAAACGGCTGGAGTAGTTTACCGGATCTGGTGTAGTTGTGGACAAAGCAACTACGTCGGAGAAACCGGGAGATTACTCCAGACGCGAATGGCCGAGCATGCAGCGGCGGTGAGGAAGAAAGACGTCAACTCCCAGGTTGCAGCTCACTCAACGGGACCCGGCCATATTTTCAAGTTTGACGAGGCCGAAATCCTCGCAAGAGGGGAAAACCGCGTGAGCCGCGAGCTGCTCGAGTCATGGTTCTCAGGCCCCCAGTCCATCAACAAGCGCAACGATTTGGCGTTCCCATACGGTGTACTGAGAAATTTCCTGAACAAGAAAATCAGTCACGTGGGAAGGACTGGGCGTAACTCTGACGACAGCGGGCCTAATTGTCGAGCAATTATCCAACCTACATCCGACGCGGACAAGAATGCTGTTGCAATTAATGAGCAATCACCGGACCAATTAAGACCTGCAGTGGTGGCCACAGGAACGGACAATTATAGTACACATGTGGGTGACCGCTGTGAACTATAAATAGCATGCAATCTGTGCATGTATCACCCCCTATCTGCGCATGTGTCAGACCTGTTTACGATTACCTATGACTAAGGATTCCCGACGGAATCCGAAACGTCAGGAAAATAAAGTCCTTGTTCCAGTGATCGCATCTTCTCCTTTGGATGAAACTAGTGTCAGGAGATACCGCAAAATGCCTGAAACAATCTGAGGCAAACATTGCAAAAATCTACAGATTACCCAAAGTTCACCAACTGGAAGTTCCTCTGTGACCGATAGTACCATTAATCGGTGCACCGAACTACGAATTCTCTAAATGGCTATTCCGACAACTTCATCCGCTTACTACTTGATGGAGCAAGGCAATGTACAGAAGAAGCCCTTAAGAGCTATTAAACGAAGGTTCCTGCAAATGCCTTTCTTGACCTTTTAGACCTTGGCCTAGAAAACTATTTTTCGTTTGATCGTCAGAACTATCAACAATTAAATGGAGCTCCAATGGGGTCATTCATGTCTGAATTCCTTGCCAAAATAACCATGCGGAGGCTAAAATAAATCGCCCTTCCGTCGATTAACTCTAAGTTATAGGTACACTATGTAGACGATACAAAAGGTGGTGTTAAAAAAAGGTCATCTTGAAGTGCTTCACCAGACCATCAACTCAACCATTCCGGGCATTCAATTCACACTCAAAAAGGAGGTTAACAGCATACTCCCATTTCGCATGTTCTTGTGCGGCGAAATGCTGACGGAAAATTACAAACATCCATTTACCACAAAGACACACATACGGAAGTTGTTCTTAACTATGAGAGCAAAAGGGGTGCCATCAACAGTCTGCTACACCGAGCGAAGACACTGCTTTGACGAAGAAACCTACCGAAACGAGCTAAATTATCTATTTTAATCGTTTTCCCGAAATGGTGACCTCAGAGACTTTGTACGCCGATGCATGAGACAACAACAATCCAAAAAATGGAACCGGATAGTTTCACTCAGGCTCCAAAAAATAACACATGGCGAGTCCTTCCTTTTATAAGGAACGTGTCTGAACTCATTAAAATACACTTGCAGAAACACCAAATAAAAGTGGTGCACAAACCAATGGCTACTTTAGGCACTCAGCTAGTACACCCTATGGATAGGATCTGCTTCCTCGATAAGAACGAAGCCATCTACGAAATCCCACGTGAAGCTTGTGACGCGGTATATTGCGATAAAACGGGAAGATCCATCTCCACACACATGCGTGAGCACCAATCGGCAGCGAACATACATGACCGTTTTTCCAAAGTGTCTATACATTGCCTGAATACAAAACATATCTATGCATGGGACCAAAATGCATCATCGGTGTTTCCCCCTCTAAAACGGTCAAAAATTTCCTAAGGCCATTCACTCCGATGATTCATGTATCAACCAGCGTATCGAGTTAGCTGGAGTGTACAAACCCCTGAAAGGGAGGTGGAAAGGGCTGCAGCCAACAAACATGGACCAATATGAACCGAAATTAGCGTCCTCATCGGTTGGCCTGAACTGAACCCGGACTGACTCAAATTGCATAGTACACCATATTGACTGCTAATCATGTCCACCACGATGTGACGCAAATTTTAACTGCCAATTAACGCCCACTACAGATGACTTTATAACTGTATCAGCACTTTGAAATGCTAACTGTTCTTTGCACATGACGACTATTTATCCCTGACCTGTCCTACAGCCCTTTTTTTGGATTTGACAGTTTTCGGTAAAACATATTAGTTCTCGTCTGCTAAATAATAGTTCCTGCATCAAAATATGCTTCTTTTTAAGGATTTTTTTCCTTTCACGCAGGATAACTTTTGGGTCCTTTAGGTAAACGCTTCGTGGGCTGCAAGGGCTTTCATGCATACTTGACGTTGATGCGTGATTTTTGGCGACTACTATTCAATGAATTGCCCACGTTGCGAGGAAGGTAGCCCAGCTCGTTGCCATATAGAAAATCAGGTGAACGTACCAAATCACAGGTAGCATCATGAGCACATGGGCAAAATCGATAACAAAATGGTGCTTGAAAATAAAGGCCACCACCGTGTGCCTTAAATGAAGGCCAGACAAGGTGATAGAATCCTTAATTAGGTCCTAGATCAGCACGCGAAACTTGCCTTCTCCAGTTCTTCAGGATTAGAGTGAAAAAGACTATACAGTCTGGGCAATAGAAGGAAAATAGAAATAAAGTAAAAAGACGTTAAACACTAGGAATAATTATTGAGATGCGCTTATAGTAGTCAACAAAAATGCGCTTTAAAATATCGGAAAATAAATAAATTAAAAAATAACGAAGTCAAACTTCAATTAAATTACATCACATGCATTAATTAATGAAGGATAAACTGAATGTAGTCAAAAAATAATCTGAAGTAAAATAAAACAGTAAACATCATGATAAACAGGATCCTTATCAGTAAAACTGTAGTCTTATATAAGTAAGTGAAATAAAGAAAATTAAACTTAAGTACAGTTACGTTATCGCGCATGTAAGCTAAAGTATTGCGTGGCGTTGCGCACCGTGAGCTATCCTAATCTGACTCCAGAACGGTATACTTAAGTAGATGACCTCCTGACCAACAAATTTTGTTACAAAAATATGAATAAAATAAAAAAAACTATAGAGGGATTTTAACTATAAAGTGTCTATTAATGTCACACTCAATAAATTATAAGGAACGTATAAATATAACAACATTTTCGTTTATTTATGGTGTGCTATTTTGTTGCTAAACATTGGATTATTTAGACAATTTCTGGGAGTCTAACTAGAATTTTACCGCTAATGCAATTTCCGCTGACCGATTCTTCACAGCGTCTCTGATATTTTTGTGTATATGACACCTGAACTGCATTTTAGCATTTTGTCGTTTAAGTTGCTGGTCCTCGTCCTCATACTTTTCGGCGAGTAGTTCATCAATAGTGCTTACGGCGAGGCCAGTTGGAATAGAGGTGAATAGAGACACCACGTCAAACGATACCATCATCTCGTCTGAATCAATTTCTAGATGCCTTATGTTCCGCAGAAACTGTTCAGCCGACTTAACTGTGGATTCGGAATCCTCGGTGAGGAAGCGGAACCGCTTGTAGAGCCACTTCGATAGTCCAAACGTCGGAGTACCACGCAAGGAGACGATGGGGCGAAGGGGCACTCCAGGTTTATGCACTTTTGGCAGACCGTAGAAACGCGCCGTCGCGGCGTCTGTGGCTTTTGCGGTCAGTGCTTCTCCTCTTTAGAGAGCCCCGGACTTATTCAGCTTGTCAATCGCCCTGTTAACGCTGTTCACATGTTTCTTGAACGCTCCCGCTCTCGAAAGCTGGTAGGCGTTTCTGTCCTCCAACAGACCTTGAAGCTTCGCCGTGTACTCAGTCTTATCCATGACAACCATCGAGCGTCCCTTGTCGGCTGGCAAGGTGACGATATCCCTCATCTTTCGGATTCGCATAAGTTCTCGGACTTCTGCCTCGGAGATCGTCTTCAAAGGTTTGTGCTGGAGGAGGAGAGTTGACACTTGCTGTCGCATGGCGTTCTTACTCTCTTCGTTTGCTTCACACTTCTGGAGCGCCGATTCGAAAGATGTGACAAAGTCTACGGGGTGAGCATCTCTCGTGTTGAACTTAGTGTCGTAGGATAAGACTGCCAACTGTTGTTGAGTGAGAGGACGTGATGAAAGATTATGGACCAGGGCACCATCAGCAGGGGACTGATTTGTTGGACCTATTCTGGCGAACTTCTGAAGCAGTTGGCTGTCGTGTAGCCGTCGGTGACTCTGTGCGGTATTGAGTATTGTGGCTTCTAGAGTTTGTAGCCGTGCGCGCTAAACATCGACCGGCAAGTGGAGGAAAGCTGTTGTATTTCTCGTTCGTATTTATGGATCCGAGAATGGCAGTCCCATATCAAGACCCTGATCATCTTCTTTTTGAATTCTGCCATTGTCCGTCGGCAGAGTTCGGTCTTAACTGGCAGGCTGTAGCGGAGGCATTTCGGCAGGACATCCTCATCAAGGCAACGGTGCAGGAACTACAGCTGGGCGTAGGTGGATGACTCTCGTTTGGCAAAAGTCTCCCATCTGCGTGCTGATCGGAGGGCTGTGCGCCCATAATATGAATTAACATAGGTGAAGATACGAGGTCCAGATAAATTATCCTGATCATCATCCCCCAAAGAAGGCGAAGAAGAAAATAAGGCGCTGTCGTGGACCACACTGTAATTGTGCTCGCCGAAAAGTATGAGGACGATGACCAGCAACTTAAACGACAACACGTCACTGAGCTGTTGGAATTGTGCCTCAGAACTTTCTTCAGCTTCAACAACCAGGTTTATGAACAGACGAAGGGAACACCGATGGGCTCCCCCCTGTCGGGAATTATTGCCGAGGCAGTCCTGCAGAGGCTAGAACGACTAGTCTTCCGGACTTACTGTCCAAAATTCTGGACTAGATACGTCGACGACACCTTTGTCGTAATCAAAAGGAACGACGTTCAGAGCTTTAAGACCTTACTGAATTCTATAATCCCTGACATCCAATTAACGATGGAAGAGAAAGATAATGACCGGTTGCCTTTCTTGGATGTGCATGTCAAGAGGACTTCCGAGGAAAGGATAAAAACTACGGTCTACCGGAAGGCAACAAACACCAAACGCATCCTGCAGTTCCAAAGTAACCACCCAATTGGTCACGAACGCGGTGGCGAAATACCTCGATTCCCTGTTCATATCTAACGGTTATCGGCGATCCTTCATACGTGAATGCCGACGAAGGCCCATCCAAAGTTGACCAGATGACGAAAAACCCAAAGTTCTGGCTAGCGATCCCCTACGTGAAAAATGTGTCGGAGGCGACAGCTCGACTCCTGAACCCTTTCGGAATTGGAGTCGCCCACAAACCCGATTCAACCATACGGCAGCAGATAATGAGACCTAAGGACCCGCTTCCGGCAACGGAACAATCTGCACTGGTCTACAGCATACCATGCCAAAATTGCGGTGCAAGGTATGTTGGTGAAACGGGTAAATGCCTCTGCACAAGACTGCATGAACACCAACTTGTAGTCGATTGCGAGGATAAACTGGCACTGGTATACGGCCACATGGACCGGGAGAAGCATAAGTTCGCTTTTGAAAACGCCAAAGTCATCGGCCGATCCAACGACAAGATGACCAGATTGGTGCTTGAAAGTTGGGCATCCGTGGGCACAATCAACAGAAATATTGATTTAAATCCAGCCTATCAGGCCCTCCGGACAAGACTCTAATCAGCCCCGACGAGGCCGCCGCCGGCGCTAGCGAAGGACTTGCAACTTCGTCAACAGTGGCCACCGACGCGGCAGAGGAGGAGAACTAATCACGACTCCAACGACCGACATGAGTCATCAGTCTACCGACGAGCCCAAACATGTGAGCCGGGTCCGCGCTTTGAATGCTAACCGGTCAAGCCACCCGAGTATGGAAGGAGAGCCGATAGTAGCCGGCCAAGTGCACATAATACGCACACAGACCTGATGACGACAACAACAAACGTACAGGCGACGGGGGATGTAGGAGGACGGGCAGAGAGGGCCCTTCGCCGCGCACACGACCGGGAGGACTCACCTACCCACCGACGGACACCGGGCCTGGAACGAGGGCTGATCCGCGCATCCGGCTCAGAGGGGAGGTCGGGCGGTGGTCACACTACCGGGCCGGTTAACGTAGACGCGTTAACGACACACGGACAGGCAACGGATGACACACATGGGCGCCAGCCACCCACAATGGAGGTGCCGCAGCCAATCAACGGACAGCACGAAGTTCAGCGCTCGTGCGTCAGCCATCGCTACAACACCAGATGGTCTGCGCGGCATTCCAACTCTCGGCAAGCAGGAACACACAACCCCCCATTCTGATGATGGAAAATAGTGTATTTCCGAAATGTCAGCACAATTACAGTGTGGTCCACGACAGCGCCTTATTTTATTATTCGCCTTCTTTGGGAGATGATGATCAGGATATATATATCTATATTTTGCCAATAGAAGCGAAAATCCAAGTCCCCGGGCATAAATGAGAAGAAGAGGCGATCACGGGAACCATAGTTTTACTTTCCTGACGTTTCAAAAGCGTACAGGCTTCCGTCATCAGAGGTGGGGGTTGTACCGCGCCTCACAGTATTAATAGTAGGTGACAGTCATAGTCAATAGGGTTTAAGCCAATGCAAAGGAAGGGGGGCCGGGGCATGAGAGGGATGCTCAATCATCGAGGCGGATTGGTTTCAGCCAAGGGGTCTTCCATCGGATTCTCCTCTTCGCACCTGTGCAGCTGTCATGGATCTAAGCTGCCGTCCTTGGGCGGTGTTCCTGTTTGTGTTCACTCGTTCATCTGGTTTCCCACCTGCAGAATGAGCGGATGCAGCGGCTAAGTTGATAATTGCTCTTTCCGGTTGTGGTCCATCTACGTCTGTGTCCATCATGGGTTCACAAGGGCTCGAATTAACGTCAGATTCGGCTGTTCGCGCCTGTGCCACTGTCATTGATCTCAGCAGCCGTCCTATTCCGGTGAGGTGCGGTACAACCCCCACCTCTGATGACGGAAGCCTGTACGCTTTTGAAACGTCAGGAAAGTAAAACTATGGTTCCCGTGATCGCCTCTTCTTCTCATTTATGCCCGGGGACTCGGATTTTCGCTTCTATTGGCAATATATATATATATATAATTTGCGTAATAACCCATCAAAACATCATAAAACCATTTCTCAAGGTCATCCTCGACCTTTCAACACCAGTACAACTATCTCACCTCACAATATTTGTGTTGTCTGTTTATAGGTTAAGGTAACCGATTGGAAAATGTTCGAGTTAAACGATATTTCATGTAATCTAGCTGTAATTTAAATGGCAACCTCAGAAACACAGTCAAAAAACGTACACACTAAAGTAAGTTTTCCTTCGAAATAACTATATTTATGAAGAATTATTATTTTAACACCGTTTAGAGGCGTTCACAAATCTTTTTCCGAAATGATGTGCTACCGATAATGATACCGAAAAGTTGTTTAGGACCCCGCCTTTTACGATCAGAAGTATGAATTATAATAAATAAGTGCGCAACGATTTGGTAAAGATGTGTGTTCATTTCTAGTTGCCCCGGGGCTCGATTAAGAACGCTTCTATGAAATTGCATACGACCAAGTGATATATGCTATAAATTTTGAAAAACATGTAAGAAGTAGAATGTTTTTGATCCAAAAATTTCCAGAACCCTCATCAGCCGCTTCCTTCCGTTGCATAATGGGAGTAACGCTAGCGCAAATACAACAGTGAGGTTGCTCAAAAATTTGATGCAAGCAGCAAGGTCACAGTAAATGGCCACGAAGGCCAAGCAATAACGTAGGCAGGTAAAAACGCTGTGTAAAGCAAAAGTGAGCAAACAAATTAAAGGGAACTGTGAAGGCAGGGAACTGTGGAGGCAGGGAACTGTGGAGGCAGGGAACTGTGGCGGAGGGGAACTGTGGAGGCAATGAACTGCGTACTTAAGGAGCCGAAGGATTATATGTCAAGGTTAGGTTCACCACGCGCCACCGTGGTTAACATAGGTTGGATTTACACTGCCATATATAGGCTGCCTACAGGTAGCGTAAGGTACGAAGTATTCATGCTTAACAGCATGACCCGTATCTAGCAAGTGTTTAAGGATGGATGAACAAGGAGTTCTGCTTTCCTGTTTAAATGGCCGAGTAAGCTAGTGCTCTTACGCTCTGGCTGCCAAATATCCGTTGGATTCGGCCTATGTACCTGCATGTTCCACTGCATATAAATTTTTAAATGCGATTTGGAGAGTTGTGCACCAGCAGAGCATCCTTCGCATGCAAAATTGGTAGGGGCTTGTTTAATTGCAGAATATGTGTTCAGCAGCAAAATATTTCCTTTCAATGGTGGTAAGCAAATGGTTCCTGAAAAAGTGTAAAATTTGGTCACACGAAGTGTGCAAGGATATGAAAGCAGGCTTCCCGAAACTGACTGTTTCGCCTTTAAGGGCCATAACGTTTGCTCTAATTGTGGATACATTGTGCTTGAAATAAAAGCCTGAATCAATTTTGCTTTGATGAAGGGTATTTCTGCATTATATTTATCCATAGAGCATATTTTTTACGTCCTCTCATTCTCAAGTTACGTTTCTAGTGAATAAGAAGGAAGCTGAGATAATGCAGGTGTATTATAATGGAAGACAGCTCGTGTTATGAAGCCATCTTTTTGTCTGGACATGTGAGCATCTACGAAAGAAACCTTGGTATACCGTTTCCTGTTTCATAATAAAATTTATTTTGGGATGTAAACTGTTCACTGCAAAAAACAATCTCATGGCTTCCTTTATGTTATCAACAATCGCGACGACATTATCTACAAAGCTTCCGCAGGGTCTCGTTTTGTGCAATTTTGAGGGTAGGTTTTGGTCTAGATGGCCCATAAATATGTTTTCAAAAATGTCGATCCAAATGGCCTTCCCATTTTGCCTACATTAATTTGTCGATATGGTTGGCCATTTAATAGAAATGGGCGTAATTTTTTCACAAAAATATTAAGTCCCATTATATTGTGGGGAACGGCAGGGGTTTAGGAGAATATGCACGAATTATAACTTCAGTTTCATCCAAAGGCACGCAGGTAAATAATGACTAAACGTGCAGAGATAGTGTACTTTGTCTGAAATATTGTGCTGCCGAAGTTCGTCAATAAACTAAAAGCTGTCTTTTAACTAATAGGTAGAGAGTCCGTTGCAATTTGGCTATAATTCAGAAAATTCCGGTTTTTTTAAGTCCTTGCATTCTAAGGGCGATTACATCTCAAATACCATCAGGAGACGGTTTCGTAACACTGCTGCAAGGACATATTTTACTGCTAAACACATGTTCTGCAATCGAAAAAGGCCCTTACCAATGGCAGTTGTGAAGGATGCCTTGCCAGTGCACGCCAGTTCACAGTTTGTTTCCGAAATTTTTGCACTTGCTGCTGCAAGCACTTAGGGCGAACGCAATTTAATTGGCAGCCAGAGCCCAGGAGCACTTGCAAATATTAATTTGACGGTATGATGTTCATCGATTTGATAACGTAACATTCATTTTCCTTTATGTCTTATGGCGGACTCTTCAGTTGCTTAGAGACTAATGGTGGGTAATGGTTAAGTAGAAACTAACGATTGCTGCCCTTTTATTCGAAGTCTCCACAATTTCTTTGAAGGAAGGCTCAACATTGAATAACCTGGAGTGCTTATGGGAAATCAGTCAGGATAAGAGCCTAATGAAGTACTTGCTGCTACGTCCTACGTTGTTCCAATTTAGCAAAATCATTTATAGCATTATCGCCACTGTGCAATCACAATCAGTCCACTCTCAAAACTCGAAATTGCAGTCTTAAGCAAAAGTGGCCAGTAGCTAAGTTAGAACTAACGTTGACTGGTTCCAGAGCCCTCATTCTGGTGCGCTTAGTCTTTTACCAAAAAGGGCTTAGTGTTCTCATTGAAGAGGCTTTTTGCAAGTTTTTTTCGGTAAAAAACTGTTGGCCTTAAGTGTAAGCAGTAAGAGTGTCTACCTTCAATAGAGAGGGCTGTTCTCACTAGCATAAGCTAATCAGACTGTGGGTATTCATTTGAGTTTTCTTTTTCGCGGGAAGCGCGTGTGTTAGACTCTTCTGGAGCAGTGCCCCGCCCTTCTAGGCCTTACCCGGCATATGCCTTGGTAAAAGGTTCATTAAGAGCTCACTTTTGTTCGTAAAAATACCGTCCGACTTTACCTAGGATCGGTGGAGGTAGGAATTTAATTATTGGGAAATAAAGGGGAGTGGGGAAAATTATTGTGAAAAGCATTGAAAATAAAAGAAATAATTATTTTAATCACAAAATATTTGTGTGCGATAATTGAAATGAGAAACAGGGAAGCATTAGGATGTCCAATTGGCCACTCAGTTATCAGTTATCGGTTATTTGGCTTCATAGATGACACTTTACCTTTTCGTCATTTCTTTTATCTTGCAATAGTTTTTTAACCAAAAGGCAACCAAATTTCGTCAGAAAAAGGAAACAACTATAAACTAAAGCTCACTTAAGTGTAGAAAGATCTAAGCGTAATGAACTCAAGGAAAGGCCATAGTTTGAATTGAATTACCGTTTCTCAATATGCATGGATTCAACCATTTTATTATGTGCGGAATCACTGTGTTATGCTTAGGAAACAGCCGAGACCAAATTAGTACAACAGTGCATGTCTACTAGTACGAAATAAGTAGAACGTTATGCGAAATAAAAGCTATAATGGGCCCTCAATATAACTGTCAGCTACGTCTCACGTAGAGTTACTTACCAGTAATCAGTAGGGCCAGTCGTGGTTCAAAGGTGGGGGCAGGGTTGCAGGTGGCTGAAGTGTTCACGGAGTAACAGTTGTACTTCAGAAACTGTACCATAGCGCCGTAAATGATGACCGCCCATCGCGGTAGGTCCCAGTTGTTCTTGTCTAGCGCGGCCATCAGACACATAATAGTAAATAAACCGACAATGTATTGGTAAACGAAAATGGCATTATTATCGCAGTCCACAAAGCCGACCACCAGTATCCCCGTGGAGTTCATTAGCAGTTTATTGCCATCGTTCTCATGCGCATTCTTCCATATATTCTGTCAGTATGAAGAGAAGACCACCCAGCACGTCTGCCACCTAGAAGAAGATTATTATGACAAAATTCAGTCGACCGACCAGCATGCTTGCAAAGGCCACCGCAGGATTCATGAAGTTGACATTGTCCTCACCGCTGATAATAGCGCCCATGATCCTGTCGGTGGCATGGCCCACGCTCATCTCCAAAAACAAAACGACCACCCTGGTGTCGAGATAGGCCTGAGCGACGACACCGCAGACAAAGACATGATACAGCATGATACCTATGAATTCGTGGATTAGGTTTCAGGTGGTGCGTTGCTTCTTCAGCTGCATCCCGTCGGCCAACCGATGCAATAATTTGACGGAGCGTCCCGTCGCGTGTTTCATTCTACTGCTGCCTGATCGACGTTAACCGATCTGGCCTGATCCTGCTGCTACCTCACTGTCTATGTATATGAGCCGTGGCATGACCCCGTGAGTTTATTAAACAGGCAGTCAGATGACTGCCTGTCGCGGAGCGAGTACTGTGACAAGAGCAATTGTCTTGTTATCGGTCTGTCACTGCGGTTCACCAACTGTGTTGATGACGCTGCAGGGGGGAGTTGGTGCGGGGTGAATCGATACGTGCCAGGCTAGCAGCACGTGCCGCCTTTGAGCCGCCTTAACGTGTGTGACACTGAGAGCGTTATCAGCATCAACATTCGCGCCGTTGTTGTTTGATCCTGGAATTCCTTAAAAGGTGAATGAGCTTAGCATTTCTACCTCTAGTTAATTAACAAAAGCAGAGCCTTGAGGGAGAGCGTAGGCTGGTATATGAGCTCTAGGAGGCTTTTAAGTAATTAATTTTTATGGTCTTTTTGATTGGTTAACAGTCCTCCTTCATTCGATAAAAGACTTGGGAAGGCAACGATCACGCACTGGTTGCAGTATTCCTACGGGCTTGCTGCCGCCAGGCTCTTGAATTATTAGCTTTCTTGATTTGTCAGTAATTGAAGCACAATCAATGTTAGAAGCCGACATGATGGATACGCGAGCAGAAAGCCAGTAGGTAGACAGATAGCCGCATTCACGGAAAGCTATTGATCCGCCTACACGTGGCGAATGCAAACTGGCAATCAATAAATCAATAATTAAAAAACCACGGCCAGTCTTAGAGTCTGACGAGCCAGTCGTTAATTTACACACCAACCATGTGGCTACTCACGCCAGGACAGCAATTAATCATTGATTGTTCATTAATCAGGTCTTTTGACAAATACTGGATAACTCGATCGGCTAACCACAGATAGGAACAGCGGAAGTTACCAACTTTTCTGTTTGAGAGGAAAATCAAAGGGCATACAGAATTCGGCACTTGTGCTTTTCCGTTGTTTGCAGGCAGCCCACAAACTTCACATCGGCCATTAAAAAATTGCTAAAAATAAATTAAATTCTTGTTTGCACGTGTTTTACCACTGGTTCCTACAGCTCACTCACAGTCCTTTCTCCACCCACCTATTTGCCTCTCTCTATCTCTATCTCTCTATTTGACTCCCGCGATCAACAGGTTAGTCTAGACTAGGCGGATTGACTAGGAGTCTTAGTTACCACAAATTGAAGCGAATGTTTGCATTCCAGGAACGTGTATACTCTAAGAAGAAGAAGAAGAAGAAGAAGAAGGATGATCGAACACTGGAATCATAATTAACTAGCCCGAGCTGTCGAGCTCACGCAGGAGCCATCGTCAGAGAATGGGAGTTAACAACAAATAAGGTTGCTAGTTCTACCGTTGGCACAAAACAGCTACATATTTTGAACGGTTAGAAAATTAATAATTTTGTGGTTCGGCCGTTGACTCGCTACTGCGGACTTTATCAGTATGTGTTAGTGGGTGAGAGCGACGTGGTGGGTGGGAATATTTACACAAATAAAATCATCAACAAAAAAATGCAATATTCTGTAGGCGAAAGGTCAATCGTAAGTCATGGAAAACGGTGTTTGAATTCTTGTGCACTTACGGTGGCCGGAATAGTCGCATAAAACCCACGACCACCCCCACATATCCCCCAAAGGCCCCTACTCTAACACCGACCGGGAAACATATACCTTCTACGACATGTCTAGTAAGGTGACGCCGACCTTCAGTTCTTCCCCCTCCCACTGAACCGGAGTTTGGTAACTCATTCGGCCGTTTTCATATAAAGTAAGCCAACCAAGGGGACTATCGTGATTCTCAAAAGCTATCTTATTACCAGCGATAGTAGACTGAACTTGGCTACAAGAATATTGACCTGATTTATAACTTTTACGGTACTTTGTGACTTTCGCACTCGACTATGAAAAAAAGGCTCGTGCTGTATTACATTGCTTTTAATTAAAAGAAAACTGACCACCTCTTTATAAAATGTATATATTCAGGTAAAAATTATAGTAAATAGAGATTGTTGGTCTGAAAAATTGTGCCTGGAATGTGCATGTTCTTTTGATAAAAAAAAAATACAAGCTATGCTATTTATGCAGCATCAAGATGAACCGGGGGGAATGCGGACTGGGCATCCATTCAACTCAGCAGCTCGGGCGTCTTTGCGTAGTTTTTGGAATGTTCTCCAGCACCGGGCAGATGGATGCCAATGCAAAGCTCGTAGAGTAGGACGCCGACGATAGCAGACAAGAAGGGTGTGAAAAATAGGACGAAACAGGCGTAGTTACCATGGGTAAAGGCGGCGGTGCCCCAACCTGAAAATGAAAAAGAAAAACATTAACAGCCATTATTTTGCTGCCAACTCTGGTTTTGGCGCTCAAGTAGTCAGTCCGTTTTGTGTTTTGTGTCAAATTCCCCATAGCGGTCATTGAGCGCGTTACGATGTTGGTGATCCCGTTCGTGATCTAGACGGCGTGGTAGATGTATCGGTAAGAGGGTTTTCTGGTTATCCATTTCCTGTCAGTATGGACGCTCTTTTTACCACCTAGGAACAACCTCCCCATCAGCCCTCTCAACCTCAATGTAGATACAACAGAAGCAGTCTATTATAGCTAACACTAAGAAAACCAAAATTGTCAGAAGCGCATATAATGGGACCGGTGGAAAATTTAATGAATTATTTTATAGTTTAATTGATTTTTAAATCATCCCACGCTTATATTTTGCTACTTATAACATTTTCGCACACTTTAATCTACCATTTCCAGGTTTTTGTTTGCTATATTGATTACGTTTTCTCTTCTATGAAGAAATACAGCTTAACAAGTAAATCCGCTACTACCACCGTTCCCATCGTACTGAATTCTTGGGAGGTTTTTTCATTTCGTCATTTCGTGGAAAATAGAAATGTGAATGAGATTGCAGAATAGGTTTGACTCAAATTAATTGACGGACTAAAACACTTCGGGGCCATAAGGTAAGCTGCCGAGAGGGTGTTTTAATAACAGTCTGTTTTAAATAACACGACGGGAACCAAAGCACTAGAATAATGTTTCACGAGATCGGTTGTAATAGGGATGATACGGGTGAGGCAGCAGATCACGTTTGAGAAAATAAGCCAAAAAACAAAGTTAACAAGGATAGAATCCTACTTTTGTTCCACATCGGCACACAAAAGACATATCTTGCTGCAGTACAGAATGGGATGAAGTAAAAGGTATACAAAGAAAGAAAAGATCGATCAAATATAACGTTTATAAAAGTATTGAAAACATGAATAAGTATTTAAATGGCCTAAAGTTTGTCAAAAAAGAGCAAAAGATAAATAAAATTAACAATTTTGCAGATATACGGAAAGAATTAAATTTAGTGAATTACTAACTTAAGAATGTTAACTAATTGATGTTGATAATTACCATACTAACAGCCTAGGTACTAACTAAAAGGCCCATGGTATATCTATCAGTATATTTAAGGTCTATGGCCGTAGACCGAAATTGTCAATGTATATAGGTGTTAAAGCCCATCCACCCCTGTGAAATAAACATCTACTGCCAACAGACAGTCTTTAGTAGCAGTACAAGGCTGTAAGTATATTAAGTTACACCGTCAATTTACACTACGAAAGTCTGTTTGTCGGCAGCAAGTGCATATTTCACACGAATTGACGTGTTTCACCACAAATATGCACTGACACGTTCGGTCTACGCCTACAGGCCTTAAATATACTGATATATACTGCAAAAATAAATTAATTTCTAAGGAGACTAAAAAGCTGAATGTCAACAAAACTCAACCAAATGGCCTAACACCAAATATTCTTAAAGCAACGTTCAAAATAGTTAACATGATAATGAACCGAAATTTAAACTGGAAACTGAATTTAAATCCAAAAAAGTTAAAAAAACCTAATATAATAATCAAAAGTAGGGTTAAAACTGCGCGTGGCGCTTTGCACTGCAAACTTTACCAATCTTACTCCAGGACGATGAGTGGGATTTCTTGCAGAATGAAAGCTAACGACCCTCTTACTACCAACATAATTTCCAGGACTATCAAAAAACCCAATAAACTATAAACTGAAATTAGGTCGACATGTTTTACACCGTACAAAATATAGTTAATTAAGCAATATACAGTTTGGTGAGACCTGCATGCAACTTTCATGAAGCAAATTCACTTGGTAATTAGCATATATTTGGACAGTTTGTTTTGATCAATTGAGTATATTTAATAATTAAAGAGGCTTTAGTTTGCAAAACGGTCCTCCAAGTTGAGCGAAGTAGGTATTTATTTTGGCTGCAGCATTGTAAACCTTGCATCGAAGAAGTTTCATATGATATAAGGTACGACAGAAAAAAAGCTTTTATTTATATGCATTTTACTATGGACGGATTCCAAAATAACTGAAAAAAGTTTAAAATTTATTCCTTCCAGAACTGTAAAATATTCTCCAGAATTGTTTAGATGAAAGTGAAGCCAAATTTGAGGAATCGCATTTATTTTCAGAAAAAAACAGAAATTGAAGTTTTAAAATTCCTTTTACTTAACAGTTACATAAAAGTTTTCGTTGAATTTTTTTACCGCACCACTCACCTTGACGTTTGAGCAAAATGTCCGCATATGTTACAATGAAGGCAAAGTAAAGCAGATCTTATTGGATATAAGTCATGTAGAAATATACTTTTTGCGCTAATAAAGTAAATAGAAACGGAACAGACAGAAAAATAATTAGTTTTCCAAAATATGACCGTATATATGGTCAGTCTTTTATTATTCGCAAGCTTATAACAGATCATATAATAAATCCACTTATACGGATAGAAACGTAAGGTTAATTTATTTCCAGTCCAATTGAACCACTCATCTTCAGGTAATTTAAAGAAATTGTTTGAACTCTCCAATTTAACTTTGATATTACATTGAGGAAAGGTATGCTTCACAGACATTCGTCAGTTGAGTAATAAAAGCACTTTTTTAAAGAGGTAATATAGTATGAAAAGTTTTTTTATTAATCGTAGGAATAACCATCTCTGAATCTCGTTGTGGACGTTACTTTTTCTCGCGATGTGCTTTGTTGTTTTGATGCATTTCTAAGTTTAATCCACATGGTTATTTTCATTAGAATTAATATCCGGAAAATCAATTTTTCGGCAAAATGGTCTTTGGGCTCGTAGCTCAACTATTGGGAGGTTCGCCCTGATGGAAGAGATCACGATTTCAAATCTCGGTGTGGCAGCAATTTCAGCGGCCAAACAGGGGTTGGATATCACTAGCCGATGACACCTAACAAGGCAGAAAATGCCTTTTTAGTGTCTCCTACCTTTGCTGGTAATGTCCTTCTTTATATATATATATCATTTTAAAGGTGTTGATGTAAACGTTGAGCAGAAGCGCAATTTAGGATTCAACATATGAAGAGGCTGAAATGGCGAAAATTATGTCAGGCTTTATTGGAAGATATTTGGTCAATAGTTGTCAACTGATGGTAACATGCTTAAAATATTTTGAACAAAATAAGTTCTTTTTGCTTAAAGAAATTGACGTAGTTCCGTTTTAAACTTATGAAACGATTAACATTTATCATTCGAATTTATATCAATTTTAAGGTTACTGGAACTTGGGCATTATCGGGAAAATTTTATATTTCTTAAAAATCACTCGGTATTTCTTATATTTCTTCTAAGTCTTTAATATGCCTAGTGCTGCTTATTATTATTTCTTAGTTTTCGTAAATACATTCACGCTGGTATGCGAGTGATTATCAAACTTTTATTAACTTAGGTCTGTTGCATGCAGCACTCGCCAATCTGTAAAATATTATTCTGTGTTTATTTATAGCACGCTATTTTGTTACGGAAACATACCATTTAAACAATTTACTCGGACATAACTCCGAAGTTGCCATAAAAAGCAAACCTTTAGCAACATAAATGCGTGTGATAATTAACGTCTTAGTTAAATCACCAATGAAAGTAATGAATAAAATGATATCAAAATTATAATTTTTAAAAAAAGAATAGTGCTATATTCAGGATGTAAAAACCCTGAACTTTCAGTGAATAATAAGTTTGACCACGGATGTCCTATTTTGGAAAATATGGTCAAGTGGTTTCCGTGCTGTTAGATGAAATAGACTGTTATAATGGCTTCTCTGGGGCTTTTTCTTAAGAAAGGAGGAGAGGTAGTTTTTATTGGTGCTGAAAAAGAACACATACATAATAGCTACTAGAGAAAAACTGACAACGGTGGCAGATAAAATCTTCTGCATGTTAAAGATTTGGAGGTGCGTAGAGACCCTGCCCTTGATATAACCCGGCATATACCTCAAGTAGGGTTACTTACCAGTGCAGAGGAGGGCCAGTCGTGTTCCGAAGTCGGTTGCGGGATTGCAGTCGGCAGAGGTGTTCACAGAGAAGTCGTTGAACTTGAGAAACTGTATCACTGAGCCGTAGAGGATAACCACGAAACGCGGCATGTTCCAGTTATTCTTGTCAAGCGCGCCCATCAGGCAGAGAATAGTGGCTGCACCCACAATCAGCTGGTCAACAAAAATTGTCACCAGGTCAGCGTCCACAGAAGCGGCAACCAGTCTACCGGTGGAGTTCATGAGCAGTTGGCCATTGTCGTGTTTATCAGCATACAGCTGTATCTTCTCCCAGTATATCCAGATGACCAGGAGACCACCAAAGAAAGCGCCAATTATCTCTGCCAGCCAGAAAAACAGCATTTTGATAAAATTTAGCCTGCCGAGCAGAGCGTTCGCGAAGGCTACCGCAGGATTGAGGAAGCAAACGCTGTCTGAACCGGCAATGCAGACCCCGAGGATCCAGGCGCCGGCGTAGCCCATACTCAGGTCCAAAAAGATGCCGAAGCTGCCCTCTGTGAGGGAGGCCTGAGCCACAACACCGGAGGCAAACGCCACAAATAGCATAGTGCCCATGCATTCGCGGATGAGGCTGCGGATGGTTCGGTGTTTTGACAGCCGCATTTTGTCCGCTGTCCGACGGAGAAAGTCCACGTAGGCTGGCGTTACGTGCTTCATTCTGTTGTCGAGTGACAGTACAATGTCTTTCTGGCTTGCTGCATATGCATATATATGTGTGAAGCGCGTTAAGATGCTGCTGCTGCTGCTTTTGCGTGGGACCTATGATGTGGCGCCTTTGTGTGACCAGACTGTGCTGAGTAAGTCTTCTGCACGCACTTTCTCCGCGCGTGCTCTGGAGTGCCTTAGGCGTGCACTCACAGAGAAAGAGGTGTGGCTCTCGGGAGAGAACAGGTGACGAAGCATTCTCGAAGTCAACACCCTTTGGCATGGAAGGTGTGCTGTCTGCTTTCCCCCTAGACTGCATCTGATGACGCAGGCAGTTTTCCAGGCAGCTAATATAACATTTCCTGCTGGGAGTCTCTTTCCTCTACTGATGCACTTTTTCTTTCATTCACAGTACTATTGGAAAGTTGGCCGCTTCAAGCGTATGTAGGTGCTCATCTGAAAAAAACACAGTGGTCAGCCAAAACAAAAGAGACCAAGCAATACCAAAGCTAGGTGAAAGACCTTAAAGTGTTTCTCGAGAACGTGATGTGTATCTCATGTACGACCGAAAGGTACAAATGAGCGGTTTTGTAACTCGAATCAAGCATTTGCGATTATCCCTGATTACTGGTGGGGTCTGGAACTTAACATGGCAAAGTTTTTATTGTCATTATTGATCTTCCTTCGTAAAACTCTCAATCGAATTCCTGAATTTATGTTACCGAAATTTTGTTTTAACATTGATTGATTGAGAAAACCATGAATATTTGTCGAAACTGGATTGGGAAGCAGATCCAAGACTGAGCAGGACTCCACTATTCTCAATGCTCTGCGACATGTTTAGTCGGCCATACTGGCGTTAGGATTCTGCGAGGTTGATGACACTTTAATAATCGGATTATGCCCCGTTGAACTTATCCAGCGTCTGGAAGTACAGTGATCACAGTCTGGAACCTTCAGCGAAGGAATAAAGAGTATCGCTGAAAAAAACTCCCAATTTAGTAAAAAAGTCCTGATAAGTCTCTATTCGCTGAAAGGAGGAATGGTTGACAATGTAGGCTGAATGACACTTTATTCAACTAGTCACCGGTTCAAGCCTTGGTCGGTTAGGTATGGCTTGCTGATGAGGGCTAACAAGTTGGAAACACTGAAACACAGCCATTCAAGCACAGCTCATAGAATAGGTGGTAGAGCGCTCTGGTCTACCGGAAGGGTCATCAACACGTTATCAAACAAACCTTCATCAGCACCTCGCAACCTGCTGCTGTGATCTGGTGTTAAGTAAATCACCGTTACGATTAGGTGAACGCGATGAAAATAAGCTCGAAACATTCCATCCTCTGTCCTTCCCTTCTGCACGCACACCTTGACAGAATTCGGCCTGACAAGGGGTTGTGTGTTCCTGACCTTTGCCACTCAAAGGTAGCTTGTTTGTTTTGGGTATTAAACATAACGATCTGCGTGCAGTCATTTCTTTTTTATTAGAGTGCATTTGTTTGGTTGTCAGCATCTGCAGTGTCCGCGCAGGTTGAAGAATCTGTAGAAAGGAGAGATCGTCGACTACAGAAGGTTCCCCGAGGTAAGAAGTCAGTAAGACCAAATAGATAGGATAGTCTGCAGAAACGAGCTGCCCACAATGAATAAGCCAGTTGACGTGTCTCTGGTCCGTGCGTCGGCACAGAGGTTACGGGATTTGGGAGCGCCCGCCAGCCAATCAGCAGAAGGTGCACAGCTCACCAGACAAAGAGCAAGACATCAAGTTGACCTTAAGGCTTCACGCGACCGGTGCGCTATCATGGTTCGCGCAAAGGTAGTATGGGACACACTGGGCGCTGCGAGTGGCGGTGCACAGATTGACAACAACGAAAACGTGTGAACGCAGGGGCATAATCCCTGGACCGCCACAAATACTTTAGCTGCATTTTAAGGGCTTAGTATGCATTTCGTTGTAACAGAATGGCGTCTGCGGATTACTTCTTTTAAAGCTTGTGAATGCAAAAACGGGTGGCCAAATACATACGAAGAGTTTAATGTAATTGGTAATCTTCTCAAAGGAAAGAGAAGGTTTGCATTCCAGGTATTTCTTTCGTTATAGAAGACACATGATCGAGCACCGGAACAAATTTTATTTGATTCTGAGCTTTGGGGCTCCTGCGGGAGTCCATTGTCAGAGATGGAAAAACAGCAACAAATGGGGTGGCTACTTGTGGCGTGTGTGCCATAACTAAAATTGAACGTGTAAAAAATCAACAGTGGTGTGTTTGTGTCGCCGACTCGCCGCTGTGGACTGTGTTAGCTTGTGCCAGTAGGCAAGATCGGCATGTTGGGTGGGACTATTTACAGAAATAAAATCGGCGATGAAAACAAGCAACAGTTATTGGGGGAGGGGCAATTAAAAGTCATAGGAGAGGAATTGTGTGAACCTGATAACTGTCAGGCTTGGGCGCCAAACGGACACGTCAGCACCGAAAATGGGGTGATTATGGAGGATGTTGGGCCAATTAATTACGGCGAGCGTCTGGATGTGATCGTTTGTAATAGTGTCAGGCCCTGTACGCCGGCACCAATTCGACACAGCCGTTGATAGAATTCTCATGCGTGGACCAGGCTTCGATATATTCTCTGCTCGTCTTGTTCCCCGCGTGGGCGAGTACCTTGATTGCAGCGAAGTTGAATTCATGGCCTGTTTCACAGGTGTGAGCCGCAGCTTGTGAGGATTCGTCGCCTCATCACACGGCCTGCTTGTGCTCACGTATGCGCGATCCGTTTCTAATTTATGTACAACTGGAACTTATCCTGTAAAGACGTTTATTTCCACATTATTTAGGTTTTATGAGATTTCGCTTTATCATCATCTCCGCGAAAATGCACTGACAATTTTGCATACCTCCCAAATACACAATGCGGTAAAAAAATGCAGTCAATACTTTTTGTATCTGCATTTTGTGGCAAAAAACATCCAGCATTAACACCTTTTTTGCTAAATTACAATTTTTGTTTGTTTCTGAAATCTATACGATTCAGAGGAAGAAGATGCGATCACTGGAACAAGAGTGTTATTTGCCTGACGTTTTAGATTCCGTCGAGAATCCTTAATAATAGGTAATGATAACGTAGGCATGGTCATGCGCAGATGAGGTGGATACATGCACAGGCTGCACGGTATTCATAGTTCCTAGTGGTTGTGATAATTTTTCCTTTCTGTAGCCACCGCTTGGGTCTTAATTGATGCAGCACTGGCTTCACACTTCGCGTTCGACTCACTAATTGTCACAATTGCCATGTCAGGGTCAGCGTCAGATACAGGCCTGATGATCACGTGAAAATTATGCCCGCTGTCGTCAGAGTTGTTGTTGCGTCCGGCCCTTCCCACGTGACTGATTCTCTTGCTCAGGAAAGTCCTCAATACACCATATGGGAACGCCAAATCCTTGCGCTTGTTGATGGCCTGAGAACCATGAATGCAGCAGCTCGCGGCTCACGCGGTTGTCACCTCTTGCGAGGATTTTGGCCTCGTCAAACTTGAAAATATGGCCAGGTCCCGTCAAGTGAGCTGCAACCTGGGTGTTGGCGTCTTTCTTTCTCACCCCCGCTGCATGCTCGGCCATTCAGGTCCAGAGTAATCTTCCGGTTTCTCCAACATGGTTGCTTTGTCCACAACTGCATTAGATCCGGTAAAAGACTCCAGCCGTTTCCTGCCGTAGCAGATTCACGAAAACTCTCTACTCGAATGCTCTCTAGTATTGACAATAAATACAATTCCTTAAACTTGCATCGGAGTATTTGTCGAAGAAACATGTTCTAAAATATTCCTTACTTAGTTTGGGGTTCTTTTGATACATACTAATGAAAACATAGGAAACAAAAAATGTCTTCGATATCAGGTATTATCGGATTTTGCTAAAAGTTAGGCATTTTATCTTCCATAAAATGGACTTAAAATGCAGTTTGCTTACCTAAAAGGCTTTCTCGGGATACAATCTACTCGGCGGATCAAACTAACGTGACCATATATTTATGTGTGAAAACAACAAAGTCAAATATGAAAATGACTCTTGCACGCAGCCATACTGTACGGATGCTTATTTTACTGCTACTTCTACCGTTATGCTGCTTTTAGAACTGCAATCTAACGCGTTGTCAGGCCATGAGGTCAAAAACATTTGTGTTCTGAGGTCAGTGGCTGATTAGGGGATTGGGAGTCAGGCGGTCATGACCGTGCCGTATGCAGGTGACGTGATATGGCCCCAACGCTTAACCCCATGACGGCTGCGTTGCATGCGAAAACAGATCGATAATGGATAAGAGGGCCATCGCACACTCACCACATTGCATAACACGTACTTTAAGCTTGAGATAGACTGGGAGGCAATAGATAGAGGGTGCGCCGATGCATAACGCTGCTGCCAGCACTAAAAAGTGCACGTCAGAAACCTGGATCACTAAAATTCTCACAAATGACTTTCAGTATGTGAGTAACTAGGTATGCTCAGTAAGCTTTAGTCTAGACAGCCACACCTGCGCTCCCTCCCCATATAACTCCTCCACAACATGTGCGATGCCAGACTGAGACTTGCAGGGCTCACTGTGGCTTGGAGGGTTTTCAACTGACAACAGGACTCTGACCGGGCGATAAACCTCGCGCGCGTGTAATGTGTTCTGAAGATTGGCTGACAAGCGAAATGAGGGCCAGGCTGCATGTGCCACTTCTTAATGTTCGGTAGAAGAAGTCCTTCGAGAAACGGTGAGTTTTCGACACTGGTTCATCAGGTTGGCGTCGGACAGATGCAAGTTGTATGAAACGGTCAATTCAAAGTGATGGCTAACATGAGATTATATAGTGGGTCAGGCTTCTAGTAGATAATCGTCACCCGCACGTAATTATGCAGCCGATTAGGAAGTAGTCGTCGCCCGTTTTTAATCTTGCGGTCGGTGTTGGCTGTTGTTTGCTTCATCTAGTCCGAATAGGCTGCAGTCTTTTCCATGCTTAATTTAGGTAGGAGTAAATCGCGATCAATTTGATATGCACGGCTTATCGTAATTAATGTCCGTTTTAAATTTATGGCCTTTCTTAGATGCGCAACAGCCAATAATGTAAATTTCATCTCATGCAACCTGGGGTCCATTTTTAGTGTGCGCATGGCTTCTCACTTCCTTACTGGTAATTGGTGTTTTTGTGAGCCTGTAGAGACTGATGTGTCTGTCTGTCTACAGTAAACTGCATTGCTGCCGCCACAACGAATCTCGCAAACGACTTCGTTTTTATTAGTACATACGTGTACACCGATCATATTCAGGACAGACCTGCCTGGTTTTTGATGCAGTGGGCATATGACTGATGTAAACATATGTACTAATCTATATCCTTGATCGACAGCCATCTTAAGGCCGAACCCACGGCTTAGTGGGTAGGATATTGCCCCCTTACTAAAAAGTCGTAGATTCGAAACTTGAGTGTGGCGGCAATTTCCGCGGCTACACTGGAGTTGGGTAACTGCAGTTGATGACGCCTACTGAAGCACAGTAACGTGTCCTGCAAGTCCCAATATTTGCCGCTAATACCTAATGTAAGACTTCTTTTCTATCCAAGTATCAAACCCCATCCTTAAGCTGTACAAGCGGCTTTCGCTGTGTAGGCATTGGCTTGTGCAATGTAATCGTCTGTGTTTTATGCTTTTCCACTCGGCTGGTAGGCGAGCCGCCCCCTTACTTCATTGTGGTTTTCTGATTGGGTTGACTGCGCCGTGTCCCATCTTCGGTCTTCCTTACTTTGGATTGATATTGGGCCCGGGTGGGGAAATGGCTGATCAGTGGATTGGGAGTCGGGCGGTGACGACCCTGCAGTATCCAGAAGATGTGATGTGGCCCCCACGCTAAACGCCATTACGGCGGCGTTGCATGCGAAGACAAATCGATAGTGGATAAGATGGCCATCACTTGCTCACCACATCACATAGCAAAAAACATTTTAAGCACGAGATAGACTGTAGGGCAGTAGACTACGAGTGCGCCGATGCATAACGCTGGTGTCAGCACTGTAAGTGCATGTGACAAACCTGGACCACTGAACTTCTCACAAATGACTTTAGGTTTGTGAGTAAATGCATTTGTTCCGCGAGTTCAGTCTAGACAGCTCCTTCTGCATATAACTTCTCTACAATATGTGCAACGCGATCCTGAGACTATTAGGGCTTACCGGGGCGTGGAGGGTTGACAACAAACGGGATGGCACCAGTAGTTTAAGTAGTGTCTCTCATATATGCCTAGTCGCAGCGTTTTGTGCTACGACAACCGTGCTGTATATTTAAAGTAGTTTTATAGTATTTAGAAATTTTGTTGATTTGTACCTGTAGACTTTCCTAATCCACAGTATCGTTTAAGGTATTGCCTGAAAACCCGACTACCAAAATGCAGATTTCTTCAAATTCCTGTAAATAATAGTAATGGTTGTTAGGTGGTCATATACTTCAAATTAACTGAGGTCCAAATTGCCGTTCTGAAGTCAGATTAGTGTAGTCTGCAGCGCGAAGCGGCGCACACATCTCCAACTTAAAAAAAATTCGGCTAAATTTTCCACTTTACAGTTACTTCCATTAATTTTCCCTTTTGCCTATCCTATTTCCCCATATAACACAGCCTATAACTACCATTTCCATACGAAAAAATGCCGGGACTAGCAGTATATGAGGTGCATTACTTCAACTACTTTTGCCGACTGGATGACTCGGACCGGGCGATAAGCCGAGCGTGTGTGCGTTGTATTGTGTAGGTGCTGGCTGGCAATCTGAAAGCCACTTCGTAATGTTCGGTAGAAGTATTTCTTTGGGAAATTGTAGAAAACGTTATTGTGAATATTCGACACTGGCACATCAGGTCGTCATCAGACAGATGAAAGTTGTACGAAACCGTTAATTTAAAGCGATGGCTAACATACGGCTATAGAGTGGGTCAGGATACTAGTAGATAATCGTCACCCGCTTGTAATTATGCGGTCTGTCAGGAAATAGTCGCCCCCGCAATGAATCTTGCGTTCGGTGGTTGCTGTCTTTTGCGTTGTCTAGTCCGGAGAGACTTCCGTCTTTTCCATGCCTCGCTAAGGTTGGTGTACACCGCGTCTAATTTGTCGTGCCTGTTTATGCACAAGTGATCGGAGTTGATGCCTTTTTAAAACTTACGGCCAGCCAACCATGTAAGTTTCGTCCCATGCAAACTGCACCGCGACTTGGGATAAGTTGTCTTACAGGTTGAAAATAGGGCCTGCAGGGCGTCCGAACATGAGGCCAGTGGGAGAGGACAGCGTGTCCGACCACGCCGCGCGGAGGTGGAATCCCAAGTCGTCAGTGCAAGTGTCGCCACTTGGACCACCAAGCGGGCTTCGCGTGTTAGTCAGCTTCAGGTCGCTGATAGGCCACACCAGTCTGGGGTGCGTGTGTGCGCTCCGATCGCCATCGGCAATCGCGCTGGATCCAGTGCGAATGGGCGACCAAGATTGCCGCTTCGAGAACACATCAGTGGCGTCTCGAGTTTGAAGAGGGTGGGCTGTAGAACCGATAGAGTCTCGCCCTCTTACTGCTAACTGGTGCTCGCGTGAGCCTGTAGAGGTTAATTGCCCTGTCTGTCCACCATAAACTGCATGGCTGCTGCTGTCCAAATAGCCAACCCTATCCTTAGGGTGTACAAGTGGATTTCGTAGTAAAGTCATTGGTTTGCGCAGTTTAATTGTGTGTGTTTCGTGGTTCTCCCACTCATCTGGTAGACGAGCCGCCCCCTAAATTCATAATGGTTTTCTGGGTGCTTTGAACCATAGTTCTTGGGACTGCACCGTTTCCCGTCTTCAGCCTTTTTTAATTTGTCTTGACACTGGGTGCAAGCGGGGAAGTGGCCGGTCAGTGGATTGGGAGTTAAGCGCTGGGAGTAGGGGTAAATTAGGGGGACTATATGTATTTTCTTTTGCCAAAAAAATGTTGATGATGAAGCGGTCACTATTTATAACCTTGCCAGTAATATTGAAGGTTTCTCATGCTATGGTTTCTAATAATAATATTATAACGAGGCTGATGCACCATTGACGATGATGGTGCTACTAATAGGATCCCTCACCTACAACCTCACCAAATGACTTTACAGGAAACTAAAGCACCTACGTGATAAATCATAATACAGTGCCAAAAATTCACAGACATTCCTGCATAGAATTTAAGGACTTCAAGTAAGTACTGACAAATGTATTATGCCGTTTGACGTTGTTTCCCTGTTTTCTTCTGTACCACACGTTTTGATTATTAATAGTTTAGAGTGGCGCCTAGATTAAAATCCTATGGATATTCCAAAATAGCACGTGATGGACATTCTTAAACTCTGTATCAAGAACTATTGTCATGTTGATGGCAAGTACTCTCAGCAAGGAAAAGGCACCCAATATGCTAACCAGTATCGAGGCTACTTACCAAACTAGTCTTACAGAGACTAGAAGAGGAAGATTGTCGAGCTGTCAAAATAAAAATGTGGCGCCGCTACGTAGATTACTGCACCAGAGTCTAAATGGGGTGTTCTCAGAAATACAATTTACCCGCGAAGAGGCAACAGGAGATACCCTCCTATTGCTGGATGTGAGAATACAAGACTCACGGGTGGCAAACTCGCAACAAGCGTATACAGAAATAAACCACTGCAAAAATTATCCTTAACTATAGGAAAAACCAGCTTGTGGCCCATAAAAGAAGCTGCGTTCCTACTCTTTTCTAACGGGCCCACCGTTATTGCAGTAATGATAGTTTACTCAAGAGGGAAATATCATATTTGTATAAATTATTCTGGGCCAACGCATACCCAGCAAGCTTTGTCAA
>JAYGXS010000008.1:21226182-21274649 GCA_036362985.1 Ligula intestinalis
TGATTCACGTTAAGTAATGAGAGGCGGCAACTGACGAGCTCTCTCGAAATGATATGGATCCAATAAATCATTTTGCTGCTATTGCCATAATTAAAAATGTTTCCTAGATGATGGTACTCCGATGTAGATGGGGTGCATTATCCTGGAGGCATACACACTCATATTCGTGGTCATACATGTAAGTAGTCACCCTAATCGAATCAGCTGGTGGCAAAGCCGATGTCAGCGCGCAAACATGCAGCCAGCAGGCAGGCAGCAGACCGCTTCCACGCCAGTCTATAGATCGGCCTACACGCGGCTTACGTAAGCTGGCAACCAATCAATAATTTTAAACTTAAAGCTGCAGTCAGGCTGAAACTCGGACAAAGGCAGCCGGCTGAGTCCCAAGCCAATCGAGTCGCCACGCGCTCGAGGACAGTATGTGATTGGCGAAAAGTAGTTAACCTCAAATATTTTGTATTAAGTACGCTTAGAAGACTGCTGATTTTGTGCTCTGCTAGACGTGGTCTTCCCTGGGGACTCACAAAAGGCATCATTAAGCCATGACATCACGGCTTTTGGGCAACATTTAAAACAATGCACCCCCAAAAAAGTTCGACCCAAATTCTCCCGCAGCACATTTGGCTCTACGAGTCCGCGCACAGAAGACGTTACGACCTGCACTTACGCCTGCCTAGCGGTGTACTTATTTGTAGGACAGTCCGCTTGCATTGTTCAAACATGGCACACAGCATAATAGCACAGATTGGCAAACAACTCCACGGACCAACGTCCAGCACTGGGCCAACGAAATGCAAATATAGCGGTGCAATCAGGCACACAAGTGGAAAATCCTCACGAGTCTGCAGAAGAATGGTTCAACGGTTGCTTTTTACGAAATCCACTGTACACCTTACATCACAGTGGCACAGGAAGCGTGATGTGCCTGGCGTTTGTAGTAGACTTGCTTAGTATCTACTGCACACTCTTCCCTTCTTTCCCCCGTATCCTGTATCAGGACCATGTCAAGGAGACTGGCGGCGAGGCGGTGAGGGGGCACAGGTGGCAGGCGCAGCGTGAACCCGAGGCTAGGCGTGTCACCCTACATTCCAGATGTGGCATTTTCCATGCTTGCGCTCCCCCCACCCCCTCCAATAACGCCTGCTGAACCCTGATTTGTCCCGCGCATCGATCGAGTGGCCTGTTTACGCTGCTTGTAGAATGATATGTCTGGCACTACCGATGGGTTGCCGAAGCAAATGAATGCTTTCATTTCTCCCACTTTCATTCCAACCTCAAACAGGGCAATGCAGATGAAAGAAAAGGCATGCTTTCTTTTGAAATAACATTTCAACTTCTTCTGAATAAGGCACGCACGCACGCAAACGGGATAACACCGACATATCAAAAGCAATGTGTATGCGCTCAACACTGCAGTTGTCGGTATAATGACGGAGCGTTCTTGAGTCATTCGCAAACTTTATGCAAATCGGCCTTCCGTAGCGTCGTGCATTAATAAATTCAAAAATGTGGTTGTAATTGGCGTAGACAAAGAGACTTAAAAATTCAGATTATACTGGGTGCACTAGACCAACCACTAGATATACAACATAAAAACATGCAAATAGAGAACAGAAAAAATGACGGCTGGGTTCCAAAGGCGCGCGAACACGCATGAAAAGCGGTGTTGTTTTCTTATTCTTTCATCTGATTTTGTAATTAACAGCTTGGTAGCTAGCACTAGTCAAGGGATGAAGGGCTCAACGTTCGACCCATAGTCCAAACTTTAGATCAGTAGTTATGCCTGCGTGGGCTCCTTGAGGCCAACACGAGGTTACTAAAGTTAAGCGACCCCAACAAAAGAGACTTTGCGCCCACTGGAATACGAAATATGATGGCAAACTAGTCGAAGTCCGTCTACCATAAACCGACAAACACGTCACAGCGATTGATTTACAATGACAACCAACCACTGCAACGCAAATGACGTTGCACAAGCACGCTATACCGACAAGTAAAAACCTACTGTGGCACGCCAGCTTCCAAAAGGAATAAAAAAAGCTCCGGAACTTTTCAGGGTTAATGTCTATTCACGAAGGTTCGTTGAACGATGCTGAATGCCACTAAAAACGCGGATCAAGGAGCGTTGCAAAAAAAGTCACTGTGGAGCATTCCGTTCATGAAGGATGGTTTTCGAAGCCGTGGCTAGACCCGTCGCGTCTCTCGGAACAGAAGTTTGCCCAAATGCCTGCCTCCTTAATCCAGCGACGAATAATACGGTTGAAAGGCCCTATTCCGGTGCAGGATAAATCAGGCATTGTCTACCGACTTAAGTGAAGTTGCAAGGTGTGCAATTATGCTGGACAAACCCGCCAAAAAATAGAGACGCGAATTTATGCGTACCAGCCAGCCGTTAGAAGGTTGAAATGAAAGACGCAGGTATCAGCCTATGTCGCAGAAATTGGGCACGTCTTCTACTTTGACGCTGTTTAAATTGTTGGCAGGGATCACTGTTGTTGTAAAGAAGCTCATAACGAGATAGCACTGCCCAAAACGCCTTGTGTGCGTCCCCCAAGGAAGAACACGACAAGCAGTGTGTAAGAGCAGAAGTCATTGAGTGTAATAGGTACGACGTATTAAGGACAAAGAACCGTTTAACACGATGTTCATTCAGTCACTCAGCTTCCCTCCTGAAATAGTTGCCGGTAGAATTTACTGGTGGCTCAACGGCTGTCTGTAGTTTGAATTTCAAGCTATCCATTGATAAACTGCACGATGCGTTTGCTCGCATGTGGGCCGATCGATAGCCTACTTGCTTGCAAGTAACCTGCTTGCTAAGAATGGTCGTTAGACCATCCCAACAACGATCACACATCAAAGCAAAGAAGCCTGGATGTCGACCGACCGATCGGTAAACCGCCAAATAAATTTTTTTGCCCCTCTATCGCAGCAAAACCTTCTTATCAGGGGACAGTCACGGCATGGCACAAACGGGGCCGCCCACTAGGTCCGCGGCCAATGTGTATATACGTGAAATAGGCCAGAGCGAGACGGGGATTGACGTGACCAACGTATGTGGTAACGAAACAAACGATAGCGTCACTGGGATTGGCAGGATCAACGAGGAGGGCGAAGGCGAGATATGGCTCAGCCGGGATTGGCGGAACACCCATACGAGAAAAACGAGTGGCATATAAACCATAACGAAGGCCAGAGTATTCGTTTTCTGAAGATAGATAGACTAAACGACTACCTGAAAAGTCAAATACAGAATAAACGTCTCCCGTTGGGCATTCTTTTTATTCGGATATAGCACACCGGAATCGAAGTTTCATCAAGTCGAAGTCCATTCCATCGTTTTTTTGATGTAGGCCTTGTTGCTCAGATCCTGCTGTGAGACGAAAACTTCTAAGGGTGAGGTTGTTTATGGTGAATGCAAATCAGATCTTGTGTTCGGTAATTTGTCTTATTTTCACACCTACTGTTTTTACTCAGGGCAAAGGTTGAGAGGGATTCTTGAGTTAGAGAAAGCCAGAAGCCTGCGACTATCGGTCTCTTACGGGGGTGGGACCCACCATTCACTCACAGCTTTCGCCGAAATGTGCACGCAAGACAAGCCGCCCGTGCTGTTCTTTCGAGCAAACGTGACGACCGCCAATATACGCACGGCGCATAGATCTTGGCATGGGAATTGACAAATTAGCTTAGGTCCGCCACAGTTTAAAACTTTTCAGACTGCCTCTTCACATGCCCTACACCAGGAGTGTTCTAAAAAAACCAAGAACATATAAATTCGCTGGTGAAGTCTTGAATAAAGCTCTTGCTATGTGAACCGGTTTTTGCCTTTTAATGCTTAATAGCGGTGCATAACGCTATCCTATTAACACAGTACGCTTGTTAATACATGCATACACCCTCACAAAAAAGGCTTTTGTTCCACGGAAATAAATGCATCAGAGTTTGAGAATCCTAGTAAAGAGATCCTAATACAACATCTTCTGATTCAGATACTGTTATTACTGTACTGCCTGTCACTACGGTAGTTCTTACTGTCAGTATTATTCTGTTAAATGAATTATTTCGCCAGATATTTCTTATAATACTGAGTTCAATTTAATTTTCCTCTGTGTGCAATGATGACGTAGATAGTGCTGTCTCTGAAAATGTTCATACAAATGAACTGTAAGTTTTTGGAAAACGGTCATTGTCATCCTCACTCGACATTTATTAAGGAAACTATTTTTTATTTCCAACTGTGCTATTACAAATACTAGCGAATCCTTGATCCACAGGAGGCAATTTGGAGAAAAAAACTCGATTGTTGGAACAGAAGTTTCGACGATAACAATAACGTTGGTATATTACCTTATATATCCCTATTCCCAGAATTCTGTCTTGCAGGACCGGTAGTATTAGTATAGTTTACATTTAAGTTTATTTTTGTTCCATTTATTTTATTTTATTTTTAAGTATAGTTTAGTTTATTTAGGTTTGTTAAACTTTACTTTGTTTTTGTACACAGTAGTTATTGAAGTATCTTTATCTAACTTTGGCGGTATCACACTAAACTTGAAATAACGTTGACTATAACGAAAATAATAGACCAGATAATAAACTAAACTTAAACAAATAAACGTGGCATTAACCGCAGGACTATGGTCTAGGAGTATCTAAGCTGGTTGACCAATTTTATCGTTTTCATTTCATTAATCCGACCTCTAGAAATCAAATTATTTTCCAACACTACTATTCGCAGACGCCCTTGGCATGTATATTACTAATGACAGTACTCTTTCCAATATTAATATAATCAAAAGTAACATTTATACTTTTACATGCAGCACTATGCCAGATGCTTTAACGGGGCCTTAGGGTGCTGACGTTTCACGCCCAGTTGCCACTCCTTCTTCCGTAGGACAATTACGTATATCTTAGTGATTCGTTCGAATTCGTATACTTCTTCACCTTCTCTCTGACCGTCTTACCAACTTGAAAGTGAGCGAGTCTATCAGCCGTTAAAATTGGATTTTTAATTTCATGAAACAATTAAATACTCAGTTCAGAAGTAATGGATGCGATCACTGGAACAAGGATTTTATTTCCCTGACTTTTCGGATTCCCTCGGGAATCCTTAATCAAAGGTGATGATAATACAGTCATGGTCATGCGCAGATAGGGTTCAGACGAATAAGATGCGATCACTGGAACAAGGACTGTATTTCCCTAAAGTTTCGGATTTTCGTCAGAAATCAGGGCTAATTGCAAGTGTTTGATGTGAAGTATTAAAATCCTCCTTTTTACTTTTTTCGTACATGAGATACACATAACGTTTTATAGAAACACTGTCAGGTCATCTACACGTTAGAAGCGAAGTAAATGGCTCACGAAATAAACAGAACGATATCATTAACTATTGAAGTGAATATGCGAATTTCAAGAAGAAGTTCAGAAGAAGAAGATGTGACCACTCAAAAAAGAGTTTTATTTTCCCGTCAAGAATCCTTAATCAAAGGTAATGGTAGGTTAGTCTGAGTCATACGCAGAAAGGGTTGAAACATGCACAGATTGCATGGTACTTTAAGTCGTAGCGGGCATCCGCGGGCGTATTATAATTATCCGCTCCTATACCCACCGCTTAGATCATAATTGGTGCGGTACTAGCTTGACACTTCGCGTTTGACTCACTAATCATCGCGATCCCCTTGTCCATGTCTGATGTGGGCATGGTAATTGCGCGACAATTATGCTCACTGTCATCAGAGTTGTTGTTGTTGCTGGGCCCGGCCCTTTCCACGTGACTGATTCTCGTGCTCAGGCAAAGTCTCAATACGCCGTAAGGGAACGCCAAATCGTTGGGATTGTTGATGGAATGGGGGGCTGAGAATCATGGCTCAGATCGCGGCTTACGCAGTTGTCACTTCTTGCGAGGATCACGGCCTCGTCAAACATGAAAATATGGTAGGGTTCCGTCGAGTGAGGCGCAACCTGGGAGTTGGCGTCTTTCTTCCTCATCGCCGCTGCCTGCTCAAACATTCACGTCCAGAGTAATATCTCGGTTTCTCCGAAGTAGTTGCTTTGTCCATAAGTGGAATATATCCAGTAAACGACTCCAGTCGTGTCATCCCATGGCAGTGGGTCCTTCGGTCTCATGACCCGGCAACTGATTGTTGCTTCTGGCATATGGGTAACTCCAAGTGGGGTGGGTAGACGGCTGACCGCTTCCGATACATTCGTCACGTACGGAAGAGCTCGCCAAAAGTTTGGGGCAGTTGGATGTGGCTTCTTCTCTCGTTTGCGTATGCAATTGTCGACAAACTTGCGCGGATAACCATTTACTCTCAGTACCCGTCGAACATATTTTAATTCTGAAAATTTGATTTCCGCTTCTCTGCAATGTGTGTGAACGCGCCAGTATAGCGGTCTTACGCAACTGCGTTTGTGACCGATTGGGCGGTTGTTGTTGTAGTTCAGGACTCGCATAGTGTTCGTTGCTTTCCTGAACACTTCATTTTTAGGGCAAACGAGGACATACAGGAAGGCCATTTGGTTGTTTTCTTCTTTTTTCATCGTAAACTGAATGTCCGGGGGTGGGCGTTTACACGTTCTTTGAATGTCAGCACCTGATCCCGCTCAATTACGACGAAGGTTTCGTCCACATACCAAGAACAGAGTTCTGTTTTGTGGTGTCGGAAAACCAGCGACTCCAACCATTGCAGAACCGCTTCTGCTATTAGTCTGGAAATGGGCGAACCTATGGGCGTGCTTTTTACCTGTTCGTTGATAGTTCCGTTGAAGATAAATTAAGTCTTGAGGCAGAACTTTAGGAGCTGCAGGATTTGAGCATGCTCGAGGCAATTCTCCGGTTCATCGTATTTATCTCACAGAAGTAGTTGGATAGTCTTGACTACCAATTTTTATGGAATGGAAGTAAGAAAGGATGTGATATCAAAAGAAACCATGATATATTTTGGCAGGAGGCTTACCCCTTTAAGTTTCTGCAAGAATCGTGTGGACCAAATGACTGTTGTGTCTGGGTCAGCGGTCAAGAATTTAAGCCATTGGGAACAGCCACTTTGCTATTCCATAGGTTTGGAATTCCTTTGAGAGATCCGATTGGCCGGAGGAGTGCGCCCTCGTTGTGCACCTTGGAGAGACCATAGAAGTGGGCTAGGGCCGTTTCTTGCACTCTCTCTATGCGTCAGTCGATTTGCGATATTGTACATGAGTTTTCGATTGCCAACAGCGTTGTGTTTATCAAGCGCGTTAGCATTTTTATGAGATTTGATTTGCATGGGACGTAGGTTTGAAGATTGCCAAACAAAGCTTGAGCTTTCTCTGTCCTATCCAAAACGATAGGATCATTACCTGCTGTTTTATTTTGCATGCTTAGTTTAGTGAAACAGACTACCGTCTAAGTCCTTAAACGTCTCAGATAACGTTCGCCTTTTTTACTGGCAGGAAGTGTACGCTTGGCCAATGTTATAAGTCACAGAGATCATGAAAACTTAGGTACAATTTAAAAAATGGACTTGCGGCGCGCAGAGGGTTCAGTTATTCAATCAGTTTTACATGGCATAAAGGTGCATAGAAGAGTAATATTTTTTTAAAGATATATGCACTTACTGTAAGGAAGGAGAAGCATTAAAAAACGTTTTATTAAACACCTTAGTAAAAATAAGAGTAGTTTGAATGCTCACCAATGATGAATTAACAGTTTGGCAGAATTCATAGCAACAAAGGAATCTTCTCTTACTGTAGACGAGAACCTGCATATTGGAAGATGTAGGCTCTCATCTCCAGGTAGAGAAGATTCCCTTGTGAGGGCTTCTTTGGGGAGGGTTCACGTGTTGATTTGCGTTGGGTTGGAGTTCCGATCAATTTCCAAGTTAGGTTGCTCTGTTGATTTGTCATCTTTAGAACGCGTTTAAAAAGTAGTTGCTGTGGGATTAGGTTATCTCGGTTCTTTTACCCAATCGCATATCGTGATTGTGCGTATTTTATAGCCCGTACGATAAACAGTAAGCTATGCAGTTTATAGTTTATGTGATGCATTCAATTAATTTAACAGGTAATTACTATGACAAAAAATATAAAAGTAACTACGATGTTTTCCATTACATATGTTCTCATTCGTGATCCAAAGGTGATAACATTTGCTATTGCCTATCATATCTTGTAAAGGTATAGTACGGTACTTTTTATACAAATAAGCGTTAACTTAGGGAGACAAGTTTTAGCAAAAGAGTTTCTAAAATGATTTCTTGTGGGATGAAAATGCTAACGGTTCTTGCATTCATTTTAAGTCTGGCGAGGACCTCGGAAACGAGTTTTGAAAATTTGCACAATACAGCTTTTAAAGTTTCCGAACTACACTTTTATTGAACAAGCAATTTGAATATGTTTTTATTCACGTAAGAAAATAAATTGTATAACTTTTACGCTACGGATATATTCATTTCGTACAGTGGGCAGTTTTGAGACAAATGAAAAGAAGCTTAGTCAAAAGCTGGTCTCTTAAAGGATTATGCTGTAAAATAGTTAATATTTTGACCAAACTAATACCATATTTTCAAATCGAAAAGCCTGTTAAGAATATTAGCTAATACTTTATGCGGCAGTACAACAGTTTTATCTTTCCCTCATGGCCTCCAATCATGACAGGGCAGAGATCATGTGACGTGGCCTATTTTCCGCAGCATTCGACTTGTTTGGGTGCCTTACCTATGGCTGTATCCTTTTCACCAAAAAGGGTAACTATTCAAGAGGAATCGGGAGTGTTTTCAGGTATTTAATAAAAAACCTTATTTGGAGAGCTTGTCCTTAATAGGACAGGTAGCATGTTCCAATATCATTCAAATTAGAAATTTGAAAAGAGAAGTAAATGGTTGACAAAATTGGAGACCAGTTTCACTTATGCCTATTTGCCATATGAACGCATTTACTGCATGGTAAAGGCGCCTTTAATCTATACTACATAGATGGCTGCTGATTTATTTTGTAATGTCAATGAAGCAAAAAGAGACTGAAAACTTAACGACCGGCATTTGAATAGTCATTGTCAGGGAAGTAAAGTAGGTAGACTTCACAGCTGTCATATAGCAAGACACAAATTCAATAAAATTACGAAAATTTCCTGGTTAAGGGTTTAACTGAGGACCCAATTTGTTTAAATGATCTAATGGTTGGCAAAGAAAGGAAAAGGAGCATTAATAAAAAGCGATATATAACCAATTTTTTATATTTATTTTTATTTTTTAGCATAAGATTAATTTTTATTGGTTATTTTAGTCTAGGATTAATTGGCCAGTTGCAATTTATTGTCGGGTACAAATATTTATTAGTTAGCGTTACCTTAGTTAACTTAGTTTGCTTTTTCACTTTTCTATGCTCCATTCAAATTTTTAATTTAGCAATTGGTCCATTATTACGTAAAATTAGTTCCTTTTCAATTTTTAGTGAGTTTTTTTGAATTAGTTAACTCTTTTTAGTTAACCTTGCTGTATTCAGATGACTTAAGTTTTTTGATTTATTTAGTTTAGATTATTTTGGTAAACCTTTCTGTTAGGGTGGCCGAGTACGTCAGCCAGACGTCAGACAGTACGAGGTCACGTGAGGCCAGTCTGACGCATACATAACGGGCCGTGTTGCGCCACCTGCAAAGGGTGGACATTATGCCAGGACAAAGAAGGCATGCGGAATCAGACTGCCCAAGGAGCCGGACTGCTGCCTACAGTGAGGTCACGCGAGAACAGATGCACATACGTGCGTAAGCGAGCGTGCGCACTGGGAGACCCAATGGGTAGCAACGAAGATGGCCCCTTAAATAGTGAGGCTACCAGCGTAGTGGGGACTCTATTGTAGATACACACTAGATAAGACTGCTGCCTAGACGAGACCGACCACAGAAAACTACTGCTGGACACACGGACCAGAGTTCATGTACATTTACCAATGACAGTAATGTACTAGCTGTTACCTTATTCTGTCTTATCTTCCTAACACGCACTGGGGGAACATAACCGGTGTTGACACAGGAACACACTTGGTTACAACAGTTGCGACGCAGATGATCACTCCAGACGCGGGTGAAGACTCAAGATCATTAAAAGGACCACAAACAAATATCAGTTTCGAACAAATGAGGATGATGTTGGAGGCACGACAAGCCAATTTCATCGCTCTCCTCGCTGTGCTACTGGAAGATGAGAAGCAGACAGGCTGTATTGACGGAACAAAGTGGGAGGGCAGGATCAAAGAAGCTACGACAGAGGCCATCGTAGCAGGAAAAGCAGTAAACACAGCACCCGCCGATGCATCAGCAGCAAAAGCATCAGCAGACACAGAGACAACAGCAGCCACAGAAGCGGACAAGACCGAGCCGCAGATGGCGAAAAAGAGGCAACAAATCCGGGATCAGCATCAGCGGCGGATGACGTTACGACAACGGCAATACCAGCAACAGATGCAGATGCAGAAGCAGCATCAACGACAGACGACGTTGTGACAGAGGCAACACCATTAACATATGCAGAAGCAGCATCAACGACAGACGACGTTACGACAGAGGCAACAACAGCAACAGCAATAGATGCAGGAGCGGCATCAGCAACAGATTGAGTCGCGACAGAGGCAACAGCAGGAGCAGCAGCAACAGCTTTGGATGAATCAGCAACAGAGATGCAGTCAATACTCAGCTGCAGGCTAGATCGAGGTGCCGACCAGGCCGAGGTGCAGACCAAGCCGACGCGAACATACTACCGAGGATCAGGCAAGCTCGAGATGCAGACACCACTGAGCTGCAAATCGGAGATGGTATGTAGACTACTCCGCGGCGCTAAATGACGCTGAAGAAGACGATGAGGACCCGCTGCCGTTGGCGGAGAAGATTTAGCCAGTAATATCTCCCATGAGAGCACTGACGATAGCAGGAAGGCTGTACAGTCAGGTAGATGATAATCAAGACTGCAGGAGGCCAACTAGAACTAAACGCCCGCCGGAGAAGTCAACCTTGCAACATCGGGAGGTGTTGGGAGGATCGAGCACGTCACCCAGACAGAGACACAAACAGTCCAGGGTCACGCCGGACAAGTCAACCCTTGTAACAGTGAGACGTGTTAGGGTGGCTAAGCACAGCACCCAGACATCAGACAGTACGAGGTCACGTGAGGCCAGTCTGATGCATACACAACGGGCCGTGTTGCGCCACCTGCAAAGGGTGGACATTATGCCAGGACAAAGAAGGCATGCGGAGTCAGACTGCCCAAGGAGCCGGACTGCTGCCAACAGTGAGGTCACGCGAGAACAGATGCACAGACGTGCCTAAGCGAGCGTGCGCACTGGGAGAGCGAATGGGGAGCAAAGACGACTGCCCCTCAACTAGCGAGACTGCCAGCAGTGCGAGGACTCTGTTGAAGACACGCACTAGACAAGACTGCTGCCTAGACGAGGCCGAACACAGAAGGCTACTGCTGGACACATGGACCGGAGATCATGTACTAGTACAAGTGACAATAAAATACTAGCTGTTATCCTATCCTGTCATCTCTTCGTAACACGCACTGGGGAAACATAACCGGTGTTGACACAGGAAAACACGGGGTTACAGAAGTTGCGACGCAGATGATCACTCCAGACGCGGGTGAAGACTCACGATCGTTAAAAGGATTCCATGCAGGATCATAGTAGATTTAGCAATCGGTTTTATTGAAGACACAAGTAATGCGTTAAGGTTTGCAATTGCACTCCTGGGAAATATATAGTTGTTTCGTCAACAAATCAATTCTCTAAGTTCCGCAAATATTTCCATGGTTAATATTAGAAGTCAGTTTTTGGCAAACAATTGTTTTCAGCACATCTAGTCGATACAAACCATCGAGTCGATACTAACGAAGCCTTTAAGGTGGTCTACATGACACCATCTAATTTTTCCAAAGGCCTACGCCAACGGATGCTTGCTTCAGCCGAAGCAGTGACTATAAGGCTAGCAAATCCAGTGCTGTGTTGTCAGAAGACTCTAACACAAGCTCTGTCACTTCCATGGCCTAAACCAACACCAGGTGGCGATAGGATTTCGCCCCTCCCAACAAGCGACAATCCCTCAACCAACACGCTGACCTGGCCTACATGCGCAAACTGACATAGTCCGCGTTGGCCAATAAGCGCCCGTGTTAGATAGTTATTGATTTTTCTACCTATTAAAACTTAAATTCTTATGTACAGCGTTTATTTCCCTTGCAAATGTTTGGTCTGATGAATAGTTGCTAAAAACAATTGTTTGCCGTAAATTGACTCACAAAAATTTAAAATCACCCATCTCGGAGGCGCCTAACCCTGAGACCACCTATCATACCGTTGTTTAAACCACACGAAGAAGTAGATATAAACTTCCAATTAAAGAAAATAAAAAAAATTGCAAACATTTTCTTTAAAACGCAGAATCAAAATATATTAGTACTATATTGCACAGTTTTGCGATGAATCAGGGTTACTGGAATTAGGCTCAAGAGTGTCTCTTCTTAACGCAAATGTCCAGAACAACATAATATTTTCTATAATTTTCTCCAGTGATTAGAGCAGAATTTTGTTTGTAACCGGTAAAAAAGAAGTTATGAGGGGCTGATGTTTTGCCGTTTGCAGGGCCCTGGTAAGTAGTGCTAGCAAAAAAATAATTGTTATACAGAAGTCGTCGGTTATTAAGCCCACCTCAGGCCTAGACCAAATTGGGCTTAAGAAGCGGTGGGTGCACTAACCGGAAAGTCCTAGTTCTTGATTATCGAACGCAGGAGAGGCACTTTACATTAAATACGTACTGTATTATTTGTGGAGCTGGGTTATGTACAAGGAAAGAATGCTGTTTGTCTGTTTTTTACGTAATAACAAAAAAATGACTTGCAACACGTTTAAAAAAGCGGTCTAGTGTCACTTGTTTTGGAGGAAACTTCACTCGCAAGTGCTCTTTCACGTCCTTCTCCAGACACCAGAAATTGTCGAATTTTGTGAAATCTGATGCCTGTAGACCGCGTTGCAGAGTGAAGAATGCAGCTCTCATCTGTAGAGTAGTGGAAACTGGCTCTTCGTCTTTATCATCATTATCATCAGCAAGAACACATCCGGCATCTTGTTTTGCGTAAGACTGGCCAAAATTATGCAGCCAGTTGCCTACGCAGAGATATCAGAATCTCACTCTATCTTGTTTGAAAACTGGGCTTTGTAGCTGGCGACTGGGCTAATTAGCCGGCGGATTTTGCTATGTTAAATTCCGTCCCAAGCTGATTTGGGCTTAATACACGGCTGGGCCTATTAACCGTGGGCTTAATAAACGGCGACTACTGTATATGTAACAGAATTTCGATATATTTATATTTTTCCTCATGATTTTCAATCAGAACAGGCCAATGGCGAAGGTACTTGAAATATTCCCTTTGTTAGTTTAGGTGTCGAGCACCCGTGGTTCAAAGTTAAGCGCATTTTACTATAAGGAATTGCAGCCTCTCTTTGGATATAACTTGCATGAGACAGGAAGCGAATCCAAAACGGTAATAACAATGCTGCTGTTACCGTAGAATGCCTGATTGTCAAAGGGAACCTGCTTGAGAAACTCGCCGTATCATGCAATAGCGTAGTGGTTGGCAGAGAAACTCAAGCCCATACAGCAACAGCTGGCACCACATAGCTATCAAGATACGTTCCAATTTATCGATTGCATCAAGGACATGAACTTGAACGGCATGATGATGATCTCCCTAGATGTCTCATCACTGTTTACAAACGTTCCAGTAACAGAAACAGTCGACTATATCTGCGACTTCGTAGTGGCAAATCAAATAGATGTAGGAATACCATCTGACGTATTAAGGGAACTATTACTCAAATGCACATTAAATGTGCAATTCCTTTTTGACAACCAACTATACAGACAAATAGACGGCGTCGTTATGGGCTCGCCTCTCGGGCCTCTCTTGGCCAACATCTTCATGGGCAAACTGGAAAAATTTCAACTCAACAAGCAGATCCATGAGTTAAAACACTATGGCCGATATGTCGATGATATCTTCGCCATCGCCCCAGCAGATACTGATGTAAATGCACTTCTACATACTGTTAATCAAGCACACCCCTCCATTAAATTCACCTTGGAGGTGGAGACGGCAGGTTCGCTTCCTTTCTTGGATGTCCTCCTAAGTCGAAGACCTGACGGTAGCATCCAAAGGAGCGTTTACTGAAAGAAAACCTGGTCCGGACAGTATACAAACTTTAACAGTTTTGTACCTATCCAACAGAAGCGTAACTTAGTCCGCTGCTTAATGCAAAGAGCCAGAAAAATCTGCTCAGCTGACACTATTGAAATGGAGCTCCAGAAACTCCAGGACATGCTTCGAGCGAACGGATATCCAGACAGATTAATCATAAAGAATATGATGGAGAAAGGAACAAAGCCCACCATACCTACGGTGGAAGAGAAGACGCTATTCCTCAAAGTCCCTTTTCAAGGGGATGCAGCAGGCGAACTCTTAAGCAGACGCCTCAAGCAAGCCGTAGCACAAACCTTCCCAACAGCGAAAATTCAGGTGTTATTTTCAACCAACCCGATACTGCACGGTGAGGTTAAGGATAAGCTGCCAACTCAGACCACTTCTATGTGTATCTACTCATTTACTTGCTCCTGTGGAGCTGGTTATATCGGTCGCACGAGTAGGTGCTTATCTAAAAGAATACGGGAACACCTCCCGGCATGGCTAGCCAGAGGCGAGACTAAAAGCATAAAAAATTCTATCCTCGCACACATGGTTGACACCGGACATCGTGTGGACCCAAGCGAAGCCTTTGAGGTAATTTACAAGGTCCCACCAAACTACCCAAAGTCCCTGGGTCAACGTCTGCTGGCAACAGCAGAAGCAACCGCAATCCGATTGAGAAAACCGGTTTTGTGTGCACAAAAGAATCTCGTGCAATCCCCCAACTTGGCATGGCCAACGATTACCTAACTGGCTGCACATTTCCGCGCTCTGATTGGACCCTGCATGTACAGAAAGACAAACTATCGGTTTTTAAATTTATACCTCCTTTGTAACTGTTTGGCCTGATGAGAAGTTACTGAAAGCGTTCGCTCGCCAAAATTGTGTTCTGAATCATTTATCTGGCTAGCTGTAAACTGGGTGGATATGTCAGCCCAGTAAGGGAAAACCCCGAGGTTCTTGGAAAGGACCTTAGTCCCTAATGTCCTCAGTCTTTTTAAGGTCCAAAAGACTGCCAATTTGTTTCGCCGCCAGTGAGCTCGTTAAAAGCGAATGTGTCAATAAAAGAGCATACAAGTGGAATGTGTTAATCGCAGAACAAAGCAAATAGATATGAACCTACATTTTAAGAAAGTGTGAGCATTTCTTCCAAATGCACAATAGAAATGTATAAGAACTATATTCTAGTTGACCAAATGGTTAAAATACTCGCAACATTCGGTGGGATTCGAACCTGCATAGGAGGAAAGGTTTTCTACGCAAGCCAATGCTCAACCCACTTGAGCTATGAATGCCACGTTTCACATCGTGAGTTTAATCACACTTGGACTATATTTTAAACTTTTAGGAAGAAACACTGTTGCTGAAATGTGCTAAGAAGTCACTTCTCAGCGCAAAAGCTCAGAGTAACAGATGACTGCTTGAAAGGCTGTAAAAAGTTTTCTGGGACCAGTGGTTTATTTTTCCGACGTCCCTTACTCCAGGCGAGCCCATTTTCAAGGAAAAAAACAAGAACAGCTCATTGCACATTTAAATCACCTCTACCGGGAGTGTCCTTGCTACCTGCAAGCAAATTACGCTCAAACATTTCTTATCTACAGTTTAATGCGAAAGAATGAAAAACATAAAAAAGGAACTCGCATAAAATCATCAGTTTTTGCAGAATGCCAGTATATATTGTGCGATTCTGTTGTACATCTTCAATCAGAAAATGGGGCCTTAATGGGTGAAAACTGCTCCAGTATACAGAGAAGAGTGAGGTGTTTTATCTTCAGCAGAAACTTTACCCCTACTTTTCACAGAAGTCAAAATCCCTTCAAATGTTAAGTGTTTGGTAGATTTTTATCATTTAACTGACCTAATTATGAATTATTCACGGCCTTGGCACGTGTCGAACCCGCACACCTTGGAAGGCCTCTGTGCAGCCAACGCTCTATCCTTTGAGCTACGAGACTCACCGTGCGCAGAAGCCTTTTCTGCTGTGTAGGTTCGACTCCCATCGAGGCCGCAAATTTTTCACAATTGCGTCAATCGAAAGGTAGGCACATATGCCACGTCGAAGCATTTACGAGAAGTGGTTTTTAAAAGAAACCGATTGTTGATGAAAATTCTTTATCAATCCTGGGTATGTTTCTTAGTGACTTTTGTTGTGAAAGGTCATTTTCTTGGCAGTTATTGGACATGTCTGAGCATTTTAATATTGCCCTGGACGCAACTTTTCGTTCCTTGCCATCACCGCGCTTTGGTGACCGCCTTTCGGCTTTGGACTGTGGTTTGCATCGTCAGTTTTCTGTGAAGAGGTAGAAAACCCTTTATTTGATAATTCACATGGTTTCCATACTCCTACGTTGTGTTTTTATTGCTTGTTATCTCTGGTCTGTTTGGTCCTAAGGCACTTACGCGAGCCTAGTCCGTTAGCGCACTTTTTCGGTTAGGTTTCGCGAACTATTTGGGCGTGCATCATTGTAAATTTTGCCCAAAAGCAGAGATATTGCCACTTAAATACGCCTCTTGTGAGTCCCCAGGTAAGAACACGACAGGAAGAGCAAAAAAGCAGCAGTATTCTTAGCGTATTCTTAGATATTTAAGGCAAAACTAACATGTTTACATCCCTGTTTGCCAGCCAATCGGATACTGTCTTCGAGTGAGTGGTGACTCGGTTGGCTTGTGATTCATCGGGCTGGTTTGTCAGAGTCCTAGTGTGGGCAGATCGATAGATTAAAACGCGAGCGCCCCGCTGCCTGCCTGCTGTCTGCATGCTGGCGCAGGAACATCAGCTTTGCCGCCAGCTGATTCGATTAGGATGACTCCTCACATGCATGACCACGAAGATGTGTATGTATGCGGGCAGGAAAATGGACCTTATAGGTACTGGACTATCCTCATCTAGATAACAGTCTATTATAAAGTCCTGCGAGTCCTGCAAACAACTTTCATAAAGAAATTTAACTGGGTAGTTTAGCGTATATTTGAACAATTTATTTTGATCAACTGAGTGGATTTGGTTTGGAAAACTGCCCTCTTAGGTAAACTTGTTGGAAGAAATAGGCTATCATTTTGGCTAAATCATGGGTAAGTTTATAGTTTAGGAATTTCCCAATGCTATAAGGAAAGATAGAACCAAACTTTCTTCAAATATACATTGTGCTGTGGAAGAATTCCATAATTAGTTTAAAAAGGTGGAATAATAATCCCTTCCAGTACTGAAAAATTTTGTTCGAAGTTGATCAAATGGAACTTAAGCAAGGTTTAAGGAATCACATTTATTTTCAGAAACAAGCAGCGATATAAGTTTTAAAAATTATTTTTAGCTATTCTGTGAGGTTTTTTCGCAAAAAATGCAGTAACAAGAAAGTTTTTGATAGAACATTTTGTTTCACCGCACAGCTGGTCCCGCGCGTTAGCAAAGTGTCCATATATTACCGCAACGACAACTTATAGAAGGCTTTGTTGAATTGAAGTCATGTAGAAATAGTTTTTTTGTTAACAATGCGTTCCAATCAAGCGTTATTTAGAAACGGAACAGACACGAGAATAATAATTTTTTTTCAAAAAATGGTCATAAATGTGGCCTGTTTTTTCTGCATTCGCTCGCTTATTATGGATCGTGGAATTAATCTCCTCGAGCGAAAAAACAATCCGTTATAAAGAGGAAGGTATGTTCTTTCATCTCCAGTCAAAGTTAATCGCTTGTTTTCAGAAAAATTAAGAAAATTGTCAAAAATCTCCAATTACACTGTGACATTACCTTGAAAAAAGTTAATATACGCAGAAGTACTTCAGCTAAGTATTCAATAAAAGCATTTTTTAAAGAGGTAACCTATTATGGAAGGTTGTTTTATTAATCGTAGGAATAAAAACATGTGTGGTATCCAGCAGACATGTTGTACGCTCGAAAATGTGGTTTTCTGTTTTAAAGCATTTCCACATTTGACTGACATGGCCATCTGCAAAGGAAATAATATCCGAAAGCTCGTTTTTTTCGGAAAATGCTGCTAAGTTATATCTTATTTTAAAAGGTTTTATGTAAACGTCAAACAGACGGGTAATTAAGCAACCTATCAATGAAGACAACGAAAATTAGCGAAATAAAGGTTGACTTTATTCCACGGTATTCAATAACTACGTATCTAATTATTACCATGTGTACAAAATATTTTGACTAAAGGCAAGTTCTTTTTGTATAAAGTGGTCGCTTAAGTGTTATGCTTAACAAAATCTTTGAATTTATTTTACTAATTTATAGCTTTTGTTAACGTCTCCACAGCGTGGGAATTATCGAGAAAATGTTATTTTTCTCAACAAACAGCCACGAACACCTTATCGGCAGTCCTGGACGCTGGACCGTCTAGACATTGACACTTTGATCTCAACTCCCCCAACCTACCCCCCACCCCCTTCCTCCCCCCTCCTCCCCACAGTGACAACGAGAACACTTCATCTGTCCACCAACCACCATCCTTTATTCATACCATATAAATGTAAAGGCCTGACGAGAATTTATCGAAAACAAACGTATGTTCGCCAATCTATCTTCTGAAACACTGATTACTTCTTATAGTACTTAATATGCCTAATGCCGCTCATAATTATTGATAAGTTTTTGCTAATACGTTCTCGCTGACATTGGAGAAATAACCAAACATTGACAAACGTAGGCAAGTTGCTTACAGGACTCGCAATACTGTAAGGATCGCCATGAAAACTAATAACCCCAGAATTCTCTAATGCGTGTCTAGTGGTAATGGTAATATATTTCCATTTTTAATTTATGATTTTATTAATTGACGCAGTTTACTCTAGTGTTTTATTTCTTCACTTTTTAGTTAGCACGCGCTTTTTTACAGTATATATTAGCTTACTATGGCAAGATCATCTGTTATTTCAAGTTTTTGTTTGATATATTTTCTTTTCCTGATCCCGTGATTACCCTGAATTATCACCGGTCCCGTGGTACAGAAACCAGGAGTTTGCTTTCTGTGCTGATCCATACAACAGACGTTTGCCCTAGTCTACTTTGGAACCCTTTTGGCAACTGTCAGCCTGGTGGTTCTGTGGTCGCGTGCGGGTTTGCCTCTTGCGTGTGCCTGACAGCACCGCCATATTTGCATTTTGTTTGTCCAGTAGTGGGCATGAGCCCGTGGGGTCGTTTGCAAAACTGTGCTATTATGCTGTGCCCTATGCGAAGTGTGCTAGTGGACTTTCCTACAAAGAAGTACACCACTAGGCAGGCGTAAATGTGGGTCTCAAATCGTCTGTGCAAGGGCTCGTACAGCCAAATGCTCCACCAGAGAATTCGGGGCTCTGGAAGATGACAAAGGGTGAATGCAAATCAGATGTTGTTTCCGCTAATTCGAACGGACCTCGCCACCACAAAGCATTTGGGGGCATATTTACTTCAGGAAAATGAACTGTCAACGTGCGCACGTACCACTATCTGCCCACTCTAATCCACTTTGGCCAATAATCTTCTTGCGGATACTATGGACGCTGAGCTTCAAGGCCGGATGCCCACCCGTCCAGCTGCCAACTTCCTCCAAAGTATTCTTCAATAATTGTATGCAGAATAAACAACTCCTCCTACTTGGGGTTCCAATTCTTCCTTTCTCATTACGGAACCAGGTTTTACGATTTCACTGGCAAAAGTCTTTTCTATTAAGTTTAGCCACTGCAATTGTTTCATCATTTCAAATTGCTACGGAAATAGGATCTGCCATGGGCTCACGGCAGTGGGTGAAAAGAAGAGGCTACGCTGGGCCACGCCCGCATGTAAGCCGTCCACGTCGTGCGTCGAGCAAAAGAGACGACCACCCACAGTAGCTGTAGGCAGTTGCCGCAATCGAAGAGGTTCCAGAATGCCCAGGCTCACACTATACGCAACGAATGTTCTAGAAAGAGGAGAACCTTAATAAGATACCGGAATTGACAATCTAACAAACCTCGCAACCCCGCCATCTTTCTGTGTTTTTAAATAAAGCCTTTGCCAAAAGAACTGCTCTCATGCTTTCTTCTGACTACTAGTCGGTCAAAACAGGCTGGGCTATAACATCGACATTCTACCAACGAATACGGGACGCTGGATGGCAACATATGGCAAATCCAAAGCAAACGCGTTTTTGCTACCTCTGATACACATATAGCTACAAAGGGTGACTGGTGCACCTTCACCGGCACCCGGATTTTACAGTCCGATATACGTGAAATGATGCGCATGTTTTACCAACAAAACACAACTGACCTTGACGCTTAAAAATGTTCACCACTGAAGCAGATATGCCTGAAATGTCTGCTCATAGGACTCCTCTGTAGAGGAACCAGAGAAATTGCAAGTACTTGAAACGGAATCTTCTCTGAGTAAATGGATCCGACAAAGCAAAAGGAGACCGAAATGGCCATTTCCGGCTTGTTAGCCGTTATCAGTTAGTCCTACGCAATCTCAAGGGGTTTGAATCCTCAAGATTCTCCTCTATCAAAGCTATATTCCTTTTTTTAACCAGTCGAGAAGTATTTGCAATACAGGTGTAAAAAGCCTTGTTAAATTATTGTCAAATTTCATTGTGTGTGGTTTCAAAGGCATATTTTAACTGACTCCTGACTGAGGAAAAAAACCTTACAGTCTTGTAAACCTTGAAAACAGGCGAGAAATTTCAAGGTCTTGGTGCATCTCACGCCGTGGGATTTGCAAACTTATGTTTACTTACTCGCCCAAACTATCGCAATCCAGTAACATAGCTACTTAGGCTCTCATTCACAACTGATGTCCTGTTCAAGAAGACAGTTTAAGGAGAATACGGCCTCAAGCTCCTTTTACTAAATTACACCAATATGTAAACTAACGCAATTCCAGGTCACTTGATCACAGGCCTTTCCAGACTGTAATCGAGGATTTTTCACAGATGCTACTTATATGGTCACTAGGAATAACAAAATAAAGTCAATGTCGCACGCCTTTCCGTTAACCAATTAAAAAGCACGGGCATAATCTATGACCAGTAAAGCTTACTTTGGAATAGGTTTGATCTCTTCAGTATTTTCAGAAACCCTATTCTCTCTGCATTTAAAATTGAAAACCTCTTACAAATGCGCTGGTTGCCAACATATTGCTCTCTTTTGAAATCGCCTTGCTATATTATTTTATCTGTCATCGTACGCCTCCTTCATCCTTTCCAGAGAAGTGTTATGCAAATGTTTAAAACCGTGTTACCGGTGACAGGTGACAGCTGTCACTGGTGTGTATGTGTTTTTGCTTTAACTGCCTGGGAAAAAACCTTCTAGTCTTAAAGACCTTGAAAACAAGGCAGAATTGTCAAGATCTTCGGACATATCACGCCTTTGGCTTTGCAAACTTATGCCTACTTACTCATCCAGTCTCTCGCGCTCCAGTAGCTTGGCTACTTGGGTAAGTTCACTTAAACACTCAGCGTGTTTATTGATATTGACAAATATTAAGGTCACTGTTAGTGTCATCCTTGCTTCATTCATCCATAACTAATGTCCTGTGCCAGATAAGGTTGCAATGGGAATGCTGCCTCAAGCTCATTTTACTAAAATACACCGAAGTGTAAACTAATGGAAATCCAGGTGGCTATATCACTGCGCTGTCTTTATTTTATCCACGCTTTTTTTTCCAAACGCTTCGTACCTGGTTACTGTAAATGCCAAGATACCGTCCACGTCAAACTTATTCCTGTTTACCAATTACAAAAGCACTGCCATAGCATATGATTAATAAAGCTAAATTTGGGGTTTATTTGATCTCTTTAGCGTTTTCAGAAGCACTATTGTCTCCGTATAAACGCCTTTAAAAAAACGCTAGTTAACTAAAGATTGCCCCTTGTGAAATTTCCTTGGAGAGCATATGACCAGCCGGGAGAGTCAGCCGTGTCCATGTGCTGGTTTGACAGCAGTCAGGCCAGTGGGCAGAGAAAACATATCACGCGTGCAGACTTATAGGAGTTAAGGCTATTATGGTTAACCCTAACACCTACAATCTTCGAGACCCTGGTTCCTTAGGAGATAGGAGAAGTCTCGGTAAGGAAGAGTAGACGGAACAGTGTATTGTTTACAGAAGGGATAAGGGGAAGGTTACCACTAGGTTTTGCAGGGCGTACGACCGCGAGGCCCGTAGGGCAGGGCGGTGTCACCGGCCGCCGCGACGCGCAAGGCCGGAATTCCAAGTGTCGCCGGCCACAGCCACCAAATTCAGGTGATGTGTGAGCGGGTTTGTGATTGGTTTCCTTTGCGAGATTCAGGCGTGTGTGTCAGTAGATGGCCCGGGTCCTTGAGCGATAGACAGGCCAGGGGTCGGCCATCACGGTAACCGTAGCGTTGGTGTGATGAGTCAGCGGCCGCGTTAAGGTCCACTTCAGACTTGCTAGTCGTCGCCGGCCCAAAAGGCATCCATGCGGCAACTTTGATTGGCTGTTCACAGAGGTAGAGATTCGCACCGGTGGGCCTTTGGGAAAGTCCACTTCGACGCGAGCTAGTCACAACACTGTCTTTCTGCAACTGGTGTCAGAGCTGATCGTCGCAGGTTTCCCTGCTCCTTCGCCTAGAAGCAGGCAACGGTGCAGCCAATGTCTTGCATCAAAGCGTGTGAATATCTTCGACCTTAACCGACCAGACAACAAGTTCGTGGCTTAATGGTTAGGCCTTTAGATTCGAGTGCGAGGCTTTAATGGTGCATCACTTTGGGGTTTGGGTATGTCTAGCTGATGAAGGCTAATAAGCCAGAAACTGCCCTGCCAGTTGCTGGCAAGCATAGTTGCCCATAGTACTAGCTGCTACACCTGCTGTCGGGCCCCAAGACAAAGGCTGAGCGGGAGAAGTGCATTCCGTTAGCGATCGGTGAATGCCCATCAAAGCGTGTCAGTGTTAATTTACGCATCCTTCATCGCATCCAAAGATGTGTCATGGAAAAGTTTGAAACGTGCTACCACTTCATGTAACTTTTCTGGCAGACTGTAGTAATCTGTGTGCCGCAAGCGAAATAATTCCCAAAAATTTCCTTTTGAGAACAGTTTTCCTCCTCTTTGCTTACCTTTGGGATGCATTCTACGAAGGGCGTTTGCAAGTCTACACAACCGTGCCATTTGTATTACGAGGGACTTGAGTGCACCAAAATGCACCCTAACATAGACGACGCTGACTTTGCCTAAGGAAGAAGACCTGTTGGGCACCGAATCAGTCGGTTTATTGTCCAGAGCTTTCGAACTCTTACAGGAGTCCTTCTTCAGAGATAAGCAGCAGCAACCAAAAAGAGGGTAATTATGGTGGGCATAGGCCAATTAATTGTCAGAGATCATTAGGTCGTCAAAGTGTCAGAAACAGCAACAAAAAGGATGTGGGTCATTTATAGTGATATATGCTAATTAACTGCAACTCTTACGTTCAATTTGGCCTTGTTTAGTCCTTAGCTCACGTAATGTCGTATGACTTTCTAGGCCGCGAGAACGTCTAGATGCCTGTTAATGGAGTTGCCATCTCAGTTCCATGCCTCAAGCGTCGGCCTTTCGGTTTTTGAGGTTCCTCAGCCTACGACGCTTGTTCCTATTATCTCGAAGTCGTAGCCAGTCCCCCGATATGTGCTAAAAGTGGCGAATTTGGATCTATTCTTCGAGCCGCTAGTTCACGTTCGTATAGGCGGGTCTGAAATTGTCAGCCTGTTTCTCCCAAGTAATTACATTTTCCGTCGTTGCAGCAAACTGCATTTGAACACTGTCTTTATTACATACGCAACATTTCCTGACGCCTCGACAGTGTGCGTTTGCGAAATCTAAAGCATTTGGCCACCAGTCTATAGGGTAAAAACACGCGTAGACGTCAGCAATTACTGGGACCGGTTACTTTCGTCATGGATAAGCAGTACATAACTAATTGAATTTTCTAAGAAAATCGAAGTGATAGGAGCAAGCTCATACACCTGCTGCTTGCTGAAAATATATTGATGGAAGGAACAAACCACACGAGATCACATGTGCTCGAACCTAACTTTCCCAAACCAAATCCAGCTTTTTGATTAAAGCGTTCTCTCAAGACTTGACATATCTGTCACAAGTAGTACTGTCGACAAGAAGAAGGTCTTCCAAGTCACAAGTCAGGCAAGCCAGTGCTGGTAGGCAGAACTTAACTGCAAGAGGATAATCTGTACAAAGGCTGTATGACGAGCCAGCTGCCGACTGTATCTGCACGCCAGTTGTATCTGGAAAGTTGTATGTTGTTGTGTGGCTTTTCCTGCGCGATAAGTTCCTTAACGTCTGCAGTCAATCAAATGAAGCGAGAGTGTAGTGGGCCGTTGCCTATCTATGTCTGGCTTTCCGGTCGTGGCCTCAATCTGTCTGGAGCTCAAGGTCGTTGTGGTCGCCAAACTTCCTGGTGCAAAACACAGGCCACCCGCGTTCTCCAAAAACGGTGTCGAACTATGCGCTATTCACCCACACACTGTCCAGCCGCACGGTGTCCAAGCAATCCCAGGCCGACCTAGCCAGTGAACGCACTCACTCTCTCTGTCTCCTGGCCTGACTACTCTCAACCAGTCACTTCGGACCCGAACGCATGTGTCCTCTTAAGTCAGACTTCTTCCATCTATTCTCCTTTCCTTTGTGTACACAATGAAAATTTCCCACTACTCTGGCCTTCATCGACTTCTCCTACACTAAGTAACCATGGTCTGAAGATCGCAGTTGCACGGTTAGACTCACTTAATCCCCTGCGATATTGGTGACATTCCGACGTGAGATGAACACTCAACATCTAATCTGGCTGAACTCAATCATCGTCAAACCTGGGTTTGACTCACTTAGCCCCTTGCGATAGGAGTATTGATTGACTTGGAACTCATAGGCTTATCAAGCGGTGAGTTGGTCGATGGTTTGAGAAGGGCCGATAGCGGCAGCGTGGATAATTACGCGTCGGAGAAACGCCTGACACAGCGAAGGCATGATGAGTCATCTGCAGTTGCGCTGGGTGGCAGACTCCTATATCATTTTCCAGCCTTATTGCGTTTTTTAAGGTTCCCTTTTCGTATCGATTACACGTCTTTTACTGAAGTATGACACCTCTTGCATTCGCATAAATTTTCTGGGCAAATTCAGCTGGTTGCTAATGCCTCCTAATTATCGATTTTCTGCTGTCACGGATGGCAGTATGATAAGTTGTCGCGATCTTTACTGGGAGTAGGGGGTGTTCGACGATTAGTTCTTTGTTCTGCATCGTTGCTGTAGGAGAACGCATCAGAGGTGTGGACACGTGCGGTCAGGGCAGCTTTAGGACCTGTACAAATGCTTTCTGCAAGCACAAACTTGGGCTGCTCATCCGCATGGTCACTGCCTCTGCCGTCGCGAATATGCACTAAGTTCTTTGAACACCCTGAACCCTTTCCACTATACTAACTGTTAACTGAATGTCTAAATTTTGGTACTTGGTCCTCCCTTTTATTATTGTTAACATCACATTATGAATAATTGAAATCGAACTTCACCATGTGCCCCACAACATGGGGGTGGAGAGATGGTGGCTTGCGCGTGAATTAAGTTTGAGTGATTGCAGAAGTAGTGGTCCTCTACTGAATAAACAGAAGTTAATCAAGTGCGTTTTCCGATTGTGCCTCACTCCCAGCCCTGAACCGTTGGACCTCCTATCCAATGAGATAGTCTTTTTCTGGTACTTTGATGTTAGGTTGAAATCTAATTTTTAAGTTACTCTTCACAGTGAGGTACCCTTCATGAAATATCATATACTGCTTATAATATATCCGTCGGTTAAGTTCATATCACACATATACCTCAAGCCCTAATCTGGCGATGCAGAGATACTTGCATTCTCCCCCCCCCTTCATTCGCTGCTGCTCTCCGATTGTTTTTCCAGCCTTGTTTTAAAAAGTCCTGCTGATTTTTAAACGTAGCTCCCAAACGCTCTCTTCAGCTGCTGCTATTTTTGATGCCTTTTCAGCTGATATTATCAATACAGCGAAACTTAGCGATGGTCAAGCATCCTGCTAATCGCATTCCCGATGAAGTTGCCCATCCTCTCCATTCTGAATTAATGACTTCAAAGTCTGTCCATGCACATATATCCTGCCACCAATTGACATACAAGCACTCTTTATTCCCATTTCTAGAACGCACATCCCTTGTAACGAAACGGAAATCGGTGATCAGACGTGTTTCATAATAGATGGGTATTTGAGGCCAAACCTCTAGATTTTTGGGTCTTGTATTAAGTTATCCCTTAGTCTCAGCAAATGGGACCATTTTTGCTGCAAAATTTTGGATTTAACCTTCAAAATAAAGCGTATTTCTTTCTCTCAAACTCCAACGTGGTCTAGAGTGGACGTCAAAGATCACGCAACTTTTCGCATATGCGAAAAATTGATACTTTTTCGCTAATCGGCATTGACTCAAGTAGTGATATTGATTATCTTGTATTCTATTCTGAAGTCATTTCAGTCATGCCGGGATTCGAGCTTTCTAATGAGCTTCATTATGACCTCTAGTGAAACGTTTCTTTTGTAAAAACTGGCTACTTAAGTAGTATGCCTTATTATCATTAATTTTGACTGTTTTTATAAATTGAAATATATTTTATGGAAAACATGCATGAAAAAATTACTTATCGCACTTGTTTGATAGCAAATTAAGCTTTCTTTTAATTTTAAACTCCAAGAAGGGGTAGTTTTTGGTTTTAAAAAAATTGCTCCATTTCCATATAATTTTCTAACCTAGTGACTTCTACACACGAATTCAAGGTTTAAAAACTGCGCACTGTGTACACCCTGTTTAAGGAAAAGTGTGGTGACTCGCTCCACATAGGCGAGCATGTCCGAAGGCTCGCTGCTGCTAACAAGTACTTCTGCTCTTAAGGCGGCCTCGGCAACAGCCAATCAGGTCCCGCAAAGGCTACTCTCTCCCGGCGGCGAATAGGATGCATGCACGCAGTCTTTCCGGCCAATTACCTTCAAGGGAACCAGACAATGCCCGTTTCCGCTGCCACTTGCATGCCTGCTGCTAAGACCTCAATTGGGGCCCGGTCAATCTTCCTAACGGTCGTGGTTACCGAAGTCAGACTTCCTCCATCAATTCTCCTTTCTCTTGTGTACACAATAAACTCTTCCTCCTACTCTAGCCTTCATGGACTTCTCTTCTGCACTTAGTAGCCATGGTCTGAAGACCGCAGTTGCTGGGTTTGACTCAATAAAACCCTTGCGATAAAAGTACGATTTATCCTACAGTTTGCGGAAGAAGTCACATAACTGTCATAAAATATTGAAATAGATGTGGAACATATTTTATGCAGTAAAGGCAGCATTAATAAATTGACGGATACGATGTTTTATGAATAAATATCTTACAATTTTAAAAAGGCTCATAATTAGCAACTTTTTTAAAACCAAATGATACGTTTTCTTCAAGTATAAAATTTAAAGAAAGCTTAATTTGTTATCAAACAGGTACAAGAAATAATTTTTTCTGCATGTTTTCCATTATATATATTTTTATTTATAAAGGCAGTCATAATAAATGATAAAAAGGCATGCTATTTACGTAGCCACTTTTTACAATAGATACGTTTTGTTTAACGAAGCTCGTTAAAAAGCCCGCATTCTATCACGACTGAAATGACTTCAGAATCGACTACACGATAATCAGTATCACAACTTGAGTCAATGCCGATTAGCGAAAGAGTATCAATCTTTCGCCTTTGTCAAAATGTTCCGTGATCTTTGGCGTCTACTCTAGTTCTATCATAGGCAGATATTCTGCTTGGCAGTCAAAGGAATTTTGGTTTTTGAAGATGCTGAAATTTGACGCAACGCGAGCCCAACAAAGTACCTAAACTTCAGAGGGCTTGCAGGGTCACACGTCTTTCAGACAGCGTTTTCATATGAGACAGTTCTTAGCTCACCGAGTGAATGAGTAATTGCGGTTTGGCAAAGCTTAGTTCATGTCACAATTGATTTGCGCTTTGGTTTGGTAAATACCGCAGCAAACTGAAGAGAGGTGAACGAATGACTGGCCAGAGTGTCAGGTTTTGGAAATGGGGTCGAGAAATAAGGCTTTCCAGCGACAGGAAGTAAAGTTCAAGCACTCGGAGCTGTCTAGTGGCCTGTGAGATAGAGACCAATAAGTAAGATAAAATACCGGAGGTTAATAAGGTAAGAGTCTCCTATATGAAACACCGTGGAAAACAATAACCGCAAAATTCTGCAATACGGTACCAGTGATAATAGAGGTTATACGGGTGGTGCATTATGGGGACTGCAGAAAACTACGAACGAATACGGAGACTTAAAACGGAACAGACAAAAAACAAACAGTTTGTCTAAAATCTAAGTTAACATTCTGTCACTGTGTTGTGCATTTGAAAGTCCTCGAACATGGCCTAAAATTAAATAAATATACCAAAAAACTATTTCAGTAAACAAATGAAATTGAGTTCGTTCATTCATGACAGAAGGTTTATCCATGAAATGCAGGAAAAATTTTTTTTAAAAACCAAGTCAAACTTTATCATTTTTACCTTGGCCTAACCTTCAAAAAAGGTAACGTAGGCAGATACTGAAATGCTGAAATACTGAATTAAAGCAATATTTGAAATGTTAACTAGTGAAAGAGAGTTATTTTAATTGATCTTGCGCATAACATTGTGCCCCCCATTGTTGTGAAAGTGCATTTTTCTTGAGATATAATGGGCATCTTAGACTAATTTTAAATCCACAACCTAGACAGATAAGTGCATGAGAAAAAGCGTTCTAAAACGCAGCATTTAGGTAAATTCTTCAAGGGAATATTGTATTTTGAAGTTTTTGTTGCACATAAAGAATAGAATCCGTATAAACAGTATGGCAAGTGCTGCAAGAAACAGTTCGCAATTTGAAAAAGACCGGTAATCACTCACAAACCAACATTGAGTACGGTTGCAATACTGTTTATCATGCTGGCCAATTTCAAGTATTTTCAGGCATGCTAGGATGCCGACTCTGTGATGAGCTTCTTCCTGACCGCTGCGAAGAAGTAAATTCTGTAAAAAATGGATACTTAATTTAAAGGCTTTTTGTCAATAATTTAGACTGCCTTTATAAATTCAACTATATTTTATGGAAAGCATGCACAAAAAAATCCTCTCTTTTACTTATTTGATAGCAAATTACACCTTTGTAAATTTTATTGCTAAAGGAAGGGCTTCCTATTTCTTAATTGCCGAATGATTTTAAAACCTACCGACTTCTAGAACTGGATTCAATTTTTACAAACAGAATGCTGTGTTCATCTTGTTTAAGGAAAAGTACGTTCTTGCCTACGGTTTGAGGAAGTGGTTGCATAGCTCTCATAGAATTTCGCAATAGGCATGGATCATGCTGTATGCATAAGTGGCGGCATTAATAAATTTACGGATACGATTTATTATGAATAAACACTGTATGGTCGTTAAAAAAAACCCAAAATTATAAATCTTTTTAAAACCGAAGGATTGGAAACACCGTAAATCGTACATTCTTTATAATATGCACCAAAATCTAATGACAAAGGAGTTTTACGGAAGTAAATTTCTCAAATTGCGGAGAAAATGCTAGGTTTACGATTGCACCTCACAATTTCGTTTAACCTTACTAGTCACTGACTGGCACGTCTGCATGTGAGCTTACGAAAAACCTTACTCCTGTGACATCCAAACAGGCGCAATCAAACGAAAATCTGGCTGCCTTAGCCCAGCGTATCCCAAAAAATATATCAACAAAACAAAAACTGGCAATTTTCGTGAAGTCATATTGGAGTACGGTAAGAGCCTTACGTTACATTGCGCGTGATACAGTAGCAAATGGATCCAGATATTGCACAAAGAGATAATTCGCAAACTTAGTTCTACTTTTGCTGCCTTATTCGTGCGATGTTTTCAGAATGCGTAGGCTTCCTTTACAGTTAAACCTTAAGTTTACTTAATGATCCCAAATTTTTTATTTTTTTTAATAATTTTCCGTTTACCGAAAAACGCTAGTATTTCTAAGCAAGGAAATGTTATTTGATTAACCACAGTATGCCTTATTTTTACTTAAAATAATTCCTGTGCTGTTTTAAGATCTTTTGGAGAATGCAGCTTTGACTGCTTTTGCGAATTAGGTCAGCTACTGTAGGTATACGGGGACCTTGTGGACGGATTTTAAAACTGCAGTTAGGAAAATGGCAAGGTTCTTAGTCAGAGTGTTCTTACTCTGGTGGCAAGAACGCGGGCTCTTCTACCACCAAATGCCTCTCATAGTATTCGTTTTATGCAATGTTATTACACACCTGCTGTCTGTTATCCCCTAAAAGCTACTTTGTGATCGTACTACTTGCTAGTTTTGAGTAATACGTTTTGTGAAATTTAGGAAAGTTCCTCCAAGTGTGGCGAAGGGCTCATCTACGAACGCAAATTGGTCCGACGATCGAGTGACGGATCCTCAGAAGGCGCCGCTCACACCTGCAAAGCTGACCACCGGTAGAACTTGGCAGCTGCCAGGATTGTTACGCATGTGGGAAGCAGGAAAAGTCAATAAATACCTGAGATTTAGGCCTGGGAAGATAACTCAGTAAATCAATTTATCGATCCGGCTCCAGCATACAGGAATTGATGCGATCATCGCCACACCTGCGGCACTGGTCATTCATTGGCTAACGCTCCTATAACTGCCGCTTGTTTTGATACCGCTGTGATAACTGATGCTCATCAAAAGGAAAAAATATATTTCCGGTGATCGGCCAGTCTTTTACTGCACTTATATAGAGAGGCAGTTAGACCCCCTAATGCAACTTTAGGCTTCATAGCGCACGTTAAATACTCGTAGCCCTATATTTCTGTCTTACGGTACCGGTGATAATAGGGGTTGTATGGGTGGGGAATCATGGGGACGCAGAAGAGAAAATAAAACAAATATAGCAAACAAAAACAGGTAACAGTAGATAAAATTGCTCAAATAAGCTAATATAAACAATGAACAAGCGCGCAATAATTGGAAATAAAAAACAACTTGCGACACCTCAGACACGAATCGAATCCGAAGGTTGGGAAACTCGAGCGTGAAGTGAACGCGAATCGAATCCAGGGTTGCTTAGTAGTCAACGTTGGCAAAAGTATTTGACGATTAATAATGGTTTCAGTGTGGGGCGTATGTAGGCCAAACTAATTGATGTAGGGCTGCTGTGGTCCTAAAGTAATCGCTGGTCATTGAAGATTGCCGTATGGGAGGTGCAATAGGGTATGGCGAAATAACTGGCCAAGGTGGCTAACTGAAGCTCTACAGTTTTCCACTTTAACTAATCAAACGTAATAGTAGGTCGCTAAAGATTTCCATGTGCGGGGTATAATGGAGCAGATCGAGATAACTTATCAAAGTGGCTAGGGCAAGTTTGATATTTCCTGTAATCGAAAATAATAACAAGTAACTAAAGATGCCCGTGTGGACAGCGCAATGGCCTTCGACCAAGTAAACCGGCAAAACACGAGAACAAACTGAACCAACCGTCAGCAATGAGGTGTGGCGAGATGAGTGAAGCTCTGTTTGAATGCAATTGCACCGAAACAAATAAGCATAACCACGCCTAATAAGACGCATATAGTAGTTATTTAACTATATTCTTTCTTACATCTACAATTCCCAAATTAATATCTTAAAACGCACTGTTTTGGTAAAGGCTTTAGGAAATATCTTATTGTGTAGGTTTCGACTAACACATAAAACATACCAAAACAGTGAAAATGCGGCAATAATTGAGGAGAAGATTAAGGTTCGGCCGCTGGGACAACACCTGTATCCGCCTGACGCGTCGACCCCCGTCCCGGATTCTTCATTAGAGACATAAGCAAAAAACAGTAACAGAAACGGATGATACATGCACAACGGCTTGTCCAATCCATATTAGGTACTCAAGCTCAATTTGGCCAAAGTGGCCAATTGGGGAACGCTCAGGCCTCTGCGTCGTCTAACGCCAACACCGGGAAAACACACGGCTGAGCAATCAGCACGTCCAATTCCACCACGCGTGATGCAGGTTGCGGCCTGCTTGTTTGTTATCATGCAATTCACGTACAAGTGGGCACTTATCAATGAGTGTCGTTAATTGTCATATGTGTGTGTCTTATAAATACGCCAACTTCCTTTGCATGTATCACCCCTCTCTGCGACTATTTTCTGCTCATGTTCCTGATTGAGAATCCGCGACAGTGGTCAAAACGTCAGGCGAATAAAAGTTTTGCTCCAGCGATCGAATCTTCTTCCCACATAGAACCTAATCTACATGAATGGTAAATAGCTTGGAAACGCGAAAAATTGTAAAGTATTTCACGGACGAGCTGGAATATTTGTAATCAGAAGTACCTATAAGGAAGTCTGAAAAATCTTACAAATCCGTCTGGTATGTTCGTAATTTAAATCGGCTGTAAGGCCTCTTAACATGATCTCTATGGCATCCAAACACAAATGTGAGCTTAATGTGTGAAATCTGGATGCTTATGTTTAGTAGGCCAGGTTGCGTACGTGGCACGCGTAAACAAGGACATTATGTATTTGTTAGCTGCCAAGCTCTATTTTGTGGGAAGGTCCGTGACATGGCTTGATCAAGGCGTCTTCTTAGGAGTTCATTTGTCGCATTCCCTTGAAAGGTAACTTTCAGGAATAGCGTTTTATTTTCCGCAGTGCATGTGGTGGGGGATTTTTGTCTCACAATACTATTTTCGTAATTAGTCACCCAGGGTACCTTTTTTCGCGAAACAGATCCTACATTTTCTTAGGCTCTTCAATACTGTCAGCCGAAAAATTTATCGAGAACTAGTTGCTGTCTCGACACCAGGAGGATACCCAAATCACAAGTCTGGGAGGAAAGAATGAATGGAAACAACTTTACTGAGCTCAAATAGCTTTACAGTCGCTGCTGCAAACGCTGCGTACAGAAGCCAGGCGAGGCGGTGTAAATATGTCTATGCGCGCGGGTTTAGCGAAGACTGTCGAGCCCTTGGCCAATCGGGAAAGGGTGCAGGTATTGGCATCAGAGCTCACGAGGAATTGATAAGCTTCGATCGTAGGCACGTCGACAGCGGGGGGTGCAGAAGTACAAGAGGATGAGTCAGCTGTGCGCGCGGAGAAGCTCGCGGTAGGCAATGGCTTGGAGAGTGAGAAAGAGGGGAATCAGCACCTTAATACCGCATTCAGGCTGCCACAAACCTAGCAGCGGACTAGATTACGTTTTGTTGGTTGTGCTTGAAACTTCTAACGATCGCACATTGTCCACCCCAGGTGCTTTTTTCGATTAAGTCCCCTATCGGACGTTACCGTAGTGTAAGCAGCCTACGCCTATCGACTCCTCTCCTACCACCCTGACTCGCTTGTATGATAAGACAAAGAGTATTAACTGCATCTTAAACTTTAACACCGCTATCAGCTTAGACAGCCTTCATGTGCATCCACTCATTTATTTGCTCCTGTAGATCAGTTTATATTGGTCAAACGAGTTAGCTCTTATGCAAAGGAATAAGAGAACATCTGCCGGCATGGCTGAGAAAATGTGAAGTCAGGATTATTAATAGCGTCATTCTCGTCCATATTGTGTATTCTGGATATCATTTGGACCCTAACGAACGTACTGGAGCGATAAGAATTTGTCGAAAACTCACGAACCCTCACCAACTGCCCTTCCAGATACTCTGAGAGGATTTTTGTAGCTTAAAAACGATCCAAAAAGGTCATGCTGCAAAGCCTATTCAAACACGCTACAAATCGTACCTAAGAAGATTTCCAGCCCACAGAATAAATCGGTCTGTCTAACGAGTGTCAGGCTGCAATGAACGCTTCCCACTGTCTCCCCTTACCGATGTGGGACTATAGTCGCCGAACAGATATTGTGAAGACCAAAGTGCGTTTGGCATATCCAGACGGACTGCATGACTTTTTCAGTTTATTTGGTGAGCGCAACAGGCAATGCCTTTAAAAACCCTATTGTTCACATGCCCGTACGTCATATACATTTGTAAACAACTTCTTAAAATAGTATTCACGAAATGTGAGTAGCATTGTTGTTTCAAATACCTCCTGGCTAGGGGTTGTGGGATATTAGTTCCAGTTCATACTGTCGAAGGGCAACAGGGGACACAACTATACTTATCGAAGCGTTACTAGAAGAACTGTAGGGACGCCGCCTCCATGACTGATTGCGGGCGCTTATTCCATTATGCTATGAAGAATGCAGAGCGGAGATTAAGCGTGGCCATTTTCGTGCGCATCTTCATTGTGTGTCCACGGAGAGGAGAGAGGAGCCACTGAAACATGTCCTCAAAGCCCAATCCTTACTCGAGGTCGTTTACTATCTCTGTCTGACACTGCCCCCGACTTCAATTACGGTTGACTTTCATTTGGTTAGCAAATGAAACTGCACTGATGCAGGTTCCGAAAAGAGCAATAAAGACGAAGGTTCCCCAAACAGAAATCAGGGAAAAGGAGAGATTGTGTTGGACCAGCTTTTACTAAAATGAAGTGCGTACAAGAGGCTATGTAAGCAGTTACCACAAGATGTCTCTTCAGAGACGTGTCAGTCCGTGCCCACGGGTGAGACTCAAAGCCTTCAAGCGCCCAATCAGCAAACGACGTTGTATAGATTGGCTTTGAGCGCTCGTGAATATGTCTCCTACGCTCCCGGAAGCGAATTTACAAGGAGTGTGAAGCGAACATGTTAGAGTAGGGGCAGTTTCCGGAGTGGGCTGCCACGATGACTAAAACGTTGGCAAGGAGAGAGGGAGAAAGAGAGTATGGCGGTGATGGGATCAACCCCTGTGCTGACACCTTTTCTCCGCTGCCAATCTGCAGGACCGCATGCGCGCTACGCGTGACTCATTGGGTGTTTGCTCCCAAACCTTCCATTTTCAGGGACCAACCGTCGCACGCTCCTTGCCGACCCACCCACGTTGTTGCCAAGTGGTCGGACGATTTCGCGCATCTTCGCCCTTTGATCTAGCGAGCTTGATGCCAATTATTGTGGAGCACTTCCCGATTGGCTGTAGGACATCGTCGGATCTCGCAACCCTGCGAAAAAGGCACAAAGCACATTGGCATCTGTACTCTGCACAGATTTTTTCTGCAGAGCTTTTTGTAAGTTCTGTTCACCCAGTAGACTGTCCAACCTTATCGGTCTTACCTGACTTCTGACTTGTGGGAACCTTCTGTAGTCGACGACCCTCTTTCGACAAGAGCAGTGGATGCTGGACAAGTCAGCCTCAACATAAATCCCGCACAATCACCGCCTTAGACTCCCACTCGGTGAGGTCTACGGTGAAAGTCATCGCTGGTTGCAGTCGGCCTCCCTACTGAAAAACTTAGTAAAGTGAGCTCGTCCTGATGAAAATTGTTGAAACTTGCGATTGTTGGCAAACGAAGGCTCCCAAATCACAATTCAGGGAAGGCAGATTTGGTTGGACAAGCAGAAGAATGAACAGAAATTTCGCGAACGAGGCAAATGCTCCTATTCCAGGTGAGTGTGTAGTGGGTCGTCGCCAGTCTGATGTCTGGCTTTCCTCTCGTGGCCTCAATCTGTCTGGAGCTCAAGGTCGTTGCGGTCGTCAGTTACAGCCGCGAGACATGGACTACCAACACGCTATCCAACAACGGTGTCAAACAACACGCCGTCCAACCAATCACAGGCCGACCTTGCCAATGAACGCACTCTGCCGCTGTCTTCTGGCCTAATTGCTGCTAAGACCTCGCTTGGGACCCGGTCAACCTACTGAGCGGACGTGTCCTCCTCCCAAGTCAGACTTCTCCCATCTACTCTTCGTTCCTTTATTTACACAATATACTCTTCCCACTACTCCGGCCTTCACCGACTTGTCTCTTTTAGTAAGTAACCATGGTCTGAAGATCGCAGTTTAGGTAAATCCTACTTGGCTGTACTTATGCCCTCTATTATAGAAACATACGAGCACACAAACGCCAGCTAGCATACGAAATCGCCCGAATACAAGAAAAGGTTGGTTTACGCCAGTAATTCTTTTCACCGACAAAACACCTTATCAGCATATTCTGCTTTTCGTGTATGCTTGCGACTAATGGGAATGCTGACGAGTGACCAATGTGAACAGAACTCGTCGTAGAAAGTTCGGTCAGCGAGTTTAGGTCGGACCGAAGGCTTGTAACCGATTTTGTAACTTAGCATACTAACAGCCCAATTACTAGTTAAAGGGCCCAGACACGTGTTTCGCTAATAGGCTACCGCTGCCTGACACAGCTGCGAAGAGTCCGGCATATCAGGGGGTACCTCATCTTCCCCTGTTGACTTTCTGGTTTATAAACCAGCTTTGAATATTCAGCTTTTTTAATTCCCTTAGAAATTGATTTCTACTCGCGGTATACATCAGCATATTTAAGGTCTACGGGCATAGGCCGAAACTGTAAATGTATAGTTGGACTGAAACCCGTCAGCCACCTGCTGCCAACGGACAAACCGTACGAAATAAAGGTACACACCGTGTTAACACTTGCACGTTTTTTTTTAAATTGGGGTAAGTACCATACTGTTCACAACTTAAAGCATATACATGTAGAGAATAAATGACTGGCTCCGCGCAATGAACGGGTATAAAGAGGTCTAGGTCAGGGTGAAAAAAAAGTGCTGAATGATGACGCGCAATGTGCATGGGGATGGGTGGACAGACAGAAGATGAGAATTAGGTATAAACAAGCCGGGGGACAGAAGATCCAAATGGCTGGTTACACTTCATGAGGCTTGGCCTCCGCCGTCCGTGCACGGCTCCGCCTCGCTGCCTTCAGGTACCGCTGCTGCTGGTGGAGCCTCAACGTCCTCTCCCTCAACTCTGGAGACCTTTGGCACCGAGGCGTCCGTCTCCGCTGCGGCAGTATTGTTTGCCTTTCTCTTCTCCGCTTGATCACGACGCTGCTGAGGCACAAACTTTTCTACGCCCAGCACCTGATAAAAGAAGAAGACATGAATCATGCTCCACCACGATGAACGCAATTCGACGCCATCCGGAATGAAATGGCCTAAAGTTTCTGTGTTTTTACGAGAAAACGGCCTCGTGTGTATTAAATAAAGATGATGGATTAAATTCGCGATACTTTCCGATCTATAAGGTAGACCGCGACGTCAGGTCGCTAACAAAACTCACTCGTTCCGCTCTGTATCGGGGCTGGGTCTCGAACTCCACCGGTAGCCGCACAGTGGCTAGTAATCTATGCAGATAGCACTGCCGGCAAGGACAGGGGGGACTGAAAGGGCTCATTGGCTGAACAGTTCATTCTATATAAGGGCTTTGTCCTACAAGTTCGGCATGATGACTGTTCAGATTGCAGTGCAGGTCATCTGGGATTCAGCGGGACGGTAATATCGATCTCTGAACGTTAATAAACGAGTATCCATACCTCCCGATCTTAAGCGGCAAAACAACAAGTTCGTGGTTCAAGGGTTAGAGCATTAGACCTCTGACCAAAAGGTCGCAAATTCAAGTCTCGGGTGGTGTACCACTTGGGGTTGGGTATGACTGACTGATGAGCCAGAAGCGGTCGCATTCCAGTTTCCCTTGCCTGCCGCGCCGGCAACGCTACCAACACCAGGTTAATCGAGCGACCAGGAAATGGCGTTACCTACCACAAATCGCTCAGAAAACCCAGTGATCGCCACAGACACACACACACACACACAGGGGGATGCAATCATAAGTTTTGAACGCAGAAGTGGCACAACACGTACCTTGTAAATTTGCCTAAAGGACACAAGTCTGAGACTGAGCTGAGCAGTACGTGTGATCAACTCCCTGTCAGCCAGTGACAAATCAGCGAGTAGATCCACTTCGGGAACAGCACAACGCGCCTCCGGCGGCAGATGAAACAGGTACTGCGGGGGAGAGCTGCAGCTGGGGTCCATCAGGTGGTATAACTGGAAGCCCGGTAGCAGGATGCCGGAGGCGAAGGCCTCAAGCAGGCGTCGCAACAACAGTGGAGGCCGAACTCTGATGGTGGCAGAGGCAGCGGCGGGAGAGCCAGGCTGCGTGGGGCCCATGTCCAGACAGGAGAGTCGCTCGAGGAGAATTGTTAGCGTCTGGAGAATGCAAATAGTGACGAGGTTGACAGGTCAGGATATCTTGAACCGCCATCCAGCCAGGGAAAAGGCAAACGGTTTAAGCTGAAAACTGACCAGGGCTAGGGTTTTTTAAGTCAGATGTTAATCTGGTCGAGCTAGAAAGATGCTGAGCTTACTGTCAAAGCATTTGCATTATTATTATTATTATTTCATTTCTCATAGAGGCAAACACCCAGGTTTCAAAAAAGTAATATCATAGAGAATAAGGCAGAATTTCCATAACGGGGACAAAGTTTACCCACTCGACCCTTCGGGCACAAGCATAAGTGCACAAAAGGCCAGCGCATAATCGGCGTTTACAATCCTTCGGTCAATCACCAATTGAAGTTGGGAATAAACTCGTAGATAGCAGTAAGGCCGTAGATAAATACTGTGGCGAACCGCAGTGTGCAAGCAGACTATGGACAGCAACCAAATATAATTATCACAGTAAGTCTCGATTGAGTTCGAGTTCTTCCAACGTTAACGCACCACGGTCTTCAATAAGTGAGGACACCGTAATCATTGCTAATCTTGCCATCCAATGTGTGAAGCATGTCCTCCGCCCAACAACAAAGCCCCTAGTCCCAACATTCTGGCCTAGGGTACTCGTGGTAATAGGCGCTTTGTGAGTGGGGAATTAGGATAGGCAGTGACGGAAAGTTGCAGGAGTAATTTTAACGTGGTAAATTACATTCGTTTTGTGGTTTTATTCAGTGCGGCATCGACCAAGCGGTGCAACATTATGCTGGAATACTGGAATATACTTTAAAAACTACTACATGCAGTTTAGCCATTAATTCCACTGGTTCTTAACTTGTACGCCCGCCTTTTATTCAAATACCTCTTAGCTTGTTTGCTTATTTTGTTTGATTTACGCGTTTTAAGCCGGGGCTATATTGGGCAAAAGTAGCTCACTCATATACCCCCTAGTCCTAGAATTTTGTCCTGCAAAAACGGCGGTTATAGAGTTTTGGGGGGTGGGGAGATAAGATAGGCAGAGAAGGAAATTTTTACTAGTTTTACGTGAAAAAAATGCAGTTGTGAAGTTGATTCCCATGGCCGCTGGGAGTAAGTTGTTCCCCGTGTAAATTGGTACTAATCTAACTCCAGAGCGGTAAGTTGGACCTTAGGTAAGTTGAAGTAGACGGCCTCCTAAGCATCATTTCAATTTTTAGAGAAATTCAAGAAACCTGCAATTTGATAATTGGATTTTTCCGCAATAAGTTAAACGATAATACAGATTAGGAAAATCTACAGATATAAATCAACAACACTTCTAAACACAGTAAAATAAAAATGCATTTAGCATTTATTAAAGTATATTCCACTGCATGTCCTAATTCCCCACCAATAAAACCTTATAACCACCGCTTTCATAGGAAAACATGCCGGGGTTAGTGATAAATGAGTGCGCTTACATAAGCTCCTGTCGCCCTATATAGCAGCCGCTCTATCAGGATATCTATCTTTAAATTGTACGTAGAAACCACAACTTTAGAGGTGGGCTCTACATAGGACAACACATTCGTCAATTTCTGTTTAAATGACATTGCTTTTGAGGTAGTCCTATGCAGAAAAAGCAGGTTTACTTTACAAATAATTATGCGCAGTTTTTTGTCGCTTGGAAAAATCAACGTTTAGGTTGCGCTGGAAACAGATGACGCAGACGGAAAAGGGCCAGGACTCACATATTCCGAAAGCTGACCCCACTGGTCCGGAACTCCGTTGAGCATGAGATGGCGAACTACTCGCACAACGTTCACCAAAACGCAGGCCACGGGGTGATTGGAAAGGACAGCCTATGAAGAGACAATTGGTAAAATAGGACGTGGTGACAAGGAGGCAGAGCGTTAGGTGAGTTATTGGTTTAAGGAATCATGCATACAGTGAGAATGGTGGTTCGTACGGCTGACACCCAAAAGAGGTGCTTGATATCAGAGCTGCAAGGATTGCGCAGCTCTGTATATCTGCATCTTCACAGGGGTGTACGTGGCTGCTAAGTTGTACACATTGAGACGGTAAGGGTTCCTTACAAACATCATTGTACCGTAGTTTACCATGTACCCACTACCCATACGGATATCCTTAGCGACACGGGGTTGCTTTCCAACTAAAATAACTTTCCAAATGCATCAGAAGCTATTGTGAGTTTTTAAAAAACAGGGGAAATCCTGTTTATCATAGTTTTACTATTATCACGAAACATTAATATACGATTTTCATTCTAAATGATAGCAAATTCCTGTTTCTTATTGGTTGTATTTCCCACTGCCTCTTCATTTGCTCGTATTTTTATCGTCAAGTAGTTAGGTATAAATATAAACTACGGTACGGTTATATTAATAAGAAACCCTTACCAGGGTGATAAAGTGAGACTCAAACTAAATCTTTCGGAGAAGCTATAAACCACTACTTCGTTTGTGATAAATGGCATTGTTTAAAGGATATTCACGCAACACACTGTCACGATTACGCATTTTGAAGCTGGTATGAGGATTGCCGATAACTTCTTCCCTTGTGTGCAAAAATAAAACTCGTCCGGGGGGTAAGGTTTATGCACCACGAAAGAAGACTTAGCATGAGGAAAACCTACCCTAGAAGTACTTTACGCAAAGTCATCTACTTGAGATTCCTGACGCACTACGAGAGACTAACATGCGCTTCCTAGTCCGATTAGTTCAGAGATCAACGTCTGCATATAATAATATGAAAGAGCGACAAGAAAAATCAATAACGATTTGCCCGAAATCCTCCTCATAGCAGAGCGCAGTAGTGAGTTCTCGTTGTCCGGCCGCCTTCAGCACGCACGCGCCTTACAAAAACGAACAGGTGGGGGGAAGATGAGGAATCAGCCCCCAAACTGTCCCCGTTTTTGTAAGACGCGGGGCTGGTAGGCACGCGCAAACAGGCAGACAGGCTCAGCGTCAGAAGGGGTGGGGTAGAAGAGTTCAATTACTGTCCCAAAGACACCGCGTACTGCATACACACACACAGGCGCACAGATTGAGGAGGGGTGGGGTAGAGTGGAGGCAAGCTCACAGAAACCCACAGCCATTCTGTGTACCTGTTGAGTGCAGGGTATATCAGGATGTAAATGGGATCGAGTGCGGGAGGGCAGGGGTGTACCTGAAGCCAGACGGCACGCCGCACTTCGGTAAGCGCATCAATGCAGAGCTTTTTGGGCAGACAGTTGCTGCTACTGCATGGGAGCGCTTCACCGAGGTGTTCGTTCTCGTCCTCGTTCGCCTCCTCCTCCTCCTCCTGATCACCGGCACCATCCTCATTTTCAGCAAAATTCCCTGCGACGGCGGCAATAAAGAGTAGGCGGAGAGAGGTGTGTCAGATATGTCCATGTCAAGAATACAAATTGCCAAAACCGTGCAAAACACTTGCAAGCTAGATGACTTTAGTGGACATGACATGAAATTTCAACCGGAATTCTGAAACGTCTTCTTGGTCCGAACAAATTAACATTTAGAGCATTGTTTCTCAGGTACGAATTTAAAGTACGCGTACACAGCAGGGTTTATTTTTACAAACAAGTTTCGTGACAGCTTTTCAACTACTTCCTGTCATTGCATGACTAAGATAACAAACAGAGAGCAAAGCACACATCGCAATTGGCGACCAGGGTCGCTGAAAAGTTACCTAATTAGATTTTAAAAAACAAAAAAGTGCCACGGTCCTCGATTTCAAAACACCTTCTGGACAGTGGTCATTCTGTAGACCTCAAAACATATTTCCTAGTTCTTGTTCGAGCACGAAGCAGCCTATATACGGCGGGAGATACCCGACCTATTTAAGCAGCTAGATCATGTGGCTAATTGCCAACTGCCCTGGTAATCGCATGCCTACATCTAATCAACCTTTGGTTTTCGTTAATTCCTGTCCCCACTTTTCTATCCTGTATCCCAAGTTTAAAGGCCACACTATTATTGACTAATTCCCGCGTTGAAAAATGACCTTGTTGTTATGAAGTGATTTTGTGTAAATTCAAACTGTTGTCTTCTCCATTTATTATCTTATTCATGCAAAGATAGGAAGCAGTTGAAAAGCTGTCACGAAACTTATTTGTACAAATAGATCCTGCTGTGTACGCGTGCTTTCAGTGCAAAAAATTACGTAAATGATTTGGGCGGGATACGCAAGTTTTCTCGTAATAATGACTATCGTACAACCTAATCTCAAGGTGCTTCAGCCACGTCAGGATGCCAGCTTTTGAACGAGCATCTTTCTGGCCTCCTACAAAAAACTATGAACTGTAAAAAATGGTCAATTAAGTAGCAGGCATTTTTAAAATTAATAAAGAAAGCACAGACTACTTAAGTATCTATTTGTAGAGAGTATGCTTTCTACAGGCGGTCGGAATAAAACTCGTTCAAAATGGGGGTGCCTTGTACATCTACAACTATGAAGTGACATCTACTCTTTTGAATGAGAATGTGATAGAAAAAAACACCATTAACGACGGTTTTATTCTGCAGTAGTTAGTAGGTGCCTGGTGCATTCACATTTTGACTATAGGCGGTTATCATAATGAGAAATCTGATTGGCAGTTACGCTACGTAGTAACCAGGCTGGCTTTTGGTTGCAAAGTAATCGTTGGACTCCACGTTTGAAGTTAGTCTACGTGTACCACTAGGAAATAGTTATGAAATAAACCGGCTAATGCAGTAAAAAAAGTGAAAATGACATACACCTAGAAGTGTATAGCGGAAATGCTGACAGCCTACGCTTCAACCGGTCGTATACACACACACACACCCGCTCACCTATAGCTTCTTTCGGTTGCATTGGCTTGCCTGCGAGCTGGAGGACGCGAAATGAGGTAAAAAAGATCCGAAGGACAACGGACATGTGGCCCTGGGTGGCGGCGGCGTTGTCGTTCTCTTCTGTGCTGGCGGCTGCAGACGACTTTGCGGCAGCGCTCTCAGAGAAATTCACGAGTAAGAGGCCGTTCTCGGGTTGGGGGGAAACAGTGACTACGTACTGCTTCCTTGACTCCTGCCACAGTGAAAAGTGGATCAGTAATTAAAGACACAAGAGTTGATCAATAATAGAAAAGGTTTCGCAACGTGCAGAAGTACTGCAGATAGAAACTACATGGCGCGCCACGTAAGATTGCCAAACTAACTTTACAATCGGCAGCATCCAGCCATTGCAAAAGCATCGGTTTTAAAGGCCATCGTTTTTAACTTGGACGTTATTATGTACGTTTTATTCTGTACAGAACTTTTGAGTGTTGACTCACGTATCGGGGCACGTTGCCAATGTCAGAGTGCGCTTTTTCGATACGCCTAAAGGTACGCGAATGATAAGTCGAGAGGACGATTTACTAGTTTTTGTACGCCTGCGGTTGATGCCCACGGGACTAAGTGTGCGTAAGAGGCTAACCCGAAGCTAGGATCGTTCACTGACGGCACAGCCGTTCAAAAACAGTAAATTAGATCTGATAAGTATGACGCGGTTGACGAGGAAAATTGGTGAACTGATGAAACGCCTCCAGTGGCAATTAGCAAACTGAACGGGAGCATGCGCAAACCGGTAGATGGATGATGAACGTGCAAGGTCATTGATACCACCAACAGGATCATGGAATTGCAGAAGCAGGTCCGCTCAGTTGCGGCTATAATCTCACATGGAAAAAGGGGCCAGAACACTGACGAAGCAGCTACTCATTTGTAGACGATAAACCGTGCGGCTATGGTGAAACTTCAAGCACGTATTCGCTGGAAGAATTAAAATTGTGATAACGCACATTGGCTACAGCTTCGCCACCAAAAGTGATCAAAGTAATTAGACTCATCGCCAGTGACAACAGTATTGAGTGGAGGTTTTCAAAGAATGGATTGTTTCCATGATAGCTGTGTATCAGCGAAACACAACGCCAACCCACGGTATGAAAAAGGGCCAAGCCACTGGGAAGGTCTCAATCGTTTCTGGACTACGTGCCCGATCACTAGGATCAAGGCTGTTACAAGATTCCGACTAGATTATGAGAGCTAAGATGCCTTTCTATTTATCCTTAAAACCATGGTGAGATAGGTCACCACACCCGTTAAGTGGATCTGCGGCGTTAATGTTATTCTACCAATACTATTGGCCACTGTGCGGCTGCTGCCGGAGCTCGAAACTGAGCCCCAAAGCGTAACGGAAGGATTGAATCCCGTAATGCGATCGGTGAGCGTCCCTGTAACAGTGTGATGATATCGACGCACTGCGCAACGCTGCACCAATCCCACCTCATGCGACTGATCAGCTAGGCGGTGGCCTATCGCTGACGGTGGGGGAAAGAGTGAGGTCTATTTTCAGCGCATATTCTTTCTTACAAGAAACAATCTGGTGCGCTTGAAGCTATCGCAGTGCCATAAAATCTGTGGCTTGGAGGGTTACCAACTGACGGGATAAATTGGACACCGCAGCCGGTCCAGTGAGTGTCTTGTTGTGTGGAGTGGCTTACTGCGAGCTGAGAGTCAGGCTCAATAATTCCTTCTTAATGTAGCCCTCATGGCGCTCCTAGGCAGGCGCGTCCCTAGCGAAGTGTGGTATTGGTCACGCCAGCCGCCTGCGCTCTTCCTCATCTCCCGTCTTGACTTTTGTCTTGACACCGGGTTTCGGTTTGGGGGTGGTGAGAGTGGGGTAGATTCTCTGCGAGTTTACGTTCACTATAATCCCGCGGGAGTCACCACATTGCTTCAGCCTGCTGAGGTTTATGGGGGACATCGTCCAAATTGACGGTCGTGATGATATACCTGTTCATAACTGACAGGTCAACAAGCCCGTATGTCAATGATTAGGGCGTCGGACTTTTAACCAGCAGGTCGGGGGTTCGAACCTCAAATGCTTTAAAAAACCGATTGGTTATGGCTGACTGTCCTTGCTGATAGTGTTATCCTTCCTAAAAAAGCAAAAGAAGAGCAAGAGGAGCGCCTTCTGTCACAGGACACTAAAATATAAATGAATCCCACAAACGCGGATGGATGCTAATCCGCTAGGAACGCACCTTTACGAGGGTTTCCAACTCGCCACCAATTTCGACGATTTCATCTGTAGTTGGCCATCGGTTGCAGACAAGGACTAAGTCAGCTTTCCTGTCGCCAGCCAAGAGGAGGCCTGTGGCCAAAGCGCCAACGCGGAAGACACCACGGAAGGGCGGCGGTGTCGAGGGGATGGTCGTCGTCTTTTTTGGTGACGGTTTTGTCGGGATGGTGGTAGCGCTGGCCTTTTCTGCCTGTTTTTCCTGGCTACCCTCGCTATCCGTCTTTTGCTCCTTGGCAGCGGCAGCATTGAGGGCTTCTTGTTCTTCTTCGGCAAACTTTTTAGCATCATTGATCTGCTTAAGAGCACTCTCGCAAGCAGTAACGGTTAGACGAATCATCTAAATAGGATTGAAAAAAGGACGAAATAGGGCTTAGCCTTATAGCAGGCCAGTTAGTAAGGAATGAAACTATAAACTAGCAGTGCGAAAGTGTAACTGCTTGCAGAGTAAGCAAGCGATTTTGGGATTGAACAGTTTACACCAATGGCTGTCTTGACAGCTACTCTTCAAAAATTCTGACATATATAGAGCAGAGGAAGGCAAGCCCCTAAAAGACCGGCGATTCTACAACTCAAATTACCGCTCCTGTGGTGTTAATACTAATCTGACACTCGTTTACCCGTTTCCGCTCACCCTTCTTACACTCGTCGATTATTATTCACCCCTGCCTCCTTACGAACGCTTGATTTTTGCCTATATGATCCCAACCGCTCTTCATCCCTTTTCAGTTCATGTACAACAATTATGAGTAAAGCCCAATTCTAGGGTACTCGACTTCTCATTCTTCTCGACTGTTCGGCTATTGCGTACTCGACTATATCCCAATCACGACTACTAGTAGCTGAGATTGTAACCCTTATTGTCATTAAACCTACACATGCATAAAGTACGACCTGGAACAAAGAGGTCTGGATTTGCTGCTGGATTTTTTCAAGCCCTATGCACAATAACCCTGAAAGACTAGAAGGCATTAATTCGTGGAGCCTGTCAATTCATTAAAACTCGAGTGTTAAGCCAAACCATAAACGTATCACATAGCAAGGCGATTGATGTAACGCAAATAAGGTCTCTAAAGGCCAACCGAAAAATTATGTAGGAACCTGGTTTTGTCGCAACAGATAGATTAAGGTCTAACTCAATGTAGTCAAATCGCAGGCATTTATAATAACTAATAAGACATTTAACGTCCTATGTCAATTGGGAAGTCAATGGATTCTTGCACATTGCTTAAAGCACCTCTAAGTATTGACGAGGTGGAACGGCAACCCCAGTGTACCTCCGCTAAGTGAATCGATTACACAAGTCTTAACTGGTATGGACGTTTACACAATCGATGCATTCTTTTCCCGGAAGAAATGTGAAGACAAGACTAGCGCACCTCATCATTCATCATCCCGATTTTTCATCTTCTAAGCCCATAGGGGAAACGCAGATATATGTGGAAAAATTGACTGGAAAAAGAATGCATTCATATAGAAACGGCCGATCTAGAGTGAAGTACCGCAGAAAATGCTATTTTATATGATCCAACGGTGTGGTTTAAATGTATCCGTTGAGCATGCAACATGGAATCATTTTGAGACTAGCAAGGCTGATGCACACAGACCTCGGTTTCTGCATCTGTGGGCATAACTTGACGCAGTTTGGTGTGCATATAACGCAGATCACCGAGGGACGACGTGTGACCGCCCGGGCCGAAATAGGACGGGGAGACAAAGGAGTACGGCGGTATGAAGAATCCGTCGTTATATCCGACACCAAGGCCTCCAACGACACCAGCCGGCGGCCGATGACCGTTCATCTTGGGCAATCGCGGACCCCAGGCAATAGCGGCGGAACCATTGAGGCCCGGGATAGGGGGCGGTCCTAGTTGGGGCGATCGTACCCAAGGTTGGGCTGGTCGAGGCCTTTCCTGCGGACACGAAGGAAAAAATTTAAACAATGAGGTGTTTGTAGGTAGAAGTCTGCAAGGCAGCATTTTTCAGACTTAATCTTTAAGCTTACTGATAGGAAAGGAGATGTGAAGTGATGTCATGACGAAATATAATGAATGGCCGCCTATCATGCTGACAACCAAATATACGCGCATTAATGACTCGGAGGACTGCAATTGAGGCGGATTCAATTTCTTTAAACTAAATCATGATTGTAGCTGCTCCAATCCCCCCGCATCTCTGGCATCCCAGTGGCCGCGACAAGCCGGCAAACAGGCGATACACCAAAGCACGGCCGCCCCTCAGCCCTGAATTTAGCTATGTCACGCTTGCGGACAACTCTATCCAGCCTGCTATGGTCTCTTGTGGTTACGCGCCCTAGACTGCCCATTTGACCTAACCAATCACACACCTAACACTCACTCCCGCCTGCTGACACGAACAAAGACAAAGGTGCAAACAACAACTCCAGCATCATACATCCAGCATCGCCGATTGCAAAGGTTTGGCCATGTCCTGCGCAAACTATCTACGGGCGAGCTAAAAGTTTTGAGCCCTGATCTGTAATGAGAAACTGAGCAGGGTCATTCGTTTGCAGCTTAACACCAGTTTACTTCAGCTTTTGTAAGGCATGCCTCTAGCTTTGTTAGATTCGCATAAAAACTATAGTTTAACAAACAAATTTCGACACATTGTGATCCAAAAGCACGACCCACGCTTTCAAAGTGTACTTGAATGCCCTCAGCAATCAAATCATAGCCAACAAAGATGGATATTGAAAACGATGGTCCAGGAATTGCACTTTATGTCGCGATAGAATGCAACCAGGTCGAAAACCCATCCGCCTCGTTTCCTCTCTTATACTCCTTGTTCGTATTAGTTCCTGAGAAAGAAACCTTGAGAATTTTTGACTAGACTGACAGAGGTTAGTTTAAAGGATACTTGCACGTTATTCGTCCTTCTAAATTGGAGACGGGTGCATTATACGCATCGGAAGACAACCCAGACGGTCGTTGAAGTAGAGAACCGCCTCAATTCATTCCCACCAACTCCATTTAGATGGGAATCAAACCCTCCGGACCGCGTCGTCCGGGCATATGGATAGGGATGATTAGTGTTTTCTGAAATGGTCAGTTGTAACGACACACTAGGTAATCAACCTGATGATGATGATGATGATGATGATGAT
>JAYGXS010000008.1:21281373-21292150 GCA_036362985.1 Ligula intestinalis
CGTTTGATCACTTGGTTGTTAAAAATAACCAAATAGCCAATGTCATATGCGTTGACAAGGACACAAAGTGTCATCGACATAACGTGCCCAAAACTTTGGTTGATACTTGGGGAAGGCCAAGTGTTCTATCCGCTGAAGGACAAATTCAGCAATCAGGCCTGATAAGGGAGAACCCATGAGACTGCCTTGAATATGCTCATACATTTGCCAATTGAATGTGAAGTAGATTTTAAGGCAATGTCGCAGGATTTTGTGTAAATGTAACACTTATGGGGTTTGTCACTGACGTCGTAGCGTTCGTTTAGAAGTTGTCTCAAAACATCAATCGCAAGCTGCTGAATGATAGAATTGAAGAGTAAAAACCACATCGAAGGATTCCATTGGTTAATCTGGCTTCAATTGTAGATATTTTATTCATCCACGGTACATTTGGCAGAAGCTACGGTTGTTGCTAAGCCTTTTGCCAAGAATTACAGAAGGGCATACATCAGTTTTGACAAACCGTATGTAGGGGTGCCTCGAAAGGAGACGAATGACCCAAGTCGTATGTTTTCTTTGTGAATTTTCGGCAGGCCATAGAATTGTGCTAGAGCTGTGTCGGTTGGCTTCATGCAAAACCAGTCGCTGGGCGTGATTGCATCGTTTTCTTTCAGTTTTTCCAGACTCTTGCTCAGTTGGTTAAGAAAATGTTTCATTTCACCGCCTGGACATGCCTTGTACGAAGTTTGGTCGTCAAGTAGGCTCTGCGTTTTCGCTTGGTAATCAGATTTGTTGAGCACTACTGTAAAACGATCTTTGTCAGCCAGCAGAATGACTATTACTTCATCAGTCTTAGGACTTTAAAAGCTCTCTGTGCTATTCGGCCATGAGTTTTACACCTTTTGCGTTGCATAAGCAGCGATGATATTTGACGGCGGATAAACTCTGTTGTACCCACTGAGGCTTTTGATGATTTTAAGGGCCGACTCAGGAGTGGCGATGAACTCAGTAGGTGAAGCATCTGCTGTGTTAAATTTGCTCCACGTTTTACTAATGCAAGTTTTGTCGCGGTGAGGGGTTTTGACGAAAGGTTAAGGACCATTTCTGAGTTCTGATTGTCAACTGGTTTCAACCTATTTATTTTTTGCACCAGAACCTCCCTTTTCTGGGCGTGCCTGTGACGTGCCAAAGCTGAGATAGTCTTGCCCAGATAATCGGCGATGAAATCTCCGAAGATCCGAAAACACTCTCTCCTGGCCTCCTCAATCTTAGACTTATATTTTTGTGGTCGTCGATGGCAGTCGTCGATAAAAACTCTCGTCATCTTGCATATTCGCCGCCCATAGCCGTATTGATGGGAGCCTTATATCTGATGCACCTTGTTGTCAGTTCTTCTTTCAGGCATCTATGATGGAAGAGGAGCTGCTCATACGTTGCTACTCCTCGCATGGAGAATACCTCTCAACTGCGAGCTATGCGAAGCACATCGCGCCTAAATTGTTCCTGAATAAATGAAAAGGTTCGCGTTCCAGGTATCTGCATGGATCAGGAAGAAGACTTGTCGAGAACAGGATTAATAGATTTATTGTCGTGAGCTTTTGATATTTTGCAGGAGTCCATCTTCAGAAGTGAGAAAAAGCAACAAAACCAGGGTACCAATCGGGATAAGGGAGGGACGCAATAAGTTGTCAGTGCATTCGGGGGGGCAATTAAAGTGAGGTATGCTAAGAAGCTGTCCGTGGAGTAGGGGGTCATGAAGAGCACCCTACATACGGTTTGGCAAAATGGATGGATACTCTTCTGAAGTTCTTGGCAAAAGGCTTAACAACAACCGTAGCTTCGGCCAAAAAGTTCCTTGAATGGATAAAATATCTACAGTTGAAGCCAGGTGAATCAATGGCATCATTCGATGTGGTTTCACTCTTCACTTCTATCCCACGGCAACAAGCGACTGATGTTGTGAGACAACTTCTAAACGAACGCTAGAACGACAGTGACAAACCCTTGAAGTCTGAACATTTACTTGAACTCCTATGACATTGCCTCAAAACCTACTTCACATTCAATTGGCAAATGTGTGAACAAATTTAATTCAGTCTCATGGGTTCTCCTCTATCAGGCCTGATTGCTGAATTGGTCCTTAACCGGATAGAACACTTGGCCTTCACCAAGTATCAACCAAAGTTTTGGGCACGTTATGTCGATGACACTTTTTGTCATTGTTAAGACATATGACATCGGTTATTTGGGTATTTTCAACAAAATTTGGTTATTTACTGCAACCAAGTGATCCAGCGTCCACTGTTCACCCCCAGGAAAGATCCTCCCCGGATGACCGCAAAGTCGACCCGGTTAGGGGTGGGGAGAGCCTGAAATTTAACTTTCATGTACTCAAGTGCACAGAGTATGCTTTGAAATCTATACGAGCTGAAGATTCATGCCTTTGAATTATCACCGGATATGATTTCAATAACGGAAACTTGGCTGTCTGAACAGGTAGCCGATGGCGAGGTATCCATACCTGGCTATAAACTGTTCAGAAAATACAGAGAAGGTCGTCAAGGTGGTGGCATAGCAACATACGTAAAAAATGGACTCACAGTTTTAGGCAAAACGGATAAACTGGCGTGTACTTCCGAGGCCATCTGGCTGTCCATTAAAGTACCAGGTGCAACCAACCTCGATGTACTGACACTCTACCGACCACCGAGAAGAGAGCCCGTAGTGGATGCCTCCTTGCTGGAGGAGCTGGAAAAGATTACTGCACGATCGGGCACTCTGATTGTGGGGGACTTTACCGTGCCTCACATCGACTGGGGTGTGGCCTGCGCACACAGCTCCGATCTAACCCTCGACAGCTGCCTTCTGAGCATGACTTTTAAGTTATTTTTTCACGCAACACGTCACTTTTCCGACAAAGATGCGCGATGGCCAACAGTCCAACTGTCTGTACCTCGTTCTCACGAAATTGCAGGACAGCATCGACGAATTTTTATGTGTCCCAACATTGGGTAAAAGTGACCATGTTGTTTTGCTATGGGAGTACTCGTTATTCTCAATACCGAAGAGACCCTCAACAGCCAGAAGAAATATTTGGCGAGGCGATTTAGATCGAATGAAGACTGAACTCACGCGTGCCGAGTGGGAACCTCTATTTCCTTGAAACATAACTGCGGACTGGGAAGCGTTCCGGAACACACAGCACAGACTCATCTACAACCATTGTCCAATTTCGCGAAAAAAGGTGAACATTAGACCGCGATGGCTTACGCAGGCCTTAAAAATAGAAGTGAACAAAAAGCGGAAGCTGTGGAAAAAATTCTAGCAGACAGGACTCCTGCATCTGTCAGTGCCTACAAAACTCAGAGAAACCGAGTCAAGAGTGTTATTCTCAAAACAAGACGGACTTTTGAAGCAGACTTGCTAAACCAGGCCACAGTGAACCCCAAACTGTTTAAAGTTACCTCAGGCAGAGTACCAAAAACAAGGATCCAATAGCACTGCTGAGGACCGCTGAGGGAAAAGACTTGATAGATGATGAAGCAAAGGCTGATAATCTTTCAAAATTTTTCCGGTCAGTCTTCACAGAGGAAATGGCATACGATCACCCCAACGACGACACTAAAGCGGATATTATAGTTGAGACTGTCCGATTCCCCAAGGCTGTTGTTCTTAAGGAATTCTTCAGGTTAAAAAAATCTAAGTTACCAGGCCCCGACGGTGTACCGGCCGAGATTTTGAAAGAGCTCGCCAATGAATTGGCCAAAACACTCTCTATGCTCTTCCAAACCTCCTTCCAGATCATGAGAGTGGTGTTCCCCAAGGCTCCGTTCTCGGTCCTATCTTGTTTTTTATCTAAATTAACGACTGTGTCCGCGAACTGGATTGCGGTATCGCCATATTTGCCGATGATCTAAAACTTTGGAGCGTAATTCGAACTGCGGCTGACGAAGTGCACTTACAGGAAAATTTAAATCGACTTCAAAAATGGTCCGCGGACTGGCTCTTACCGTTCAATGAGAGCAAGTGCACCATTATTCCAGTCCGCAAATCCGGTTCTTCGAAGGGCACGGCTTACTGACTGAATGACGTACCATTGATGGAAGTGAACGCCCAGAAAGACTTTGGAGTCTGGATCACGCCCTCGCTTAACCCCTCCCTGCGTTGCACAAAGGTAGCCAAGTCCGCGATGTCGATCCTATACCTCTTCAGACGACCTTTTTCTACCTTCAATGAAGAGTGCTTCACAAAATTCTTCGGAACCTTCGTACGACCGCACCTAGAATCCGCTATCCAAGCTTGGAGACCCTAAGCCACGAGAGACATCAACATCCTGGAAATATACAACGGCGCGCAACCAAACTTGTTATGGGGCAGGGCGCGCAGCCTTATGAAACACGGCTGTCAAATCTCAATCTCTTCCCATTGCGCTACAGGCAGCTTCGGGGGGACCTGATACTAGCATTTCGCCTATAACGTCTTCAAGACTGCTATCTTATATCAGGGGATTTTTTCGAATTAGCAGCGACCACGAATCTGAGGGGTCATTCTCTCACATTAAAGGTGACAGGGGCCAGGCTGGACGCTCGGAAACACTTCTTCTCAAAAATGGTGGTTGGAGCGTGGAATGCGCTTCCTCAGGACATTATACGTCGGAATCGCTAGAGGGTTTTAAGCGAAAACTGGATCGATATAGCAGTGCACGATGGATCGGAACTGACAATTTACAATAATAATAATGCTACTACTTTCAATTTTTTCCGTAGTATTAGTTTTTATATCCATTCGCGTTTGCTCTTTAAAAGCGCCCTCCCACGTATAGCCTCATGCAAAGGTCTCCGCGGTCTACCCTACTTGGCTATCTGCATACCGTAATTACCCCGTTAGCGATCTTATCAGCAAGACCTGACGGCCTAAATATTCACCTTTGGTTCGATCTAAAGCGGACTGTCGACGATCTGGACGGATGCCTCTGTTTTTCCAGTTCCGTTGGCGGACTCTGCAATCAGCAAAGAAAAATAAGGACGCGGCTTCCACACGGGGATGATCCTGGGAATCTTTGAATGCTTCCCCGTTAGAACTCCCTTTTTTTCTCCAAAATCCCACGCATTACCCCCAAAAGAGCGACAGTTTCTCCTGAAAATCCCTGAGGAGTTTTTTCACTGTCTGCTCTTATTTTCATCCTATGACACAGGACAACTGGCCTCGACAACAGTCTGGAAAAAAAAATTCTGCTACCACTGCACATATATACAAAAATGGCACTCAAAGGAATTTTTCCTACAAATCCCTCAATATACTGATACTGATATTCACATCGAGCACCTCAAAGATCGATTGAACTTGGTTGATCCGAATATCCAATTCACGATGGATTCGGAAAGAAACAACCAATTGTTCGTCTTCGATATCCTCGTGCGCCGGTGTTCAACTGAAATATTGCAAACCACAGCATTCAGAAAGGCCACCGATGCAAATCAAGTGCTACATTTTAACAACAATCATCCCATTTGTCCCAAATGTAGCTGCGTTCGTACTCTCTTTTTAAAGAGTGGAAACACACTGCAGCATACCAGCCGCCAGAGGAGCTGAGCAACAATACCTCCACGAACTCTTCCGAGCAAATGGATACCCATAGTCTATCATCAAACACAGCAGGCGCCAAAGCATCAGACGACGGTCAGTGCAACAACAAAACCCCGAAGTCTGGAGAGCTATTCCCTACATAAAAGGGGTCTCAGAAGCAGTCTCACGACTATTGCAACCTGCTGGCGTGCGCATAGCCCACCGACTGCATGCGACAATACGCTGGCACGTGATGCAACCTAAGGACAGACTGCCTCCTACAGAAACCTCTGAAGTTTGCTGCAAGATACTGTGCAACGAGGGAGACTGCAATTATGTTGGATCAAACGGCCACAAATTGCAGACCCGCCTTCACGAGCACAAACGGGCAGCTGCGAGACTATACCCAAATTCTGACCTTGCAGCACATGTCACGGAGACTGGTCATAACTTTGATCTCTAAAGAGCAACCATCGTAGGCCGAGGAAACTCAAAAGCCGAAAGGCTGATGCTTGAGGCATGGTACTCAAATTCCAACTCCATCAACAGGCATCTAGACCTCCCTGCTGCCTACAAAGTTTTGTGCCATTATGAGAGCGAAGGACGAAACAGGACCAAACCGAACGAAAAAAGATTCCCCGATAGGCCATTCAGAAGAGAAGCCAAGGTTACCAGGAGCCTCGAACGGGTAACAAGGCGACACACTAATTGCTGTTTATGACCCCTGCTCCACGGACAGCTAATTAGCATACGCCACTATAGTTGCCCCCGACTCCTCTGACAACTAATTGCCTCCTCCCCATCCCTATTGATGGCTCTTTCTAACGCCCTGACAACTTGATTAAATCTGACAGTTGATGGGCCTATGGCCACTTTAATTACCCTTGCTTTGTTGCTACTTCTCACCTCTGAAGATGAACTATTGCAAGAGTTCGAAAGCTCAGGACAATAAATCTATTGATCCGGTGCTCGACAAGTCTTCTTCTTATCCATACAAATACCTGGAACGCAAACCTTTTTATTTATTCTTCAAGGCATTTCTTTCATTAAACTGCTGATACATCAGCCACCGTATGCGCAACCGCGTCAACTTGAAACCACTCGCCATTAGCATTACATTTAGCCATAAGAAATTGAAATGCGTGCTAAATGCGAGGACAAACAAAATGAGGTGTTAATGCACTCTGTGCGGGTGACTAAGCAGCTTTCCAACGGTCTTTAACAAGCTCAGTCCCAAGTTTAGAACCAGTAGCAGCACCATCAGGGGTAAATTCAGATCACTTGGGATCGCTTAGGACAAATTCCTTCGGATTTTGACGCTCTTTCTGCGTATAGCGCCACATGACAGATGAAATTCTCACCTTCTAATTGCTAGTACACGCGCTAAAGTGCTGAAGGCTGTCACAACCTAGTATTTTTCAAGGTTGCCCAATAACTGAATGTTCCAACACCAAGTACTCACGTTTAAGCTGCACGAATAATGTAGTTCTGTCGCCTCTCGCCAATGGATATGGGCTAAAGCTGTAAAGATTTGCGGCTTTATTTTTTATATAAATGAATTTTAACTTGAGCGCATGTTTGTGCTCCCCATTCTTCGGTCTGATGAACGAATGCAGCCGTTAAAAAATTGAAAATGTCCATGACCATTTCAAAAGAAAGCATCTTTTTCCGATATTTTCAAATGTTTCCTGCTCAAATAGATGTCAATTATCGAAACTTAAATTCATTTGGGTCAGGAGACTAGAAGCAGGCTTTTATCTTCTTTTTCGCCTTGATAATAGTACAAACCTCTCCAAGCTTTGTGACATCACCCAGTCAGCCATCCTTACAACCTTAGAAATCCCGCACCTATTATAACACCTCCTCCATCTCCTAATAAAAAGACTCTTTATTCTTTGCCTCCAGATATGGCTATTTAAGGAATAACTTACCAATTGAAAAAAGTCTTCAACTACTCTACCTGCCTTCAAGCGAAAACTGCACATTTATGATAACACTGATTCTATAAACCTTTTGTTCTACTCATATTTTCCATGCAGCTTTCTCTATGAATTCGAGATAGGACGATCAGGAATAAAGGAGATCCCCTTGAAACTATTTTTCTCTGCGTTGTGTCCCCCGAGAACCCAGATATCTCCAGAAACCACTGGTCATTCAAACGATGGAAGCCATATGGACGCACTCAGTCCAAACTACCCCGTTGAGTCAGCTTCTAACCATTTTCAGAATTCCATTTTGGCCCCTGAGATGTCGGGGTCCAAGTAAACTGACGCTACTTTGCGTGTCTTTATGTTTTGCATCTAAGCGACCACGAGCGTATTATACACACATTTCATTATCCCACCCTAAACGGCTGTTGTATTATTAGCCTACTCTACACATCTATCAAATCTTCCTTAGCAGTTATTTCTCCTACACGCTTTTTGAAAATTGAGGCACTCTGAAATCTGCCCCCACTTTCGCTATGGGATTTTTTTAACTGCCTATTTTCTCGTTCGCTATTAGTCGCAAAGCTACCAAATATTGCCCTAAGAGGACAATTTTTGCTGACGTCATAACAAATTTGTACATTTTATCTGCGCACATTACCATACATTTTTACGAAACTCAGTTTGTGTAGATAGTGCCTTCCTGGCGCTAACAAATATAAATTCCACAAGATGCAACCAAGCGCTCAGAGCAACCTGCGACGCACTGACGCAATTAAAGAAAAGCGGAATAAGTTCAAGAAGAAGTGAAGATGCCAAAACCATAGACCCGGTATCGGCCGCACGCCCATAGGTATCTGTTTTGAGCAAATGTCTACCAATGGGAAATTTGAAGCATTTTTCCCTGATGAAAATTTAAAGCAGGCATAAACAACAGGATTGATTGATATCAATAGATTTCATGCAAGCTTGTCAGCTCCTGTCTCATCGTTATCTTCCTCATGCAGCGATAAATGCAGCTGAGAAGCTGTCACGAAATTAATTGATAGCAATAAACCCTGTCGTTAATGCCTGCTTTAAATTTTTACCGGGGAACAATGAGCCGATTCCTCCAAAATCGAATGTGCACGAAGAGGTCATGCAAGGGCATCATGGCCAACGCCCAGCATACAGATGTGCAAGGGATAATTAAGCACTTCGCGAAGGTATCCGTTGGGGTCCTGGACGTGTTGCCGGATCAGACGTTTGAGGTGGTCATGGCAGAGGGAGCATTCGTTGATCTTATCAGCCGAATAATCAGCGCTGCGTTTTTTTAAAAAGCTCAGCCGTCTAAAATACAGTATGCTTACTAAAGCCAAGACTGTAAATGGAATACCACAATTTTACGCAAGCCATCTTTTGGGTTGTGTTTGTCACAAGGATGAGCTTTATCGCATCGGCACGTACGTCAATTTCAAAGGCCCGTTCCGCTTACCGGTCCTATCAGAATCTGTGTGTTCTTCCTTGAGAACACTAGGTATTACCGACTGTTTTGGAATTTATATTTGTTAGTGCCAGGAAGGCATTCTCTATACAACTTGACTTTCTTACAAAGTTGTGACGACGTGCACAAATAAACTGTACAAATTTCTAATAATGTCAGCAAAATTGTCCTCTTAAGACAGTATTTGGCGATCTTTTGCAAAAAATTGTGAACAAGAAAATAGACAGTTTAAAACTCCCAAAAATGAAAATGTAGGCGGAGTTCAACGTGCCTCCATTTTCAAAAAAGCGTGTAGGAGAAAAAACTGCTTAGGACAACAGGATAGATATGTAGAGCAGGCTAATTCCACAATATACCACGGATCAGGGACAACAATAATTTCATCCGGAACCTCACCCGCAATCCTTTCTCCTGGCTCGAGCGAAATTCCGTCGCCTTCCGAGCGAAATTCCGTCACCTGCTAAAGAGGCTAAACCTAATAGACCTAAACGTGCCCCCCGTAAATCGAAGCCAATTGCAAATATCAGTAATTTACCTAATTATGGGAACCATACTAACATTTCAGCATCTACACCAGATGTGAACACTCACATTTTTCCTTTTCCAACCCCCAAAATGTCCCAAAATCCACAATTAATTAACTCTAATAATTCTGTGAATAGCTTCTCGCAAACTTCTATGCCATTTTCAAATGCCTGTCCTCCGACGAACTATGCTGACACTTCAGCATTGACAGCAGATGTAAATACCCACGTAAGTAATTTTCCAAACCTGCAAATTGCCCAAAATCCACATATAATTAAATCTACTCATTAGGAGCACAGTTTTCCAGACCCATTTATGTCATTTTCAAACGTGCTTTTCCCGCAAAAGTATGCTAATTGCTATCATAATCCTATTTTACGACCGCCTCCTACTTTGCTTACCCCGCAAAACGGGCATCCTCTCCTCAATTTTCAAGCAAATCTGCTGCCATACAACAATTCTAATATATTTAACAATTATATTTCGGCTAATTGTTGACCACAGCAATCTTGCTTTCCACCTTTTGTTCCTCCTCTACAGTTTTATTTTCCACAAACTAGGCTACCTTTTTTATAAATACTGACAAGCCTAATCTGCATCTCAGGGATACGCTCAGTATAGTTTCTCTGAATGCGAGATCAGTTGTTAATAAGATGACAGAGCTCAGAACAGTAGCCTTTGAGCTTGATCCAGATGTCATTTGTATCACTGAATCTTGGGCTCACGCTCCTATCTCTGACTCAACGCTCTCTATAGATAATTTTAGTTTGTACTGACAAGACCGCATTGAAAAGCGGGGCGATGGTTGCCTTCTTTATATCAAATCATCTTTTGTACATTTCCCGTTTCATCTGAGCATTGCGTCATTTTCGGGAAATGCTTGCTTTATTTCAGTCATTCTCCCACACAAAAAGCGATAATTCTCTGTGTCCATAATATACCATGTTATTCTGGTAATGAAAGTGCGCTCTGCGAACTGTTTACAAAAGTTGCAGAGGCTGAAGTTGATGTCAAAATAATCATAGGTGATTTTAATCTGCCAGAAATTGACTGGGAGGCAAATACTTGTCCGCCAAAATTTCAGAGTAGAAACTATTAACTTTGCTAACATGTCACAACTGGTCAGTTCAGTGACTAGAATGAGAGCATACTAGATTTAATTTTTACAAATGACGTCCACCCTCTCTTTATGAATTTTCATCGTGATTTCTTCACAAGTGACCACGCTCTAATTCAGTTTTGTTTGCCAATCTCCCTTTCTGCAAAGCTTGAGGTAAAATGCAGTAACCTCGAGTTT
>JAYGXS010000008.1:21292250-21305077 GCA_036362985.1 Ligula intestinalis
TTAACACTGAATCTATTAGCCTTTGTTTTCCTCATCTTTTCCGGGCAGCTTTCTCCACGATCCCGAGAAAGGACCATCGAAAATTTAAGATCCCTTCTTGAAACTACCTTCCTCTGACTCGTGTCCCCCGGAATCAGGAAGCAGTCTTGGTGGCTCTCGTTTCGTTGGTCATCAACCATTATCGGGGCCTTATATTTGGTCACATCTCAGACATCCCCAACGATGGTCAGTATAATGTTGAATTTCCCTCAATTGACATCAGCATCCTGAGCAGCAGGAGTTTTTGGTGATGGATTTGATTCAATTTAGTTCATTAAAACAAATATACGTTTTTTTTAAATTAAATATTCTTGGATCACTTCTACTACAATTAAATATCCATAAATATTCACTTACCAAGAATTAAATTTTTTAACAAAAAATACGTTAGAGAATTGGGTGAGGGAAATAGATATTTAGGGGACACTACAGGAAGTTTTGCCTTTATAATTTTAAAATTTTGAAGAGGGCAAAAACAGCAAGATTTATTGGATCCATGACATTTCGAGAGAGCTCTTCAGTTGCTGCCTCTCATCGCATATCGTGAATGACATAAGAGCAGGTACAAATTGAATTTACACAGAAAAATCGATACAAACAACAAGGTCATAAGAAATGGCCAAGAGGCTACTCAATAAAGTAAGAAAATTAAAGCGCCATGGGCAGCAAAACCGGGAAAGACGTCTTAGGTAAACAGCTGAGAGGGGACATGTTTAAATGGGTAGCTAATGTTACCTTTGTAAAGTAAGGTTCACTACATGCTCCAGCTGTTTATATAGATCGGGTTTAAACCGCCGTATGTAGGCTCCCTCCAGGTAGCGTAAGGCGCGAGTTGTTCGTGCCCAAAAAAGTACTCAGAAGGAAGTTTTAGGATCAACAGAATGGCCCGTGTCTAGCAGATGTTCAGAAATCGATGAACGGGGAATTCTGTTTTCTTGTTTTCATAACCAGATACGTAAATATTTCTAAGCTCTGGCGGCCAATTTACAAAAACCAGGATACTGCTACTGGTAAAATGCCGTATGCCAAAATGCTTTTGAAAATAAACTGAGTATTTAAATGTAAAAAGGTATAACAAAGTGCGTCCATTCTTAAACTTCATAAAAACCTTGCTGTTAATTATTTCCATTAGCTTTTTGACGATTGACTATCTAGCACTTTAATCACCTTTCTGTTTAGTAGATAAATAGTTTTCGAATAAGCAGTCATTTATGATACTTTATTTTTCCCAGGTTAAGTGTGGAAAAAACAGGTAGTCATATAGCAAACTTGGAAGGCACAAACTGAATGTCAGTGTCATGGCAAAGAAAATACTGTGAAAGATATATTTTGATGCTAGCGAGGGTTATTCCGTTCCTTTTTTTCAAATTCCAACAGACAACTCAAGTTTCGCAGGAAAGACCTCAATGCTGCTGACAGATAGCATGGGACAGAAAAGCCTGTCAAATGCCATTATGTGCGATACATTTTTGGAATAACTTCAGCTTAGCCCAGATAAGGGCTCCAGGCCACATAAAACACTGTATATTCGATTCCACGACACTGACGTTGATGCATCCTCAAAAAACACAACATATACCTCAGCCATTGATGTGTCTTCAACGAGCACAGGTACCACAAACTCGTGGCTGGGCTGTTCTTCTGTCTTTGCAATAATTTTATTTCTCGCAAACTGTTTAAAATTAAAAACATTCCAACACCCTCAACAGTGTTTTTTTTTCGAAATTTGTTACCTTTTTTACTAAAAAACAACTGCGCCACTGATCTTTAAGTTTTGACGCTGGAAAGTGGAGGATGATCTTGCAGACGCACACCCTGTTTGCAAATTTCTCTCAAGTCTGACGACGAACTGGGGATTCAGTATCGAAAATTTACTCAATAAACTTACTCATTTCCCAAAGGATGTATTTCCATGAAATTACATTTCTTGGGATGCCTGCCTTTCAGTTTATACGAAAAAGTATTATGTAGGATAGATAGCAAACATTCTGTGATTCAGAAAATAAGACAGTACTGAGTGCTCATCGAACTAACGATATGATATAACACAGCCTCTTATGTTGTAACTGAGTGGTAATTCCTTTGAATGCGATTAAGTTAAAGCCAGATGATATGTGGATACTAAGACAGACACCTTCATAAAAACGATTCACCAAAGTGTAATGACAGTTGATAGGAGAAACTCATCTCCGACCAAATGTACGCCTACAGCATAGTCACAGAGGCTTTAATATAACCCTAGGTTGTATTCTTTATATAGAGTTAGGATAGACCATTTTCTCTCATGCAGAATTGATGAGTTTGTTACGTTTACGGGTGGAGTGTTCAGTTTAATATGCAGCCAAAAATTCATAAGAAACATGTTATCGCTCACACGTAGCATTCGTACGGGAAAGTTGTTAACTGTGACAAAATTAAAGGCAGCTTAGCTGAGTATCTCAAACACAAAGTAAATTTGTCAGAAAAACAATATTATACATAGTTTCAAAGTCACGATCGCATTCGTTTAGCGTACAATTGGTGAGGTTATTTTGATCTGTTAGGTGGATTTAATCCTCAGATAGTTTTATTCATAAGATTAACGGCAGGTTGAGCTTAGTTGATTTAAAAAGCTTCATAACATTGAAAATCGTGAAATATTTGATAGATAAACGAAGATGGTCTAAAACTAATTTTAATAAAGTACCTATGAGTAAATTTGACGAAAGTCAAAATCCGTTGAATATTAAGAAAATATAATGTTTAAAAATTCACCTGACAACTATATCTACAGAAATGGTCTAAATGACGGTGATTTATTACGTTTTTCGCACTTAAGCGCCTCTTAAATGTTGTTATTTCCAAAAATTAATGGGCAATGTCATATTTTTACTGTGCTTTATATTCGCTTAAGGTGCCTTTATTATTGTTTAGAAGTCTTCGTACATGCGTTAATGCCAGTGTGCCTAAAAAAGTCCACATTTTGTATTACTTTGGACTCAAACGTTACCCTTGTAAAATGTTGAAGTAATATAAATATCTAGTGAATCCGCGTTCGTGGCTCAAATTTAGCATACTGCAGAAACAAAACTCTTCTTTCAGGAATTAATAGATCATCATCAATTCGTTTTGGATAAACCCTGATGCGTTACGCCTATGTATAAGTTGATCTACAAGTCATGTTAGTTTCAACGAAGTCCGTTTGCCTAGATGTCGATAGCAGATTAGATTTTGAGGACGTCACAACATTTGAGAATAAAAAATCTTCTTCTTCCAAAGGTCAGTCACATGCTGCATGGGAGGCAGCAGCGAATAGAAAAACAATTTCCTTTTTTCTAAGAGCCTCAAGGATGTCTCTGTTTCGTGAAGGACAAAGGTACTTCACAGTCATTTCGATCAATTAGGATATTGCAAAAATGGTGAAATATTTTTTACTTTAAACTTAATAAGGTATCCTGCGATTAAGGCCATAGAGCGCAGTTGGAAATTCGTGCAAAAGTCATGGTCTAAAGTGCACTTTGTAGTTTAGCATGCATGCAACAACGGTATGCCAAAATGATGGGTGAATTTAATACTGAGAACAAATTTTTGTAAAGAAAGCTGCCTGTTAAGGGAAATAGGCGTTAAATTTGGCGAATTTGCAGGTAACCTGATATGGAAGAAATTTCCCATGCTAGTAAGTACGTCAGAACCAAACCTTTTATTTATGTGTTACGCTGTGTGCGAACCCCAATAAAAGCAAGAAAAGATCAGAACAGATCGTTTTCAGAAAAAATAAAAATATTGTTACGTTGACGAATCCAAATTTAAGGAATCACACTGTTCTTCAGAAACAAAGAAAGATTTCAGTTTAATAAAAATATTTTTGCTAGTGTCTGATAACTTTTGTCACAAAACGCAGTAAAAAGTACGAACCGCATTTTTTGTTAACGCATCACTGACACTGGATGGTACATACACCTATACGTATACTATCGTAGAAACGAAGATAAATGGTTATTTCATTAAATCCAAAGCTCGTGAAAATCTGCGTTTTGTACACCATGATCTTGCATAAACTAAGTATAAATTCGGCCCTTTTTGCATTCGGAAGCTTACAATGGGGCCTTACTATAATTAACTATGGGGATATATACTCAAAAATAAACAGGAGAGTGCGTCATTGAATTTCCAAACAAAATGGTTTCACTTATTGGCGAGTAAATTAAAAAATGGTTCAAAATATCGTATTTCCACACTTATATTACCTTGAGAAAATGTTGCGTGTACAAATTTTCGCGAGCTGAATACCTAGAACACCTAGTATAGAAATATATGAATATTTGGTAGAAGGACCTCTTCTTAGTTCAATGACATCAACCAATCCTTACAGGGTCAACGGCTAGCGTGCAGAAAACGTAAAGAATATGGTTAATTCAACCTACTTAAAATTAGAAAGTAGGTGGTTATAATACATAAAGGCCCTTCGAAGGCCCCACGAGGAACTCTTACCAAATATTTTAATTGAAACCAGGCATACCAGTATGAAGCTTCGGTTGCGGACGTTCTTTTTGCTCGATAGTGTGTTTTGCTAATTTGGGCAGTTTATAAATAAGGTCCACTTTGTCATTTTCCTAAGAAGTAGTTTACAAGAAGTCATGTTTTCGGTAAATGCTTTTAATAATTATTCTATTCTTAAGATTTTTATACAACCACCGAGAAGGATATGAATTTATCGAAGAAAACTTGAAAAAACTAAAAACTGTCGGATATGGTTTGGGATTTAGAGGACGATCTTAAACTTAGTTTAATCCAATAAGGGAAATAGGCTTTAACAAAGTGGACTAAAGAAACGTCCCATTTATATAAAGAAAATAGTATGGCTATGCGTTCACCTGACGTTCATCTTAAAAAATTGTCAAATTTATAGCTTATTTGACATCTGCGGAAGTTTGGAATTATTAATAAAATTTTACGTTTCTTAACAAGCAATTAGCACAAATTACATTTCTTTTAAGTAAAAAAGTCACTTAGGGTTTTCCACTCTTATTTAAAAGATTCCATAAGTGCGTTAATGATGGTTTGTGGGGAATTATAAATCTTTTGCCCAGGAGCTCACAATGGTGTAGTGGTAAACTCAATGACCAAAGATCCCGGGTTCCATTCTTGGGAATTCCAACCGTCGCGATTGTTTGTGACTTGCTGATGACGGCTAACAAGCCAGAAATGGCAATCCCGGTCTGCCTTTTCTTTGTCGGATTGATTTCGTATATGTATGTACATATGAAGAGTAACTGACAAAAAGAACGGAGACTGGAATGGCCATTTCTGGTTTATTATCCAGCATGAGCCAGTAATGACCGATCGCAGGTGTCACTCGTTCGGGATTCCAACCAAGAAACTTTAGTCATCAAATGTTATAGCTATTTTTTACGCCTCCGAAACTGGAGTGTTATTAAGAACTTTGTTTCTTAAAAAAAATTAGAACATTTCTATTTTTTAAGAATTCAAATATTCGCCTGAGAATTCATATTATTAGTTCAAGATTTTCTTACCCGCGTTATTACCGGTTTACGAGGGATTATAAATCTTTCGCAAATTTTGGCATTTTGCACTAACTTCCGACTGCACTTTACCTTCACTACACGTTGTCCCTCTATTATCCACTATACTCTGGCCTATTTGTTGCAGTGCCTATGTGGACACAAACGCGTGGTCCGCCAAGGAAACAGTCACACTGAGCGCCCTATACTCCCTTTCACTTTTACCAGCGCCTGAGTGTACATCAATTTCTAATTCTCTAAAGAATAAGACGTTACTAGTGTCCTTTCATGTCAGGTAAGCAAACATTACTTAGCTTTTGTACTGCCCTAGCGCGTTTAAACGAGTGCCATTTAGGTTACTTGCCACTTGGCAGATTTAAGCAAAGGTCGTTTGCATGAGTTACTACTTGGCGGGTTTTAAAATGATATTTAGATGTTGCGCTGACTGACGCGTGCAAAATACGCGAAATGGGATTGCATCCTTCGAGATAAAACCCTTCGGGAATCGGTTAGAAAGTTGATGAGATCACTTGTAGTTAACTCTCGCTTTCAGCCAGTGCAGAATAAGCGCGCAATAGGCACAAACTACTACTTAGCAGACGATAGTTTGCGTATATTTAATGATTCATCACACTGGCAGCATCGATTTTACTTTGTCGAGCACACACACAGCGTCAGAACTGGTTTGATCAAGTAATCCGTTAGCTGTCCCAGCATATATCTTGTGACTGTAACAGGGTCAATGGCATTAACACAACAATCAACTGACGTTGAACTCTCTTTCGACCAACTGTTATAAACTTAGTTTGATATCCATAATTAATTCGATGCTCATATCTGGACCGAAAAATTCAAAGGCGTGTAGTGACCTCCCATTCTAAACTATGTGTGGAATAAAATTGTAATCCGGCCGGATACTAGTCGATAGAACCTATCCCAACGGTTATGAACTAGTTGAAAATTTAAGACGTGGAAGGCCAGAGTGTTGTGGATAATTTAATGAAGTGTTGAATGAATAGAATATAAGTAATGAGTAAGTAACCCCCAGGCGAGTGCACTCCAGTCATGAATGGGCCGGAGTCCAGAGTCGCATTCCGGTCGGTGCAGTCGCCGTGTCTGGGGGTCTACAACAGGCAATAGTTCGTCTGCTCCGGGAGTGTTTGAGAATAAGCAGTAACCACCTGTAGGTCCTTTTGTAACTTAGCCTTATGAAGTGGTTGGCCAGTAGGCCAGACATATCCGTGACCTTACTCGGAGGTTTGATATCGTCTAGCTTATACAACAGAAAGATAACAAACATATAGGTTGCCCTACTTATCACAATTTTCATAAGAGGCCAGGATTTCCACCACTTTACCCCCGTAGTTACCTTACCTCGCCCACCAGCCTCTATTTTCCGTCTTGGTTTTCCCAATTTCCCTGTAACTATCAGCAAGCTCATCACGGCACTAATCCCTATGGCCCGTCGATATCACAGAGCTATCTACCTGCAGCTATTAGCCAACCCTTCAGCCTTCTAATGTTAACTGTCATGATCCAGTTGGTGGCTTTTCTCCAAATTTCCAATGCAATTACCCACCTCCAAATTTTTATTACTAAATACAGATAACTCTAGTTCCTTTACTCGAGCTACACTAGATATCATCTTGCTTAATGCAAGATCTGTTATAAATAAGATGGCTCAAGTTAAAGCCATTGCATTCGAGCTGAAGTAAGATGTTATATGCATTACAGAGTCGTGGACCCATCCGCTAATTTCTGATGCTTTACTCATCATAGACGAGTATGATTTCTACCGTCAAGACCCCACTAGTAAACGTGGTGGTGGTTGTCTTCTCTATATTAAAGCTATTTTTAAGCATTTACCGTTCGACCTAGATGCTAAGTCATTCTCGGGCAATTACTGCTTTGCATCAATTATCATGTCTCCCCGTCAAAAGGCGATTATCGGATGCATTTATAGTCCCCCTAACTCATCGTCGGAAGATGATGAAAAGCTTTGCGATATATTTAGGCTGATTTCGGAGTCCACCTTTGACGCTAAAGTTATCTCTGGGGATTTCAAATTTCCCGAAATTGATTGGTTATTGAACTGTTGTCCACCCAGATTTCAGCCTTTCCTATGTACCATCAATTTTTCAAACTGGTCGCAGTTGGTCTGTTCCCCAAAGAGGGATCAGCACATTTTAGACGTAATTGTCACGACGACATTTGTAAACTTTTCGTTGACCACAATCAGAACCTCTTCGACAGTGACCATACTTTAATCCATTGTTGTCTTCCGCTTGTCTCTACGAAAAAGGCTAACACCGTTTGTACCTACCATGCTTTTGACCTAGCTGATATTAATTTAATAAACAATTTTATGGAATCATTAGACTGGCAGGATCTTGCGTTCACGAACGGTGTAACAATTCTCTGTGACTTAATAACTGCAATTTCAAATAGCACTTTAGAATTTGTGCCGAGAAGAAATGTTAAGCCTTATACTTCGGACCCCACCGTTCCTCCCTTTCTTTTGCCTAAACTGAAGAAATTGCAAAGACAGTTGAACGATCAATCTACTAGTTCATTATCTGTGCACCTCAGAATCGCAGAGATATTTGAATAAGAGTCTAAGATTCGACTTGCACGTGGCAAACAGAGGGAATCTTGCGCACTCAGCGAGTTAAAATCTGCAAAATCTATTGCCCAAGTGTTCCGTCGTCAGTCCTCCCCTAAAAAAGGTCAGGAATTTCCCCCTTTACTGAAGTAAAATCAAATCTTTGTCCGCCAAAGCTGAACTGTTTAATGCATTCTTTGCAAAGCATTTTACGACGGAATCTGAACCGGTCCCGTCGTTTCAGCCATGCTTAGTCAATACTATCAGTACCATAGATTTCTCCATAGAAATAATTCGTAAGCACATTATCCGTCTAAAAACTCACACTCGTCGGGAACTGACGGTATTCAAAACTCACTTATCAAGAGAGTGTTGCGCTTCCCCCAATTGCTAAGTCATCTATTCTCAGCTTATCTTTTTAACGGCTTCGTTCCTGACTCATGGAATACATCTATTATTCGTCCAGTCTTCAAGTCAGATTCTCGTTCGGACGTAAATAACTACCGAGTTGTTCATAAACCCCGGCCCTAGCCAAACTTCTAGAAAAGATCATTTTTAATCAAATTCTCGATTTTTGTAAAAAAAAATAAACTATAAAGCGCCTTACAGCATGAATTTCTACCTGGAAGATCATGCGAAACCTGCCACTTTTCTTTTCTTAACCTGGTTACTTCACTTCGTAGTGAGCAGCAATCAGTCACAGTGATTTACTTTGACCAGGTGCCACACAAGCTCTTTTAGTGAAATTGGAAGCCCTAGTCATCAGGCCTCCTCTCCTCGATTTCATTGCCTCCTACCTGTCTAACCGTAGCCATAGCAATAGCTACTCGATGCCTCAGCTGATCACAAGTGGCGTTTTTCAAGGCACGGTTTTAGGTCCCCTCCTTTTCATTCTTTACGTAGATGGAATTTCAACAGTGCTAAATAATTCAGAAAATTTCATTTATGCTGATGACCTTAAGTGTATTTACTCATTTTCTAAGGACACGGCCAGTAGATGCGTCCATAAAGTTAACACAGACTTGCGTAAACTCTCTAGCTGGAGCGCCATATGGCAGATGGAGGTTTCTTCATCCAAAAATACTTTCATGTGTTTTGATCCCGCAAAGCTTCCTGGACCAAGTATCTTCCAAAATAGTCCACTGTTAGAACGATCTACGAAAAAGGATTTGGGTCTTACATAAATAAGCTTGCATTATCACCTCACGCAGATTGAATTTATGTCAAGGCTGCACAGATGTGTGGGTTTTTAGCGCATAATTTTTTCCTTCCAAAAATCAAGTTAAAACTATACCGCATGTTTTTTCTCCCTTAACTAGATTACTGCTGTCCAATTTTTGGTCTTATAAATAGGAGCGACCGTAGTAAGATTGAAAAGGTTCAGCGAGTTTTCAATCGTAAAATATTTTCTCTTTCTGGGTCTGGTATTTCTTATACAGATAGATGTCTGTTAGCAAACATTTAAACTCTTTGGGTAAGAAGACTCGAAGCTGGTATATACTTTCTGTTTCGCGTTAACAATAGTCCTAATCTCCCACAAATGAACACTCTTACTCGGGTGAGCCGACCTTACGCTACTCGTAACTCTTTCATAATAATTGTACCACCCCGTAGCTCCACGTCTAACCGTTTTCGCTCTTTTCCTCCAAATGTGCTTTTAGTTGGAATAATCTTCCACTCGAAATTAGGTTGTCAACTAAATTATCGATTTTCAAAGTCAAGTTACGTAAGCATGTAAATTTGGAGGAAATAAAGTCATTACCGTCTGTTTCTTTTTCAAACATGCAACTTGTAGATTTTGAAAAGGGTCCTCCTGGCATTAGAAGCTCTTCCCACGATACGGTGATCTTCGTGGTCACTATTGATGGTTATTGCTTGGTCGCCAACTTTTCGGTGGACTCTGGAGCCTAGTGGGTTGTATCTCATTGATGTTGCCTTGACTTCTACTGTCTTCTCCTGTTGTTCCGGATGACCCCTTCTTAACTCACCGCTGTATTATTTTTCCCATGACAATAAGCGTCCCAAACCCTCAACAGCAGGATCCCATTTAACTGCATCATGTCATACCATGCTACCTATTAAGGCACTTTTTTCGCCTACATTATTCTTGGAAATTGGTGGCTCGCTGACCTCATCCACCGATGTAGGAGTTTTTTTTAATGCCCAGATAATTATTTCATACGAGTTCGTTGTTTATTGGAACTATTTTTATTTTCTTATTTTCACGATAGTACTAATGAAATGGCCCCTTGGACCTTAAACATACAATTTATTTATTTAATTATTAACTACCTACTAGAGCCCTCATATGTTCGCTCTTCCTCTAAGAGATGTTTCAAACCGCTTAACCATGTATAAGTTCCTCTGGCAACGGAAATCCAGATGGAATAAGGTTATTTGGAGTTTTAGAAAATTTTCTCGCAGGCGAGTTTTTTTAAATTGTCGAAGTGCAGCGCCCAGTCTCGATTCCATACGATCAGGCATGTCTGTATGAGATCTCCTCGGAGCTGCCTGTACTCAAGTGAGAAACTATTAAGCGTCTAGAGTCTGTATTTGTGTCAAACGGGTTTTAGACCCTTTACTACGTTTTCGTCCTCCTTTGACCCCTTTCCATCAGCTTGTAATCCTCTTACAGCCCTGGGCGCCGCGCCTGAAGTCCATGTTTTAGTTTGAAACGAATAGATATCCTGTATATTTTTGCAAAGATTCCTTTATCGATGTCCACGAAATTCATTTTACGGGCAAAGGGGACATGAGCCGCTCGTTTGGTAGCCCTGAATCACTGAGAAGTGGACTTCATATCCCTGATTCGTAGGTCCTTCTTTTCAGTTAACTTGGACAGGCACCTTCCCTCAAAGACTATTGGTGAAAATCAGACAACGTGCTCACCTCTTTCGTTTTGAGCTGTACTATGGTGATTTTCGCATAGTAATTTATATAGGTGGTTATGCCTTATGAGGTACATTCATTATCACCGCATTTGATATTTTGCAAACATGACTCCGTTGCTATTCAATGATCTATAGAGCCGTTGACATCGTTCAAGGGAAATAAGAGCCCAATAACGGGGTCCTAAGGTAGACCACTGACAATTGGTGCCGAAATCAATTGCTCATTACCAATGGACGTGGAATGCGATCGACCCATCAAGAATTATTCTACATAATTTATTAGATATATCTTTACCCTGGATTCCCGGAAGTTTCAGAGAAGCCAGTGGTGTGGTATATTATCGAAGAATGTTTTTAAAAACAGTGAAGACGATTTTGACTCTGGTGCCCTCGCCTAAGGACCTAGACCACTGCTACATTAAATGGTTTCTTCGAAATCATTGTTGGGCACTATCTAGGAAGATGTTTCTTCCAGAAACTTCACGCTAACGCTTCCGACTATTCTTTATATACCTTTTGAAAAATGTATCTTAGGTGTACCGGTCGATAGTTGTTCGCGTTGGTTCTGGATACACTCCTTTGAATAGGGTATATACTTATTAATTTTTATTCAGCTTGGAGATGTACGGGAGTAGTACAAAGTTCAAGGGGCATCATGCACTAAATGGTGCCTGCTCTCGTTTTCATTCCTCTTAAACTCTTCGCACAATTCCCATGCGCATTCGTTAGATCACATTTGGAATACGGAGTGTCAACATGAATGCCCCGAATAAAGGAAGACATCAATTACACCCAGCAGGCGCAAATGCAGATTACTAAACTGATAGGGGGTTTCAGGTGCTAAGCAAGGCTGACAAATTTCAATAAATTCTCTCTTATACAACTGCACTGCAACCTGCCGTGGACATCTCGCTTTATCCACCGACATGATTGTTCGATTAAACCTAAAGATTTCTTTCAATTTTACAATACCAATTATCTTTGCGTAACTCCGTGTAAAGTTAAAGGCGAAGGCAAATCCTAAGACTGACGAAAGCTTTCTTTAGTCCATTGGGAGTTTCGACCGTGTAAATCACTTCCACTTTTAATTATGATTTCTGATACAATGGCTGTGTTTTTTCTTTGTCTTACAGGAACGTACAGTGCAGCCTGCTCTGGACATTCCGAATAATCCGAGGCCACAGTTCCTCCCTGAAATTGGAGGATTTCTTCGAATTAGCCGCCACAACTCACCTGCGTGGCCATCCTTACAAGGTTACAAAAGGAGGCACTCGATTAGACCTTAGAAAATATTTCTTTAGTCAACGCGTGGTCCGACCATGGAACCTGCTACCAAGTGAGATGGTTTCCGCCGACACAACTGCGGAGTTTAAAAGAAAACTCGATGCTATTCTATTTGACAAAAGGCGACTTTTACAAAACGATTTCCTATTGCCAGCGTTGTAAAAATATTTCTGGCTCTAGACTGTTGTCATAGTGTTTCATGAAAATAAATTCAAAATTCTGTCCTGCAACAACTGCACATTAACTGTAAGAATAATATTGTTTGCTTTACATTAATAGGGCCCTCAAGGGCTTTTCTTGCCTATAACCCTTAAACATACATACATACATACAAACATACATACATACATACATACATACATACATACATACATACATACATACATACATACATACATACATACATACATACATACAAACATACATACATACATACATAAATACATACATACATACATACATACATACATACATACATACATACATACATACATACATACATACATACAT
>JAYGXS010000008.1:21312493-21360964 GCA_036362985.1 Ligula intestinalis
TCCGACGCCCAGGCTTCAATCATTTCTCGGCCCTTCTTGTTGCTTGCGTGGACAATTATCCTCGAAGTTGAACTCATGACCTCTCTCGTACCTGGGATGCAAACCTTTGCCTCAATTCGTGAGAGTTATATACATTTATCAGAAGGCGTGTCGTTCCGTTGCAATCTCCATACATGTAAAGTGTGCCGTGGTTAAGCCTGAATAAAATGCATTACAGATTTCCTAAGAAGAATTCACCACTTGGACAGAATACGCGGGAATACACGTGAGTTTCAGGACCTACAAGAATGCATTTAAGTTGCCATAGTTGGCGAGTTTAAATGATCTGGCTTATTACCCGAGTTGTTCAAATATTTTCTATTTAGTTTTAATGATGTCAGGCCCTCCAATACAACTGCAGCAGACAAATATTCAGGACATTGAATATGGAGGTTAGATTGCTTTTATTTAACGTCTGTGGTAGCTTTGCCAGATGGGAGTGTCACTTCTAATTTACAGGCCAAGGTTGCTATTGTCCGACAGTCCCGGATAAATTGGCAGTCTTATTTACAGTACGATTCCATATATTTTGACATCTTTAGAGGCCAAATGATTACTTCGGAGCAGTTCAATTTTATTTCCCAATTTGACAATGCTACGACGCCAGAAGCACGATCCCGCATTATATCGGAAAATCAGCATGCTGTAGGCCCTGTCCGTCTTTCATTGTTTTAGGTTGCCAAAATATTCATAGCGTTGCTCAATAAAATATCAAAAGAGCAAACCTTGCAATACGTGATTTCTCTGTTAGATGATGTATTTCAGGTATATGGTTTCACTTCTTATTTTTCGCAGGAAGATAAGTCGAGGGTTGAATTGTTCCACAACTATTTCGCCGAGAAGAATGAAAATATATGGAATCACTTTTTTACCTTTCTCCAGAGGCCGAACTTGGTGTGTGTCTATCAGGTATTATATCTCCTTTGCCTATTATAACAAGTCTTAGATTTCTCGCATCATCACGAAATTGGCCTGCTGGTCATCGAAACTGATGGAGGAATCCTCATTGCGATACTTTGTAGACTGGTTACAGGAATCTCTCCGACAGGCGGTCCGTTTTTCCTTGTTTCACCTTTCGCGATTTCCTTCCTTTTTGTCAGAGCACTGTAACCAGAACCATTTTTCAATTGCTCTATTATTTGCAGTTTTACAACTACATAGTTTTTTTATCTAACTTCTTTTAACTGTTGCACTTACCAGCTTTAAGCTGCAATGTCCGGTAGAAGATTTTTGAACATGTAGATCATTTCATCCCCTTAAAAAGGCACAGGGTGTTATGGGTGGTTGCCAATTTTATGACAACCCGTATGCGGTATATTTATCTTTTCCACCTACTGCGTGCTGTCTTGCCATCGGGGTGTGGAGGGAAAAGATTGTGGTAAATACCGTGCAAGTCAACTTTACCAGAATCTTATTTGTGCGCTAGTCATCGGTTGTGCGCCCACTCCGTGGGGCACACAATGGACCTCGTCGCCTGAGAGATCGACGGGGGCGGATATTCCACCCCCGGGGCTGTGAGTATCGCTAGATAACGGAAGAAGTGGAGTGCCTATCCGAGTGGAGAGGAATTTGATGCGATTCGATTCGATCTTCATCGGGACATTATTTTTTCATGCAAAATCGTAAAAAAGCATTGTTTTTCGCCCTATTTACGTGTTTCTTTTTTTTCACACCTATCTACGTAACTTAGTCTAGCGTAGGTCGAATTAAGGGCTGGACCAGACCGCAGCTTGGTCCTTTTTGACTTGGTCTAGGCTCCTTCATACTGTCAAGGATAATTTAATTTTCAGCGCGAATAACTGCCCGTTCTCCTTCTTCTTTGCTGTAGAACAACGAGTATTTGCAAACCGTGGCAAGGAATCTGCAGATGCTCCTCCGCATCCGCGAATACCGTGCGACGTTTGTGGCCCAGCAGGGTGTTGACACGTGAGCTTTGCTTCTTCCTCTTCTTTTGCTTGTGAGGGCGATCGTATTCAGCGATGAGATCGCTTCCCCTTCTCTCCCCCCCAGCAACTTTGGTCACTTTTTGCCTTCTTCTTGCAGACTCCTCAAAGTACTACGACAGAGGGATACCAACTGCGAGTTGGTTTATCAGATCATCTTCTGCCTTTGGTGCCTCAGCTTCAGTGGCGACCTTGTCGAAACGATGATAAAGTAAGTCGTACTTTGCGCTGTAGCGTTTGGATTCTTGATTCTATGTCTCTGGTTTTGTCTGCGCTAAATGGCCCTTTTGTGCGTTGACCCCTTGAATTAAAGCTCTTGAGTAGATGTTAAAATTTTGGACTGCATGGCTTTGGAGACCGAGTCGCTGTTTTTTATTCGTCGGTTGATTGGTGTCTCTGTGTTCCATGTATTTCTCGTGCACTATCCTAAATCGTTTCCATGTCCGGGCGATAGCGGGGATAAATCGTTTATGTATGTAGCATTTGTTTCTTAGAAATTGTTATTTCTAACCAGCGTAGTGATACCCTCAATATTTCCTTTAAAAATGGCTCATGTGGTGTTCCGATCAATGCATTGGAATTGGTGCCCGAATTGCTAGATATTGTTCTTGAATTTACGCATATTTTTTTCGGGATACCATTGACTACGAACAGATAGCGTATCTCTTCCACTTCATTCTTCATCTTTTTGTGGCTACAGTGCCTAGAAATCCGTTGGAAGGGAATTGTAACACAAGGGCTTCAGTGACTAACGGGATGATTACTTTCGGGTTGAAGACTGTGTTTAATATTTACTGTTTTAAGCTAGACCGTAGTTATTATTTTCTTGTCAGCCATCTTTACAACTCGTACGTCAAGCAGGAACAACGAATTGTTGACGTCTGTGATAAATTTGATGTTGGACAAGATTTGCTTCAACCGGGTCAAGAAGGTCTGCTTGGTGCTGCTTTTGCTTGCGACGAACGTGCCTTGTACGTATCGGTCTCACACCGGTCTCTAGTGGACTTAGTTGTACTTATTGCGGCTGCGGTCATGTCTAGTCTAGCCGGCCTCGATTATGTCTCGAATGGTAATTCTGCGCACGTGATGATCCGTGGCAGCAGACCTTGAGAGCTCAACTCATTCTCTTTGCCAGCGCCGGAAGGTGTAAGAACCTTATCCATGTCCTGACGGGCTTAGTCACATAGTTTTAATGAACTGTCTTGGGAGTTGTGAGTACGGACGGATTCCTAACAGCTGCTTGCATTGTTTGCTCAAAATTATCTCTAACACTTTGGCTCAATAGCTTAACCACAAGGCAGAGGCAACAAGTGAACTTTTTAATGGCGTTTCGCGATTACCATGCTACGGTTCCGTCGCCAGGCTTTGTCACTTTTCGTAGGCCTTTGGTGTGCCAGACCTCAGCCTGCTGTTGGTCCGCGCCTGCTTATTCGTCAAAGCCGAGAGTCTCTTTATTTCCCAGCTAACCTTCACTGGAGGCCGTCCCACTATCTGCTACATATGGACGCGCTGGGTAGCCAGCGGCAACCCGCCTTCTTCGACCAATTTTGCAGCCACTGCTAGTAGAGACATGTTCATCGATTCTTACTGATTATACCCATCAACTGGGATTCTATAGGCGAAAAAGACTTAGGGCACAGTTTTCAGAAAGAGGTAACGTGGTTGGCCATGGCGAATCAGAATCTAAACAGTCAATATCCACTGAATAACTGAATGTAGCGGATGTCTATTAACTTACGCTTTGGCCAACCGCAGAGTCTTATATTAAGCAGGACTCAAATTTACCTGCATTTTGTACATCTCCCATATATGTATGATTTGGTTGCGGAACTTGAATGTCCCGTTTTGCCTTGGAGCTCGCTATAGAGCCCTTGCAGATAGTCGCATAGCAAATTGTGGAACCGACAAAGGCAAGGGAAATAAACATTTCTGGCTTATTAGCCGTCATAAGCTAGTCATAATCAATTTCATGTGCTGTGATATCCAAGGATGGAACCCGTGGTCAGAAGTCCACCATCCCAACCATTGAGCTACGGGTACATCAATGTCGGTAGAGGGATGCTAACCGATCGTTCCACGGTGCTTGGCGACTCAGTCTGAAGCCCCGCCAGCAGCCACTCAACGCCTAGCATAGACAGCAAGACATTACGGCCAAAGACAAGGGAGACTGAAATGACCGTTTCTGGCTTATTAGCCGTCATCAGCCAACCATACACCAGCCCAGGTCTGGCAACTTTTTTCGCAAAAGTGCTGGCAAATCAGGAGTCGGCCGTCTCGGCCTCTTTGTCGGTATCTCTGCTTCTGCTTTTGTATGTGCATGCATGCAGGAATAGGCACCCACTGGCTTCCCGAAGCTATCAAGCTCCGCTTCGTGGATAGTGGAGGTTCTGAAGGAGCAACCGTCTACTGAGCCGTACTACGCTATGTAGCAGAGGTGGTGACGACATGTATGCGCGTAAATTGATACAGCACGGTTTAGGGTTTATTCTAACTTCACGCAACCAATAATTTCCCTGATCATCCCCCGTGGTGCTAAGCGCAAACATGCTCGTGCACATTGGTTTCATCTTCAGTTGATAGTACCCAACCCGCTTGTTTCCTTTACACAAATTGCCTTCACGAATTTCCGAGGAAATGTTAGTCTACGAAACGTTCAGGGGTATGCAGATAGTATTGCCGGTAAAGAAAAGGGTGACTGGAATGCCCATTTCTGGGTTATTAGCCCTCTTCAGCCAGTCATACCCAGACCCAAGTAGTGCCCTATTCGGGCCTTGAACTGACGACCCTTTTAATCAGAGTCAAACCATTGAGTTAACCATTGAGCCACGAGCTCGTCTAGCCGGGTTACGTCAGGGGCTATTGACAATCGTTAATGAATGTTCACCCGACCGCTAACGCGACTCATCTCTCCCCCTCTGCTTTGAGTCTAGCCAGAGGCCCTGACAGCCGTAAAAGCTGGTAGTATAGTATGGTATAGTATTACCGCCAAAAACCAGGAAGACTGGAATAGTCATTTCTGGCTTATTAGCCGTCGTCAGCCAGTCATACCCAGACTCAAGTGGTGGCCCATACGAGCTGACGCGCTTTCAGAAACTGTCTTGAGGCCACTGGTTTTACTCGTTTTTTAAATTCCAGTCTATTTTGTTATTTTTCTCTCCTCACTTGTTTTTTTACTAGGGACGCGACCCTTCTTCCGGCAGTAGCAGATATTTTCTGTGACACGGAGCGCGAGAAGGTCCTGCGAATATCTATGGCTTTCCTCAGGGTAAGTTCAATAGCGCTTCTTCTAGTAGGGATGACCATTTTTGAAAGAGCCGGTGCGCTTGTATTCCTTCTGCATAGCAGTAGTTTGTCTACGTTGGTTGCCAGTTTAATTTGTCTACACGTGCACTGATATTTATGTCGCGTTTCGAAACCTATTCAGATAGAAGAAAATAGGCATATATACTCAGTGAGTGATGTCATGTAAAGTTCACTGAGATTCTGAAATACTTTTAAAATTAGGAAGGATTACGTAAGTTGTGTTCGAAGACTAACTACCGTGCAGCCTAATGGGATGATACTTTAAATAATCTAAGATGTTGGCTTTGAAATAAGAGACTTTCAGCTGCCGGCAAAAGCTATCCCTAGTAAAAACGGACCAGTTAAGTAGTATACGTTTTTCAATTGATTTTAAATGTCCTTATATTGTTTCTGGTACTCATTTGATGAGAAATCACGTCTCCTTCATATTCTTCACTGAACGGAGGGGCATATTTAACATTTTAAAATTAATCTTTTCCAATTTCAGAGTATTTTTAAGCCCGATGTACTGCAGCGTGCATGCGTGTAGTTGTATGTTTTCCGGGTAAGGAAATCATGCATTACTCTATTTCATAAAGAAAGTACTATCTAGGCAGATAGCATTGCCGGCTGGAATGGCCGTTTCTGGCTCATTAGTGTTCATCAGCCAGGCATATCGAATCGCAAATCGCACCCCACCGGAGGCTCAGAGCCGCGACCTGTTGGTTAGAAGTTCAACCCTTAAGTCGTGGGCTCATTATCATGCCACTGGCGACCGAGTCGCGGGTTAGTGCCTCTGGTGGTGCCCCACTGAGTTGCGTATGACTGTCTGGTGACAGCCAATACGCCCGCAATGCTCATTCCAGTTTCCCTTGTCTTCGCTGGCAATGTCTAGACTATAAACCGAGGTGCGACTGCTGGTGGGGCTGAAGCCTAAACCGCACGGTAGAGTAGGTCGCGTGATTTCGTTAGCAATCAGTAAATGCTAACCAACGAAGATACTATCTAGTGTTCAGAATTGTCTCCATTAATGGGGGTTATGTTGTATACTTCACGAAGAGCATTAAAAGACAGACATGTATGATACTATTTGAATAGACCCTGTAGGGTCTTAAACCATCACAAAAACTTCTTAAAAAGAAAATCTAGACTTTCTTTGTGTGTAACATTTAAGGAAGATGTGATTAGTTGCTAAATGAGTGCGGGAGAGGATATTTTTGTGTCTGTTTCCCAAAGGTGAGCAGCGGAAATCGATAGAAAAATACACTGGGATTACGCCACACAATAATAGATATTACAAACAACCCCGGTCAGGCAGTCTGTCCTAATCGAAGACACATCAGAAATTCGGTTAACTTTGCCGGAGATTGGTCACTCACTGTATTTACCTCAAACACAGCAGAACCAGTGACTCTTAAAAGTCACCTGTCTTTTATTTGCCTTTATCAGCCGTGATTCATCTGTAGAACAGTCGATTGAACTCGAAACATGGCGGCCTAACGACAATGATGATGACATTTTGCCAGCAATACTTCCTGAATTCTCAACTTAACCTTTTGTAAGGCGAAGGCGTTTCGGTCACTGGAATCATGTTTTTTTTTTCGTCTGAGCTTTCGAACACTCACTGGAGTCAGAGATAAAAGCGTCAATGAAAAACAGACAACAGTTATAGGGGGCGGGGGAGACAATCAGCCATCAGTGCCCTCAGTCCGGAGATGCCTGCGCAGGGCGGTGTTTTCCGGCGCCAGATCAATGAATCTCTTGACTGAGTTCTCATCCTAGGCCCAGACCTCAGTACGTTCTTGGCCGGTCTTGTTGTCTTCTCCTTATATATCTGTACACATACCTGGGATGCAAACATTTGGCTCGACTTTTGTGGGACTTCTGAACTGGTGCTCCAAGGCAAACCAGAGCGTTCACGTCACTGAGCTGGACGAGTGACACATGACTCTGGGTCTTCTTTCCCGACGCTTTTCATGGTTGGCAAAGCAGAAAATGCCTGCCTCGATCGTGGCCTACGACGGTTGCTGCAAAAAACGGCTGTCACAGCGTAAGGAATCTTCCGTCGCCCGGGTCTTGTCAACAGACAGACGTGTGGTCAGGTCACCTGACTCAGGCCGGCTAACCACAACCACTCACAATCTCTTGGCTGTCATGAGGCGGAGAGGCCTGCTTGTTCCAAACTTATTGTTGCTATGACTCCGCGCATGCGATTGGTCGGCCGCATCGCTTTCGCCCATCATTCCAGCCGATCAATAAGCCATTATTTCAGTCCACCAGAGCACTACTGTTTCCCTCGGGCACGAGAGAGTGCCGGTTTCAGTGACTGCGCGTATTTTAGATCCGGTGTAGGTCATGTCAGTCTTGTTCTGCTCGTGCCAGCAAGGTCCGGCACAGTCGCGGTACTCGGTTGACCTCGTCTATATCAGTATCGGATTATGTGTGCGCACACAGGTGTAATCGGTCACACACGTGAGGTTTGAGAGTTCGTGCACACGTGTGAACACGAAACTCGGTCATTTGACTAGCGAGGTTATTCTGCTAGCTTCTTCCTAGGAAGACATCACCGCCGCAATATTACAACTAAGCACTTATTAGGTACTTATGTCCCTTGCTGAAGTTTGCGGGTGCTAGGCTAACACCCTGGCGCTCCCTCCGGTACTTGTGTATTTTGGTGGCCATTGGGATACCACAACAGGCAGCGAGGTGCTTGCAGAACCACCAATTTGGTCGATTATTTAATTCTGGTGCTGTTTTTTTGTAATAATTTCGGCCTGTGGGGTTGTCGAAGCCACCCAACTCTTCAAACCGGCTCTCAGGTGGCTAGTCGCTGTGGCGACACTTAAGCTAGGCGATGAAATGGCCAGTTCTGCCTTGCTAGCCGTTTTCAGTCAGTCATACCCAACCCTAGGGATTGCACCACCCGAAGATCGAACTCGCGACCTGCTAATCAGAAGTCGTTAGGCCACGGGCTCGTCATCTTGCCGGTTTAGATCGGATAAACGCTCCCTTATCTGTGTAATATTGGGCCAGAAAGGTCGTGGGTTCTATGCCACATTTGGTGGTTTCGCATCAACTAAAGCAGAATTCAATACCTCGTGGATTCATAATATAACTCCCTCATTAAATCTTACCCATCAGCTCCACCTATTTGGAAACCATTTTACCCCCACCAACTACCCGTAGACACGGAGGAATGCGGTTTTAATTTCCGCGATTTTCTCGTAACCCTATAGGTCGATAATTGACCGTGCATATGGTGTTCAGTTAAGCAGTACTATAGCTATGTTATTGATATTGTTTAAGTAGCATGAATATATTAGTATATGAAACTTAGAGGGCGTGTTGAATATGCTACTTTCATCCGATTGTTGTTCCCTATTTTTTCTTGGCTTTCCGATTAGTCTTCTGTATACACTCTGCAAGAGCTTTCTGCTACCAGCCATCGTTTACGTTATCTCGGACACTCTTAATCTTTAAAATTTTCTCATCCCACAGTCAGTCCTCGAGAAATTGGAAGCCTCACCCCTGTTCCGCCAGAGCGCTCTCCGATTGGTGCAATGCAAGGTGCTAAAACGTTTGGAGTTGCTGGCTCAGAAGGACTTCAGCCACGATCCTGAGATGACAGACGACATGAAATTCCTCCAGGTTAGTCCATGTTCGCTAACACAAGCTCTAAATGGCACTTTCCGTTGTGCTAGTCGAAAGTCACGAATGCTCCCTAGGGGTTGCTGGGGTTAATAGCAGAATGATTACTTAAGTTGGATCCTTATAGTGCTGATTTTATTTCAGCAGTATACATTCCTTTATTGATCTTCTATGTCCCCATTACTTCATTAATATTTTTCTGGAAAACTTAAACAAAGGTATTCTTTATGGTACTCGTGTGATATTAAATCATCTCCCCTTTGAGGTTGACACTTCAATAAATGGGTATAATTCAATTTCTCGTTCCGAGATGTTGTTAAGAACGTCCAATGTTCACTCAAGTAACATCTTGCCCGTCCGTTTATCAGTGCCCTTCATGAGGCATAGTGTACATTCATTACAACATTGTAAGCTCTCCGTAATATCCTCTTAATGACATAGAGGAATGTATGCTATTGTAGCGTCTAAGTAGTGGTTGTGCTTATTGCACTATAATCATCAGACAAAATCCCAAATTATCGGTAAAAGGTAGAAGTTCTCAGAATGGGGAATGTATTGCGTACAGAACCCTGCATTGCTGTCTCAGGCGGCAGTGGCCGTTGGCAAAGCCGAAGCTGGTGTCGACTGCATCCAGCCAGGCCTAAGAGTGTATGAGAGAGAGTGGTGACAGCTGGTTTTACATGATTGTGAAGCAAGTTCAAGTGATGCGTGATTGGTGTGTTGCATTGCCCAATGAGGCCCCTGCTGCGTTGGCTGAGGGGTGGCGTGTTCAGTGGGCTCATTGGCAGCTGCGCCTGTTTGGACGCGTGCGGCAATTAGGTCATGGATCTTCAGCTCAACCAGTCCAAAAGAGCTCCCTGCTTGGGCAGTAGGCGTCGAACAGTGAAGTCGGACGATTCTTTCACCACATTAATTCTCATACAGAGGGCGTACAGTTTTTACACTGCACGACCTAAATGCAGATACAACGGCAAATCGGGCTCGAACTTATTCCCTTATTGGAAAACAGTTTTCTAAACCGAAGCATATCTTTCCTTCGACCACGCAATTTGAAGAGCACCTAATTTTCTATCAAATCAACGCTCTAACTAATTGCCAATGCGAGTGAAAATGTGAGTTTCCGGAAGTAACTGGGACGAAGTAGACGCTATCGATGGGGCAAGATCGTTATTCACCCTACGTTTCAACTTCACGCCGGGACTCATCATCATCAGAGGCAGATGCCTTCTAGTTCGTTTCTCTACGCTAGATGTTTTCTTACGAGGTGATTTTCCATTGGCTTGAATCGCTATTAAATATGCCTCTTTCATCCCTCCCGCCTTGCACATCCACAGCGTCTGACCTCGACCTTGAAAGCCTTGTTTTTCATTGGTGGGCTGCAGCAGCATACTTCGTGCATCGCGCTCTAACTCATCCCCCCCCCCCCCACCTCTCTGCCCCCTCCCCCTTTTTAGGAGACGCTAAAGACTAGCGTGCAGGATGTGAGCAGCTTGGAAGAGTACACCACAGAGTTGACCTCAGGCCGCCTCGAGTGGTCGCCAGTACACAAATCGGAGAAATTTTGGCGCGAAAATGCTGACAAGTTCACGGAGAAGAACTACGAACTCTTAAAGTGAGTAAAGGCCCGCATGCTGTTGTTGATACACTCGTTTGACACCTTTTCTGTGCCTATTAGTAGTTATTGTAATATTAGTAGCAGTTGTTGCAAGTATCTTGCATCCTTTGACTATGTATTCAGTCGTAACGCGTACTTAAAATCTCAATGATAGCAACAGCTGGTATGGTATGATACTATAAAACAAATAGTGAAGAATGATCAATGTACAATCCTTAGCAGTGTATGCGTGTAGTCAATAACAAGGCAGTCGGCAAAACATCCCCTGACTCTAGACAAAGGAACGACGCATATCCAATAATGCCACAGGTGTGCAGCGAGAAGACACGCGTAGGAGCGGGGACGACCGCTGCTTTTATGTCATTTTGAAGCCAGTTCGTGGGGTGTCCAATAGGTGTTAACCATTGCCCGAAAGCGGTTTGCGTACACTGACCCATACTGCGTCGGCTGAGCGGTGGTCACGTCCAAGTGGTTCTTAGGCAGCTACATGCACATGCGTGTGTGCGCGGACAAATAGGTCAAGGGTTTTCAGGTCAGAAAGCCGCTAATAACTGTTTATCGAGGCAGCGTTCCTGTGTTGGCCTAGGAGTGGCATGTTCAAGTTTTATTTTTGCAGCCTCCACGGTTTTTGGGCACGTGCATGTGTATTCGTGTGGAAATAGGTCAAGGGGCTTCAGGTCAGCAAGTCACAAACGGCTGCCTGCGTGAAGTTGCTTGACGTTGAAGTAGGAGGCTTTGAACGCACGGGGGAGCAGCAGCATTGTTGACGGAAGGAGCTTGAACAAGGGCGGACAGGATTGTTGGGGGAAGGGTGCCATCGCATGTTGGTCTGACAGAATTTCACCACACATGGATGTGGAGAATTCCAAAACTGTTCAGCCAAAGATAACAGTAGTATTAGTGGTAGTAGTAGTCGTAATAATAGTGGTAGTATTAGTAGTAGCAGCAGCAGTAGAAGTAGTTGTTGTTGTACTAGTATTAGTAGTAGTAGTATTAACCATATCGGTGTTGGTAATAGAAGTAGTAGTTGTAGTAGTAGTAGTAGTGGTAGTAGTAGTAGTAGTACTAGTAGTAGTAGTAGTAGTAGTAGTAGAAGCGGCAGCAGTAGTAGTTGTAATAGCAGTGGAAGTAGTATTTCAAGCACAATCACCCTGCAACCGAAATGCCCGTTAACTACACTGTTGTCGGGCCGAAAGGCGAAGGTTCCTGTTATAGTCATTCCCAATCACAGCAGAGTAAGCGCCAGTCCTAAGTTCAAGTAGCACAGCAAAACACACAGTAATTAACTTGACCAGAGTTCATATCTCGTGTCTTTCCAGCCTGTGATCGGCTTAAGACCGACTGACGGACAAGAAATAGACCTGGTCATGGACATGATTGTTACCTTCCTAGGATTAGATGAAAATTTCAAATGCCACTGACTCTTAGATGAGGTGGTGTACAACTTAAAATATCCATCCGCGTGGTTGCTGTCCTTAATTAGTTTACCTACGTCGTTTCAATTTTCTTTTCATTTCTCCATTTCGCAGGATGCTGGTATATATAATGGAAAACGCTACGGAACCTCTGATACTCTCGGTTGCGGCCTACGATGTTGGCGAATTTGTGCGTCATTATCCGCGAGGAAAGCAGTATGTAATACCCATCTCAGTAGAATTTAATTTAAAATAACACGCCTACTGATACATTTACAGTAAGCTTTATTCCAATATTTTAGAGTTATCGACCAACTAGGTGGAAAGCAGTTGGTGATGTCGCTATTGCAGCACACTGACGCCAGCGTGCGCTACAATGCCCTTCTTGCGCTGCAGAAGATTATGGTTCACAACTGGTGAGACTGAATCACTGCGCTTCTTCTATTTTCTGTTTTTGTCATATTTTGTTTTTTGTCGTTGGAGCCAACATTTGTCGCCCGCCAAATATTTACATTTTCCAGCGCGCTCTTCCGTCCTAGGTCTCTTACCTGTCTTCTTTTAAGGTCCCAGCGTGACCAGCGGTATTTAACACGAGCGTGAACCCCATATGCGGGTGCCGAGCGGTTAAGCGGCCTTCAGCTAATGTTAACTACGAAATAAATAGTTTCTCGCGTCTGACTTTTAAGAACTCACGAATGCACAGAAGTAATATTTCAGGACGTGGAGGTCGGGTGAACCAACTCTAGCCTCTGCGAAACATTTACCTGTCATCGCTATCTTGTGATTAGTTTTTTTAGTCAAAACTTTGTGGGGACAAAGATCTCTAAAAGACACCATTGGTAATCCAGGTAGGAGTGCGCAAGTGTTTTCGTGTCCCAACCCTAACCACAACGTTTACCCAAAATTATTAACAAAATTAGGAGGGATCGGAGTGGCTGCTTCTTGCTTTTTAGCCGTCATCAGCCAGTCATACCCAATCACAAGTGGTGCACCACCCGAGGTTCAGACCTGCGACCTTGTTAGTTAAAGGTTCCATGCTCTAATCTCGAAGTCATGGGCTCGTTGTCTTGCGGATTTTGATTGCAAGATATTGACACTCGTTGGCTAATGCTCACCGAACACTCACTTCACTTTTTTGTTTAAGTTGGGCCATCCTCATCCGGCGATCGGATCACATACAGGGTTTGTGGGGGAAAATTCAGACGCCATCTAATGAGGTCGAAGATCCTACTATCTCAGTAGAACAAATGAAGTGTTGTTCGCCTTATCTTGCTCACTTGTGAGTGAAAAAAAATCCTACATTCAGGTCTCCCAGCGGGATGACAACACATTCCGGAATTAGAGCTGGCGGATTCTGTTCTGACTTCTTGTTTGAGGAACTATATAAGTCATTCTTACCAAATGTTTGTGCACAGGCAAGCCTAAACGCACCAGGTTCTCAGTTGAGACGTCTCCTTTCTGCAGGTTGTACTGTATTGCTGCGCACGCGAGTGTGTTGCTGCCTTTGTATGTGTTGAAAACGCCATGCGTGGTAGCTCCAATTTGCTTTTTTGACTTCGTTAACCTTGAGTCGCACGGTCGTACAACCTGTGTGCTTCTTTTACCCTGCACCCTTCTTGATATATGGTGCAGACTAAAAATGCTCCGGCGAGTTTGGGGGAGGGGTTCATTTCCACTTCTGCTGCTGTGCGCAAGTGTTGGTTTCTGAAAACTTAAAACTGACCGATTGCTTTCCGTGTTTTCCTTTGATCATTCCAAGTTCTATTTGTCTGTCTCTGGTTCTGTAGGGAATACTTGGGCAAGCAACTGGATTCTACACCTAACTCCCAGCCCCAGAAGGGCGTAGCCGCTCGTAACAAGTAGGCAAAACATTCCGCCCAATGCCATGCGCTGCTGAAACACTGTGATTGCTCTCCTTCTCCCCCCCCCCCCCCCCCCACTTTCTGGCTTTTGAAATCTCTCTTTCCTCATCACGCTGTTGTCTGCTTTTGTAAACTGTTCGTTCTCATCCTTTCTTGCGTTCCAATTTCTAATTGTCCCCTGCCACCTCCCCATCCCCCATTTGACTACCTTCTTCTCTGTCAGCATAATATTTACCCTACGGACTGGCTAGAAATTATCATTCCGTTCGTACGATCTCCTGCATTATTGCCTCGAGTCAATCATACAAATTTATTAGACCTTGCAGTGGTCTTTATCCTCCTATTTGGTGCAGTGTGATCCTTTCATTGTCCGTCGGGCACTACCCCTGTATCTCCATATTTGATTGGTTGTTTGCAACTAAGTTCTTGCTGCTCTGCGTCTAACTGTCTGAAAGATTATCGCAGTAGCCTAAGTTAAGAAGTAAACTCCTTGCCGCTGCAAAATTCAGGCCCGGTTCCGTGTAGGAGGAGAAAAAGTGGAATGGCAGGCGGGACAAATGCTATATTCTCTACAGAGCTCCTGGAAAGTAGTTTGGAGAATATTAGCAGCCGGACGATTGCGTGTCCACAACTGCGAGGGCGGCGGTGTCCGAAGTGGGGCAGTCGAGGTCGCAGCGGGGTCCTGTCTGACCAGACCTGATTGGGGGAGGGCAGATACTAGTACTTGCTAGCAGCTGCAAGTACGCGTGCAATCGGAGTTTCGTTATTGCAAGGCCATTAGTCTCAACAAGAAAAGGTTTCAGAAAGCTGGGGGTCCCGCTTCAGCGTCCGTCCTTAGTAAAGATAAGGTCGTTGCATAGATTCAGAAAGCAGTTTTGTTCAGACTAGTGAAAGGAGTTGCGATCTGCCAATGATCAAGTCATTCGTCTGCTGGTGAAATTCCGGCGATGAATCATCAGATGTCGCCGTATATCCTCCTCGAGAGCGTCGAACTGCGTTGGGGAATACCTCTGTGTTGGATGAATGAATTATTTGGTGACCGGTATGAAGCCTTCAGCACTGCTCGGAAGCTTTGCACACCGGTAGTCAAATATGGAGACAGTGGTTGATTGTCAGTCACGTGATAGATGCACGGTCCCGGATAGGTCAACATGGGCGTTTTTCGCGCTGTGCACCCGTAGCAAACATAGTGGTCTTGCTGGCACGACTAGGTACAGGCTCACGCCGCACCGGTCCTGTGTGCATAGTCCCTGCATCAGTTGGCTGAATGGGCCAGACAGTGGAACGCGATCTTGGAGAGGGAAGAGAGTAAAGTTGACTGCGTCCCCACGGTAATCAGTGCATACTCCAGTTTCACGCACTTCCACGGTACGCTAAAAGTCGTGGCTGGAAACGTTGACAACTGACGGCATAGCTTAGCCCTCCTCTGTGGATGGAGTGTTAATCTGCAATGGCTCCCTCATGTTGTATGATCTAGAGCACTTCCGCTCAGTTGAGGTCCTCCTCGCATCCTCCCTATTTATACGAAATCCCGGTCTATTGTGCGCGAACCGGGCGTGTGTGGCACGTGTAGACAGGGTTTTGAGTGTCGCCGGCACAACTGTCTTCTTGACATTACCATGAGAGCGTGTTGTAGATGCAGCGCAAGTTCGTAATCATTAAACTTGTCGGCTGTGCGCCGAACTGGTTGTGAGGTACGCGATAGACATCATCAATAACAACGGTGAGCCTATCGCGTTTAGTTAAGGTTACTGCGATCTTCCAGGCCCGGTTCCTAAGGAGAAGACGGTGAGACGATCAGGGTAGTAGGAGCAATGTATAGGGTGCACAAGATTTAGAAGAAGTTGCCACTCGGTCTGGGATGGCGTTCGACCGTGGGAGAGCGCGGCGTCGTCAGAGCGGCCGGCGACGCTGCCTGCCGCGACTGTCCCACTCGGGACGGGATCCAAAGTGTTGTCTCCAACCAGTCATCCCGGGCGGCTTTTCCTCGGCAGACTGGTGATGATTGGTTGCACCGCGCGAGGTGTGCGCAGGCGAGACTGGGCGTGTTAGTAAGTCACTCAGGCGAGAGACGGGCAGGGTGCCTGTAGTCAGCACGAGTTCCCACAATTGCGCTAACGCCCACTAAAAGTGCTCCCCTCGTAGACCGTAGTTCGTTAAGGAAAAAAATCGAACGAAGGAAGATTAATGAAAGATAGGGAAGGAGGTACATACCAGCGGTAGGGTGTTCGTATAACTAGCTTATGTGAGCCAAGTTGAAGGGACGCTTGAGACTTGCATGAGTTTCTGTGGCTGGCATGCGGGAGTCGGCTCAGTGCCCCTTGGGGGGAGGAAAGGTCACCTCCATCCGCGTGGGCTACTGGGTCTGCGTGCTGGTAGGAAGAATTTCTTGACTGCGCGTGCATTGGTATGTTGGTAGGAGACTGGTCATATCGACTACTTGTGAGGAAGTCAGGTTGGCTGCGTTGAACCTCGACGGCAAATCGGTATGCAGTGTCAGTGTGCGTTGAGAGATGGATACCGTTGGCAGTAGAAGAAGGATCTGAGTTTGGAAAGGAGGTCTGGGTATTGGCACACATAGGGGTAAACTGCTCCGTGGGATAAGGAAGGAACCAGAGCCTAGGGTCAGTGGGCTGTGAGCGCTTGAATATCTCCCTCTTGCTTCACGACTGGATGTCAGTAATGATATTCTCCGTTTCACGGCTACATGAGATGACGCAGGAAAAATTCTGTTGAAGGTGAGGGAGTCTGACGATGATTGAGCTCGGTCACATCAGAATCTATGTTGACAGTTCACCTCAAGATTGGGGTCACCAGTTATCGCGATAGACCTGCCGCCTCTTAATACAGTTCGGCTGATAAATAGGCAAGCATCGGTGTGTCTTCTCCGACACCTGCATAGTGTCGACTGGAGGCTTGGCGTTGCCGATTGGGTAGCGAGTAAGGAGCCTACTACACTGTAAAGAAGCATTGCATTTCACAATACCACACTTTGATAGAATTTGCAAGCAGCAGTTGATTATCAACCAAAAGCATTACTTCTCACAAGGTGAGGTTAGTCGTCATTCGCCGAGACGCCCTCACGTGCCCTGGCCCGTGATCAGTGCTTGTGGATCCGCCAACAATGTTGGCTGATGGTCAAAACTCCTGACCTTTTCAAAGCCGATTTGTTCCGAAACTCAGGCTTATGGTGCACCCCACTTTACCGATTCTTGCTGTTTTGAATACATCCAAAGTTCCTTGTGGTTTATGGCATATGGAACCCACGCAAACGCCTTCGTACGTTTTTATGGAAGTAACTTTGGAGGCAGTAACGAACTCGAGCATTTAGTTTTAGGGCAGTTTGCCTAAGCAGGCTCAACGCGCAGTTATCATTTCACAAATGAATAGTGTGTTGAGAATAATCAGATGTGATCACTGGGACAATAATTTTTTTTCCGTCTGACGTTTTGAAATCTGTCGTGGATTCAGCCTCAGAAGCAATAGCTGAAACGAACGATTCGTACTTGGGGGTTGCCTAGTATATATTGGGTACGGTCGCTAGGCTACTACTATGACAATTAACGGCTTTCGCCTTACTGATGATAGTTGCCCGCTTGTGCGCTAATTGCTTGATGGCCAGCGTGCGAGTCCTGACCTGCTGAATTTTTCATCATTCGTGCTGGAATTGCGCGTGATGATTGCTCGACCAGCGACCACATCTGCTTCTTCCCATTTACTTCCTGAGACTCGCATTTTTTGCCTGTATTGACTGCATGTATTCTTTGTAAGACAGGATTTCCTGTCTGTTTCAGCCTGCCTCTGATGTCACCGTCTGTTACCTATATTATCAAATTCGACGTTTTTTGCTATTTCGGGTTACTTATATCCTCCAAAGACTTTAATGTATCAATCAGGAAACCTGGCCCTCTGCTCTTTTGTCTATACAGTTTGTGACCAATCTCATGTGGTTTAACCTACTCGGTCTTCCCTGGCTCCCGATTTGGGAAACCTTCGTTTTGTCGACACAACTACCTCCACCAAGATACCTGAAATAAGCTGTCTGGTTATTCGCACCAACTCTGATATCATCGGCATAGTCGAGGTCAGTCAACCGGCATCCGGTGTAAGCTCAATACCGTCACTTTCTTGTAGGGTCTTACCGAGAACCCAGTCAATGACGTAGTTAAAGAGGATGGGCGACAGGACACAGCCTTGCCGAACGCCTGACCGAATAACGAAATTTTCTGAGAGGTGTTTGTTCTTTTTTAATGGCTACTAGAGGCTCGGGTTGTCCGTATCACGCTCCCAGTTGAGTCGCTACTTGAGGCTAGCGAGAGCTCAAAGCCAACCAAGCATTCCGTTTGATTGATTGGCTACAGGCAAGCGAGGACAGGCTCCGGAGCGAAGACTTCCTAACAGCGGGCATGGGCTGACACAACTGGCCGCAGTATGTGTTGAGAATAATCAGGTGTGATCATTGACACAAAGGGCGTTTTTGTCCTGATCCACACTTGGTGCTTGCAACTAACACGAATTATGAGCTTGCCCGACTGTTGTTACCAAAGCCAGCACGACGGAAGAAGAGAGGTCTACCATCCACGTACAGAGCTGTGTTAAAAGTAGCAAGTTATTTTCTCAAAAAGGCTGCGTATATTTATTGATCCGCTTGACCAATCAGATCTGACAAAAGATCGATAACCACCGTCCAGGGCGCGCTCTTTTGGCAGCTCACACAGGCGCTTTTTGCGCGATGAATCATCGTGGGCACCACCAACAGCTTTCAAATAAGGAAGGCTTCTTTAAGTGGAATAGTACCAATTACTGCCCTGCAGCATACGTTACACTTGGCTGGATGGGTAGTCTGACTGAAATAGTCTGAAACTCACGGATGCCGGTAGGACTGTCACAAGGAGTTAAGTAAGTTCAGTCCTAGCAACTGCGACCTCCAGGCTCCGTTTCTAAAGAGAAGTCATAGGAATGCCAGAGTGGTCGAAGGAACAGTAAGTTACTACAAGCGTTTACAAATGCTCTTCGAGTAAAGCTAGTTGCCGCACGTGCTCCCTTTTCAGGCCGGAGTTCGTTGATGAAAGAGATCGAACGAAGGAGGAATATTTCAATGTAGTAAAGGGATTGTATACGAAGGTATAGTTGTGAACAGCGCGGGTGGCTGTAGTTGGCATGAATGAGCCAGGTTGTGGGGGCGGCTGGCGAAAGTTAGTGGCTCAGTTAAACGTTGACGGCAAATCAGTATGCCGTGTCAGTATGGGTTGAATTGAGAAGTATCGTTGGCAGTAGAAAAGGGCCAATTGTTGGGAAGAAGATCTGGGTGCTGGTACTCATGGCGGGCCTTCTCAGTTGCATTGGAAAGTAACTATGGCCTGGACTGTATGGGCAGTTAGTGGTTGATAGCCTCCATCTCGCTACACGGCAGAATGCCAATGAAGAAATTCTCCATGTTGTGTTTACATAAGATGACACAGGAAAAAGTCTGTTGAAGATGAGGAAGGTTTGATGATAATTGAGGTCAACCACATCCGAGGTTGCGAATGTAGATCACATCGGAAAGTCAACAATATCGCAAGGCAGTAGGCCGTATCAGAAATTGCGAGTTCAGATCAGGTCGGAAAGTCTCCAATAGGACCTTTTTACTCTATAGACTAAAGCGTTGCCTGTATGCAAGCCTTGCCTTGGTTCCGAATTCCACTGAGACCGCTTACTCGTTTCTACAACTAGGTCAGGGTGATTGTTCAAGTCTGCCAAAGGCACCAATTTACACTTAAATCTGACAAGATAATACGCGACAATAAGAACCCTCCGCGTAATACTGGTAGCTTTTCGTTAAATTCCAAAGAGGCCATCTTTTCCTGTCCCCAAACCCCTCATGAACCCCATCCCACATCCCCGTGGATTCTAGCACAGGACAGCTATATTGCGGTATGGGGGTTGTGTGACATAGCAGCTTAGGTGATTACGAAGACCCTAGACGTTACTACCTTCAGGCTCAGTTCTGAATAGAAAGACAACTAATCGGAGGCTAGTGGAGAAGGTATTGTGTTCAGCTTTTTAATCTCCCGAGAAGTTTATTTCTGATCGTTGTATATATCAGTATATTTAAGGTCTATAGGCGTAGACCGAAATTGTAAATGTATATTTGTGTTGAAACCCGTCAACCCCTGTGAAATATATACATGCTGCCATCAGACAGTGCTTATTAGTATAAATTGACGTTGCCGGCCTCCAACCAACCATTTCTCCAATAGTTCTGCACAAGACACAATACCTTGACGTTGTAACTTACCATACTAACAACCTAATGGCCCTTTTAGCAAGAACCTAGACTGTTAGTATGGTAAGTTACAACGTCAAGGTATTGTGTTTTGTGCAGAACTATTGGAGGAATGGTTGGTTGGAGGCCGGCAACCGGATGAGGGCGTCGCGAGAGCCGGCCTTGAAGCTGATGATTGGCCGGTTTGGACAGCAGTGGTCTGTCGACAGCCAGACCGTCACCAGAGTAAGGATTTGAAAAGGTTTGACGAAAGCATGCCATAACCCTGTCACACCTTCCACCCCTCAGTCCACGCCACATTGTAGCTCTCGGCCTGCATCTGGAACAGCCACAAACCCCTTACAACTGCTACGCACTTGTAGGCCAACTCGAATCACTCTGGCCAATCACCTTCAAGGCTTACTCACGCAAAGTTCACTGTGATAATTGTCGCACCCTCTCACGGCTGGTTTTGCCCACGTCCGATAGTGAACTTCCTCCTACCTAGTCTCCACTACTTCTGTACGGAATAAACTATTCCTTCTACCTGCCGTGTCTTTTCCGCATGGAATCAGGCCTGAAGATCACAGCAGCAAGCGTTTTACCTATTAACTTAACCCACTGCAATTAAGCACACGCCTGAGGGCCGCGAAAGCGACGGCCCAAGTAAGCTAGTGTAGGAGTCTCCAGAGCGCCCTGGGCGAAAACGCGCCTGGCTCGACCTTGACGATGATTGGACGGTTGGGGCGCCAGAGAACCAGGCTGCCGCTAGTTCACACGTGCAATCAATCGCCAGAGGCGCATTCTTGCCAAATGCACCCTTGGCAAGGCCAATTCCTATTCCTATTTCCGTTGCCAGCCTAGAACACGTACGTGGCGGCAACGGTTTGGATGTAGAGAGAGAAAAAATGCTTTATTTTGAAGATAAATATCCAACATTTTCAGCAAAAAGGCTCTATTTTACGAAGGGCGAGGGAAAAGTTACAGTAAAAGGTCATAGAATACTCAAAGTTTAAAGGTTTATATGATATCCGCATCTGTCATAGAGACAGGTTGGTTTTCAACTTCTCGATTCCCGTTACTTCACACGTGAGGTAGCGTGCTAAGAATGGGAGTACAGAGTGCTGATATGCCGATGTACGGCAAGACATGTGACGGAAGCCTCGGCGCATAGTACGGGAAGACTCTGCAGCCATTAGTTCAGATTAGAGAGGGTGAGCGACTTCAATGAGAATGCGATCAGCAAATTGCTTGACCGATCTAAAATGTCCCTGCATTATCATACCGGCTACAAATCATGAAAAGCAACGGCAGCTGAGGAGAGCATTCGGAGGATACATTTAAAAATGATCAATTTCTTATTTTAATTCAAGCTGGAAAGATAACTAGAGATCAATTAACAATGAGAGGGAGAATGCAGGCACCTATAAATCGCCAGATTAGGGCTTGCGATGTAAGATCTCAACGCAAACGGTGGATGAAAAAAAGCCCAAGATGCCACCGACTACCACACAAAAAGGTGGCCTTTGCACAAACGAGGAGCTGTCGAGTCCTCCCAATTATCAATTGCCGGAGCTTAGAGATCTCACAGCCCAAGTCGAGGATACCCACACGTCGGTAGGGTCCACTAATAAACCTCATAGCCCGTCATTTAATCGCAGTCAGTTCATCATCATACAAGGCATGCCTGCATCTTCTTCGGAGACCCCAAAGAATAGAATTGACCATTATATGGACTTATTCCGCGGATACATTAAACTTCTCCTACATGAAAATGAAGAAATGGTTGTCCCCGTCCTAAAATCATTTAGGATGAGCCTGAAGAAGGGTCCATATACGGACTCGGGTCAACCCAGACCAATAAAATTTATACTCAAACACGAAGAACAAGCGAAGCTACTGTTGAACAGGAAATTGCAACTACGTAACAAGCACCCAATGGTTTTTTTCTGTGGGAGTACTCGCCGGCCAAGAGGAAGAAGTGGAGGGCACTGAATACCGAACTCCACAAGAGATCCAATGCGGGCGAGAGGAACCTGCAAATAATGAACGGGGAAACCATCACCGCCCAGAGGTCATTCCTCTGGAGACAGCCAATAGCGCTGAATTTTACAGACAAAAAGCAGACCAAAACTCAGGCAATAAAGTAGCTAATTCGCAGAGACCTTCCGGCTCCCTCGACCCGCAAATCACTCAGAACTCTATGCCGGCGAAGCTGCGCTTTCTTTTTACGAACGCACAGAGTTTGCTTCCGAAGATTGACGAGCTCAAAGTTTGTATAGCTGACCTACAGCCGGCTACAGGCCGATGTAATGGATGCCGAAATTGTACCCGGAGAGTACCAAGTTTTTTGTCGGGACCGGATACAAAGGAGGGAAGGAGGAATGACAGTGTTTGTCAAGAAGGGCATCATTGCGTCAGAAGGCAAAATTGGTTCCTCTCATGATTGTGAAGCGCTATGGTTTAAACTGGATACGCGTGGTGCACCCACTTTACATTTCATGGTTGTCTGTAGACCGCCAAATCAATCTTTAGAGGGTGGCGAGACCTCGTTTGGACTCATGCGTTAACTTGCTCAAAATGAAAATGCGCTGATCACTGGAGATTTTAACGCCCCACTGATTAACTGGGATAAGCTATCAGTTAAGGGTTCTCATGAGTCTTTTAGCTCCAGATTCTTAAAGCTGACGGGGGACCACTCTCTCGTGCAGAATGTTGGATTCCCAACGAGAATAAAAGAAGCACAAACAGCGAACTGTTTGGACCTCGTATTATCGAAAGACCTGTTTGATACAAGCGAAATTAGGTCAATCGCGCCTCTTGGAAAGAGTGATCATGTCATGATCCTGTGGGAATATGCTTCAAACACCAATCAACCGAGAAATACGGATGTTCGGCTAGACTACTGGCGCGGAAAATACACCGCAATGTGAAATGAACTAGCAGCAATAAATTGGTATGACCTTCTAACCGGTTGTCCGGATGCCGACTGGAACACTTTCAGGGATCTTATAAGCGAAGTTTTGCATCGAAACTTTCCGCTGAAAAGAGTACAAAAGGTGAGCAGCCCCCTGGTTAACGCAAGATCTGAAGAGCTAAATAAACCGCAAGAACAAACTCTGGCGAAGGTACGCATCAACACGCCAGCCTTAACACTACGAACAATTCCGCCAAAAGCGGAACGAGGTTAGACCAAACATTTGAAAAGCGCGGAAAGACTACGAAGCGAAAATTATCGAGCGGGCCGTAACGAAGCCAAAGGTGCTCTGCAGTTACATCAACAGCAGCTTAAAAAACGAAGACACAGTTGCAATACTAAAAGGTAAAAATAATGAGGAAATTATAAACAAGCTCGAAAAGGCAGAACACCTTAGCAAATTGTTTGCATCTGTTTTCACTGAGGAACTGCATTTGAATCCGGCAGAATCATGGAGGACTTCCGTTTCACTGAAGAGGATGTAATGAATGAACTTCTTGCGCTTAATGAAGCTAAGTCTCTGGGTCCAGACAAAATACCAGCAAAGGTACTGCAAGAGCTGGCTTCGGAACTTTCCAGACTACTTACGCACATTTTTCAGTTGTCCCTTGATCGAGGCCTCCTCCCATCCGATTGGAAAGTCGTGAACATATACCCTATTCACAAGGATGGATCCAGAACCAGCGCGAACAACTATCGACCAGTGAGCCTAACTTGCATCTGTTACAAAGTTATGGAAAGGTCATCAAATAGGCCACTATGAAGTTCCTCGAAGAAAAGACTTCTTTGATGGTGCACAACACGGGTTATGAGGAATCCACTCCTGCCTGACCAATATGCTTTATTCTATGGAGCAGCGGTCCAAGTCATTAGACGAAAATACCCCCGTAGATGTTGTTTACATAGACTTTAAAAAAGCCTTCGATAGTGTCCCTCAACAACGGCTACTTTACAAGGTTGGTGAATCCGGGATAAGAAGCAATTTACTCAATTGGGTAGGATATTTTCTCATAGGCCGATCGCAATCCGCGTGCGTCGGAAACGCAAAATCCTCTTCAGAGCCAGTTGCGAGTGGAGTGCCTCAGGGCTCCGTTCTTGGGCCACTATTGCTCCTAATCTACGTCAATGACTGTAGGCATGGCCAGGTTAGTAATGGAGTCTTGTTTGCAGATGATATTTAGGTATGGCAACCCATCAGAAACGCTTATGATGAACAAACCCTGCACGAAGGACTTGACCGCCTAGGTGAATGGTCCAAAAATGGTTAATGTGGTTTAACTTTGAGAAGTGTGTCACATTGCGGCTCAAGACGAAGCAAGTGAGCGCGATGGATGACTCACACAACTACTTACTCGATGGAAGGTGCCTGTCGAACGTCAATGAACAAAAAGATCTGGGTATGGCTATTGTGCCATCCCTGAAGCCGTCTTTACAGTGTGCTAGGGCTGCCAAGAGGGCGAACTGGGGTTTGTTTGCCATTAAGCGAACTTTTGTCGACATAGACAAAAACTATTCGGCAAAATCTATGGAACATTTATCGCTTACATCTAGAGTATGGCGTTCAGGTGTGGCGACCATGGATGCACAAAGATAACCAGACGCTGGAAAGAATTCAGCGAAGGGCAACGAAAATTGTGAAGGGCCTAAAATCTTCATCTTACGAATGTAGACTAGAAGCACTTAACGTTTTCCCCCTTGTGTATAGACAAATCCGCGGCGACCTCATAAAGACGTACCACCTCGTGAGGAATCGGGAGTGTGCCCTGAAGTTCGATGACTTCTTCGCCTTCGCCACTTCAACCAACCTCCGTGGGAATTCCCTCAAACTGCGGGGAACCCTATCCCATATAGAGGTCCGCAAGCAGTCGTTCTCACAATGAGTCATTGGTGCCTGAAACGGACTGCCCGAGGAGGTCGTAATGGCGAACTCCACAGATGTGTTTGAACGGAAACTGGATGAACATCTACTTAACAGTTACCGTTCATATGTACAAGGAAGCAGGAATAATTTACGCCCCGGAAATATCTATAGATAAAACTTTTAATTTGTATATGCTTCTCACTATTTTACAGCAACACATTTTATGTTGGATATATTATGTACACAAGAGACTATTCTGACTGCTCACACGCACACGTTAAAATTTGTACATGCATATATGTTGCGCACTGTTTAGAGTGACATATTTTGTGTTGGATATTTCATGCATGCTGTTTTCAATAGGGCTTTCAAAGGCATTGCTTCTAACCTAAATATACTGAACTATACTGAACTATAATATAAAAGTTTATGGATTTTAATAAAGAGGCCTTCAATGTGAAGAGAAAATGACAGGTTAGATGCCAGAGTAGCACCATTTTACCGGAAAGAGTATACCTCATTGGACAGAATGTCCATGGTATCAGGAATGCAAGTGGGCCGCAGTCGAAAACCACACTGGACTAGCTTTTGATCGCTAAGTAGAAGGCCATTTAGCGACGAACATGCTCAGACCTGCTCCGCAAAAGTGGGGCTGGTTGCACGCGGACTGCCAAGAGACTCTGCCTGCACCTCTGATGGGCCTTTTAAAGTCACCGAATTTCCATGATTTTTTCTATAGAGGAACGGGGACCAAGAATGGCCCCAATAGAAACTAATTACTTCCGGTTAAGGCTCGTTTTGGATTTCTGATTCTCCTTCGCATCAAATATTGCTCCAGCTGGTAAAAACGCAAAATTATTATGTGCGCTTGTTTCAGCTGATTAATGCATTATGAAAAATTGACTTCCCAATGGGAACACCTCCAACGGCTTATGTTAGCCCGGTTATCGAAGAATGGTCTATCTGCGTAATTCATAATTTCACTGTCGTTTTATTGCTTCTACAAGTACATTTTAGGGATCTTTTTATTGCAATCGTTTGATATCCAAAAGGTTTATAGTGGGGGGTTATGTAATTTAAACCCTAGTAACTGCGGTCTTCAGACCATGGTTCCTTAGGAGAGTAGAAGTTTTGGAGAGGCCAGAAAAGAAGGAATCATTTATTCTGTACACAGAGGAACGGAGAATAAGGAGGACGAAGTTGGACTTTGGAGTGCACAACCACCCAGGAGACGGGCAGGGTCCCAAGTGATGTCTGTCGGCCGAAGGTGGGGAAAAAGGGACATGTTTGAGTGGTGCTTGGGCAGCCGCGAGAACCTAGATGCACGTGTGTGTGTCCGAGTGGAAGTAGGTCAAGTCTCTGCAGGTCAGCGCGTCTGTAAGCGCTGACTGAGGTATTAGATGTCCTTGAGGCCGGTGGCCCTGAACACTGACGTTGGACAAAGTAATGGAGGGCGTCAGACGGCAGAGACCACAACATTATTCAGACCAGCATACGAAGATGGTCAATCATTGCAAGCATAATCCGCAAAACCGCCGAATCAGTGAAGTCTATAAAAGTTCAAGGCTGAACCTGAAATTGGCATGATATGCTGTAAAAAGAAAGAAACTAAAGGAGATTGAATCGAAAGAGCCTGTCTCAGAAAGCAGTTTAGAATAGGATATGAAACACATTTCTGCAACGCAGTATTGCCGAGCCACCTGCGCCAGATCTGAACCTATGCATAGGTAGTTAACTTATCGCAGTGGAAGGAATAGTATATTCTGTTTTTTAATCTCTTGAGAAATTAAGTTCTGTTCGCAATGTACATCAGTATATGTAAGGTCTATTATATGTGAAGGCCGAAATTGTAAGTGTATATTTGGGCTGAAACGCGTCAATCACTGCAAAATATGCACTTGCTGCCAACAGACAAACTTTAGTAGTGCAAATTGATGTTGTAACCTACCATACTAACAGCCTATGTAATAGCTAAAAGGTCTAGACAAATGTGTTTCGCTGGTATTCTGCCGCTGCTTGACACACCCGCGAGGGTTCCGGCTCATCAGTGGCCCACCCCAAGTTTTCTCCGTCTGGTTTCCGGTTGATATACCGGTTTTAAAAGTTCAGCTTTTCAATATCCTGAGAAATTAATTTCTGTTCGCGGTATATATCTGTATGTTTAAGGTCTATAGGCGCAGACCGTAATTGGAAATGCGTATTTGTGTTGAAACACGTCAACCACTGCGAAATATACACTTGCTGCCAACAGACAGACTTTAGTAGCAGTACATTCTGTACAGAGGTAGTGAAAAATAAGTAGGAAGAAGTTTGCAGTTAGATAGGCGTGCGTCTGACCGCGGGACGGGGGCCGCATCCGAAGTGGGTGAGCGGCGCAGTCGTTGCAGTGTGGTCCTATGTGCGACAGCCGCCGGGAGATGATTGGTCAGATTGGATTGGCGTAGGCAAGCTAGTGCATACGCACTTGCTAGCAGCCGAATGTGTTAAGCTTTGGCACAGCATGCGGAACCTGTGATTGGCTGTCCCTGCGTGTGGGCCAAGGTCTGCAATCACGTGACATCATGCGTAGCATGGCGCCGGAGGCGGAAGGCGTGTCAGGGTCACTACAGACGCTCGGAGGATAAAAGCTTCTCACCATAGAACCCATCGGAGCTCATCAGACCCCAACAGGCTGCTGGTGCATGCGAACAGACGAGTACCAGAAAGCAGTTCAGAAGAAGAAGCCCCTGAAACTATCGGCCATCTGTTGGCGTGCAACGGGCTCGAGTGTGCAAAGTATTTTTCTTTTGATAGTAGTCCTCTTCCTATACGCAGATTCAGTTTCTGCAATGCCGAGATGGGTTCAATACACCCCTCCCGTAAACACAGAATTGGCGAGACGCGCAGTATTTCAACGTCTTCTTTCCATCTAAAGGAGAATTTTGTCGTCCCCCCTGTCTTTTATATATAACGTCACGGAAGCCAACAACCACAAAATTCTGGAGTATGGAATCGGTCGCAATTGGGGTCCTAGGGGTGGCTCATCATGGAAGAGCAGAGGAGAAAACTTAAAACAAACCTTAGTACCGCCGGTCCCGTATTAAAGAATTCTGGAATTTTGGGTTTCCGTGGTGGCACCTATAATAAACTGTTATCCTCCGCAGTAACTATTCTTAACTTTTCCGTGAAAGAAACACAGAAAAGACACTATCTTGATTTTCTGCCAGGGGCTCGCTCATTACCGGAAATGCTCGTAGATGGAACCGCACGTCACTCGGGGCTTCACGGTATCAAGTTTCTAAAGCGATCTAAACTTCAGAAAACAGAAAAACTAGCTATAAACTTGACCAGCCTCTGTAAATTTCATCGTCAGGTGAAATCATAACCAGACTATTTTATTTTTATCAAAATAACTTTCCTCCCGACAACTTTCTCGATAAATATTTCGGGTATTGGATTACAACTAGTTTCAGATCGTTAGTTACATTCCGACGAAGTCTCCCCGATTCTCAGTGTAGCTTGCGCTGATGGAACATTGGAATGCCATCTTGCAAGGATCTTCACTTTTCTACACACTTTATCTACTTCTGAAAGTACTGAGGTTCAAAAGCAAAAAACGCAGTAGCTCAAGTTTCTTGTTTATTCGAGTAAAACCGAGGTGGAAAAGGGCAACACAAAAGTTGGATGCACAGATGCATAGAAAAAAGCAAAAGATCCAAACGAAGCTGTAGGGAAACGAAATCCAAACAAAGTTAACGGCGCACGTTGGAGGCTCTGATGGTACGGCGGGGGCGATTGACGTTTAACACACACTGCTGCTGCCCTCCACAAACCCTATACCCGCCTACCCTTCACCATTTGCACAATCAGACTGATGCCCTCCGAGGTGCTCATATTGCGGACGTTGTTGGGGTGACCGCCACCGCCACTAGCAGCGGAGAGGAGACTTCTTCCACCGCCAGCAGCAGCGGCAGCTTCAATTGGACAGGACTGGAGACACTTGCGCAGCTCGCCAACTACTTTCATGGCTTCAGCATTGGTGCCCTCCGTAGACGTCGACGTCGTCCTTGTCCTCGCCCTGACCACCTGCCTGACCATATCTAGAACAGCCTGCACCAAGGGATCGGAGATGCCCAACTCCTGTTGCTGCCGCTGAACGTTCGTGTCTTTCCGCGAGAGCGATGGTGGGGGCGGAGGAGGGGGCGGTTTCTCCATTTCACTGCGGATGGTCTCGGCGCTGGCCTGGATGGCGTCAATGGTCCTGCCGAGGCCGGATCCGCGTTTGTCCGCCTTGATGTCCGCCTCCAGTTGACGTACGGCCTCCTGCAGACTCCTCAGCGGTTCTGCCACATCGGGTATAGCCGTGGTGAGGCCTGGCAGGCTGGCCATCGAGGTGCCCATATCATCCGGCAACAATTCCTCCCTGGTCCCTTTGTGTTTGAGCTCTGCCAAGGAGGAGTCCTCAGTCCGACCGCTAGCGCCGCCCTTCCTTCTCAGTGCCCGCCCGCCGCTGCTACTGTGTGACTGTTGGGTGACCTCAGCAATCACCTCCGGTGGTAGATCTAGTGACTGCAGCAGCAGGGACCGCATCTGCCGGTTTTGCCGATGTATCTCCTCATCCAGTTCCTGCAGGCCAAGTTGCAGCTCACGCAAGTCGCCTGTAGCAGGCGCTGATGTCCGTGGCGCCGATGACGCCGCCTGAGATCCCACGGAGCGCAGAGTGTCTGCGCAAGCAGGCGGGTTAACCATGAACTCTCGGATAAGTCGGCTCAACTCTGCATTATCTTTGTGGACTGCCTGAGCCAGCCCTTCAATACTCTGGCGCATCGTCTCTAGGGCCTCCGGCAGGTTGTCATGGCACGCTTTGGACGCTTCGGATCTCAATGAGGGAGGGTTGGCAGCGGCGGCAGCAGCAGCAACAGCGGTAGAGGACGTGGTGGAGGGGGTTGGTTTTTTATATCCCCACTCCGACTCTTTGGGTAAAGACGCGGGTGAGGAGACCGCCCTCCCGAGAGCTGGTTTTGATGCATCGGTGTTCACCTGCCGGCCGCCAACGCTCGTCGTGAGGTGGTCAAGTGTGAAGGTGAGCTCCTGTGAACGACCCCCTTCTCCATCCCTTGCAAAACTCTCCACAGAGTGTTGGATGGCCAGCAGTGCCTCTGGTAGGGTCATGTGGGCGGGCTTCTCCGGATCGGCAGTGGCGCTGGCAGCTACGGCTAATGCGACGTTTTCCCCGCCGGCCACGGTTCCATCCTCAGTAAGAACAGATTTTGAAGCCAGCGACCGACCAGTCCGGCTGCCGCCACTTAGCAGGGTCTTCTGTAGCAGGGCAGTCAAATCCTGACTCTGTTCGTGCACCTCCTCGGTGATGGCTCGGATGCTGTGGCGAAGTTCCTCAAAACTACTGGCTACCGCCAGGCTTCCATCATGCGTCCCGAGCTGGTACTGGGTAGATCTATCATTATCAAAGCCCTCACCGGCTTCCGATGGATGAACCGAATACGCCTTTTTGCTTTTCATCAGGCCGCAACAGCGTCGCTTCCCCTCAGTCGGTTCGCTGATTGAGTTCTGTAGAGACAGCTGTTGAGAATTTGGTTGAGACATCCGGCTAGACATGTACGTAGACATAGATGTGGTCCGGGTGCAGTGTTTATTCGGTGTTAGAGGGGTGGGGGAATTGGAGCTGGGTTTATGAGTAGGCAGAATTGTCCTTGGTTATACCAGGGGCAAAAGTGTGGTTTGCGGAAACTCACTGAATTGTTGTTGAGCCCAGGCTGCCGAGGACCGCGTGGCATTCCATCTCATGCTGATCGCGGTTTGTCCCTGCTTGTCATGTCCGTGTGACAACGTGCAATTATCGATTGGCCGCTTGAACAGCAAGACACGTGCTGGGCATGCCGTGGCCACTGTGTGTTTTCTTGGTGAAGCCTTCAACTGGTGCCGTCTATGTCACAAAATGTCTACCCACCTGCTCCTGCGGGCGCCTCATGACAGTGCATGCAACTCCGGTTGCCACCGTCACAATTCTGTCCATCCCCCCCCCCCTCGTACGTAACCACTTTCAGTGTATTTGAGGGAGATGTAGGTGGGATGCCTTCGAGTTCCCTTTTTGTACATGTGTGTTGTGGTAGCAGAATAATACTATTGCAGTTTACTGGCGAGGCCAATGGACAGGAGTCAATGAGGTAGAACATATTTAAAAAAGAGTACAGGCATCGAAAAAAACTCCTCTGGATCTTTTAGGATAAAAACTATCCCTCTTGGTGCGAGGGTCCAACTGAGGGAGGGCGTCGCAGAGGGCACCGGGATCATCACTGAAGTGCGGAAGATGCGGCCTGATACTCCCTTGCGGATTACAGATTCTGCCAAAAAGGTCGCAAAAACAGAAATATGCACTCAGATTGTTGACAGTCCGCTGTGGGTCGAATCAAGGGAGAACTTCTAGGGGCCGTGTGAACTATGGCCGCCACGTTCGGCTGATGCGATCACTGACAGGATCATCATGATATGCAGATAGTCAAGTTTGGAAGACCGTGGAGACCTTCGCATGGGAATTATGGTGAGAGAGTGTAAGTGTTAGGATATTAGCCGGACCAAATGCTAGCAACATTTGGAGGCATTCCTGAGGCGTCGAGCCTAGCCAAGTGTCTTAGGTTGTTAGCTCTGACCGCATACAGGCGATGACTGTCCACGCGAGATGACCTTAACCTATGGAGAGGACACAGATGCACGCGCTTGCTCGCGCGCCACTGGTCGCGGCACGTTACCCCAATGTGGCCAATCAGGCTACAAGGGAACGCGCAGACCATCTCTTATAAGCCAATGTCCCTAGCAGGCAGGCGATTTGCATCACACACCGGAATGTGAGGACAGGCTAGTCCGTTCCCAATGCCGGAGCTTGCCCCCCGCTGGAGACCAACCAGCGGCAACTGTCCCCCGAGACAGCAATTCGGGGTTTTGTACACACTAAAACATTCTCTGGGTGGATTCCCGAATTGTGCCTTTCTTATTGTGTTCATCCTTGGGGATTTCAAGAGGGCATAATTCTACAGTGACACATGTCAGATGCCACCGTTATAACAGTAAGCCATAGGTTTTCATAAATATAAATAGTATATAAAATGTCAGAAAATGTTGTCAGTTCTCCGTGATTAAGTTTGAGGTTAGTAGTAGTAGTAGTAGTAGTAGTGAGGTAATTAATTAACTGGACCGTGTAGTAATTCACACAAATACAGCAGAGTCACGGCATCTTAAGTCATTAGGATGTCGCTAACTCTTCCCCCTTCAAGTGAATCCGGGAGTATAAACAGCGCTATTCTCACGCTTTTTTTGATCCTGGATATCGTGTAGACCCCAACGAAGCCTTCTGCGTGAATTATATGGTCCTGTCGCAAGTTGTGGTGTCAACAAACAGAAGGTTCCCCCAAATCACAAGTCAAGCAAGAGGGTGTTTGTAGACAGAAGTTTACTGCCGGAAAATAGGCAGTACAAAGGCGGAGTTATGCACGCCGAGTCTACAGCGGAATTTACCTGACTGCTGTATAGCCTCGCTCGCGGAACGGTCTTAGTGAACCGGGCAGCCAGCCAGGTGGACAGGCGCGAGTCAATTGGCTGGCGCCTGGAGCTGCGAGCAGACCAGGGGAAGCATAAGGCCACTGGGAGATTGCGGCCTCTCGCATCGATTGATATCAGGCGAGTTCGTCACGTGCGAGTTGATAGCTAGCCTGACAAAGTCCCACCGTACTACTTCAAAACTCCTGGGTCAGCGACTGCCAGCAACAGCAGCAGAAGCGACCGCTATCAGGTTGTGAAAGCCGGCCTTGTGTGCAAAAAAGGACTTCGCGCCTTACATGGCCAACAGTCGCTTAATTGCATGCCCTCTTCCGCGCTGTCTATTTCTTCCCCCCCCTCCACCTCTTCTTCTACCGGATTGGTCTCATCAAAACCTTTTTCGCTATTCCCACAACTCACTTGTATCCTAAGACAAACGTTTAAGTTGTTTAATTTGTACCCCCTTCCCATCTTAATGTATTGAAGGCTTACCTATATGTGGCCAACTGCTCCTCTGGGGCATCAGATTTTTTCTTATCATTAATTTATCTGGGGACGGACTCGTCTGTGTTGAACTTACCCCCACATCACATTATACGGCAGTTCGTCCATCAGATCCGACGACCTCCATCGTATGCTCGAAAACAGGGTGCGGCAGAGACGGTGACTTGCGCGTGGATTATATTTTAAGGAATAGTAGACTTGCACAGAATCTACCCCACTCGCTCTTTCCTCCCCACCTGAGTTAAGTGTCAGAAAACGGTCAAGAAGCCTGGAGATGGGATCGCGTGCAGGTAGCTTGTGCGTTTTAAGCCGCCCCCATGTGTGTCTTTTTTCCTCTTCCCTTGACGAGGACTGGTGCTCACAAGCTTCGCAGCAGCGGCTGATTAACAGACTGGTTCTTATTCACTGCTTGATTAAATTGTGATCATAGAGGCTAAGTTTTCCCCATGCAGCGCTTCAAATGACGGTTGCAGCACGGTCGGACATATTTGATTGGTTAATCAATAAGGACACGTCCCTGGCACGTGGTGACTGATGGGTCCAAACCAGAGGCAGCTCCAGCATGTGCCCTCCTCAAGCAATGTGTTTCACACACACCGGCAGGCAACTGATCCCAGCTTTGGTGGTAGACTCAAACGCAATCCTGTCGGTAACTCCACGACGCCAGCCATAAAATATCTTCATGGATACCCACTAAAACTAAGTCACCGAGACTCCAATATTGTCTCACCCGTCTGTCAGTTGAGCAGCAACGACATGGAGAGGACTGAGCTCGAGTCCGAAGAACCAAACAGTTTCGATTCCCTTGAAATTTCTTTCAGTAGCACTCGTGATGAAAGCGAATTTAGCAGTTCGAGCGCCACAGAGGACGAGGACGAGGAAGAGGAGGAGGAGGAGGAGGAGGAGGAGGTGGAGGTGGAGGAGAGGAAAGTCAGACTCCGCACCCTGGAAGCCTTTAGCAACCGCTTTCCAAGCGCTGGAGTCGCAAACCTCTGGAAGCAGTCTTCAAGTGACTCTTTACAAAGTGGTGCCTTAGGGAGGACTGGGTGCCTTTTACTAACTCAACTCGAGAACTCTAATCAACTCGGTATGAACAGTCGTCAGGCGCAGAAAATGGAGCAGCTGCGGCGGAGTCTGGAGCAGGTGGCGGCTGAGATCCACAACGATAACCTCCAACTGAACAATCTGTTACAGGCAAGACTCGGACCTCCGCGGACCTCCACAGGACCCTCCAAGGAGGAAATGCGGGAACTGCGAGACACCATCAAGCAGCTGGCTGGCGAATTGAAGAGCGAGAACCAACAGCTGGAGGCAGCACTGCAGGCATCGCTGGCCAGCCGGGCGGAAGCCCTTAAAGCGAAGAGTCAACCACCCAACGAGACAGACACGGCCCTGCTCGAGGCCATCACGAGTCTGCGGACCAGTATCCGGACGCTGGCCACCGAGGTGGAAGAAGTCACCGGGAAGCATGTGCCCGAACAGCCCACCCTGCTGGGCAACGCCCTCGCCGCCATCTCCGCCAAGGCGAAGGGCATGTTCTCTAAACTCCTCGGCGGTTCGAAATCACCCGATGATGTTGCCCAGAAGGACATCTTTGCGGAGATAAATGGTGAAAAGAAGGGCATGCTCTCTCGTATCGCAGCCTTAAGGCCCGGTGCCAAGAAGGAAGAGGAGCCCGACTTGATATTTCCTCCGCAGGCTGAAGCCCAACAGCAGAGTCCAGCTTCCTCCGCGACGGCGGTAGCGGCGGTAAAACCTGAAAAAGCATCGAGACGTTGCACGAAAAAAGGCAGTACCAGCGCGAACAGTTCAACCGCTGACTCAAAAGTCACGACTGATGATGAGGATGATGATGGTGCTGAGGCAGGGGCGGAGGCGGAAGCTCCGAAACGCAGCAGCAGCAGCAAAAAACGCTCAAAGGCTTCTAAAAGTGCCAAGGAAAAGCGAAAGTCCAAACCGTTGGTCAAAAGACAGCCCTCTGTTGCCGAAGAGCCAACGCGAACGAACTCGATTATAAGTACTGCCGAGGAACCGGTGGTGCAGGACAATGCGGACTCCAGACAGTCGGTTTTGAGTTCGCAAGGGGCAGGCGGAGAGGGGGTTCCAAGAGTATCCACGGCCTTAGCGGCTGCACCTTCGACGCCGCCGCCGGTGCATCAACCACTGCCCTCGATGGATATAACAGCTCTACGGACGGATGTGCGATGCTACGCTCCGGACGGATCTCTAATCCAAGACCCTAACAAGTGTCCGCAATACGCCAGTGTACCCTATCCAGGCAGCGTCCAACAACCCTCACAAATGTCACAAGCGGTCTCGAACATAGCTGCGGATACGGGGACAGCGGTGCCAAACGTCGAGACAGCTGGCGGTCCGACGCCAAACCTCCTAGATCCAGAGGAGGACCGAAAACGCGTCAGTCAAACCTCTGGCCGGTCGTCAGGCAGCCAGGCCGAGAGAGATAAAGCCTCGAGCGGTAGTTTAGCTGGGGAGAGAAGAGGCAGCGGAGGTTTCGGCGGGGGCGGCGCCCCGGATGATCAAAAGTCTCACGATTCGACACCCAGCCAGGGCAATAGCGAGAAATCTCAGCAACCAAGAGGATCTGAGGTGCTCAGCGTGCCCAGTCCCCCACATAGTGCTTCCGGTAGCCAGAGAACACCCTCCATGTCAGTGATGAGTGCCTCGCTTGCAGAACATCTAAATCCACTCATTGTGGAGGCTCTGGAAGAGATCAAAAACAGTGTGGCTATTATCGATCGAGAGGCACACAGGAGGAATACAAAGGTGCCCACACCGCCGCCAGAGGCACCACCACCACTCCCCGATCCGGTTATTGTCGACGCCATCGAAGACATTCGTCGGAGTCTGCGGTCAATGCAGAAGGACGCTGCTGAAACCGAGTCCACCGTCTCAGAGTCCCCTGAGGTGTTTCAGCTCCTGCAGGTAAGAGTTTCATGCAGATTGCATTATAACATTTTTCGTATAACTGTCTACTCATTTCGTTTAAGTAGGCATGTTTGGTTTTACTAATTTTAAATTGGTCGTTATCCAAGCATGACGCAGTCCCTTCCATTTAGTTCATATCTAGATAGTTTGGTTTTAGATTACTTTTTGTTTATCCTTTTTGGCGACATGCGATTGCTTTTCGGTTTCAAACATACTAAAGGTTTGAAAAATGGGGAAAAAGCCAATGCTGACATAGAGTTGAAATAGAGTCGACGATGGCATACATTTTGCCTCCATTGGATCTCCTTCTCTCCTATTGGTTGTATTTATCCTTTCAGCTATCGCGCGCAAATTTAGGCTATTCAAATAAGCAGTCCTATTATTTTCTTTACTTTTACATGCTCGACTTTTTCAATTATTATTTTAGCTTTACCTTGATATGCACCACCACTTTAACCCCTATTACCATCGCTCCCGGATCGGGTTTTCGCGTGCCGTAGCGGACCCTAAATTTAACTGTTACCCTCCTGCAGGAAATTAAATCCAGTCTGCGGAGGCTGGCAGAGAACAAGAGAAGGGCTGATGAGAGGAAGATAGCTGCTGGGGTAATGCCGGCCGGTGGGAGGGGCAACGGGAAAGGAGGGGGAGACCCTGCCCCGGGTGCCTGTCGCTGTGCCCTGCGCAGACGGAAGCACGATCCCTCATCTCCTGCCCAGCCTCCTACCTCGTGAGCTTTTGCTGCTTGCGTGATGCAAGAAGCGCGCAGCGTAGCCCATCTGCGCACAATTTTAAGTTAGGGCTGACCGTTAAATTACTCCAAGTCTGTGCCGTTCTGTTCCGGGACCCTCAGAATACCGTGTGTCGACTGTAGCAGAACCTCCGAGAGGGCTGCTACCAGTGTTTGGTGCATCCCAGTTCCTCCTGTCAAGCCGTCATGTCGGATGTGACCTCTTCTTTCGGGATGGCGCGCAAGCCAGCCCTCCACCTCATCATCATCCTTAAATTAAATTGATTTGCTCTCTCCTCAAACGACCTTTCTACGTTTGGCTTATGTACTTTTCTTTTGTTTATTGTTATGTCTTTGCCTTTTGTCAAGTAAACCCACTTTTTCGCTTTGAAAATGGAATTTCAGTAGAGTGGGACGGCCTTCTTCAGCCCCCAATCGTCGTACAACAATCACTTGTGCAAAAACGTTCTAAAAAACATTTGTTTACATGAAATCTCAGTACTCCAGTCAAACGCAAGTGAAATCAGATAAATCGATTTACCGATAAAGAAAAGGGTATGATTATGTTCTGGGTTATTACTTGTCGTTATCGGGTAGCCAAGGGTGGAAGTGGGGGAAGAACAAGTCATGGAATTCAAATGTGTACTCTGATAAGAATGACAATCACATAGCTGTTCTAGTTTGAGATCTGAATTTTGCATTCCCATGTGGTACCAGGCAAGTATCGTGATCTGCAAAAAACATTCGACGACGTACAGTTCTGCGAGTGCTGCAAGCAAATTCCATAAATTTGTAAATGTTTGATGATTTCTCCCATACCAGTGAAAACGTATTTACGAAAACTTATAACTAACTAGCGCGGAAGCTTGGCTTCACCTTGGGCTTCCTTACAAGTTGTTGTCCCATAAGTAGGCAAACCATATATGAGAACCTCTTAAAATGATTATGTTCAGTTCAGTTCAGTTTTATTGGGGAAATATTGCTAAAAACCTTGAACTCCCTCTTTGTACATAGCTATGATGCAGAACATATGGCGTTGCCACTAATGAAACTGTGTTAAGGGGGGCAGACAGTAAAAAAACTCCTTAGGCATTTTCCATAAGTCCTGGTTTCGCTTTGAGGCTCCCTTTTCCAATACTGTCCCTTATGTAGGCTAACTGCACGTTTGCTGGATATGAGAAACTCTTAAAATCAGGTAGTATAAGGTGAATAGCTCTGCTTTGACTTGATGTACAACAGGTGTATGCTCAAAAGGAGTAATTATGGAGAAAGTAGCGATGAAAAACCGTTATGTGAAAGTCCGAAGTCCGCGCAATCAACTTAAAGTAACTACAGGCTATTCATGAAAATCATGATATTTACAATGACTAAGTCATGCTTGATAAAATCCGTGGGAGGAACACGATTCTTATAGGTGAATTCCAATCACCTTAAAGGTTTGAGCTTGGAACTTGTTGATGCACATAGCAAAGCAAACCTTCACTGGAAATTGAAGCCATCCGAAATGGACCGTAGTATCAGATGGTACGATAGGAATGCGGGGGATATACACAGTTTCTCCTTTTGCACAACCGGCCATAATTGTGCCATCTATCAAATATGACACACAGCCGCTTGACAGTTAGCCTAGTGCCATTGCATGGCCATGGTGCATCGAGATTTCTCATCAGCATAATCGGTGCACCAACCTTCAGAAACAATTTGTGCGATATAACGCCAGCTATATGCAAACAATCCAGGAATTTCAATGGATAATTAGCATAATCTGAAAGATCAACCATCGTGTCGTATGATTTGTGCAGTTCTTCCTCACCTGGAAGAAGATGGGTAACTCTCTCGTTAATGGCATCGAGAAATTTGATTGAAGGAGCACGAATTCCTCGTTCGTATAGCCACTTTGCGTCGGAAAAGTTGGTTAGAAGATTAGAGAAAACCTGCTCAAAGAATGTGTCAGATTGGTTGTTTTTGTAACATTTCTGCAAATACCTCGGTTGTTCATAATGATAGTTTGTAAGGGTTAGATTTAGAATTGATTTATATGGTAGGCCATTCAATCTAAACTAAGAATTAGCCGAACTTCAGTTTGATTGGGCCAGCCGGATTATGCACTCACTGCGTGAAGGTGTGGCAGACAGTCGCATTACTGGTGACCGCGACTACCTGGACGTAAGTGTGGGGGTCCAAGTGGTAGTAGGTCAAGTGATTTGCCTTTCAGTCGATGACTGATAGGTTACCCCTTTCAGGGGGGTGTTGGCCCAGGCTTCATGCAGGGATGCTCTAACCCTTCTGAGATCGAATGGTCTGTATGTATATGCAATGCCAGTTCTCAGCCAACCACGGTTCCTGCGGCGTGGAAGGTGCTGCCACTTTCTCTCACTTCTGATTCCCTGTTGGTGACTGCGCTCGCGCTCCACTGGGTTTCAGGCCCCAGCTCAGGTGTCCGAAAAGCTAGGCGGTTACTATGCGGTGGAGGAGAGATTGAGATCGACTCTCAGCGCGTTTCTCTCCTCACTTTAATAAATCTGAATGCGCTTGAATCGATCATGGTGCGCTAAAAGCCGTGGCTTTGAGGGTCTGTCAACTGACGGGAAAACTCGGGGCCTCCTACGTTGCTGCTCCTTTTGTACGCGTCTGTTTGTGTTTGCGTATGGGAGGAGAGGGAGGACTGAGAGTCAGGCTACAATGGCTCCCTCTTAATGTGGCCTTTATGATATTCCCGCGCACGCGGGCGCATACCTAGCGAGATGGCTGTGTAAATTGTGCGCGGGCTGAGTGTTTATCGCGCCAGCCATCTACACCCTCCCTCATGTCCGGTCTTATTGACTTTGTGTTTACACCTGAAACGGAGGTGGGAGTGGCGAGCGTGTGGGTAGATTCCGCTCGAGTCTGCCTAAACTCCTGTTTTCTTTCGTGCTAGTTCTCTGCTTTGCTCCCGCTTGCTGTCGCTTTGTGTTGCTTGCCCAGCTCGCCTCAATGTCTGTTGCGGCTTGCCTCAGCGTTTGTTGCGGCTGTTGGAGCACGCGGTGCCCATCGTAGAAATCGACGGGGGAACTGTCGTGAGATCCAGTGATTTACGGTTAGGCTGGGTTCCTTCCAAACAATGAAAGCAATCACGCGATAGGATAGTAGAGAAACACATACACGCGTATGCCAATGCGCGCGCGCGCCTACAAAGTGAGCGTGGTACTAACACACACGCGCACAGGACGAGAAGGCAGCTTTCGAGCCGATCCCTTCGACCAATGATACCGTAGACGCACACAGAGGCAGTCATCACTTTTATTAAGTATACAGACAATGAACAACATTAGGTATATAAAGTACTTAAAAGAACTATGAGAAGTACTAAAGGTTTGTTGAGAAAAATAAACTTTTCTCGATAATTCCCAGCTTGTGATGACGTCAAAAATAGCTATAAATTAGAACAATAAATTTTAAATAGATTGTTAAGTATAAAACTTAAAGCAACCACTTTCTTTATACCACTTTCTTCAGTCAAAATATTTTGTTTATTTGAGAATGATAACATACGTAGTTATTGAATATCGTTAAATAAATTTTCGCTTCATTATGGAAATTTTTGCTGCATTCATTGATCAGCTTACTAATTGTCCGTTTGTTCGACGTTTACATCAAACCCTTTAAAATGAGATATAACTAAACAGCATTAACTGAAAAATGTCGAGCTTTTAGATATTATTTCCTATGCAGATGGCCATGTTGGTCGAATTGGGAAATGCTTCAAAATGGCAAACCGCATTTTCGAGCAAACAACATGTCTCCTAGATACCACGCATATTGTTATTCCTAAGATTAAAAAAGTTACGATTATAGGTTATATCTGTCAAAAGTGTTTTTGCTGGATATTAAGCTGACAAACTTCCGTGTATATAAACTTTTTTCAAGGTAATGTCACATTGAAATTGGAAACTTTTGACAATTTGCTTAATTTAACTGGCGAAAACGATTAAATTTGATTGAAGATGGAATAACGTACCTTTCTCTTTATAACGGATTACTTTCCGCTTAAGGGGATTAATTCCACGATCCGTACAAAGTGTGTGAGTGCAAAAAAAACAGGCCACACATTTCACTATTTTTTGAAATACTTATTATTCTTCTGTTTGTTTAGTTTCTAAATAACGCTTGATCGGAACCTATTGTTTACAGAACAGTTCGTTTTTACCTGACTTAGATATAAAAAGGCCTTCTTTAATTCCCCTACGCGGTAACATGCGTGGCAAGGTTTGGTTATGTGCAAGGTCAGAGGTGAGGTTCAAACAAAACACGTCGAAAATTTTGGTTACTGCATTTTGTGCAAAAAACTTCACAGAATAGCTTAATTTAATTTTTTAACCTTCTATCGGTGCTTGTTTATGAAAATAAATGCGATTCCTTAAACTTCACTCTAGTTCAATTTGATCAACTTCGCATAAAATTTTCCAGTACTGGGAGGGATTATTATTCCACCTTTTTTTACTAATGATGGAATTCTTCCACAGCACAATGTATATTAGAAGAAAGTTTCGTCCTATCTTTCCTTATAGCATACGGAATTCCTTTTAGATAAACATACTCATGATTTAGCCAAAATGAGAGCCTATTTCCCCCAATAACTTTAAATTAGAGAGCAGTTTTCCAAACCAAAGCCCTTTTTAATATTAAATCCCCTCAGTTGATCAAAATAACCTGTCCAGATATACGCTAAACTAACAAGTTTAATTTCGACCCGAAATTTGTTTGCAGGAATCGCAGAACTGTACATCTGATCGCAACGAGTGGCCTCCGCATTAGGACAGAATTAGACAGGGTAGAGAGGCTGGTAAGAATTACTTCGATGACCGCTCGATTATGGAACGAGGAAAGTGCAAGAGCGAGTCAAACTCAACTACCTGATTTGGATAAGATGTCTGCCTGTGAGACATGCGCAAAAACAGGACATCAATGAATTTAAAGCTGTGATTCAAACTCACTTACTTAATAAATTTTAGTAAGCTGTATAAGTCTATAAAATAAGAGGAGCAGTTGGCGAGCGTACGTAGGCTTTCGATAAATTCAAATTGGACTATTATATTGATATGAGAAAAGGTACAAGGTAAGTATGCGGACAATAACGTTGATCATTACAGGCAAATTAGTTATAGGAATAGGCGAGGGGGATTGGAAGTTGATAATATGCCGCTGTTTACGTTGCAATGAGGGTTTATTGAAGCCGGAGAGGCGGAAGAGTGAAAAGGAGAAAGGAAGGGTGGAAAAAGCCTAAGTATGCTCGCCAACTACTCTTTTGAATACTGTTATGTGAATTTTTGCAGCTTCAAAACGGTTCAAGGCTCCCGCAGTGTTAAACACACTCAATGGGTACCTACATTTCAACACCGAATTTTTCGAGGCAAAAATATTGGCCAACTTCATTGGGGAAGGCATAGAGAGAAACGAATATCCAACCGAATACTGGAGAGCGCTGCGACGTAGCCATACAGGGAGCACCACCGAAACCCTTAAGGCATATGTCAAAAACAACTTGGAAAGCACTCGCGTAAAAATGAATGATCTAGAGCGTCACGTGTGCCAACGCGCTGCCGATAGAGTAGAAAAGACGGTAATTCAACAGCTACGCTCAAACCATTGGAAGGAAAAGTGGAGACGCCAAGAGATCGTCACTCCTTCAAAAGCTGCACAAAATCATACCCTAACCAAGACTACTCAAAGATCCAGAGCGGTACGTACACAACTATTCCTGTCTGACACTTGATACAACTTCACTTGAGGCATTTTCACTGGATCCTAAATTTTGCGTACCTGGTCGAAAGGTTAATCACTTAAAGTTAGAAACCCAGTTCGGGAATCTCTATAATCAAACATACGACTTCAAGCCGATCTCTGCAGTCCAGCACTATAAATCAACGTTGGGGAGTTTTAGTTACTAGAACCTGAACAGGACAGAACGGCTATCATGACAGATTCATCAAAAAGAATACAATGTAGTGATAAACAAAACCCACTATACGCACTGTGGAAAAGAAGACACTATTCCTCAACGTCCCTTTTCAAGGGGATCTGGCAAGTGAACTCACAAGAAGACGCCTTGACCAAGCCGTGTTGCAAACCTTCCCAGCAACAAGGGTTCGGGTATTATTCTCAACCAACCCACTCCTCCATGGCGAAGATAAGAAGAGGCTACCAGCTTAGTCCACATCCAAGTGCATATACTAATTTAATTGCTCTTGTGGAGCAGATTATATCAGTCGTAGCAGTCGGTGCTTATCCAAAAGAACACGGAACACCTCCTGGCATGACTCAGCAAGGATGAACTCAGGAACACAAGCAGCGCTATTCTCGCCCACATGTTTGGCTCCGAACATCGTGTGGATCCCAACAAAGTCTTCAAGGTGATTTACAGGGTGCAAAGTCTAAAGTCCATGGTTAAGCGTTTGCTAGCAGCAGCAGAAACAAACGCTATTTGGTTTAAAAAGACGGTTTTTGTAGCTAACAGCGCTAGGAACGGCCCATCTGTGCATGCCACACACGACACGGCCCTCCAAACACAACACATCAGAATATCACACAGAGGAGGTGGAATGCCTCGTTCGTGCCTATCTTCTTTGGGGTTGGTGTGACCAATTACATGAAATTATACTACTCGTAATAAATAAGTAGCTGTTTATGCTTACTACTTTCGGCAAACCGACGGCTGTTCGATTTTCGCCTGTAATCAGGTAACTAAATCCTTTTTGCATCTTCATTCTATGCTGATGCTGTTCTGAATCCTTTGGACGTTTGCCTACCTTTACTTTGATAAACCCGAACTGAACTGTTCGTGATCTTATAGGTCATAAGCTTCGCAGAAAAACTCACAGGCCGCTCACCAAGCACCCACGACTGTTTTTTTCAAAGATGTCCTAATTCTCAGTATCATGCAGTAAACAACATAAGTGGTGCCTTTTCCACCTAGAGGTATTTCTGTCTTTGATTCCATGCGAACTTATTTGATGTTCCATCACTGACCCAAGCACGGCACTTCGCAGAACTTGCTTTCCTGCCTATGGCCCGCCTGGTGTGGACTTCCACGTCTCATGCCTCCTGGGAATTGAGACAGCATATCATGCCCGTTTTCTTCTGATTCCTGGAAAACTGGTACCGTTCGTTGGACCTACTCAGTGGCGCCTAAGCTGTGGTTTGGCTCAGAGCAATAAACCATCTGACCGAATCCCGGGTTGTTGGAAAAGACAGAAGACACCAAAATGGGGGATTTATGGTGAACACTGTTATAAAAACAGGCTCAGCGTCGTTAGTGTTACAATGATGACATCTGACGTGTGTCACCGTTGAATTACGCCCTGTTAAAATCCCCAAGGAAGAACACAATTGGAAGGGCGATACTTTTGGATTCAACGAGAGGCGGGTGTTATCGTGTACAAAATCCGAAGGAACTGGCTGTTGCCTCGCTATCCTCACTATCTGGTGGGGCTGCAACTCTTTGTGTCCCAACTCGGGACGAGTCCGGCATTGGGAGCGGACTGGCGTCGCCACGCGTCCGCGGTTGCAACAACCTCTGTCAGGGGTGGCAGTGGCTTATAAGAGATTGTCTGCACTTTCTCTTGTGGCCTGGTATGCCGCATTTGAATAACGTCACGCGACCAGTTGACCCTCGGGCTTTGTGCCTTGCATACGCTCGTGTGCGTGCGTGCGTACATGCGTCTAAGGTCATCCCGCGTATAAAGTTATCGCCTGTTATGTGGTCAGAGCTAACCAACAAAGACATTTGGCTAGGCTGGCCACCTTAGGAAAGCCTCCAAACGTTGCTAGCGTTTGGCCCGGCTAACTTCCTAACACACACTACCTCTCCCCCTCGGCGTGCAACTGCTAGTAATTAAGCTTAGGAGCAGGGATAAAAGCAGGGACAGCCCACATTACCGGTGCTTTTGCGCCAAATTCCAGAGGAAATAGGGCGGGGGTAGCTATATGGTTAATGTTAGTTTTTTGTTTAAGGTAAGCGTGTTGGTGCAAGTGTTAATACGCGGCCTGTGCGGCATGTTAAGCCGGAAAGACAATGAGCGTGCGCACGGTAATATTGATTTTACGGGGACGGCATCCCGCATACGCTCACGGCAGCCGGCGAATAAAGGACAGTCATACCCGCAGTTCATGCTCCCACGGTGCGTCACGTCCACATGCATGCTGCCCGCACCGTGCGTCGAGCAAACGAGACGGCCGCCCACAGAGCGGGGGGCAGTGGTCGTAGTCGGGATGGTTCTAGAATGTCTGGGCGCAAACTATACGCCAGGAATATTCTAGAAAGACCGGAACCATATAAATATGCCGGAGTGGACAAGCTAAAGGACCCCGCAAGCTCCATTGTCTTTGTGTGCTGTTGAATAAAGCCAATGCCTATCGGAAACGCTCTCTTGGCTTCTTCTGCCTACTAGTCAGGTCAGAACCAACTGGGCTATAACAATCGATCACGCGTGATGCGTTTTTACTCATACGTGCTGCTGCAGATCGATTAGTTTCAGTAACACTTATTGATGAAAGTTAGGAAAGTGACGCAAAGTTCCGCGTCCCAGGTATGTGCAGAGATTGAGAAGAAGAAGAAGAAGAACAACAACAAAAAGAAAAAGAAGAACAAAAAGAAGAAGAATAAATAGAAGAAGAAGAAGAAGAAGAAGAAGAAAAAGCCTTGTCAATCACCAGAATCATAGCTTTATTAGTCTGAGCTTTCGAACTCCTGCCAGACGGTTGATTGTTCCCTTCCCCCTATAAATGTTGCTTGCCTTTGTTGACGATTTTACCTCTGATGATGGACTCCAGCAAGAGATCGAAAGCTCAGACTAACAATACCATGATTCCTGTGATCGAGGCGGCTTCTTCTTCTCAGTTAGGAAAGTTCCACCAGGGGTGGTGAACAGCTCACCTCGCAGCTTTTCCATCTCATGGATGCATGAACTTAGGATAGCATGCGCCAGAGTCGCGTCGCATCGCAGCAATCGGACTTGCCGGGTGAAAGTCGTGAGGGGAAGTACATAGGTATAGGTGCAAACCGAGCCGTAAACTCGCCCCGGCATCAATATCGATTGGCCACTGAGGCTGCGGCCAAATGGATTGTTTACTGCCACTGGAGGTTTCCTGGTGGTAGAGAGTGATTAAGTATCAAAAATCGAACTGTGACAGACCAGCTGAGACCGCTAACAGTCAGTTGAACGCGCCTCCGGCCGGCGTCTTATTCATTCGCAGGGTTGGACGGGGGATGAGCTAAGTCCGTCATCCCTTAAAAGTTATGTTGGCATAGTATTACTTGCTATGTTTGAGTAACACTTATTTGCGAACGTTAGGAATGTTCCTCCAAGTATGGCGAATAGCGCACCCGCGCGCGCTCGGAGTGCCTGTGCTGACGTTTTCCCTCCCGACCAAACAAGCCCCTGCCTGTCTTAGTGTCATTTAATTTACCGAGAGGTACAAGAAGTTGCTGCGAGTTCTGCAGAAGGTGTATAGACTGAGTGGAGGGCCCGATGGCGAGGAAACCACGTCCAAGAGGATGGACGTATCCTCAATTGACGGGTGTTGGTTACATGCGTTGGCATTCTCAGGCTTGGTCAAAATCGTCGCTGATTAAGCTTATGCGGTGTGTATGGGACAGTGTATGCGCAAACTCGGGGCCAGTGGAGCCGGATGCCAGGATTCAAGGCCTTGCTACGCTGGTCTCAGTGTGAAGCTTTCGAGGAGATCGACTAAGAAGACGAGGAGGAGAAGATGATGAGGACAAGTTAGCATCACGTCCACATTTTTGGTAGGTTAGTTGTGGTGCTGATGGTGGTGGTGGTACCTGCTCCTTCGCACTTGTCCCTGCATTTAAGTAATCCTGGTGTGTGTGTATGTCCTCTCAGGAGGGTGTTGGCCCAGGCTTCATGCAGGGCTGCTCTCACCCTTCTGAGGTCCAATGGTCTGTATGCACATGCAATGCCAGTCTTCAGCCAACCACGGTCCCTGTGGCCTGGAAGGCGCTGGCACCTTCTCTCACTTCTGATTCCCTGTTGGTGACTGCGCTCACGCTCCCACTATGTTCAGGCCCCACTGCGTGTGCCCGAAAAGCTAGGCGGCCACTATGTGGTGGGGAAGAGAGTGAGGTTGACCTCGGCGCGTTTCTTCCTTCACTATAATAAATCTGAATGCGTCTGAATCTATCACTGTGCGCTAAAAGCCGTGGCTTGGAGGGTCTGCCAACTGACGGGAAAACTCGGGCCCCCTACGTAGCTGCTCCTACTGTACGCGTGTGTCTGTGTGTGCGTACGGGAGGAGAGGGAGGACTGAGAGTCAGGCTGCAATGGCTCCCTCTTAATGTGGCCTTTATGGCGCTCCCGCTCTGTCGGGAGCATACCTAGCAAGATGGCTGTGTCAAGTGTGCGCGTGCTGAGTGTTAATCATGCCAGCCATCTATACCCTGCCTCATCCCTGGTCTTATTGACTTTGTCTTTACACCGGAAACTGAGGCGGCAGTGGCGAGCGAGTGGGTAGATTCTGCGCGAGTCTGCCTAAACTCCTGTTTGCCCTCGCGCCAGTTCTCTGCGTTGCTCCTGCTTGCTGTTGCTTGCGTATTGCTTGCCCAGCTCGCCTTTGTGTCAGTTGCGGCTTGCTTCAGCGTTTGCTGCGGCTTGTTGGAGCACGTGGTGCCCATCGTCGAAATTGTCGGGGGAAATGTCGTATGTATGTATGTATGAATGCATGTATGTATGTATGTATGTATGTATGTATTTATGTATGCATGTATGTATGTATGTATGTATGTATGTATGTATGTATGTATGTATGTATGTATGTATGTATGTATGTATGTATGTATGTATGTATGTATGTATGTATGTATGTATGTGGGGGGTATGGGGTGTCCAGCTGGGGGTTGAACGTGAAGGTCGTGGCAGATCGCATCATCTTCCTCGCGTAGGTGGTGGCTGCGCCTAGCGTCCCTGGCTGGCATCCAACTCTCACTTGTGGCTCCCCGGAGCTAGGCTTTGCCTGGCGGCCACCCCCCGGCTCCCCGCCTCGATCAGCGGGCTAAACCAAGTGAGGGTCTCCGGTGTGTGTGTCCCCACGCCCGGTATGTCCCCGGGTTGCAGCGGTAAGCATCCTAGTAGACGTAGTTGGTGAAAGGACGCTACTTACTGTAAACGATACCTTGTCTGTTTGAACTTTACTGTTTACTTTCCTCGCTTGTTTACAGCCTTGCTACACCTGCTACATCTAGTTGATCGTATTACTTTTCGGTTTGCCATTTGTTATACATTACTTTGCTTGATAATTCTAGTGTTGACTCTACAACCATGCCTATACCATTCCATCACCGTGCTCTTAAAGTGACCTTATTCCACCGTAGCAATTCCTACTCAAATAGTAGTCCTACCGCCATGACTAGCACTCTTAGTCCTCACAGAGTTTTCCTGCGCAGTAGCATCAATAACCCCTTACACGTAGCAGCAATTCTACCCTAAGTCAGATGCCGTAGCACTAGAACGCCTTTCCTTTATATGTAAGACATAGCCCCTTTCACCGCTACTGCTACTAAGATAATTACTGCTGCTCCCACCCCCTAATTCCCAAATGCTCCCCCCCTAAAAGTCCTCAGCTAAGCTGAAGGCAGGCTCACAGCCAAGTGGTCGTTCGGCACCAAAACACTCGCGGCCCATGGTGCAGTTCGGCAGCAGTTGTGGGTGACCGGCAGTCCCTTTGTGGAGTAGCGCTGCCGCCCCTCGCGAGAGGGTTGATGGACCTAGAAAAGGTGGACTCCAGACACGCTGGGTTGCGACATCTGCCAGTTGACCGTGGCTGACAGAATGCAAACACGCGGTCGAAACACTACAAACGCAAATCAAAACTTCTCTCTTCC
>JAYGXS010000008.1:21376101-21403288 GCA_036362985.1 Ligula intestinalis
TACTAACAGGCTAGGTACTTGCTAAAAGGCCCAGACACGTGTTTTACTGGTATTCTGCCGCTGTATGACACAGCTGCTAGGGGGTCCGGCTCACCAGTGGGTCGCCCAGCTTGCCCTATCTGCTTTCTGGTTGCTATACCAGTTTTGAAAGTTCAGCTTTTTAATCTCCAGAGAAATTAATTTCTTATCACGGTATAAATCAGTATATTGAAAGTCTATAGGCGTAGACCGAAATTGTAAGTGTATATTCGTGTCGAAACCCGTCAACCCCTGTGAAATATACACATGCTGCCATCAGACAGTCGTTAGTAGTATGAATTGACGTTGTAACTTACCATACTAACAGGCTAGGTCCTTGCTTAAAGACCCAGACACGTGTTTCGCCGGTATTCTGACACTGCTTGACACAGCTGCGAGGGCTCCGGCAGCATGTGTATATTTCACAGGCGTTGACGGGTTTCGACACGAATATACACTTAAAATTTCGGTCTACGCCTATAGACTTTAAATATACTGATATATACCACGATCAAAAATTAATTTCTCTGGAGATTAAAAAGCTGAACTTTCAAAACTGGTATATCAACCAGAAAGCAGATAGGGCAAGCTGGGCGACCCACTGGTGAGCCGGACCCCCTAGCAGCTGTGTCATACAGCGGCAGAATACCGGTAAAACACGTGTCTGGGCCTTTTAGCAAGTACCTAGCCTGGTAGTATGGTAAGTTACAACATCATGTGGTCTCTTGTGCGGCGTGGCGTTGCAGGTGGAATGCACTACAACTAGTAGTCCTTTGCGGTTGCCTGCGGGCCTTTTTATCGAGCGTCAATGCACAACCAAGATGAATATGTTCCGTAAAGTGAGCAGCAAGTGCCCTTTACGATCGTTAATTACTCGACCGCAGTAGACAGGAAAGCCGGTTTATGGCTCGACGACTAGGGCATCGAGCTTTTATCCAACTGTTTGGAATACTTAAATTTTCATGCGCCAAAAGGCACCTGCGTGATTTCCTATCGATCTCTCGTCTTATTTGATTGGTCCATATCTCCGACACTCTCATGAAGAGGATCAGTAAATATGTGCAGGCTTTTTGGAAACTGACTTTCTTGTTTGAAAATATAGCCCTCCTCCTGGTCGATTAGCTTTGCCCGCTCCCCACATTTGGTGTTAATTACAAGTACCAGGCGCAGGTCATAACACTTATAGAGCGTATAGGCGTTAGGGCTAAGGCGGTTCAACCTAACACCTACAATATTCCAGGCCCTGTTCCTTGGGAGATGGGAGGAGTCTTGGGATGGTCAGATTGTTAGGAATAGTGTATTCTGCGGAAGGATAGGAGAATTAATGGTAATAGTGTTGACATTCGGATGACCGCATTCCGGCTGCTAGGGCGTCAATTCTGGAGTGACGTGGGCATCAGAAATCACCACAGTGTCGGTGGATGCTTTGTTTCAGCTGCCAATGGTAGAGCTGATGTCTAGACTAGCGTGGGCGCACGAGCTTGAGATGGCTGGCTAGCGTGAGCGAGCGGTCACGCTGCGGCGTATGTGCGCGTCGGTCAAGGACAGGTAGTGCCTAGCCCCAGGAGGCAGTGGGCGCGCAGGCACGCTAAAGACGCCATGCGTCAGCGGCTGATCTTGGGTTCCAAGTGGCTGAGAAAGACCACTAAAAGCGCATTCTTTCATTACGTAACACCTGCTCCATACTGGTCACTCTGTATATCAAAAACCTTCCGAGGAGTACCTTTTCGGACACGAACAAATCCTGCATTGCGCTACCTGGAAGCGGCCTACATATGGCCGGTGAAACCAAAGCTGTGTAAATAGTTGGAACACACAGTCAACCTACATTCTCCGTGCTGATTTCTACTTCCTAGGTTTACATGTTTTGCCCTTCCATTGTTACTTTAAAAATTCCCTCCCATTTAGGCATCACAGGGAGGAGTGTTTTGTATCGGTTGATTATCCTGTACGGCACTAAACCATGAGGTTGCTGTTTTCCAATTTGATTGTTCCTGTACAAACTGAAATTTGCTGTATTTTGTCATTAGCCACTTATATTCTGCAACGACAGACAGCAGCTCATGAGAAGTCGTAAAATTTAGTGGCTCCAGTAAAACCTGCGGTGATTGGCTTGCTTCAATTTTGGAAAGCTTATTTGTAGCCCTGATAATTTGAGCGTCGCGCTTGAAAAGGACCACTATCGTCCCAGCTTAGACGCTATGGGGAGTGTTGAAGGTGAATTCGTTTACACTGGAGGGGACAGTCATTGTGTTCTCTACGTTATGTGTAGAGCATTGGATCTCTAACCGAGAAGTCGCGGGTTCGAGCCTCGGGAGTTGCCACACCTGGGGTTGGGTATGGCTAGCTGATGACGGCTGATAAGCCAGAAATGTCCAGTCCAGAATCCTTTGCCTTTGTCGGTAGTATCTTTCTTCCTACACACCACAGTAGGCAAGTGGAGGTGGTTACCGAGGATGAAGCTCTTACACGGAGCTCAGATACGGGGAGCCAAGGGTGAGTGAGGGACGTCAGTTTAGGGCCGCGTGGGACGGATGCTACCAAGTCCTACATCTGTACAGTGAAGCCCTTTGCAGGGTACCCCTATAACCCTTCGTACACACGCACACACACACATACATGCTACACGCTTTACCTCAGAAAGGCTGATTTGCACGTGCAGGCTGTGCCTTGTCCACCAATGAGATCACTAGTCTCACAACTGAGCTTCCACTGTTGGCACAGCCGCAGACGAATGCTCCAGTGTTACGAGAAACATAACAATGAATATGACTGAGCAGAAATAATTGAACTAATGCAAACAACAATAAATGACTGCTCACTTAGGATAGATGGGTGGTTTTTGAATGTTGGTAAAGTAACTTGTCTGAGTTCCAGCTGCGTCTGCAGTTGGTTGCACAGGTACGGTCTCCTGAGAGTAGGACTAGAAATAGCAAAAAAGCATTACCTTATAACAACACTCTAAAGTAAATGCATGCTTCCATTATAAGAGCCCCTTGACAGGGGCTGATATAATGTGACTACAACTCAGGCAGACTAAAACAAGACTTACATTCAAGTCTATTTTGGCTCAAGAATTTTGATTGGCAAAAATAGCCTACTTAAGCGCAGGATATATTATGCGACAGTAACAGAGCCGGAGACTGCACTAGTTCAGTTCAATTCTATTAAGGTACAGATAGGCGAACGCCTTTAAGCTTCCTATTGGTAACAAAGGGGCTAGGAAATGCATCAATACAAAAGGAAAATTCAAAAATATATAAATTACTTGATTGCAGAAGAGAAGAAAGCAGCTGTTGATTGGACGAAAAAGTTATAATACATGGCTACTCATTAAACACGAGGAGCATATTAATTATAAGTCATTGTACACAGTGCTTGTAGAGTAAAAGGTTAAGGAGGCATGGACTTACCACAGGAATTGCTTGTAGAATAGGCCGTCTATCAACGGGCCTGTCAGCTGGTCGGAAGATGAAACAGCCAACGTAGACGGCTAATGGAAGCGACACAAAGAGGAGGATCGACCCCGTTGCTGTTAACATGCCTCCAGTGTACACATCGGTCCTGCAATAAAGGGGCGGGGGTAGGATTTAGTCATGGAATATATGATGTGCGAATCGAGATATGCTGTAGTTTTCAAAGGAAGCCTATTTAGAAAAAAAACTGCAAGGCGTCTCGCAGCTGCCAATGCATGTCAAGTCAAGTAAAGTATATTAATGAAAATATACGCAAACGCCTTTGAACTCCCTATTGGTACATAGTATTTACGAAGTGCATCGGCACAACTGAACGTTTCAAAGAAGTCGTTTACATAATTGTAGGCGACTACTCTTTTGTTTAAAGTAACAAACTCACATGTGGTGATGTCAGCTGACACGAGCCAGCAGGTGTAACTGAGCAAAAAGAGCAGACAGTGAAAAAACTCATAATACATTGCTCATAATTCAAAAATGGAATGTCATTTGTGGGTTTTAGGAGAGAAACTGTCGATCGTGGGGTAAAGTATGCAAAAGATAGGACCAACATGCTAGCCATTTTGTCCCTGACGAGTAATATCTACATCCGAAGGGCCACACGAAAAGTCATGAGAACGTCCCCAAGAACCGGAAATGCGACCATGATATGCATTTGCTGTGACCGGAGCAGAGGAAACCACTACGTCGTTAGCAGTCGGCCTTAAGGTTGGTGCGAGAAAGGGCGTAACAAAGTCACGTAGCCTAGGGCCACAGGTGCGGTAGATGCAACTGCAGACGTGATCAGCGCAGTTCGCATAGTGAGAAGAGAAGTGCGGCGATCAGCTATGTACGGTGAAAACATATTTTGATTCAATAATAGTAATACTACTTAAAATTGTTTTTAGTGTATATTTATAGCATTTAATGACTTTTTAATTTTTGATTTCAGAGAACTCAGTTGCCATGGTGGCAATTAAGGCATGCTGGTCAAGCTTTGTCTTAAAGGCTTCCACGGATGGGGATATGACAATGTCCGCAGAAAAATAATTTTCTTGGGTCAAGTCTTGCCCCAGTCACACGTAATTTGAGGGGGTAACCTCGCAACCTAGAGGTGGTGGCCTGCTCAAAGAATTCATTTGTTTTGAGGCAACAAACCTGACCGCGCAGCAGGCAAAATGCCTGTATTAGGTCACCGCATAGCTGTCTGTAATCCAGAGGAAGTAAGTCAAGATTTACCAAGCGGGTCTCATAAGGGAGGTTCCGTTGGCCTCACACTAATTTTGTTGCACGTCTTTGCACCCTTTTAACGATTTTTCGGTCTTTGGCTGTCAAAGGTCTCGAGGCTTGGATGATTACCTCCTAAACGAACGTGCCAAAGAACTTGCCAAAGACTAATTCATCGAAATCAGCAAAGGTGCGCTTGATTAGATACGAGCTGGGCATTGCATGTACACATGAAGGCCTCCAACAGTCCAATATGGCCCACACATTCAGGGTTGATTCACACCAGGTCGAATGTGACGGCTGTCGCGCTCACACACGCCGGCTTTAGTGGCTGGACGTACGCTCGTCCGACTGTCAAATTCCTGAAACTATTCTCTACAGAATATACTATTCCTCCCACCTGGCGTGTCACTTCTCTTCCCCTTGTGGAATTGGGCCTGAAGATCGGCGTAGCATGGGTTCACCCTATTCACGTAAGCACATTATATCTGTTATGGGGAAGTGGACGGTGACGCACTCAGATCCCAGAACTGGAAGTGCACCCCAGTTGAGCCATGCCAGCAGACCGGCCGCGAGCGTCCTGAGCACACGTGAGGCCCGCTCCCAAGTGTAGACCAAATGTTCTAGAAACATCTCGCAGCGTGGGAAACCACGAATCAGCATGCACACCAGAACCTCCCTCGCATGCGATAGGCTAGGATTAGTCTTGAAGGCCTAAAGCCTTATAATAGGCTGCAGTTGGCATGCTAAGCCATTCAGTCGTCCCTGTACCGTCCTGAATAAAGGCCTGCTATCGGAACCACTCTCTTGGCTTCTTCTGCCTATGAGTCGGGTTCTAAAATACTGGGCTTTAGCAATATCCAAGGTCAGTAAATACTTATATAGCGTGTTCCACTGACCAAAGAGAATTGAAAACTTAAACTAAAGAAAGCATCATTGATTATTGACTGATTTACCATATTCCCCTCATGGCTACTGGCTCACAGCTGCATCATGCAACAAAAAACCTAGTGGTAAATGGGGTCTTATCCACCTCCTGTGCTGGGGATGCAATACGTCGGCCAGTGTTTATACATTACTTACCGCCTGGTAGTTGCATGCGAATATTACGTGGTTATTTTGTGGCAGCTGGAAGATTTTAGCTAAAAATTTTGCAGCAAATTCGGGAAGATTTATGCTGAGGCATTTACTCCAAGTCCAAGCAGGAATTTATGCACAAATTAAAACCCTAAACTTATTCCAACCTTATTACAAGACCGGGAAAAGGGATGAGTAGTGGGCTTATGGAATTGGTAGTCACAGTAGATGCTGAACCGCATGAGGTGGACAAACAGCACTGACATCAGGGTGTGCCCAGCTGTGTCACATGCGCATCCAACAAGCTGCGCTGGGTTTAACAAGCAGACCCCAGCAACCACCTAAATCCGCGAGTGAAACCGGATAAAGGCATTTGCCTGCATCTACAAATTGTTTTTGGAAGCCATTGAGAGTTAATGATCATTTTCTGGTACGTACGGACGAAGGGGCATTTCTTGTTCGACATGCTAAAAGTCGTGGCTTCGGAGGTTGTCAACTGATAGGGTAAGGTCTCCTTCGCAATGTAGCCTTTATGGCATTCTCACGCATGGGGGATCCCAGTCACCATCACGGTACAAGTCTTGATCGTATGTGGTACGCGCAGATAGACTGATTGCTTTGTAAGCCACTGCACATCTCCGGTCATCCTACCATGGGAGTTAGGTTGGTTAGGGAAGAGAGAGTGCGGTAGATGCAGTGCAAGTCCACCTCACTATAAACTAATTTCTTTGCAAGTCATCATCCTGCAGCACCCAGTGGACTCATCGCTCCCGACGGTCAAACTGCCACGCGTTGTTCGTGAGTTTGACGAGTTTCTTGCAAATCTTCCAAGAAGATGTTCCGGCATAATCGCAATTTACGGAGTTCAGAATAAATACTGCACTCGGAACGGTTGTGAATTAACCGGCTTCAATGATCGTACTTTATCACGTGTGACGATTTCCAGCAGCGGATCTGGAAAGCTCAATCTTTTCTCTCCTCAAGCGACGAAAACCAAATACTTCAGTTCCAAGACCCGTTTCCATATCTTGATGGACTGTGTTGAGCCAGATCTTGGATTGCCCTCCTCTTCGAAGCCTCTAAGTGGACAGCGGCACCAGATCAGAAATCGTGAGGCGGACGACGGAGAAGCTGCCCAACATAGCGATGGAGATGTCGCACCGGAGCCATAGGTACTTTCGAAGGAGTGAGAAAGCCCGGCGAACAGAATCGTTTTGTGAATGGATAACTGCCATCTGTGTTGGCGTTTGTGCCCTTTTTCGGCTGCAGCGGTTTTTCACAATCCCGGCACTGAATATCACTGTTTTTTTACAAGTTTGCAGGGTGGCGGCACATTGATTGGAGCATTTACGCTCAACCCATTCAGGCTAATTTAATGGAATGGTGCACATGCTGCTTGAAAAATCATGGCACTGCAATAAAAGTTTTTGTCTAATTGCCCTTCATTCCACAGAACCTTGCCGAGGCCACGTGATTCTGCAAACAGCATCCCACCTTTCTTTTTAACCGGAGTGTGCATAAAAGTGACGTGGTCCTAATAATAACAAGGGCAGTCAACTTCCCAAAGCCAGGTACCGAAAATTGGTGATCCATGCATCCTCCCCCATGCCCCTTTTCGCGAAAAGGTGCGGAGCGCAGCAGTTGCTAGAACTGGCTATGGCAACTAGGGAACGCACTGGGTGTCCTACCACTGCAGCAGTCACCGACTCTGCAGGTAAATCGATATTGATACCCATCGATTAGCGTTCACTGATCACTAACGGAACTCTCGAGTCCCGCTCTGCCTTGTGGCTCATTCTCGAGTCACGCCAGCAGCCGCGCACAGCCGCTAGTAATCTAGGCAGATAGCACTGCTGGAAAAGCCAAGGAAGACTGGAATGTGGTCATTTCTGGCTCATTAGCCGTCGTCAGCCAGTCATACCCAACCCCAGGTGGTGCCCCATCCGAGGCTCAAACCCGCGACCTTTCGATCAGAATTCTAACGCTCTAACCATTGAGCTGCGGGCTCGTTGACTTGTCAGATTAGGTCGGGAGGAATGACTCCTCGTTGATTAACGTTCACCGATCGATATTATCGTCCTACTGACTACCGGACCACCTGCAAGGCAATCAGAGCAGTCTTCTCGCCAAAATTGGATGAAAACACACTGTCGGACGGAACCTGCTGCAACTGCCTTCCAACCATGTGTGCGTGTGTAATTAACATGGATCTGCCCCCAAAGGGACTGCGTGGTAGATGCGCTGGACCAACACGGAGGCGGCAGATCAAGGCATGGCAGGTGCTTATCGGGTGGAGCTTCCGTAACTAATGCCCAGCCCTCGGGTAGGGGAGCGTTGGCGGCACGCGTAGGTGCCGGCTCAAACCACGCCAATCACTGGCGTCCGATCCCGCTTCCGATCTTCCTGATTCGCTATAGACACAGGACACGGGTGGGTGAGGAAATAGGGGGAGGGGGCGAGTGCGTTAGATGCAGCGAAAGTCTGCTCCCAATTAAAATAAACCCATGCATAAGTCACCGTCCCTAAATTGCTACGCTCCGGAGCACACGGCAGACATCGTTGGAATCGACGGTCGAGCTGTCTCTTATGCACTTATAAATGCGACAAACAACAGTCTAGCTAATGGGCCGCTGCTACAAGGTACCCATTAGTACAGTATAGGTCCCACACTATCTGTGATCTCAACGAAGCAATAAAAGTCACAGTAGATCAGGAATCATCGTTTTTCTTGCTACTGTAGTAGAACTAATGATTTGGCGATTTCATAATATATTATTAGTCCATATGCGACTACCTACGAGGGCTCTAGATTGAGCTCCAAGACACACAGCCAGATCCGTAGGCACCCTACCATCACACATGAAAATTTCTAGTGCATTTCTGATCTTGGTTTAAGCGTTTCTGTTAGGTAATGAATCATGACATTTTATAAATCTCACAGTCAGATAAGAAACATGGCTGACATTGGAACACATCTCCCAGTTTAAACCGGGGAGCCAGAGATCGGGTAGCTCAGTGGTTAGAGTGTTGGCCTTCTAAGCAACAGGTTGCGGGTTCGAGCTGTTTTAACGGAAGCCCAGGACTGAGATATCCCCACCAATAACGCCTTGTGTGAGTTCCCAAAGGAAGAACACGACAAGAAGTGTGCAGCAACAGAAGTCTTTTAGTGCATGAGGTACAACCTATTCAGGAAACAAACGCATGTAAACGATGTCCCTTGAGCCAATCAGATCCTCTTTTGAAATAGACGCCGGTTCCATTGGCTGTTGGCTCGGTGGGTGAATGTAGCTAGAAATTCAAGCTATTGCTTGATTGTCTAGCAAGATGTGTCAGCTCCCATGTGGGCCGCTCGATAGCCTATTATGAACGCGGCTACTTGCTGCTTCCGCGCTAGCCGATGGGCCTCTCCTAACGCGAGCCTCGGGTGGTGCAACACCGGAAGTTAGGTATGACTGGCTGATGATAGCTGATAAGCCAGAGATGGCTGTTCCAATATCCCTTGTCATTATCGGTAATGTTCCCCTGTCTAAGCACGGCTGACATGGGTGAATAGCTCGCAGCCTAAACCAGAAAGTCCACAAGCACGTAACTCAATGGTTAGGGCGTTGGAATTCTTATTAAAAGGTCCCGGGTTCCAGCCCCGGGTGGCGCGACACGTGCGATTGCGTATGGCCAGCTGATGACGGCTATTAAGCCAGAAGTGGTCGTTACAGTCTCCCTGGTCTTTATCAGTGATGTTCTTCTAGCTAAGGATGGTTGCTATTGGTGAGAATTTCCCGATCTAAGCCGGTGAGACCAAGAGCATGGGGCTCAATGATTAAGGCGTTGGAATTCTAATCAACAAGTTGAGGATTTGAGCCTCTAATGGCGCAACACCTAGAGTTGGTGATAAGTGGCTGATGTCAGCTAGTGTACCGGAAATGGCTTTTGTATTCTCCCCGGCCTTTGCCAGTAACTTTCGCCTGCCTAAACATGGCTAACTCGACAGACAGATGATACACTTGATATAGTTTTTTTTAACGATACAACAGTATTTTACGTGAAAAGAAGAGGGATTAACATTAACTGCATAAACTAAACGGATTTCTGAAAATTCTGGCGGAGCAAGATCATAACGCGCAAATTTAATCGACTTTCCTTTCACCGTAGCATCTTTCAGACGAATTTTGAAAATGTAGGTATAGCATTTACCAATTGAAGATTTTGCATAGCTAATTTTACCTTTTCATGAATGCATTAATGTAGGACACTTCAGAAGCCGCTTGCTGAACTTTAAACGTGCAGCTAAGTGTACAACGGCAGTTTCTGAATGGCTGTCTCGCTCAAATTCCGACCAATATAAGGTATTAATACAAACTAACTCCACTGTAGGTGGTTCGCGCCCGGAGCATATGCTAACGGACCTGAAAATACCCTCTGTCCCTCTTTCTCAATTTGCATAGTTTCCGTGGGAGAAAACTCAACTTACAACTTCGGCTTCACTGAAACGAGACAGGTGTCCTTGCTCTATTGGTTCTTCCGATATTCGCAGCCAAGGTGGGGTCTCATTGTTGATCGCTCTTATTCACCCGGAGGGTCTAAGTAAACGTTTTTTTTCTACCGTCGCAAATAATTTCACAGTCAAAACAGAACGTAGAGGAAACTATCCACTACTTTTTATGTATGTATGAATGGTTACCCGCGCACTTTTTTCAACCAATGTATACGCAGGCAAGCGAAGAAACCAAATCTAACTGACCCAAAAGTTTGGGGAGCTTTCCATACGCGAAGAATGTATCGGAAGCAGTCAGCCGCCTGCTCACCTTACTTTGATATGGAGTTGCGCACAGACAAGAAGCAAATATCAGGCATGAGAACGAAAGACCCGTTGCTCCGGCAGGAGACGGCTGGAGTCCTTTACCGGATCTGGTACAGTTGTGGGCAAAGCAACTACGTTGGAGAAACCAGGAGATAACTCCGGACGCGAATGGCCGAGGACGTAGCGGTGGTGGAGAAGAAAGACTGACTCCCAGGCTGCAGCCCACTCGACGGGACCCGGCCATACTTTCAAATTCAGTAGGGACGAAATCCTCGCAAGAGGTGATAGCCGCGTGAGCCACGATCTGCTCGAGTCATGGTTCTCAGCCCCACAGTCCATCAACAAGCGCAATGATTTGCCGTTCCCATAACCCGTACTGAGACATTGCCTCAGCAAGAGAACCAGTTACGTGGGATATGCCGGGCCCAACAGTGAGCATGATTGTCACGCAATTATCAGACCCGCATCCGACACGGACAAGGAAATCACGCCGATTAATGAGTCGAAAGCGAAGTGTCAAGCCATCACCGCGCCAATAAGGATCCCAAGCGGTGGTTACAGGAGCTGACAATTAAAGTACGCATGCAGATGACCGCTATGAACTATAAATGCCATGCAACCTGTCCATGTTGCACCCAAATCTGCTAATTTCTCGCACTATCTAATGGTTACCAATGGCTAAGGATTCTCGGCAGAATCCGAAGCGTCAGGAAAATAAAATGTTTGTTCCAGTGATTGCATCGGCTTCTTCTGATATATCTGTATTGCCCAATTAGCTTACATTATTAGATCACAGCTATTAAAAAGATCCTCATGCGAACAAAAAACGAATTTTCTTAGCTGCTATTATGCAAACAGTTTAAATAAAAGCCTTACAGAATCTCCAAACATGTGACTTAGGATAGTTTCAAAGAAAAGATAAAAAGAGGTCATCTGACCATCCCCGGCTTACCGCCAGTCCGGATGATCGGGGTTCGCTAGTAGAATTATGGCGATGCCTGCGGCCATCATGATAAAGCCGCCGAAGGCAAACACCACAGCAGGGATGAAACATAAAAGACCTCTCTTTCGTTGCTTTTCCAAACGGTCGACGTCCGTCATTTTCAAAATCCTTCAGACAGCTAGAGTAAAAACACACAAATGCTAACCGCGACAAACGTATTTAGGAATTATTCCAGAATATTTTAGTAATGCACAGAGGCTGTCTCAACTATTCAAGTCGGAGTCTGAAACGAATCCAGATGTGCGAATCGCTGATCTTTTGTGTGAATGATGCGTAAGGACCTGCACATGCTTACTCCCGGCTTGTTTTCTTATTGGCTGGCGGGCAGGCGAATCATCATTCGACAAGAGAATCGGGTGAACCAATAGGAAACAAGAGGGTTTTACTGAACTCCCTTTAGGCGTGGTTATTTAGCTGTTTAGTCCGCGTGGTTCCCATGTGCCCGCGATTTGATTTTGGGCTCAACGATGGACGCTGAAAAGAAAAAAACTTTCACATGTGTCAACTTAAGTACAGCGGTCTACAGCAGATGAAATATGATCTTTGCCTGCGAAGGCAGAGGGGTGACCAACCTCGGGGCGTGTATGGGAGTTGGGTGGGTGGTTTTACGGAGCAGGTTGGTACTAGATTAATAAATGGAATTAAAATCTTTTAAGCGATACGTCTGGAGCATTTTGAAGAAAGAATGCGATGACCTACAGAAACGGGAAGAAAAAGACAAATGTTAAACCTTTATGCGCCAATAAAATTAGTGAAATTTCAGCTTATTTATTTTCTCAGAAATTAATCGATAGCTCGAACTAGATCAGTATTTTCAGGATTCTACAGGTTTAAATGGAAACTTGCTATGAATATTAAGGCTGAAGTCTATCAAATACTACAGGATAACCGTGTATTATTTATAAGCTGCCGTCAGACAGTCAGTAGGATAACCTATCTACCTATCGACCACAATGGTGGCGCAGGTACTAGCTAAGGACTAGAAGGCTAAACGTTTGAAATGAATTTCTGAAGAATTTAAAAAACAGGAAAGTTATACTGCGACCTGCCTGCTGGCAGGTTTTGGATGGTATGCTGTTATCCCGCAGTGGCTGAAAGATTTCGGCCTTAGGATATTAAAAGATCCACTTACGCAGAATGAAAAATCTGGAGTAGTGTATCGCATCCTATGCCTAATCTGTCCTTGTAATTACACAGGCCAAACTCAGCGCATGCTCAGACCGCACATATATGAATACATGTTGGCCGTGCGACGAGGCGATGAAATATCACGAGTTGCAGCTCAAACCTAGAAAACAGGCCACAGTTAAACTTCGCGGCCCACGCGGGAAACAAGACGAATATGTCATACTGTATATACAGTGAACTTTTTGTATACTGCCATCCCGCAAACGCCTCACCTTCTCAACAATTCATATTTCCGAAATATTTCTATGCACTTTTGCACAACAAAAGCGATCTGCAACAATTTTTGCATATTTCACAAAAACTTATACAGCCCTGTACCGTTTCAATGGAGTTTTTATGGGTTTCGGTTATTTACTCCAAATATACTGACTAGAGGCCACAGGCCAGCGGAGACAGGCAGAACAGGACAGGTCCGACACGCGAGGATGCAAGGACAGCTGCCGGCCGTGCTCTGAGGTCATGCCTGGCCAGGGTCAAAGCGCACGCGCCAAGTGTCACACTGAGCACACCAGACGAGGGCTGCTCGCGTGGGCCACTAGCAGAGGGAACAAAGGCCATTGGTCCTTAAATACGCCGCCAGTGGCACGAGACTCTGCTGCTGGGGACAAGAGATTCAGCTGCTGGAGACACGGGACTCTGGTTCCCTAGACGAGGGACTGCTACCGACGACAGAACACACGCTGCTGACGGACTTACGACGAGCTGTCGGACACGCGGAAGACAGAACTGATGTACAAGCAGAAACAGTGACAGAAAACTCATATCTGCAATCCTATCTGCCTTCCTTTCCTAAAACGCAACTGGGGGATATAACCAGTGTCGACGCAGGCACATCCAAGGTTATAAAACCTCCCTAGTCATACTTTTCTCGCAGTTGATTGCTTTCCCCTATGTGGCTTTCGTTGCATACCCCCAGCTGTCAGCCCGGAGAAGCAAGGCTGTGTGGAAGAGCCCAGCAGAAATTGCCATTTACTAAATTTCCGTCGAAGCGGATCACACAGTCACTGCGAATTCCAAAATATTCCACTGCTTTGACCCCCCACCCCTGAGATGGAAATTGACATTGCACAAAGGCTGGTTCGAACCAAACTGACATATCACACTGAGAGAGCAATGCTCCCGGTTAAAACAGACATAATCGAGACTGACCTAAGGGGACATGTGGCAAAATTAAAAAAGTTAGACCCCAAATCGTATGTCCAACCACATCTAGAAAGTTAGAAACTTTCCACTAGTAAATAGTGCGGCGTTGCATTATTAAAAAATGGACAAAAACTGGGACGATAGTACTCTAGCACACGTTAATTTAATTTTCTGGCAAACCAAGACTAGAGTTGTAAAATTTTATATCAAAGAATTCAGAGAAGCAGTGAGCGAGCCTTCGTAAGCTTTCGATAAATTCTCATCGGGCGAGTACACGTCCACGGGAACGAGATAGAAGGTAAAACACGTCCGCCTCTTCATATAAGTGAATCACGAGCATAAGGGGAGGGAGCGGTTGGGGTCGATAGGTGAAGATTGGTTACGCAGCGGTGAGGGATTGGTGAAGCCGATTTATAGGCGAGGGAGACAAGTGTAGGGCGCGGAAGAATGCCTGCAGTTAGTCAACCGTTGGCTACGTCGGGCGGGTTTTTTGATGCACATAAAATTGGCTTCCCAATAAGGGTTGCTTTAAGTGATGCTACTAGACGCTGACTCAAAGACTTGGGGGTAGTTTGGTGTGGTTTTATAACTCATCTTAAAGGCTTTGTTAGGGTTAACACTGTTAGAAGGCGCTTAACGGACAGCTAACAGTGAGCTGGCATACAGATAGCGAGCGAGCTCACGACAGGCTATCGATCGGCTTGCAGGCGGCGAATCCTACTGACAGGCAATTAATCAATAACTTGAAATTCAAGCTACAGTCAGCCGTGCTTCACCAGCCGATCGTGCCACTAGCCACACCAGAAGCTGATTGGTCCGATGGACATGTGCACTTGCGTTTGTTTCTGTATGTTGTACCTTTTACACTCAAGAATTTCTTCTTTCTCATTGTGGGACTTACGGGAGGCGTAATTAGGCAGTGACACCTCGGCCTTGGCTACCGTTACAACATACATGATGCCCTAAAATTAAAAATATTAGCAAGAATGGCGCTGTCTACGCTATTGACTCCACCTACCGGAAGATATTACCATTTTTTCTTTTGGATAAGCGTCGACTCGTGCGATCAATAAAACCTGCTCCAAAGGAGCAAGTAAATGCGAATGGAGGTGGGTTGAGCTGGCAACCTACCCTTACCTTCCCCATGCAAGACCAGGCTAGTTGGGAATGATATCCCATATCTCACTGCTTGGAAGGGCCATGAATGAGCTTGGTCAATGCGTCTTCTTAGGAGTCTACTCCCCGCATCTCCTTGAAAGAGAACTCTGCGGAATAATGTTCTCCCTAATAAATGAAAAAGTTAGTATTCCAGCTATCTCCATGGATGAGGAGAAGACGTGCCGAGCAGCAGAACAATTGATTTATTGTTCTGAGCTTTCGATCTCTTACAGCAGTCCATCTTCAGAGATAAGAAGCAGCAACCAAAAGGAGGGTAAGTATAATGGCCATAGGTCAATCAACTGTCAGCGGTTATCAGAGCGTCAAACCGTAAGAAACATCAACCAAAATAGGATAGAGGTAGGGAGGGGAGGCAAGTATAGTGGTATACGCTAATTAATCGTCAGTGAAATCGGCGGTCTTTTGAGGTCGGCTTTTCCACAGTAGGTGTGGTGGGTCATATTTGTCTCGCAACCCTATTCCTTTTGATGAATCTCTCAGGATACCCTTTCTCACGAAGTAGGTCCTGGATTTTCTTAAGCAGCCTGGCTGCAAAAGAGGAAGCTTGTTTTAGGTTTTTTCCTGCCTTCGAGGTTTTGGAAGGCGCCCAAGAAGTGCTTTACAAACTCTTTAAAACTGCCTGTAAACTGGCATAATAAACATATATATATATCCATACTCCCTGCCGAGAAAATTTTTCTAACCCTTTCCGCTAAGCCTAAACATTGAGCTACGGGCTCATTGTCTTGCTCAATGCTCTTTGGGTAGCTTAGTGGTTAAGGCGCCAGACTTCTGGTCAAATAGTTGCGGGTTCGAGCCTCGGATGGGGCATCACTTAGAGTTGTGTAAAACTGGCTGGCGACCGCTAATGTAACCTTTTACTTTATGCTTATGGCTTTTCTGCATACTGTTGTTTGCCCCAAAAAACCTCCATTGTGGTGATGCTACGCAACACCAGCGGCTGTCAAACTACGCAAACATCCACACGAGGGCCTAGGCAGCGAGGGAGGGAACAAATCGATCGGCCAACTAGTTCAGCCAAGAATTTAAACCGCTGATCAATATTGACAGTCAACGCTTCGACAGTGGAGATCTTGTAGGATCCAGCAGGACAATAGGATATATCCTTGCTTTAAATACGTCGGTGTGGCTTCTTTGAGTCTGTTCAAGGATGCTGTAGGTGGTGTGCCCTCGCAAGTATGGTGTGTATTGGTTTTACCTTCTCTGGTGGCGGTCTCATGCGCCCCCTTCCCCTGTAGACAGTTGTGAATAAAAGGTAACCTTCCTGCGAAGGCCCCACAAAGTGTTCCCCTTCCTAAGTGGTAGTCTATAGCTCCGCCTTCCCCCGATTTTCGTCTTCAGTTACATGTGATCGCCTGTATGACAGTTTATTAGTATTATTATTATACTATAATCGAAATAAATACACGTGTGTGTTAACATTGGCCTCAGTTTGTCATCTATATGAGCGGCTGTTACTATGGTCGAGCATTCTAGTGAAATTACAGTGCGTGGACACAACCAGAAGACCACAGAAGTAGACGCACGACTAAATACTGACCCTTATCAGAAAAAAGATACGCTAGCCAAGGTACCAGGGCACTGGGCAATTACAATCTGGCAAAGCTCGCCAAAACTCCAGCCTGAAACGAAGACTGTTCCGATAAGCAACATTAGGTGAACTCACCTTTTTTGCAATGTTATTCAAAATATACGTGGTCCTAAGTCCCCTCACCTAGGCGTCTAGCTTACTGATGACCGGAATATGCCCGAAGCGACCTCACTATCTGTAGAGGCAGACAACGTGAATACCGGTTTTTCGTCGTTGTACCATCACGGACAGTGGGTGGCAACACCATGGAAAATGCAACGACAACTTCAAGTTAGTCACCTGAAAAGATTTAAACTCTTGCCAACATTTCGGAGAACTTGGTCGGCTATTAATTCTCAAACCGTTCACTGCGAATAGCAATCAGAGGTTCAAATGATTGGCTGAACTTTCCAACCTCGGACGGGTCGACTGTTTTCTCATGGGCTGCCTGGGTGCTTGCATGGATGTCTGTGTAGCTTGACGGCTTTTGGTTTCGCGTTGCGTCACCTCAGTGGAAGCCACCTGTAATTCTGCTTCCTCTTCCGGTTAGTTCATCATGGGACCACCTTTACTCATATTTTCTGAATTTCCGTATGACTCTGTTCGGGTTTTTGTGCACTTAATGGCACAGGGCTTTGTAGGCCGAGGGAATTTCTAGATGCTTCGAATATCAGATCTCAAGAGTCAGTCCTTTTATTTTTAAAGCACCTCGGTCCAAGATGTTTGCTCCTTGAATAACAAAAGTATACCCAGGTTATCCACTATGGGTTGCAAACAGGAATTCAAATCTGTTCCGGTAGGCAGCTCAGAGTTCGCAGATTTTAATCCAGGGTCTCTCTTTGCGAATATGAGAGTATGCAAGCTGAAATCAACCAAATTCGGATTCAAATCTAAGGTCGTCCCTACGGGAACCTCCAGCTTGGCTATCTGACGACGACAAATTAGTCAGAACGTTAGACCGTTGAGTGTGTTCTACGGTCTGGTGGTGTAGGAACAGTGACGTACGCCTGGATTAGCTTCAGGTGACAGTAGACTTGCGCTACACCGATCACCCTCTCCTGGTGCGTCCGGTGTCAATAAAAAGTCAACAAGACCAAATTCACAACGTATGCCCTCGTACCGGTTTAGTTTCCTGACCCCACCGCTAGAACAAACTGCTAGACGGGTAATGAACTGATTGACCCCTCGAGCTTTGATAGGAACCCGACCATCCGGCATAATGCTCCCTGCCCCCGACCCGTCCCGCAAGGATACTTGCAACTTCGGCAATTTCTTGCCCTTTGTTCTAGCCCATCGACAGACTCTTGAACCAACTCGACATCGTGGAGAGAAATACATATGGTTTTAGCGCTTGAACAACCCTCACCCTTGCCTTGAAAGTTGGTTTTGAATCCACAATGTGCTCTGTGCTTTCTGACTGATTATCTTCAAACAGCCTTGTCAGCAAAGACAAGGGCGAGTGAAATGGCCACTTCTGACTCATTAGCCAACATCAGCCAGCCATACCCAACCCCCAAGTGGTGTCCCACCCGAGGCTCGAACTCGTGACCTTTGATGATAAGTCCAACCCTCTGACCGTTCAGCTACGGTCTCGTTGTCCTGCCGGGTTCTATCGGGAGATGGTCACACTCGTTGATGAACGTTCATTTAGTTCGTAACTCAAGGATTAGAGCTTTATCCTGCCGATCAAAAGTTCACGCATTCGAGTCTCAAATGGGACACCAACTGGGGTTGGATATGACTGGCTGGTGACGGCTGATGAGCCAGAAACTACAAGTACAGTCTCCCCTGTCTTTGCCGGCAATTATATTTGCTTGGGCTACTTGCGGCCGCTGGCGGGGCTCGGCAGAACGCAATGAGTGAGTACCGTTGGTCATCGGTGAGTATTAATCAATGAAAGACTACCTCTCATATCCAGAGTGTCAAAGGCTACATCGAAAACTATCAGAGACTACAATGTGGTCGCTGAGGGTTATGCGCACGCGCTTGGGTTTTTACGCAGAGCGAGAGAGAAACAAAAGCGCGCGGACACGAAGATGCGACTACACCGGCCGTTAAGAAGAATGCTATATTGAGGATTTAACTAACCTAAATTTTCAGCAAAAATGGCCCCATTCACGGAGAGCAGATGGTAAGGTAAATAAAGGTTCATTTTAAAAGGACAAAGGTAAAAGGTCATGTAATATTCACAAGTCAAGTTTTTCACGACATTCACATCAACTATGGAGACAGATCGGCTTTCAACTTCTCCATTTCCGCTTCTTCACACGCATTTTTCTTCGTGTTGTCATCCTACGGAGAATTGTCGATGCTGGTGTTGTTGGTGAATTGCATATGCGACAGATTGGTCGCATTTTAAGAGAAGCCGGCATGAGATGCGGGTCCTGTGTGGCCCGCGGGTACTGCTCACGGACGAGCGCGCTGCCGCATGTGACTAAACATGCGCCATGAGGGTGGCCCGTAGACTTTTATGCCATGTACCGCTAACAGAGCAGCCGCAGCGACCCCGTAGGACTTCAAAAGGTCACCTTCAGTCAAGCGGGTAGTCTCGGAGCGGCAGTCACTAGGGCTGGCTTAGTTGCGTGCAGGCATGCCTGCGTGCGTACGACTCGTATTGCGTCTGCTGAAATATGTTGGCCGTCATAATAGCGACATGAAAGCAACTCTCGAGATGTCGCCCTGTAGTGACTAGCTCCACACGAAGTGCACCCGTGAACGCCTGTCGTGACTAGCTCAAGTCGAAGTGCACTTTAGGGAGCGCATGCTGCTTCGAGATTTTTGAACAGCCAATCAAGGCCGACTAGCACAGGACCTCATATGGCGACTGCCGAGCAGACGTCAGATGCCGTTCGCTGGCTTGCGATTGTACGGTCGTCTGTAAGCGGGCCAGGAAGATCGCAGCCGGTCGAGCTTAGCGCAAAGGAGTTCAGGCTAAGTCGGTTAAACCTTAACTACTGCGATCTTCCAGGCCCGGGTCTTTAGAAGAAGATCGAAGCCGTGGAAGCCAAGTTAGAAGGAGAGTGTATTCTGCACAAAATCAGTAAAAGAAGAATAAACAGAAGGGTTGACTCGGCCTGGGGTGGAGTCCGACCATGAGGAGCGAGAGAGAGAGAGAGAGCGCCACAGCCTCGCGTCCGCTGCGCACCGGGGCGAAAGGCCAAGTGAAATCCGCCTTGCCTGTGGAATGGGCTTAGTGTCAAGTGTGTTTTGCCAGCGCTGACCACAAATCCGACGCATACCAGTTATCAGCGATATGAAAAATCGATTGACTGATTGCCTGACTTGACTGCCGATTCACGCTTAGTAGATCAGTCATCACAAGTGGTGAGGCGAGTCCAGTGTGAACCAGTAATCAGCGATTCGCCGAAAATCGATGGACTGGCCACGTTGACAGAGCAGGCAGCATGAGTGATCATGGCAGCGCTGGGGGGCAGGCTCCTACACGATACCTCCCCTTTAACCCCCCTCCCCCACCTTCTTTCAGGAGCATTTGGCTGCACGGATTCAGCTGAAAGAGAGGCGTTAGTACACCACAGAATGTGCGACCATCGGTTTCGATGATATCCGTCATATGCTCCACAAGAGGTTGATGCAGGGACTGTGATAAGTGCGTGTAACTACCAAATAAGTCATCCCTACGGATATGAGTAGGGTTGAGCTCTGACACCATTTTTACGTTGACGTTACCTTGGAAAAAGGTAGCTAACACAGATATTTGTCAACTGCGTATGTAAGTAGAGTGCTTTCTGCGAGGCAATTTATAACAGGAAGTTTTCTTTTTAAATTGATCTTTGGCACACTTATATCCAAATTTTGTTGTGAACCCATATTTTCCTCGCCAATGAGTTTTCATGTAAAGGTCAACCTGCCAATATGACTCAAACAGTCATTTTCACAAGAAATAATAGAACTAACTAAATTAAGTCAATCTGCCATTGGCCCGTCGTTCAGTTGAATCCGCGTGGCTGCAAGAATTGTTACGACGGATAATTGCACATTGACTCCCCCCCGAGAAAACTGCCACTTAAGCAGAGTCAAGATTGGTGCCTCACATCTAGCGTCTTCTTTGAGCTGGCCAGTGGGACTAGATTGAGAGGACATTGGCTCAAACCCCTTTTGACTGGGACAGGGCCTGGCATAAGGAAGTTTTCTTCTCGACTGATGAGGTTCTGGAATTGAATGCTCGGCCTGTGGACACTATTAGGAGGAAGCTCAATGAGTAAGGCTATATGGCACCAGAAACTGACACATGTATCCCCATGGACCATCCACCTGAACGTTACACGTTAACAGCATAAAAGTGCCTAGTTTTCCGTAGTGGTATTATCAAATTGCTTGATCAGACGCTCTGTATGTGTCGACGTATATAGCTTTTCCAAACCTGTATTATATTTTAACGTATTGGGGAAAAACCCATTGTCAAACTACAGGTTCCTCGAAATTCCTGAAAAAATAGAAGCTGTAGTTAGGTCGTCTAATTTAACGGTCCAACTTACCGTTCTGGAAGTGCCGCGCACACCTTCAATTTGCATGCGGAAATACCTACTCCCAGCGGCCGTGGGGAACAAATTAAAATACATTTTCCACTGTACGCTTACTTCTTCAAATTTCCTTCAGTGCCTATCGTATTTTCCCACCCCCAAAACCCTCATAATCACCGTTTCCGTAGGAAAGCATGCTGGGACTAGGAATATATGAGGTGCAGTACTTAAATTATTTTTGCAATTGCAGCCAACAGGGAGTTCAGATGCGTTCGCCTACCTTTCCCTCCAGACTTGAAACCCCGGCAACTTCCTGTCCCTAGCAATACGTATCTAGCTGCTTTCCATTATTTTCTAGCGATCAACCTACGGGATGGACTGGCCATCTCGGTGGCTACCAGCCGGTATACAAAACCCCACCAGGAACTCAGACGCAGAGCTGCACGCGTGTCCTCTTTTGATAAATCCAAAAACCACAACAACACGTAGAGCGAAGGTGCACTTCAAAACCCTTCTTGAATCACAATCACTCAGAGAGAACAGAAGTTATATTTTTTTCACCAGCGGCAATGAAATTTGTTATTGGATGGCGTACAATCACAAATTAGTATTATTTCAACGAGCAAAAGCCGTCCGTAGGTGAGGCGGGACTCGTGACCTCTGATGACTATATAAAATGCTTCTTCCCCCCTACGACAATCAACAATAAACGTGAAAATATTCGGTTTATGGGAGCAGGGGATATGGTGACGCGCTCCGCGCTCACAAGTGCACATGTAATGACCGCCTAAGTACGCCTAGCCAATCATCTTTCAAGACCACTTCAGATGGTGGACCTCACTTCAGATTCGGCGCTGTGGCTGCTCGCTCGTCTGACAGTCAAATTCCGCCCACCAATTCTCCATTCCTCCTTTACAGAATAAACACTTCTTACCACTTTGGCCTCCTCTGACATCTCTTCTCCCTAAGGGACTGGACCTGAAGATCACAGTTGGCAGAGTTTGACCCATGTGATAGGGAGTCAGCTAAGAGAAAGACACTGCTTTTTGAGGTCGCATACAAGTATTTAGCCCCTTTCGAGGACATGTGCGAGTAGGCAACACACACACACAACAGGGCAGTTAAGTCTGCATTTAAAACTAAACTGCCTCTACTACCACTAAAGGAGACTGTCAGTCATCCTCTCAAAGCCCCTGGAATAGGAATTTTGCACAGGCAACGATCGAGCGTCAAGAAATGGGAACGAGACCCACTGGTAAGACAGAAACAAACATCTAGACGCGCCTAGTGGATGTAATTTAACTGTGGAGAAAGCGAGTATATCGGAAGGAAAGTGCAGTTATTACTGACAAGGGTGTCCGAACATGCACTGTCAGCAATGAAGATAAGGAATTACGACAGCATCTGCAATCTGGTCACCACATGCAACAAAACTGAAACTTCCCTGAGGTGTGATCTCAGCCTGAGCTGCGGGTTCTGCGATGCGCAGTGCAGCAACAGTCAAGACCAACGATCTCCCACCGACATATGCGGTGCTAAGATATTGCCTGAGGAGAGCAGCAACCATCGCACCACGCACGATTCCGAATGATGGATGCGACAGTTACTAATTATGATGACGCCCTGTGGCACAGAAAATGTGTTCTACAGGCACTGCATACCGCGTGCACTCACCACCCTCATCTGTCACCGCTTCTGATGATGGCCTCGTGTGAGAATTCTAAACTCTAGGCCAATAAACTTCCTGTTCGAGCCTTACATACGACTGTAGTGGTCGCTGCCTGCCCGATGCCTAGCCTTCCTGTCGTGATCGCAATTCGTCTAGACCTCAGGGCCGTAGCGGTCGCCAGGCTTACTGGCGCGCGAGACACGGATCACCCACGTCAATGTCTACCCACACGCTGTCCAACCAATCACATGCCGACCTAGACAATGAACGCTCTCTCTCTCTCTCTGTCTACTGGCCTGACTGCTGTCAAATCAGCACTTGGACTGCAGTGGTAAAAATGCAAAAGCCAGCGTCATACAGGGTTCCTTATTTATTTGTGCAAGCAGGCAGCCTTAATACCACGAATTGAAGTAAAATAATCATACCCTCGATTCTCTTTTCCACGCCTTAAAATAGGCGCGGAAGGGAATCAAGGGTATGATTACCCTACTTCAATTTGTGGTATTAAGGCTGCCTGCTTGCACAAATAAATAAGGAACCCTGTATGACGCTGGCTTTTGCATTTTTGCCACTGCAGTACATGTGCTAGCACAAATAAATAAATAAGGAACCCTGCATGGGGCTGGCTTTTGCATTTTTGCCACTGCAGTCCAAGGCAGCTGGCATAAAGACAGCGAGCCGCGCTCACGGCCTACACGCTTCGAATACATACGGCCAATCAATCAATCAATAATTTAAGCTGCAGCCAGCCAGTGAGTCAAAAGCCAATCGTGTCACTACCCATGCCAGGACAGAAGCTGATTGGCCCAATGGAAATACACGCTCAAAGACTTCCGCTTTTGCCCTCTTCTTGTTCCGTTCTTCCTCGGGGGCTCAAACAAGACGTTATTAGACGGTGACATCTCGGTTTTGGCTACTGTTACAACAGCTAGCTTATCGGTAGTCGGGATAACGTATCCACAGGGCTTGTCTCTCGAAGATAGAGGGTAAATATTAGGGTGAAGGGCACCTGAGGCAGTCCTTAAGATCATCAACAAGCACGATTTTGAAGGCGGAGGAGAGCAAAAGAGGGACCTGGCGCACAACCGCCGGGTGTTTACTACGAGAATGCATTTAATTGTGTCAACATAGCAGCAGCAACAGCAACAGTGCCAGTAAACTAAACAGGAAACATTTGCGGACCTCGGAGGAGGAAGCGGAGGCTGAGAATTGCAATCGGCCGAGAACGCGGAATGAACAAATCAAAAAGACGCGAGCAAGCACCGAATAGGTGGAGGTGGATGTGGATGCCAGGAACACAACGACCGTGTGGACCTCCAACCGGGTTAGCCGAAGTTCTTAAATTGAGCCAGGAAGATGGGCAGACGTTCGGATTCGCGCTTGAGCAGGGAGACATTAAGCGAAATGGACTCTAGCGCCTGTTCAACCGCCCTCTTTGAGGATATGGGATGGTTCGTAAAGAATTGCTGCGGACCGGAAAAGATGATTAGGAGGGGCATAAGAGGGAAAGAGAGACAATAAAAATAGAACACAAACGTATATGGTTACCACCTCAGCGGAATGGTGCGTACATTGATCTGCCAGGGGGGAGAGGGGGACTACAGTGGGCCCTGGAGCCCACATGGGGCTTCGCATCTAGTGTGTAATCACCAATCTTGATAGTATTTACTTCTACCTCAAGGAATAAGGAATTTGTAGTTCTAAGCCAGAAGCGGTCATTTCAATCTTCCTGTTCTTTGCCGGATATGCTTTCCGCCTAGGATACTAGTCGGGTTCAGTTAGCGGCCGGTGGACGTTTATCAACGAGTATCAATAGCTCCTGATCTAAACACCGGCAAGACAATGGGCCCGTAGCTCTATGAGAAAGGGCGTTGAACGTTTGATCAAAAGGTCGCGGTTTCGAGTCTCCGATGATACAACAGTTGGGATTGGGTATGACTGGTTGGTGACTGCTGAGGAGCCAGAAATGACCATAGTAGACTCCGTTGCCTTCCCCGCAGTGCTATATGCGTAGACTACTAGCCGCTTTGCGCGGCTGCTGGTGGAGCTCAAGAATGAGTCGCAGGGCACAGTGGGACGAGTGAGTTCCGTAAACGATTGGTTAATGTTCATCAACAGTCAAACTGACCTATAAACGTAGCCAAACTTGGAGTCGGAGGGGAGCTTTTAGGTTTCTGTGAGTTAGGAGGGATTGAGTAAAAGAATTCAATAGTGTCGTCGATGAACGTTCACGTGAGCGCTGACGGAACTCATCTGTCCCGCTGTGCCTTCGGCCTCGACAGAGGTCCTGACACCCACAGCAGTTGGCATTATGGACCTAAACAGTCAAGACAACGAGCTCGTGACTTAATTTTGCGAAGGTTAGACTCTGATCAAAAATGTCGCGAGTTCAAGGCTCGGATGGCACACCAATTAGGTCTTGCAATGACTGGCTGACGACAGCTATTAAGCCAGAAATGGCCATTCCATTTTCCCTTATCTTTGCCGGCAATACTGTCTGCCTGTTTGAAAAATTTGGGCTTTTCTTGGCTTAAAGAAGATTACCAAAGACAGGCAAAAGCGAAAGAAAAGGCAAATAACACGATGATAACGTCAAATACCTGTCCTAAACAAGCCTTAGTTTACCAAACTGAACCAAAAACAAGCAACTCAAGATTGATCCTGCCAAAACAGTGAGAAGCCCACACTACTCTGAGGTAGAGCGATCTCGTCGTCAAGACAACACAGTAACAGAAAGCACGCGAGAGCAAACAAGTACTAAGCCTGCAGGTACAATAAAAGCCACAAAACAAGAGAGGACTTACTTCGATTTCCGCATGGTATTGAGGAGTGCAGAAGCCCTCACAAGCGGCCTACGGGATAAGCGAGAGAAAATCACTGAAAGTTTCTCGTTTACAAGTGCGGTTGTCTTCGATTCTATCGGCAATACTTTAAGAACATAAAAACCAAAAAGAGAGGTTCTAGTGCCTTGGTAAGGCTAGCATCGAGTGCAGGGAACTACCAACCGAATTTAATTACTTATTTGTCCATCATACTTGGTGTGAGTGACGTTGGGGGAGGGGTATACTCTAATTCTGTTCTAGAAATTCAACTGTACAGTGCCATGGAAATGAGCCTGTTAATCTAACCTTAAATGTGGTAGGCAATATCGTTGAAGAAGCAATTCTTAAAAACACAGCATGCGCCATAAAGTGGGCATGCATACAAACCGATGAGCAATGGGTGCACACTATTATAATTGTTTGAGTAGTGCAAATATTATACATATTATAAATGTTTGATTATTTCAATATTTATTTCCTTTAATTTTCTGCTTTAAATTGCTAAACTTTTTAATATGCTCTTTTCATTCCTGCGATATGGCCCAACAATAAAATCCCTATTAACACCGCGCCCGTAAGACACAATGATGGGGCTAGCGATCTCCAAGAACCTCGGCCAAAAGTTCAAAAGGCTAACACAAGGTAGTCGGGGGGTGAGAGATGAAGCATGATATGATGGGCCGCCAGAAATCTTGATAAAAAACACCTAAGCATAAAACCAAAGACTGCCGATCACAGTGATGCTATTCGATAAATGCTACTCAAAAGAACGACAAGTTCTGGCCGAAATGTGTACCTCCTCACTAGGAACTACCCTTCGCGTGGTTTCGCGAGCGACAGGCCTAAGTATGTGATGCCCAGTCCAGGCAGAACTGATCGACGGCACTCCAGCGAGCAAGCAGCCCCAGAGAGAGATAGACATGGCTCAGATAAACCAATCAGCCAGTCAGGCAGTCTAGATGCGTAGGTGCACAAACTGTGGGATTCAGTTCCAAAACGAATACCCACATTCTGCTCTCAATTTCAACTCAGTGGTCAAACAGTGGTAGTGTGAAGATGAGGATGGCAAGTTCAAAAGCGGGAGGAGCGGGGGCTGTACAAATAACGCGAAGGTTCAAGCTTACCCGAATAACGTAGGCGGTCAGGTTGGGGCGTCCGATCGTCTCGTCCAGGTTGTCAATGTGCGTCTGTATGAGCTTGAGAACAGCACGGCGACCGGCTGGCGAGCAGGAGAGACTCATGAGTGGGCGTAGACGGTCCTGTTTTCGAACAAAGTCCGAAACAGCCAGGGATGTGGTGCGCTCTACGAGTTCGGGGCGACGAGTGGCGCCGAGACAGTGCAAAATGCGGACTCGTTCGTCCTGAGCTTCCGCCTTTTCGTGCAGCTGCCAGGGGATTGGTTAAAAATTAGGGGAGGGTGAGGAGTCATTAGGAGCGGAAAATGATTCAGCTAGTACAATGCAAAGTGGACAACGACGAACAGGATAGCGGCTAACGACAGTAGGAACTGTCAGCAAAAAACCCTTTTTTCACGATTCCCGTTTTACTCTCTATGGCACT
>JAYGXS010000008.1:21403688-21420373 GCA_036362985.1 Ligula intestinalis
GCTGCCTGTGTTGCGGATTTATGAACTAGTTGGTGGGTTGGATAATAAGCTTCTACGCCGGCTTTGCGAATGACCAGCTAAAACGAAAGGTCGGATTACATTGTGACCTGACAGCCATAGGCATAGGCAGCCACTGAAGGTCAATCTACACGTTAAGTGACCCATTCGTCAAGCATAGGTCTGCGAAAATTAGTTCACTGAAATGGCGAAAAAGCGATCAAAATTTTTCTTGGAAGGGAACGGCCGCGAGAGGGGAGGTAGTTCTCTATTATACCAAAGAGAAAAGGCTTTCAGTTACGGTGGACCCCACCGAAGTGATGATGTAATCAAACGGTGGGTTGATTGACACATGGAAGTGACGGCTAGTAACACAGCCCAAACGTGTGCGAGCACAATCTTTCGACCACAGATAGGATATGACATATAGGCGTTTCGAGAAAGTGCAAGCTCATTTTACAAAGATAATGAGAGGTCTAAAAAAACACTTTTTACAAAGGATGACTGGAACGCCTAAATCTATTCCATCTGTATAACAGACTCCAAAGGGGAAATTTCATCTTCGTTTATACGGTCTCCAGCAAGGATTGCACTCTGAGGACATGTTTCAGTGGTACCCCTCGGCTCCTCTTCGTGGACACGCAATGAAGCAGGCAGGAAGATGTCTAAGCGTAATCTCTGTCCGGAATTCTTCACGCAACGGGCCACAAAACAATGGAATAATCTCCCGCAATCAGACATGGAGGCGACGTCCCTACAGCCCTTCAAGGAACGCTTGGATAGTTATAGGTGTCCCTTGTTGTCCCTCGACAGTCTGAACCCGCAATGTCGAGCTTGTATCTAATCAAGCGCGTCTTTACTAAATTTGATGAAGTTGTCTTTGGCAAGGTCTTCGGCACGTTTGTGCGACCCCAACTGGAATTTGCCATCCAAGCCTGGAAACCTTGGACAGTCAAAGACAAAAAACCTTTGAAAAGGTACAACGAACGGGCAACTAAGTTAGTGCGAGGCCAAGCGTACCTTCCTTATGAGACACTAATGACCAATCTCGACTTATTTCCTCTGGATTACAGACAGCTGCGCGGTGACCTAATACAGGCATTTCGCATGCTGCGGGGTCAGAATTGGTGCCTAGTATCCAACGATTTCTTTGAGCTGGCCACTACTACTAGATTGCGCGGACACCCTCTCAAACTACGTGTGACTGGGGCAAGATTGAACACACGAAAATTCTTCTTCTCTAAGAGGGTAATCCACGCAGGGAATGCTCTACCCGCATACATTGTCATGTCCCCATCTGTGGACAGGTTTAAGATGCAGTTGGACAAGCATAAAAAGACGTTCTCTGTAATGACGCTGGACTAACTACATTACAGCCCGTCAGCATGTAAGACTTGCCACTAGACCTCTCTGGCAAAAATCAACTTTTTAAACAAAACATACTACTTGATACTTTTCAGTAATATGTTTGTTTAGAATAACGATTGATCGCGAGTTTCGTATGATGGGTGCATCTCCGACACTCGGTGATGTTCTCGTGACCACCGCAATCTGCTCCTCGTGTGACCATTAGGATATTGAACAACTGCGATGGCCTCCTCCTGACATGATCCAAACACTTTCAGCAGCTGGATATCGGATTTACATATTCCCTTCGCCTTTCCCCCCACAGGCGACAGTTTTTCTCCCTAAAATCCCACAAATGGCATTCAAAACTAGACTTATGAAAGATGCCTAAGGAGTTTTTTTTACTTTATGCCCTCCAACCGCAGTTCCATAACTGGCAATGCCACATTTTCTGCATCATAGCCATGTAAAGAGAGGGAGCTCAAAGGTATTTACCTATAATTTCCCTAATAAAACTGAACTGAACTAATACCACGTAACCTCCAGACAAGAGTTATTTGCAAAAACAATGCTACTCACGGGTTGTGAATACTATTTTAAAAGTGATTATTTGTAGGCCTGTGTGTAGAAATGCAGATGACACACCGACATGCAAACAACAGGGTTTTCAAAGACATTGCCTCACCAAAGTAACTGAAAAAAAAACTAGACATAGGAGTTCCGTTTCGTTTTGAAATCGCAGCCTACAGCCATCAATAACGGTACCACAGCGATCGAAGAGCAATAATCGGCAGCCGTTGCGGATAGCAAGACAGCTGTCAAATCGGACGCGCCACCGTCAGTCATTCCACAAACTAGGCAGATCACACCGGCCACTTGAAGGCGCGTTGAATCAGTGAGCCAGGAGCGCAGGCCTTGACGTTGACAGATCTACTCCGAATTCAGGACGGTTGCGCCCCCAAAGAATAAACAATCAGTAGCGATTCGGCGGCCACAGTGTATACACTGCCACAATTTTCACACAATAGCTAAAACGCAGGTTTCATTACCAGGCTCACGCTCATGCGTCCGGGTACAGCCTCGAGTGGCACAAACACTATGTTTCACTGCAAGGTTTATAAGCATCAAGCCAGAGCGCTGATTCGTACGGAGAGGAGGGGGGTTGTTTATGAGACATGCAGGCAGCAATAGCACCACCTGGACATCGAATAATAAAGATTAATGTGCTGACATTCATTAAAACGCTAACTGAACTCCACGAATGCGTTAACGGGAATTATTGGCCTGAAATGCAAAAGTTCGTTAATCATGGCGAATGCACGTTCCCCAGTCGGTCGGATTACGGGACGCAGCCGTCATGTTCTGTCATCGGGGACACACACTCGAGCCCCGCCAGTAGCCGCACAGTAAACCATATGCAAATCTTCACGTAAAACTAACTCCTGCAGGTTATCAACTTCAGACGCACGCAAAAGTAAGTTTGCAGGGAAAGACTGTATGTACTTATAAAAGTGAGATTAATAGGATGTTTTAACTAACCTCTATTAATTAATTGCAGTTAGTAGTCATCCCATGGGTTCTAGATTGATTTCTTGGAAGATTCTGCCGGTCAATCGGCCTACTGTACCATAATCGGTGGATTTAATACGCTGTCCTATGCTGGACGTGTAAATTCATCCATATAGGAACAAATCCACGGCCACCGGCGGAGCCTCGTAGCTCATTTGGCTGTACTCAAGTCCCCCCTGCCCCTGTAGCTGGAGTGGGTTCGAATGCCACCGGGATCGCCCAGTTTTCACAATTGGGTCGATTGCAAAAGGTGAGTTTTCTCATGTGAAACGAATTTCCACATTTTAGCCTTTTCCGCTTCGTTATTCATGCAAAGAGAGGAAGCGGTTGATAAACTCTCTTGAAATTTATTTGCACAAATAAATTCTGCCGTTGCTTCAAATTTTCCGCTTTTGTCAGACGGTTCGGTAGCCTTAAATAATTTATTTGACTGAATTCTGCAAGGATTGAGTACAGTCCACGCTCTGACAACCTGAGGTACGAGGTCCCATTGGAGCCTGTGAGTTCAATCACACCTGGCTTCAGTTATCCATCCAGCGTAAAATAACGCACAGAGTCAACCCATTCGGATACAGTATCCAATCGACCCTGCAGAATTTTCCAAGGAAAATTACTACTTCCAATTGAAAATGCTGACATTTATAGATGAACGCAAAAATATCGATTACGGGATGCACTCATCCCGTTCTGCCATTGGGAACACAATCATGAACCCCGCCAGCAGCCGCACAACGGCTAGTGCTATAGGCAGAGGGACATTATCGAAAACATAACAGGGAGATTGGAGACCGTGTTAATCCCTACACGAGTTCATAACGACTTTCAGTGGAGAAACTGCGTCAATTAGGCTCATGCAGTAGACAAGGAGATATCATGTTGTGCTCACTGCGACGGCTGTTCTTTGTCAAGGCGTAAACTGGCTTTATCTATCAGCAATCTGAATTTGTGGCTGGAGGTGTACCGTGAACAGATGATATCTCCGTCTTCATTCAACCCGCATCTGGACCTTCCCGCGGCCTACAAGGTCCTACGCCATTAAGTGAGCAAGGGACAGGCCAATGGACAAGGTCGAATCGAACATAGGACTTACAAACGAAGACGACCCTGGGACAAAACTATCCGAAGAGGGAGCAGGGATTACCAGCATCCTCGACCAACGGCGCCTCCAGCTCGCCCGATGTTTCCCTCGCCAGTCTCAGTCTGATCGCCTCCACCATGTGGAACACGGAAATCAGCCTGGGTAGCGACCATCTCCCAATTGTGCTCGAATTGGCCACCGCCGCCGAGCGTATCAAGGCCCCCAACCGGTACTTCATTAATTTCAAGAAAGCCAATTGGGCAGCGCTCACGACCGAATGCGAAACCGAGATCGATGGCCTACCGCCTCTCACCTGTGTCCACACGGCGGATCGAGCCCTTCGTCAAACCCTTCGGCAGCAGCAAGTCACCACATCCCTAACGGCCGCATTCCCCTTCTCCGTCCTTACTATCCGCCCAAAGCCTCCCGCCTGGAACGAGAGAGAGACGAAATACGAGCGCGTGATGCCAGTGACCCGCGCGTTGGCGAACCAAATGGCTTAATCACTAAGACTATCAACGATGGCAAACGCCAACGCTGGCATGAACTAGTTTCAGATTGTAATTTTAGCGGCAACTCAGCTGCCACTTGGAAGCTTTACGCAACCTGACCAAACCCCGGGCTGATACATCAAACCAGTCTATTAGCTTCGGGGACGGCAAGTTCATGTCCAACAACGGTAAGATCACCGCGAATATGAACAAGCTGTTCTCGGCCCACTCGGCGCCCAGTCCCAAAAGCCAGCGCCCCCTTCTTCGTCTTCTCCATAAAGCCCCACCCCCAGACATTTCCTTTTCGGCTGATGCCATCCTCACCGCCGTCAAGAACATGAGTGCTTCGAAAGCCTTAGGACCAGATGGTCTGGCGCCTATCTATGTGCGCAACATCGGCCCGAAGGTGGCTGCCTACCTTGCCACCCTCTTCAACCTTTCACTGGAAACTTCAATCATCCCTGATTGCTGGCGCCAGTCGATCATTATCCCCCTGGTCAAAGTGGGTAAGAACCCCTGCCTAGCGACCTCTTATCGTCCAATTGCCCTCCTCAGTCCATTGGCGAAGATCTTGGAACGGCTCGTCCACCAAATTCTGACGTCTGCGGCGGAACTATCTTGCCACCAACATGGTTTCCGATCGGGTTGTGGGACTACAACGGCGCTTTTCGAGCTCACCTACGCTATCCTCGAGGGCTTCAACCAACAGAAGCCCGCTTCGCGGACCGTGGCAGTCTCAATTGACCTATCACGAGCCTTTGACTGCGTCCGATACGATCAGCTCCTGCAGGACTTGGTCTCGCTGAACGTCCCGACTGGCCTGGTCCGATGGTTGGCGGCTTACATCCGTGGCCGTCATGATCGTGTCCTTTTCCGGGGCGCTCTCTCTAAGCCCCGTAAGCAGACCTGTAGCGTCCTTCAAGGCTCTGTGCTCAGCCCTACGCTCTTTAACATCTACATGCGAGAGCTCCCACTCCCCCGGGCATCTGTGCAAGTGGTATTGTTATTTCCGGCTGAACAAGTTTGAAATTCTCCACATCTCTTCTCCTATGTGGCTCCTGTCCGAACTACAAAATGATTGTTTACACTTCCGAAGGCTGTCCTCCTTCCCCCCGGAGTGCTGGCCGCCCATGACTCACTCTAATGCACATGACTGAATACTGCCCTCCCCCGGTCTTGGCCCTTTGTTGACACTCACATTACGACCAGCTTGACGGCGGTGTCGACCCAGACGTCTGTTCCCCCCTTTTGACCCAGTGCCCGCGGCCGATTCGAGACCCACTCGTCAAGTCACCCCACCACAACTGTCTGTCAAGCGCTTGCATCGCCCCTTTTGCCAACAAAACATTGTCTCTGTTCCCGTCCGTTCCCCCCTCCCTTTGCCAACAAAACATTGTCTCTGTTCCCGTCCATTCCCCCCCCCCTTTGCCGACAAAACATTGTCTCTGTTCGGGTCTGTCCACCCTCCCTACCATTGGACTAGTGCATTCAGACCAATGGGAGCCCCCAGGAACCGACTCCTGGGATCCTATAAAACCGGACCCATACCCCTTTGACGGATTCCCTTTGCTCTTGACGTGGAATATCCATTGTTAAGGTTTGTGTATTTATTTTGTACTATTTTCTCTTAATAGTACCGTACCACCTTGATAGTTGTTATCACTGGTTTGGCGTACGCGTGACTACTGGATACGGTCGGAGAAAGCAAAGGACGAAACAGGTATCCTATGCGGACGATAGTACGTTCTTTTGCCGGCACCATGACATCGATCAGGCTGCACAGCTCCTCACGGAGTTCATGCCTTTTGTCGAAAATTTCCTCGCCCAGCGCGAAATGACGACCTCGGCAGCCAAGTCGTCCGTAACTGTTTTTACGCTTGATCCGAAGGAGTTTAATCGTCACCCGGTCATCACCGTCAATGGGGTGTCCTTACCGCTCGTCCGCAAGCCCAAACTCCTTGGTGTGCGTTTTGATCCGCTTTTCACGTTCGCAGACCATGCCAGGGAGGCTGCAAGCAAAGTAAGCCGCTGCACCAAGGTACTCAAGGCTCTAGCAGGCACATCCTGGGGCTACGCGAAAGAGACTTTGTCGACTGCTTTCAAGGCGCTGGCCAAGCCGCACCTCACTTATGCGGCATCAATCTGGTCTCCTTCGATGAGCTCTTCCAGCCTCCGCCGCCTCCAGTCAGCACAGAACGCTGCCCTCCGCACGATCACGGGTTGCTATAAAATGTCGCCTATAGATCATCTTCATGCGAAGGCTTCTGTTCTACCAGTCACCCATCACAACACTCTCCTTAGCCAGCAGTTCTGGTGGAGTTGTTCGCAACCCGGCCATCCCAATCATCACCGTTGCACCGCTCCCGAGCCCTGCCGCAACGTCCGGCCGTCTATTCGAGCACTCCACAAGGAAGCTGTTGCCTCGTCTCTCGCGGACCTACCTGTTGATAGCTCTGCCACCAAGACAGGCTTCCAGCGTCTCCACCAGAGTCGTTGTCGAGGAGAAATGAGATTACCGTCCCCCGGTCCTTTTGGGTGGCTATCCACCTCCAATTGCGGCCTCGGAACGACATCTCCCGAGGGTCACTCGCTGTACCCTGGCGCAGCTACGCAGTGGCTACTGCATGCTCCTTCGCCAGTACCAACACCGGCTCGACCCATCCATACCCGACTGCTGTTCCGACTGCAGCGTCTCGCCGCAGTTCTCGGCCAGGCACCCACCTCACTCCCGCGGACCTGTGGCTCAAGCCGGTCGAGGTCGCGGCTTTTTTCCGTCTCCCAACTACTCCCAGTTTGGATTCCGGCGGGGATTCCTGATCCAACTACGGGCTACGACACACACACCACGGTGAAGAAACACAACACTAACTGCCGTCAAGGTTTGCCAAAATCCACTCAGAAGGCCAAGCAGCGAATGAAACAAAATCGACTAGTCCATGACCAACACGTACAGCCAAAACCTTAAATTTCTGATCGATTAAGTCAGTTCACGCTGTGACAAAGGACAGCCAGCCCAGCTGTCCGAAACGCCAGCGAACAAATAAGTTCATGCCGGTGAGCACAATATCGTATATGCGTCTTACAACTTGACTTTTGAGAACTTGAACATCTGTCTTATGCGTGTTAGATGCCGGTTAAAATTAATTCATGCTTTTTAGAAAAAAATCATCAAAAGTTTCCAATTTGTTTTTCTTTTGCAGGCGATCAGATTTGCAACTTCAGTGGCTAAAGGAAGAACTCCGTTCTTCTACAGAAACTGTAGAACATATTTCCAGAGCAGAGCTGCATTTTCCAATGATCTTAAGGATGCGTCAGTCGCTACTGTGTTCACTGTGTGTAGGTAAAGATGCTTTATATAGTATGTAAACAGATGGAGCATTCGAAAGAACACACTTACATTTAAGCTGTACTGAACTGAGCTCTTCGTATCCCCATAACTTGACCGGTCATCCTAGTCTGTCTTCGGTTTGTCACCAATCACCTGCCGTTTCTATTACCAGCCGTTCTGCCACGGTGTGTGGTGTTCTAGATCAAAACGTAAGCACAAGGGTCTGTGCATACCCCGTGCTGATCACTCAATGCACTTGTCCATAAACGCTAGAAGGAACAAAGTGTTTTCTTGCTGCATCCCTGTCCAGGAGAAGGCACCTCTCCAGATTTCTGGCTTTCAACTTGAAGGAGTAGAGAGCTTCAAATACCTCGTAGCGATATTGCTGCTGCCGAATGGACAGAGTAAGAATGACATTGCCTCTCGAATTGACGCAGCTGGACGGGTTTTCTTCAGGTTTCGAAAGCGTCTATGGACCCGACGCGATATTTCTATCTCCACAAAGGTCCGCATGTAACATGCTGCTGTGGTGTCTGTTCTTCTATATGGATGAGAATGCTGGGCTATGCGCGTGCAGGATGAACGGAAACTGGGAGTCTTTGACAAATACTACTTGAGGACCATCCTTAGAGTGAAGTACAAAGATTTCGTCTCAAACGAGACAGTCCGCACTCATTGCGACAACATTACAAGGATATCCCAGACAATCCACCAAAGACGAACGAGGTAGGTTGGACGCGTTCTTGATCATCAACTTCACGAGCTCAGTGTTACTGCCTTCGACCCGAAACCGTTACCTAATAGAAAATAGCAAAGTGGGATTCAGCTAAAATCCGTCAGGACATGGAAGTGGTCCTTGGACCTTCAGTATTCGAGCTCCAGTGCTGGCGAAGAGAATGGCTCTAACCGTCCAGGTCTGCGGCCACAGACCGTCACGCGTGGAGAAGCACCGTACAGGACACCATTGAGACCGGCTAGATCATTCATGATCTCGGGCGCAAAAAGTACAAGTAATGCACTTACAATATAGTTATTATTAGACAGAATGACATTACCGACAAAGAGCAAGAAGATTGAAATGACCACTTCTGGCTTATTAGCCGTAATCAGCCTGTCATACACGAGGTTCAAAGCCGTGACGTTCTGATAATGGAGCGTAACATTCCACCATTGAGCTAAAGCCTCGCTGATTTGTCAGCCAGAATGGGGGATATGATAATAGTAGGGCGCTCATCGATCTAGTTAGGGATTATGCTCGCCCAGTCGAGCCTGGAAGCTCAATCTAAGGCTCTAATAGGCAGTCGCATAGAGACTTGTAGACTAGGCCACCCCATCGCACCCCAAACAACAGGATACACAGATACATATGGAAAACAGGCACCTACGCATAGAAGACGGTTAAATTCTTCTTCCCCGCCGTGCCTGATGACAGTGGAGTAGATGGCGACGCGCAGGTCAGCGGGAATAATGTCCTCGGGCTTGTGCGCATCACCCGTGGCGTTCTCCACGATGGCTTTGTAGTGCCGATCGAAGCGGGCAAAGGCCTCCTTCACGACCTTCTCTGAACCCGCAGCTCCCAGCATGGCAATCAGCAAGGGTCGCAGCAATTGGTCGTTGTTTGACTCGGACTTGGGATTTTGCTCCCAGCCTACAAATAGGGGGGGGGGGGGGGGAGAATGGGGTTACGGCAGCAGAGACTTTGGAAGCAGATTGCCAACAGAAGCAAAGAGGCGAGATCCAGGAAGCAATTCACGCGAAAAAGAATTGATCGCTGGAATATGACATTTATTGTATTCCAATTTATACGAATTGTTTTCTGTCCTTACAAAGGGCAAACATATGCCACACCTGTCAGAGAGACGCGTGTAACTATTGAGCGTATGTATACTACCAGCACCATGATCACCGCCGCCAACACTTTCATCACGAACACTACCCCATCACCAACGCCACCACCGACACCATCATCACCACCACTATTAATACCATTGCGTTAGGGAATTAAAGCGAGGCATATTGCTCTACCTCACGCACATATACCCCCCAGGGAAACTCGTCCTTCTGGTCCATCCATTGATAATCGGGGAGGAGCAGGTAACAGAGGGGGGGGGGGTGGGAGGGGGAGGGAGAGAGGGGGACACGCACCTAGCTTGTTGAAGGTGGGCGCCGCGAGCTGCAGAATCAGGTCCGAAAGGCCCTCCTCCGCTGGCGTGGGTGACGAGAAGTGGAGCTGGTCACAGGAGGTATAACTGACCTCCTGCAGGAGACCACGAATGTAGCTCAACTGCGAGCGCAGTTCACACCAGATGGCATAGTCGGTCTCGCCCGTGAAACTGCTAGCCAGGGTCAGCGCCGAAGTCAGTGAGCAGTGGCCCGCGCGAGCCTATAGAAGAGGAAGGGAGGGGAGGCAGATATAGATTTAAGACGACATTACAAAGGGGGCACTGGAATGAGTACAGGTTGTGTGTTTGGTTAGCGGTGTTCTTGGTGAATCTGTAGTGACTCCACATCCGGCGTCAGGAGATCACCACCTGATTGCAGTTCTCGGCCTGCCTCTCGGACAGCCACAGTTAACTGATTGAAGCCTGGGCATCGGACGATAACTTAGTTAACCGATTTATTGAGCTGGCGTCCGCATATGTTGCCCTGTGCAGGTATCTCCAGACTCACGGTACTGGTGGTCAGTTGGTCCCCTTCCCGTTTCCTATGACTTTAAATTGTCCCTTCCCCTTATAAATGTTGCTTGTTTCCGTTGACGGCTTTATTTCAGTAAATATTCCCACCCAACATGCCGATCTCGTCTTCTGACACAGGCTAACATAGTCCACAGTGGCGAGTCGGCAGCACAAACACACAATTATTGATTTTATACACGTTCAAATTTTAGTTGTTGTACACATGCCACAGGTAGCCACCTCATTTGTTGCTGTTTTCTCCCTCTCTGACGATGGACTCCTACAGAAGCCCGAGAGCTCAGACAAATAGAATCATGACTCTGGTGTTCAAAAAGGCTTCTTATTCTCAAAATATACACGTTTCTGGAAGGTGAACATTTGCCTCAATTCGTGAGAACTTTTATACCCTCATTTTTCAAATAATTTTTCCTTTCCCCTGGTACATCCCACCCTATACAACCCCGATTAACACCGGTTCTGTATTACACAAAAGTGGGGTCCTTTTGTCACTGGGGTGTTGTTTACAAGGGATCCTTACCAGATGTTCACGCGTCCAGAGAAGAGGCTGGTTCCATAAGACTACATGGAAAGGGCAGTACTTGCATTACCTGAGTTGTGTTCCCACACAATGGAAACACCGGTTGGTATAAACTCTATTCCAAAGGAAAAAAACGCTTGCTCTATTGAGACATTGGATGTCGAAATCACACCTGTCTCAACGCCACTTTACTTAAGCGGGGATACCGAGCACATTTTATCCACAAGTACAGCAACCCCTACAATCATAAATGATGGAACACTCAGTTCACCAAAATTTGAAGCATTTGGTCCCGGTACAAATTTGAGACAGGTGTTCTGAAAAAGGCCCGTTTTTATATATTTGCCCTTTAAGGTTGACAAAATTTCAAAAACTACCAACCGACGCCTGCTTTGTACCATTGAAAGGACATGCAACGCGGCCGAGCTCATAGTTTGCAGTCCTACAAAGCCTCTACCAACTTCATGCGCAAAGGATGACTCGCCAGTGCTCATCACCTTAAACTCTGTGTCTATGAATATGCATGCACTTGCGGGTGCAAGAACAGTGGAGACCCGGGTGACGAGCAGCTCCACCTACTAGCATTTCAGGAAGCGAACGAGCCACTAGTAGAAACTCTGGTCCGATCGGCAAGCTTCTGCTAAATTAACGAGTTGTCAGTGCATGTGCCTGTGTCCGCCGTTGGGTGAATCCCCCTGAGTGTGGGTCGCCTCGGTCGTCTGCAGCCAATCAGTGAATTGATGCAGCTTTATTGGCTAAATATCACAAGATGGGCATTTCACACGACGAGGACGGTGTTGCAATGGAGTAAAGTGGTTATTCGAGGTTGTACTGTACATTGGGCGAACGCAACGGCAATTTTCAGTCATATATATATATATGTATAAACCATGGATGCTCTGGGGGAGGGGGAAGGGTTGAACCTGCACTGAAAAATCTAAAGATGAATCGGGGTAGCACGCACCAGGGCAAACTGGTCCGAGAGGACGCAGAGTCGGTCCAGCGGGGAGAGTTTGTGCTGGCCGAGAGCGTCCAGAATAGGCGGCAGCAGTTCGTCCGAGTAGTTGACACGGTAAAAGCCAACAGCGTTGGGGTTCAGGCGCAGACGCGGTGTGACGCCATCAGTGCAGGGCACGGACACCATGGTGGGTAGGTCTTTGGAGACGCTGCGCGGTGGGATCACGGTGCGGACGAGCACCTTGTTGGAGTCTTCGACGTCGCAGATGGTCACGGGCACGTACCACTCGGAGCCGCTGTCTGCGTAGTTGACGGAGGGGGGTGAGGGAGGACAAAACACGTGTAAATTTGGGCAGCCGAAATTAAAAGCAAGATAAAATGCACTCAGATGGCGGTGTTCGTCTTGTCCATGTACATGTTTGGGTTGTGATCATGCCTGAGCTAGCCAGCCTCAATGATGCCACCTCTACACTCGTGAGGACTGGCGGCAGCGACAGAGACCGAAAATCAAAGGTCCAAGAACCACTTCCATGTCTTTGCCAACGGTGGCGAGCCAAGTCTTCAGTTGCCCACCACTACGACGCCTCCAGATGGGCTGCGGCGCCGAATGAAAAGCAGCTCAGCAAGGCTCGCGAGACGGACGACGGAAAAGGGGTCCAAACCATTTTTGGATTCCCTGAGATACCCATGAATTACACTCATTTGGTGACCTAACACTTATGACCTTTCGATCAAAGGCAAACGCCTTAACCACTAAGCTACTAGCTCGTTATCTTGCCAGTTTAGGTCAGAGGATAATGACACTCGTTGATCAACGTTCACCTGACCGATAACCGATTTCATTTGACTTGCTCTGCCTTGGGTCTCATTTATTGGGCCCTGGCAGCACCCGTAGCAACTGGTAGTATAAGCAGATAGTACTTCCGACAAAGAACGGCCATTTCCAATTTAGTAGCTGTCGTCTGCCAGTCATACCCAGCCACAAGTGGTGTTCCACCCGAGGCTGGAACTGGCGATCTTTTGATCAGAAATCTAACGCTCTAACCATTGAGTCCGGAGCTCGTTGTCTTGTTGGTTTAGACTGGGATATACTGACACCCGTTCATTAGCTTTAATCGATCGTAAACACAACTCATTAGTCCCGCACTGCCTTGGGGCTCATTCTCGAGCCCCGCCAGCAGCCGCACGGCAGCTATTAGTCTAGACAGATGAACATATTCGAAAAAGACAAGGGAGACTGGGATGTGGCGATTTCTGGTTCATTAGCTGTCATCAGCCAGCTATACCCAATTCCCAGGCGTGCCCAACTCGAGGCTCGAACACGCGACCTTCATTGATCAGAAGTCTAATGTTCTAACCATACTCTTCTATCACACCTGTAAGGAACGAAACTAGACGAAGAGAAAATTCAAGACAGAAGATATCCATCAGCCCGAAAAAAAATAGAAGAATTTGGCACTCACCGCCGTGGGAGCCGTCAGCCAAAAAGCGCAGCTGTTCAATAGCCAGATTGTAGTGCGAGCCCATGACGTTGGTGGCGGGTCGAACAGAGAGGACGGGGAAACCGACCCGCTTAGTCCAGGAGGACATGATGTCATGGATGGGTTGGTTGCAGATCTCTGACAGTGCCTGCCAGAGGTCCTCAGTCACGGTGTTGGAGTACATGTGACGGCTGATGTAGAGCTGGAGACCCCGTTTGAAATTCTAAAGGGGAAAAACAACGATGCAATGAGTGAATTTAGCCGCGCACAAAATAGAGGGTAAACTTATGCCAGTATGAGTATCAGTAGCTGTTTATTGAGGGAAAGATAGGGGAACGGCTTCGAACTCCCTATTGGTAACAAGATCATAGAAAATATATGGATACAAAGAAAAATCTTAAAAGTACATCAATTACATGTTCCCGGGGGAAGACACAACAGTTATAGTAGGTGCTTGCTGGGAAAGCCAAACAGATTAAAAAGCCTGCTGGACACCTTTGCCATTCCAGCGGACTAGTCATTCCCCGAACCGACTCCTGCAGCCCCTTCGGATGTACTGCTTTCAGAACCAGTTCCTGGCCCCAAAGCAGTAGACCTGAAACCGTCCACAACTCACCGGACCAACCGTACTTGTCAAAGGCAAAGCGCATGCAGATCAATGTACGGCATAAGCGGTACTGACAGACTTGAAAGGGAGGTGTTGGGACAAGCTAAACAGATAGACAGCCTGTGCAAGCACCTGCGCGCACAGCAGGCTATCGATCGGCCACAGGTAGCAAACACAACTTGCACTTAAATCAATCGATAACTCAAAATTTCAGCTGAATTCTAGCCGCTGAGTCCCAGCCAATCATGCTGGAAGCCAAAGGCTGATTGGCTCACTGGACCTAGCTCACAGTCGTTTGTTGCCCTACGTTTGTTGTACCTGACACTCAAGGACCTGCTCTGACTTGCTATACCATGCTTGTCACAGTAAACTCCCTCTCTCTGACTAACTGGTCTTCTCTCTGTCTCACTCTTACGGGTTCTTTGGTTCGGCGTTCGACTTAATTAGCAGTACCAGGCGCAGATTATAACAGTACTTCAATCTAAAAACCTGTTTGCGTGAATGGAGTGATCACCTAGATGTATAACGTCTAAGCAGTGTTCATGCTGAGGGCTCAGATCAAATGTGGGCCGTTGGGAAAAGGCAGATGGCACCTGAGGGAGGGATTTAGTATGCACAGAACGCCGCATTACTGTCCTAGGCAGAAGTGGCCATTGGCGAAGCCTAAACTAGGGTTGACTGCGTCCATTCAGGCCCGAGAGAGAAAAGTTTTGCTTTCATGTGATTGTGGATCAAGTTTAGGTGGTGTACGAGTGCGATGTTGCGATCCCGGGGGGCGGGAGTTGATGCGTAAAGTGACCCCTCCTGCATCGGCTCAGGGGTAGTGTGTTCAAGTGGCCCATGGCAGCCGCGACTATGTGGGCGCGTGTGTGTTTGCGCGCGGGGAAGTCGGTGAGAAGTATTCAGGTCAGCGAATTGGAACTTGCTTCCTGCAAGGCTGCGTGACCTCGAGGTAGAAGGCGTTGAACAATGGCGAAGTCGCCCAGCAAGGTTGGCTGTCCGCTACAGATGTACGGTTCACAATTGCCGCCTAACAGGCTACCAACTACAGTAGTCGCTGGCTATTAAGCCCACGGTTAATAAGCCCACCGCTTAGTAAGCCCAATTTGGTCTGGGCCCGAGGTGGGCTTAATAACTGGCAACTGCTGCATTAAGCCCACGGTTAATAAGCGCGCCGCTTATTAGGCCCAATTTGGTCTGGGCCCGAGGTGGGCTTAATAGCCGGCGACTACTGTATTCCCATGCATTCGTACGCCCTGTGGCATGTATATGGGAGAACTATTTGGCATAACAGTTGCAGGTATGAGAGCGCCACATGGACAAGTTCTGTGGATGTCTACAAAATAGACTATAAAACCTCAAAAAGGTTCGGTATCTGACTTATGTATATGGTCAGCGTGTCAGGCAGAAAAGTTACTTCACGCCCTCCCCCTCCCACCTCTGTGAAAACACACACTGCCCACTTGGTGGTCTAAGTTTACTTTAGCCAAAACAGCCAGGTCAAAAGGAGACTAATTCTACACAGAAAACCTTAACGTCGGAGACGCAGGAAGTTAGATGAGTACTTTAATATTTGATTGTGACTCATTCAGTAATGAATAAAAACAATGTCAAGCAGTTATCCCTCATGACTTCCGAGCATGCGACAGATTTTGCAATTGATCGGTAAAGCGGTGAACCCACAGCCGAGCTCACAATCTTTTCCCTAATTAAGATTACGTAGCAGGCATTGTATATGTTTCAAGTGGAATTGCCGGGGGTGAAAACGAACGGTCCAAGTATGTAAAGAGGGAAGTTCTGGGGACGTGGATACAGGGAGCAAGGTCGCAATCAGAAATTTAAGTAGGGAAACCACCAAAAAGTAACGAAGACTGCGTGGGTAGTTTCGGGTTTTCTAGTCATCGTGAGGCAGCTACATCCAACTCCAATTCGTAAAAAGTGCCGACAAAGACGAGGAGTTTCTGAGTTTATGATGGAAATTACCGTCAGACAAAACCCTCAGAGCGTCTAGACGCTAACTCCGATTGAGTTGCACAAACAGCGGCAGTCGACAAGAAAAATGTGTTTTCCACAGATAGCGTTGAAATAATAGTCACAGGTGTGGGAGAGCGACACAGATTGGTTCTACAAAAATTTACAGAAAAGACAATAAAACTCCGAAAAGGTTGGGTATATGACTTCTGTATGTGGCCAGGGTGTCAGACAGAAGCTTTGTTCACTCCCCTCTCTCTGTAAAGACATACACGGCCCACTTGGTAGTGGTGGTTTAGAGTTTATGTTAGCGAAAACATTCCTGTCACGAGGCGATGAAGGATGCGAAATTAATTCTCCGCAGAAAATACTTTACGCCAGGAACGATGGTGGTCGCAAGAGTATTCTAATACCTTACTGCAAATCACCCAGAAATGAAAATGCCAGGGAGTTGCCCCTCATGACCTCGGAGGATGAGACAGATTCGGCAACAGGTCGGGAAAGCGGTGGACCCACAGCCGGACCCTAGTCTGCCATCCAAGCCCACGAGTACGCTCAGAAGCTTTGCTCTGATCAAGTTCACGTAGCAGATATTGAATATTGTTCGACTGAGACTGCCGGTGGGGGGGGGGGGGGGGGGGGGGGG
>JAYGXS010000008.1:21420473-21433006 GCA_036362985.1 Ligula intestinalis
GGGCGGCGCAGGGTGTGAAAACTATCAGTCCGCGTGCTGAAAACGTGAGTATAGGGAGGCAGGTGACAGAAAGCAATTTGAAAAGTTATGTAGGCAATACCACCATAGGCAAGGGAAACTGGGACGGGGGTTTCGGGTTTACTGGTCATCATCAGTTAGCCATAGCCAACTCCGATACGCAAGGAGTACCGATAAAAGCAAGGATCTGTGGCTCGAATGCAAGAAACTACCGTCAGGCAAAATGCTTGGAGCGTTAACTCCGATTGAGCTGCGCAAGCAGTGGTGGCCGATTACTAAAAAGAGTGGTGTCAGCAGGGAACGTTGAGGAGAACTGACCTCTGGGCCGATGTAGTCTCGCAACATTCGGATGATGGAGGCACCCTTCTCATAGGAGACGGCATCGAAGATTTCTTCGACCTCACTGGGCGATTTAACGGGAACCTAACCAGGCAGAGCGAGAGACACACATAAAATAATCAAACTATATAAAATCACATAAGACACTAAAAAGAATATGTAAAGTCAGAGTAAGGAGGAATTTAGTCAGAGCGACACGGGGTTCAGACAAAAACACTCAAAGAGAAGCGAGGAAAGGCACGATATACAATATTCCAATGGCTCTAAACCACCTGATACCTTTTTCTAGCAATTTTTGGGTTTTTGAGTTTGCGAAAGCGCTTTTAGGGAATAAGGTGACGAAATTGAGGACAGGACATGTCTGTATACCGTTTCTGAAATTTAGCGTAAGAGAAGGGAAGGACATTCCTATTTCTGTTTCCAGTCGGAGGGCGGGTGGATACTTAAACGATTAAGATCAATATGACAAAGCAGAACAGGCCTAGGATAAACACAGGCATCTGCTACGTAACCTTCCTGTCCCTACAAACATGTCTTAGCACAGGAGTCAGTACGAAACAACACTCACCTCAATAGGATGACTGGTTTTAAGTTCATCCATTTGCATGGCACTGTAGAACTCCGAAGTCAGGAAAACGGTCTAAAAGGCAGAACACGTTCCTTAACAACAACAACTGCTACTACTACTACAAGCAATGTTGTTTCAAATGGAAAGACAAAAAAACGTAATAAAAACAACAGCAGCAGAATTGAATAGGGTGAATGAGAATGGCCACGTAAAAAGATAAAAGCCAAGGAACACCCCCCTCCCCCTCGCAGACCAAACTTGTGAGTAATTCGGATATACGACACAGAGTAGCCCACAGAGTTGAGCCGCAACATTTCCTTAGGAGGTCCTCATAGCAATTCACCAGCTTGGGCTCCAAGAGGTCCCGCTTTGTCAGGAGCAGCAAGTATGTGGAGCGCGCAACCAGAGGGATAAGCACGTGGATCGTTGCATCAGAGTCCGTCTGCGGTGGTCTAGGTCAAATTCTGCCGCCAAAACTTGGTGTAGGAGAGAGTGCCAAAGATGCTACGCAAGCCCCCCTCCCACAGTTTATGTCAATTTACACGAAAGTCCAGCATATAAAATGGCGCAGTTAAACAATGTCCGTGGGCGCGAGTCTAAAAAATCCACTCGTTAACTAGCAGAATCGACGAGAGTAAAGGTTCACCGTGGAGATTTCTGAGGAGACAGATAACAATGATGGCATCAGCGGCGACGCAGCTGTAGCTCTACGTCCACAAGGGACCAGCAGATTGCCATCACTAATGGAGGTTGGCAAAACATTAAGTCTGCAAACTGCACTGTTCCACTACCATCAGTCTGATCAGACATGGCATCCACGAAGGAATGCAGAAGGTCTGCATCGGTATCCCTTTGATACTAATTTCCAGTTAGGATACCTCAACCAGACCACGTGCCGTGTTCCCGTCGCACAGACAACAGACCCAGCAGAGTATATCCACCTCCCACGGCTTACACACTTATCTCGCTTAAGGGAGCTTTACGTAATTTAGTTCTACCATCCGGTCACAGGACTCAACTCCTGGTATATTTGCTACCACAGGACACTAAGTGAATGAATGAAATCATCACGACATGAACTCTTAAGCTCAGCGCGAGGCAATAACGTCACCGAGCAATAGGTAGGTCAAGCCTCGATAAGGATTAATTATATGGCCGCCTAGACTGGATCTGAGGGAAAAGGGACGCCCGCACAAGAAATCAAGGTGGCCCTGCGCAACATTTGACCGTCGCATCCGAAAATGTCCATCATGTGCTCCACAGAGCCTGCGTAGTACAGAGACGGTGACTGGTGCCTGGATTAGTTTTAAGTGATAGTAGACTTGCTCTGCAGCATCTATCGCACTCTCTTTTCCCTCACCCATAGGTGCCTGGTGTCAAGAAGACCGGAGGTGGGATCGGACGCAGGTGGCTGGCGTGGTATGAGCCTGCACCTACGCGTGCAACACCATGCCCTTACCCCCCATGTGCCGCATTTGTGGAGGGGGGGGCGCCGCCCACCCCCTCTAATAACCTATGTCGTACCCTGATCTACCCTCGCCCGTGTTGGTCCAGTGCTCCTACGTAACTATAAAATTCCTAAACCGTAGCACTAATCATAATCCTAGAGTGAACATCAACTATAACCCCAACAATAGACCTAGCCCTAAACATTACCCTAACTTAAAGCCGACACCTAACACTACTTTGAAGAAGGCGTACCTTTTGGTTTTAAAAAAAACTTTTCTAAACTGCCGAATAAAGTTGAATTCTACCGACCGGTACAGCTGAATACAAGGTTTCCAAGCTGCGTGCTGGATACACTGTGTGTAAGTAAATGTGCATCCTTCACTACGGGATAAGGAAGAGGTCACAAAGTACTCATACAATTTTACAATGGAAGTGGATGCTGCTGTGTACATTAATCAATTGACGGATACAATGTATAAATTTCATTATAAGTTCTTATTATTAGGACTTTTTAAAGGCCGAACTATATCCTTTATTCAAGCGTACGATTAAAGTACGCGTAACTGTCTACCAGATAAGTACAAGGAAGAATATTTTTGTGCATACTTTCTATAAATTAGATTTGAATTTATAAGAGCAGTGAAAATGAATGTGAACATGCATATTACCTAGGTAAATAGTTTTTACAGAATATACTTTTTAGAGGTTATCAGGAAGGAGCTTGTTCAAAAACTGCCATCCTGATGAAGCTCAATTGTTTTAGGATTAGGCTATAAACTAATCAAAATTACCACCATTTGTTCGAATCGAAAGAAAATTCAGAATCTCGGTTGATGTTGCATGAGATAGGCAGTCTACTGTAAGGTATTCAAACTGAAGGTTAACAATTTTCAACAATCGTAATAGAGAGAGAGAGGGAGGAAAGCGAAACTTACCCAGATGTCGTACTCGGGGAAGCAGTGATCCACGGCGAGGTACTCGATGAAAGTAGCGAAGCCCTCATTCAGCCATAGATGCGTCCACCACTCCATTGTCACCAGATTGCCGAACCACATGTGCGCCAGTTCATGGGAGACTGTGCGAGCCACGTTACGCTTGGACTGCAGCGACGACTTTGCTGCATCAATAAGAAGCGACGTTTCGCTAGTAAAAAATGAGGGGGAACATGGAAATGAAAAGATGAGCTGGTTGGAGTCGATGGTTGGCGGTGCAACACGAAACACCAGATCTGAGGAGAGCATGATGTCAAATCGGTGGGTGAGGGGAAAGCCGATGCAAAGTACCCATTGGCCGACAAACTGATCAACTGACAAACCAGTAACAGCTTCGGGTTTGCAAAAATTCGAGTATTGAGATAAAAGTCTGAGAACCTAATATTGCTCGCTGAAACGGGCGAGGTACCTCAAGAGCAGAAAGACTGAGGCATAATACTCAGATGCCAACTCTGTCAACAGGCATCTAGACCATCCCGCAGCCTACAAAGTCCTGCGTCATTACGTGAATAAAGGCCAGTACAAGGTCACAGAGAACTAAAGAAGTACGAGCGATGACGGCCCCGCGAGGAAGTTACCGGAAGGGGAAGCAGGATTACCTGGACCCTCCACTGTGGGGACGAAGCGCAACGTGAACGGCCGTCAAACTACGCAAACATCCATACGAGGGCCAACGCAGCGAACGAAAAAAAATCAATCAGCTCAAGGCCGACAAATTCAGCCGGATATTCAAATGGCTGAACGGTACAGGCAGTCGACGCTTTGACAAAGGAGACTCGCCCCAGCTCTCCGAAGCGTCAGCAAGAAAAAAAACCTGTTCTGCTGAGCAACATTCTGTCCTCAGATTTCCATCGCGGAAATTCCCATTTTGCGAGCTAGAAAATCACTTGGGTGGTCAGAAACCCAGGAAGTTGTGACATCATGTGAGGTCTACGCAGGAAAACTTCAGTCAGCTCGGCACGACACTTTTACTCGAACACAATGCTAGTCCCTTCCATTGCCAGTACTACTAGAAACAGTTTCTAAATGAATTAAAAGAAAGGAAAAAAACTGATGCAATAGCACTTCCCATATGCCTAGCGCCTGCTCTTTCTATCTATGAGGGACTGGACCCACCTTCGAACATCTTAGGCCGGGTCACCTAAAAAGCGGAACAACTGACGCTCGAGGCATAGTATTCAGACGCAAACTCCATCAACGGGCAGCTAGACCTTTTTGCGGCCTACAAAGCCTTGCGCCACTATGTGTATAGAAGCCAGGACAAAATCACAACAAAAATTTACAAAAAAAGCGAAGACGATCCTACGACGGACGAACTAGAATAGGAAGTATGATTACCAGCGCCCTCCAACGTGGAGACGAAACGCGACACCAACGACCATCAAACGAAGCCAGCATCCATACGAGGGGCAGCGCGGCGAACGAGGGAATAAAATCGACCAGCACATGACCGATAAGCTCAGCCAGGCATTCAAAACGGTGATCGACAGTGACAGTCGGCGCGTTGACAAGGACAGGGATTAAAAGCTTTTTTGAGGGAGTGGTGGGCAAATCCTTCAGCACCTAGTTTAGTCTTCAGGATTTAATGCTTGACTGGAGCAGAAAACACAGATCGGTGGAGATTTATCATAGGGCCACCTGGAGGAAGTTACCAGTAATAAAAATCTACTTACGAGGTTTCAGTAGGTCGAAGTTCCGCCTATCCAAACATTTTCTTGATTATGTTAGTCAATAGCTGTTTTCATAATAGTTCTCTTGGCCTATAGGCTTCCTTTTAAGTCCCTTTTGTCCGTTCTGCAACTTTTTCCCCAACATTTTAGTTCAGGAAAGCAATTAAAAGTGGCCTTAGTTTCTTTCTTATTGTGCAGTTATTATGGATCTATATATGGCATTTGGTGGGCCCCCTCACCCTTTCCTTCCCCTTTAACCACGAACTCCGTAAGACACGGTTAGGCTGAGAGACTTTTGGCGCTGGGCGTCCCTACGACAAATCTCCACCGACATATCAAATGAACTGATCCCTTCCAATTCATAGCATAAGTAGTTGGTTCGAGCGGGCCAGCACAGGCGCTGCGGATGAGGACAGGCCTTAAGAACAACAGAAAGGCAACGTAAAGCAGAGAGAGTTTTAAAGACTTGCCGATAAGTTATGAGTCCCCAGTTCTCCATAGCCCCCATCGAGAAGTCCGGAATGGCAATGAGGTCGAGTTTCGGCAGGGGGAATTTGGTGCCAAAGAGGTCCGCGTAGAAGGGCAGGGCACTCTTGGCCATGCGCAGCGCATGGTACCCATAGTGCGCTTTGCCCACTGGCGTGAAAACGCGAATCTTCACACCATTGGGGTCATCTACGCTGCAGTGATCAAAATGACCAATCACCATGGCAACCAGGTAGGTGGACATGACAGGCGATTGGTCAAAGGTAACCTTCACGTAGTTACGCGAATTGGTCGGGGCTGGAAGGCCGGCTGGAGTCGCCACCACTTCCCGAGATACCTCAGGCTGGGGTGTAAAAAATTAAACGAAAATTTCCAGATTGACAAAAGTGATGAAGTCCACGGGGGAGGGGAGGGGGGGTCGGAGTGTGAGGACTCAATGTTTTCTCATTTACAGGAGTATTGTTAACTTCGGCTGAACAATGTTTGGAATTCTCTACGTCTATCTCCTGTGAAATTATGTCTCACCTATATGCGGCTGTTCTCTTCCTCTCTCCCCCTCCCCCTTTGTCCAAGGCCCGCTGCCTCAACGTCGTGCGGTTGTTCTCCGACTCGCTAACCTGAAGGTCCTTGACCAACTTGCCCTCGCATACGACCGTTCGACCATCGATTTTGATGATGTCCACCGTATGCTCCAGTCAGGTTGGCGCAAGGACGGTGACCTATGCATTAATTAGCTCTGAGTGATAGTAGACTTGCGCTGCAGCATGCATCGCACTCCCCCCCTTTCTTACCCACCTGAAACCGGTGCGAACACAGATTAAAGAAGACCGGGGGTGGGATGCGACGCAAGGCTGCCCCTCCTATGCGCGCACCACAATGCGCGTGAATTAGTCTTGAGTGATAGGAGACTTGTGCAGCATCTGTCGCACACACACACACACACACGCGCGACAGTTTCCCCGTCGATTTCGACGATGGGCATCACGCGCCCCAACAAGCCACAGCAAACGCTGAAGCAAGCCGCAACAGGCATTGAGGCAAGCTGGGCAAGCAGCATGAAGGCTACACCAAGCAGGAGCAACGCAGCGAACTACCACGAGAGAAAAGAGGAGTTTAGGCAGACTCGCGGGGAATCTACCCAGTCGCTCGCCACTCCCACCTCTGACACAGGCACGCACGCACACTACGCGCACGAACAGATGATCGCGGCTGCCTCAGGGCAACTTGAACCTGGCCAATGCAGAATGGGCCTCTATAGGCGACACCCCTTCGGGCAATGCAACACATTAAGCGCACGCTACTCGAATTGGCTCCACGGTCACATAAGAGCAGCTGCTCCCTCTCTGCTTGACACACCGTGGGGAAAGACTTGACACAGGAAAATACTTTTTCTCGAAGAGATTAATTCAGGCATGGAATGCCCTTCCTGCGGACATTGTCAGGTCCCCATCCGTGGACGTTTTTAAGGCAAAACTTGACCGCTTTAAGGAGTACCGCCGCAATTTTTTTTTCTGAACAATGAAATGCTATAAATAAATACTGATAGTAATTTTTAAGTAGCATTATTATCACTAAATCAAAATACGTTTTAAGCCATACTTAAATACCCGACGTCTCTGCTGAATATGCGAACTGTGCTGATCGCGTCTGAGGTCACATCTACCGCACCTATGTTCCTAGGCTACGCGGCCCTGTCACGCACTTTCTCGTATCGACCTAAAAACCGACTGCTATCGACGTGGCGGGTTTCTCTGCTCCTGACACAGCAAGGTCCTATCATGGTCGCATCCCGGTTCTTGGGGACGTTCTCGTGACTCTGAGGTCTCCTCCTCGTATGGCCCTTCGGCTGTAGATATTACTCGCCATGGACCCCAAGGCTGCAGCCAACATTCGCAGAAGCATCCTGGTCCCATCATTCACATACTTTCCCCCACGAGCGACAGTTTTTCGCCTAAAAACCAGAAATAACATTTCATTTTGAATTATGAGCCATGCCTTAGGAGTTTTTTCACTGTCTGCTCTTCTTGCTCAGTTACAGTGCTGGCTCGTGTTAACTGACATCACCACATGTGAGTGCATCACTTGAAACAAGCGAGTAGTCGCCTACAATTGCGTCAAAGACTTCTTTAAAATGTTCGGCCGTGCCGATGCATTTCTTAAATGCTATGTACCAAGAGGGAGTTCAAAGGCGTTTGCCTATATTTCCTTTAATAAACTTGATTTGACTTGACATGTCCTCTCTGGCCTGGCTTCGCCCTGCACACGTGTGCCGTTATCGGACATTGTTAGGATGACCGAGCACGTCATCCAGACAAACAGACAGACATTCCGAGGTCACGCCGGACAAAGGCGCGCGAACAGGCCAGTCCGGCGCAAAAAGGAACGGGCCAAGCCAAGCGACCTTCAAATGGCGGACATTAGGCCAGGACAAGGGAGGCACGCGCGAGCGAAACTGCTCTGGGACCGTGTTGCTGCTATCATTGAGGTCACACTGAGGACAGATGCACAGGCGCGCGTTAACGAGCGTGCGCACGGCCAGTCATGGAGAGCCAATATGGAGCAATGACTACTGCCCCTTAAATAGAGAGGCTGCGAGCAGAACGGGACCCTGTTGCCCTAGACGAGAGACTGCTGCCGAGACGCGACCGACCACAGAACACAAGCTGCTGGACACACAGGGACAGAACTGATGTACCAGTACAACTGACAGTAAAGTACTATCTGTTATCCTGTTCTGCCTTCTCTTCCTAACACGTAACTGGTGGACATAACCGGTGTTGACACAGAAATACACTAAGTTACAACAGGCATGTGCATTTTTGTCTAGGGTAAGGCGTTATATTTGGCCGTCTCCTTTGTTATTGACTACATGTATCCACTGTTGAGGTTTGTACATTGTTAATTCTTCACTATCCATTTAATAGTACTGTACTATGTAAATTGTTATCACTGAGAATCGAGGTGCGCGTTACGACGGGATATGAAGCCAACGAATACTCGAACAGGTGCGAAAGATGAGTATGAACTGAGCAGACGCAAAGCGGCGATCGCTAACAGATGTAGAGCTGGATGTGAATTCGTGTTTGTATGTATGTAGGATATTGAGGATCGCGTATAGCCCAACCTCCCAATCTCTCCTTCGTTTATACTTAGCCTATATTCCAGGAGATCAAGTTTTTAATCGTCTTTAGCGTATATTACGCTTGGCGACCTCGAGCTTATTCCCATGTCTGCTAGGGAGGAAACCTTTGGCTATTTCCTAAACATGACCCCAGTTATTAAAGACAAAGAAGGCGAGTCAGCCTGACAAGTTGATAACCATGGAACTAGACAGACCGCAAACACAATTACAGTATGCTTCAAATAGACTGAAACATGACATTGCAAGTGATGCTGATATAGGTTGAAGAGGATTTTGAATGCTCGCAAACACTCCCAACAGTTAGGTATTGCGTCTAATTTCCTTCTTTGTCCATTAGCTACGCACCGAGACAAAACTGGATGGACCCAGCGTACGAACTGTTGAAGCCCCAACAGTGTTCACTACAAAGATGTGGTCGGTTGGAGTGGCCAGAGTCCACTAGAGCACAGCCGAATTGCTATTTGCTGGTACCAATATGGTGAATTAAAACGTCTATTTATACTGTCTGTCCGCTGACGGTATGTGCATATTAAGCGGTTATCTCGAAGTGGTTGAAGGAGTTCGGGGCAAAGCAAACGAAGACCAGAAGGGCTGTTTCTGGGTTGTTAGCCATCATCAGCCAGTCATATGCAATGGTAGAGTGGCAAACTCAATGACAAAATGCCTCCGGTTCGAATCTCGAGAGTGCCGACCCTTGAGATTTTGTATGACTGATTGATGAAAACTAAAAAGCCAGAAATGGCCATCCCGGTCTCCCTTTGCTCTGTCGGATCCATTCCATCCTATCCCACTAGTCGCTATGTGACTACTTTCGCGGGCTCAAATGTGAGCTCCAGGGCAAGAATGGAACTTAATTGTTCCATTACCAGATCGGCGATACCTACATATTCATATACTTCTATGCCTATACACCTTGAATATACTAATCTACACCAAAAAACAGAAAGTAATTTCTAAGGAAATTAAAAAGTTGAACGTTCAAAACCAGTTCAGCAACCAGAAAGCAAACACGGAAAGCGGGGAGGACCCACTGATGAGACGGACCCCTTGCAGATGCGGTAGAATATCGGCGATACACGTGTCTGGGCTTTTAGCCAGTACTTTTGCTGTTAGTATGGCAATTTACAACTTCAATTGGGGCCTGTTCGAGCACAAAGTCTCGTAGAATTTTCTGTGGCAGCAAAAGACGTCGGGACTAAGCGTAACCTGAATCTACTACTGTTGTGGATGGGCAGAATAAGAGGCAGGAGGTGACGGAAAAAAGAAGACAGTAAGACTTACCATGTTTGAGAGGACCACCAAGTGGTCTAGAACAACCAATGAGATTTCGAATTTGGCCTTCCTGTCCGGCTCGTCCAGGCAGGGGAAGGCCTGACGGGCGTACGTGGGCTAAAACAGAATTTCAAGACAGGAAACTCAAACTGATTATTAAAAGGATTGATTTTTCATAACCAGACCCATCAGGTCGGTTTTATTTACAAACGAACAGTCGTACAAACGCAGGTCTCCAAGTATAAATACTACACTGATCTAGGGTAAGTTTGTGTACCGGTGATATATTCTCCAAAAAGATTTGTAGCTCGGGAAATAGAAAAAAAAGTATAAGATTCATTTGACCCATCTCTCGAAAACCCAACGGCCTTGGTGGGATTTGAACCCACACCAACAAGGGGAAGGTTGAAGTCAACTGACTTACGAGGCTCGCACCGGAAACCGTGAGTTTACTTTCATTTGGGTCAAGATACCAGCCCAAATTTGGGACTGTACTAAGAAAAACGGGCTTACTCACTGAACTTGTCTTTCTTTTAAATCACAAGTTGGGCTTAGTTTAGTCTAGGTGGTGGAAGAAACACAGCACCTAACAATTGAGCAGCTTTTTTCGACAGAAATCTTGCTAATTACGAGGTAAGTGGATTCGTTGCAAGTTTGAGCACATAATAAAAAAACGATGTATTAATGAGGAACACGGACATGACAGTTCGACCGTCGATTTCTATGCTGTTCAGCATACGCTCCACACCAAGTTGGTGCAGGTACGGTGACTTGCGACCGAATTCGTTTTAAGTGATAGTATACTTGCGCTGCATCTACTTCACTTGCTCTTCAAGATACCGTTTAGAATACCGGTGGCGGGAGCGGGCACAGGCGACTGACGTGGTCGAAAACGCCCCCCATACGTGCCACCACGCTTCCACCCTCCATTTTTTATCAGGACGCAACCCGAATAACGCCTGCCGAACCCTGATCCGGTCCGGTGTTGGTCCAAGCATCTACCATGCTGCCCGTTTAGAGTGGGCACATGAGGAGCTACGCGCATTAAAAGTCAAACGGAAAATAAAAGTTGATCCCAAAAGGGAAATCTTAGAGTCGCAGGCCCAGCTTTCAAAGGGCGCCCGGGGATGTTAATTTGTTGCCCGAACAAATATTGTGTAGTACAAACTATCGGCATCCAGAGAGTACTGCAAACAAAAACAATGGAGACTGGAGTGGCCATTTCTGGCTTATTAGCCGTCGTCAGAAGCTCGGGTGGGACACCACTCGGGTCTGGCTATGACTGGCTGACGACGGCTAATAAGCCAGAACTGGTCACTCCAGTCTCCCATGTCTCTGCCGGCTGTACTATCTGCCTATAATACCAGCTGTTGCAGCTATCAGGGCCTCTGTCGAGGCCCAAGGCAAAGCGGAACAAAGGAGTTCCGTTAGCGGTCAGGTGAATGCTCATTGGCAAGTATCTGCGACCATCCTACACATACACCCAGCGTAGTCCGTAGAGCAAGGATAGGGTAGACCGAAACATAGTCGGCACAAGGGTCAGAATTCGGCTAACCATCTAATCACTACCGTCAAGGATGCCGTAAGCTCGAATAAGCAAACGTAAATGCAGTCGTACCTCAAAGTCGGTAGACAGGATAATTTGTTCCTTGCCGGCCTCAGTTTTGGCAGTACTCCGGTAGAATCCCTCCATGTTGTCATTCAGCTGTCCCTTGAAATCTAGGTTGAGTACAAACCGTCCCTCCTGGAGAAGAGGAAGAATTAGAACGAAAGAAAAAACGGAGACGAATAAGAACAATAACAACAACAAATTGAGACTTGAAAGGAAGGTGGCTAACCTTGATCGGGGATTCAAAGTGTAGGGTGACAAACTCCAGGGCTGCATCGTACTTGATTGACTCCGGAGCTCCTGGAAATAGAGAGAGAGAGAATGAGCGGAAAGCACAATCGACTTACCCAACTTACAAAAGGCTGACAGAATTTCAATATTCTTCGCATTCAAAACAACGTCATTAGTAGTTTGAGCAACCTGTCAACGTAAGAAGAAAAAATGATAGATGGTGAGACGGCAGCAAGGTAGTATAGGCGCACGGAAACCGGTCGCCTGCTTGCAAGGCAATATTTTTAAACGTTAAGTAAGGACTACCAAAGAGGTATACAGTAGAGGCTTGAGTAACGAGCCCGAGTGATGAGCTTCCGCTTGGTTAACGAGTTTTCAGTACGTGTGTGTGTGCACCCGTGTCCGCCGTTGACTCTCGCTCCTAGAACATGGGTCCTCGGTCGCCTGCAGCCAGTCAGTGAATTGATCCAATCTGATTGGGTAAGTTGCGCAAGACGAGTGCAGTGTATCAACAGATTAAGCTCATTAACTGGAGTTCTACTGTTTAGCCATTTTTAGCATCAGAATAGTAACAGGAAGGAAACATTTGATAATCTCACCACCGGCATTTCAGCGTTCTGCAGAACATTTAGGTACGATTAAAGACTGCCTACGAGCATCTCCTGCAAAGACAGTTCAACGCCTCAATTAAAATGAAAAGCCTGAGAAGGTGATGATGATGATGATGATGATGATGATGATGATGATGATGATGATG
>JAYGXS010000008.1:21433016-21449362 GCA_036362985.1 Ligula intestinalis
TGATGATGATGATGATGATGATGATGATGATGATGATGATGATGATGGCTACAGTCTATTCGGAAACATAATTGAGTAAGTCAAGCGTTTTGCAGACCACCCAAGCGTTCTCAGCGTCATACTGCCGAAAACGTCGCGCCACAGCAGTGTTCCTCAAGCCTACGTATTCCGGCCACTGTTCTGCTTAATGTTAAGGCGAATGAAAGAATTTATGGCAAGGTGATCAAACACCTGTGCAACAGATAAACAACAGGGAAGGAATACAAACGGGCCCAATATAAATTATTTAAAACGACGTCAAGAAGAAGATTACTAGCCCTGCGGCTATGGAAGAAAGAGGGATATGCCGAGTTGGAGGGTTGGAAATGCAAATGAGGAGCTGAAAAAGCCTGTGGAACGTTTGAAGTTAGGTAGTTTTGCTGACTCCCAAACAACAGTGCAATTCGAGACGCCAGCACTAAAAATGCTTCAGTACCCGCTCCTACACGTTTTCAGTCCTGTCCGATGCAATTCTGGTACCAAATAACTGTGCAACACTAACCGCGGCGAGCAGACATTCGAAAGGATTACAAATATCTGAAAGGCTAACCCACACTCCCCTACCAGCCTCGTTTTCGTGGCAGAAAAGGTAGCGTCAATAATTCTTATATAGCACTTGCGCTGATCTTTAAAGAAGAACCGTCAAACAGCGCGCGACCATAAATGTGGGCCAACCGCTAAAAAGAGCCAGTCTATCTGTGAGAGTTGCCGAAACGAAGCGATAGCGCACATATGGTGCTTACACAAGGGCGTGAATAAGGAAGGAACAGGTATTATTTCCTCGGAACCGTCTCATTGTGATAATTTGCAAACGGGTAACCGAAAGATCCTGATGGCAGGTGAAAGGCCCACAAGGTAGCGACTGTCTGGAGGTGCAATTTAATCGTGCTGTGATTGCTAGATCTTGAGTTGCATATCAAAGCACGAACCAAGGAAACTGGTCGAACCTTTGACCTGTATTCTAGTCCAAGAAAGATAAACAGAACAATTCATGTTAAAGGCATGGTTCGCATGTGCCATCGGCCCCCATTGACCTGCAAGGCGTCTGCACGGGTACAAAGATGAGACCTCGAAAAATCTAGCCCAATTGACTAGAGGTAGCAAGAGAGTTGGCATACTCGACGAGGTTGCGGAGGAACTAGCTGTCACTGCATAGGTCTGCGTGGGGGTTCTATAGGTGCTTTCTCAAAGGCCTATCTGTTGTCGCTATTCTTTTTCTGAAAAGAAAAGTGTACGTACTTCAATGGTCTATTGTATGAGCGTAATTATATCGCCCCTTGGATTTCAGTGGGAGTTTAAACTTGCCTAAGTTGCCTTTACGATTTCTCACTTTACCTAATCACCCTATTGGGGGAGGGGCTACCATATGCTCTCGCCGGCTCGCAGGCCGCTGGTCAATTCGAGGCAAAAGGCATTAAATCATTAGATACTGTTGCGTAGAGCCCAATTTTAATGTCGAATTATTGCTTAACTCAGCCTGAGAGCCCCATGCAGATTACCATAAAAACGCACCTCGTGAGTGTGAAGCATAAGCCAAAATGGGCATCAAGGCTGGTATTCAAAATATTGCAAAATCGTAATTGACTACAGATATGGTCTCTGAATTGTGGCTGAATAAGGCGAGGTGTAGCGTAAAATTGATTAAGTAGAGAGATAAGAAAATAAGGCTCATGATCAACAGTAACTGGAAATGGCCCATACATGAACCACCGTAATATAACTTTATACTGATCACATTTGAAGAATATATTGAAAGAAAAGTGAAAAGCAGATTGAGGCGCAAAAATAAAATACTGTAAGATTGCAATGCGTGCAATACCTTACTTGCGGTGGGATATTGTGAATAACAGTGGCTATGATCCGATTGTGTCGTAAGGTTAAAATTCTAGGTAAAATCGGCATACATTGGAATTCCAAAGGATGTGTTCAATGCGCGTGAAAATTATCGCCTGATATTAGTCTAGTTGAAATAAGGGCTAAAACTACGAAACATCTGAACGACGTCGCGATCGACTCTATATGGAATTTCTATCATGATTAATAACTTCTATAAAAAATATTTTATAATATAATCATTAATGCTATTTATGCTTTTATTATTACTTCTACCGAAAGCTTTCTCTGCAACATGAAAGGCCGGGTTGTGTTGGTTGATAAGTTTGTCCCAATTATAAATTTCCTGAAAAAACCATAGCGCAAGTGACGAGTTAATGCGGTATGGCTGCAGACCTCATGAGTGCCTTGATTTGCAACTTAAACGTTGAGGCACAGACTTCGCGCGCTTATACGATGACCGGTTTAACTGCAGAAGTGCTCCAGATTGGGGAGATTTACTGGTCATTTTTAGCATAAAGACACTTTCGGGGACAGCCACATAGACAACAACATGCCTCTCAAACTCAGTCAGGGACTTTCGTCTCAAGTAATTAGAGTACGGAATACTGCCTGAGAATGTGTGGCTTTAAATAAATACAAAAACAGCTGGCTATGCTACAAGCGTTCCTGGGGGAAAACTAGGCTATTCAACAGATTGTACCGCCGGCGACTAACAACGGAAACTATTAGGACGATTAAGTGATAAATTAAGTAATTGAACTGTATTATCTTAGAAGCAAAAATTCAAGAAGTTGTGATTTCAGGGCGTGTTTCTGCTAACCGTTAGCGTAACGCTCTAACCACAAATTCGGTAAGCTTCCTTGCGTATCACAGAAGCCATGGAAAGTATACTAAAAAATAATAAAATAAACTGATGCAAAAAATATAGGCAGATGACTTTTAAGTTAACGGAGTTTGTTTGAACGCGGAAATAGATAATAGAAAAAAAACAGCAAAATAAAGGCTTGCCTTGAAAGTGAGCTCCATCTGTCCCAAGAATGTAGCCTCCTTCACATTTGGAGTGAAGGTAATATTGTAAAGTTCGGGTTTTAAACAGCGAGGAAGTCGTTTAAACTGCTCGTTTGCGTTGGACATCTTTAAGATACAACAGAAATGCCTCGTAAAACCAGATTTCGAGAACGTGCGAAACGATTTGCCCAGCTAAACAAATTCTGAAAGTCAAAGGTGATATATTTACAGTCACAAGTCAAAATTTTAGTTGACAAACGCCACGAACTTATCCTTTTAAAGGAACCTGCAGTATTCTAATGGGTAATTTATGCCCCGATGGCTACAATATTAATTCACACTTTTGCACAGGAGCAGCCATTAGGTAGCCTATCTGCACAGACATAAATATAAATTTTTCGTTATTTATTATTCATTCACATTGCTGTGCATTAGGAATACGACCACTAGATCAAGTAAAGTGCTCACTCCAATCATCTTTCCCTGAACTCATTTGGGTTCGGCTTAAATATACTTATTTTTTGGTTTCGCTTAATTCCAGTTTCACATGGACGTTCGGGTACAACAATTCCATTTTCCTTCATTCGTATTTTGCTTAATCCATGGGTTCTAACTGGGAAAATTTTGTCCTGTCACTGTTGCAGATTCTAACTATGTGTATCAGGCCATCTCGCATGTCATTTCAAATAACCCCTTCACTCTTCTACAGCACCAAGCAAAGTGGAAGTCATTGTTTACATTCCAGGTCTTTGTAACAGATACGAACAAAAGGACTGGTCGAGAACCGGAATAATAATAGGTTGATTATTCTAAGTCTTCCAATTCATGCACGAATTTTTCATGAAAGATTTAAGCAAAGGACATTTTTGGGATATTTTGCTCATTAACGATTAGAAATGAAAGTATGAAAATGGTTGCACATAGCTGCGTATTATGGTGCCCTATCCATGCATCGATCGCCATGCAGCTTATGTCAATCCTCAGCAAACCTTTTTTCGTATTGACTCGTTTACGAGGTGTGCGAAGCCGATTCGAATAACTTGTCAATCGGTCGCACAAGCAGCCTAAGTTCGTGCGCTCACGATGTAAGCATGCGTTCCTGGTAATCAGTATTAGTGCAAGGAGAGTTTGCCACGGGATATAATATAATACGCCTAACTGCTCTGTCAACTTCGATCCTCTATAGATCCTGATGACCTTTTTATCCATGGTAGCTTTGGGTCGGTAGACAATTGCAACATGTATTCCCCCAGCAACGCCTTCGATCACTTCTAAAATTTAATTTACGTTGCCTATTTCCCAAGGAGCATTTCTAAGTGGATACGTGCAGCTTTTGTTCATACTTTCTGTGACAAAAGAACCGCGTGCAGTATATTTCAGACGTGGGGAAGTTGTCCATTAGCAGGATATCAGGCCATGTACGAATCTTTTCTAGTTTATCTACCAAACAGGCATCTGCCATGGGATCCTTTGTTAGCAGTCGGTAGAATGTCAGGATTTCGAGACTTTGCGAACCTGGTCCCCTAATAGAAAGCGAAGTCGCCTCGGAAATATCCACCAGTTTAACCATTTTTGCTGAAACTATTAGTCCGCTTTTCAAGCGGAGTACTCCTCCTGCGTGATCACCTTCTTTGTTTCATCTAAACGGTGGGAAGCCAGGCGTTGTTAACGTCCGGACGTCCACATGTTACGCCAGTCTGGTTTTATTTCAATGAGTGTTATCTGGAGATAGTTCACCAAGATGGATCTTCAGGTCTTCGGGCTTCGATAACATGCTCTGCACATTAGTTTACCTGAAGGTTAGATTGTGGTGTATCCGTGATCTGGTAACGATACGGCTAAAACCCCCGTAAATGGGTCGACTATGCGGTCATCCAGAACGGATCCAATTAGTGCAAGATAGGTGGACGCCAACTTTATGGTTGTTGTAAAAAGAAACCACTTCGTTCTGCTTCGAGTAGCCTATCATGTTGGTAACACGTTGACGACGTTTCGGCCTTTCTGCAGGTAAGAGGTTCTGGTGATAAAATAACCTTATTTAGCCGTTTACTCAAAAGCCTCTGTAACTTTAAAGTGTCTGGGGAGTGTTGCTTTAACTACTCTGTCTGGCCATTTTCCAAGGTGGAAGGCTCTAGCAGTTCGATTGCTTCGGTGGGTTCCAAAATATTGTTCAGAAGACCCAGCAAGAGTTTTAAGTCTTCTGACACCGGTCCTTGCTTGCAGTTGAATCAAAGAGCCTCTGTAATATAATACATATCCTAGGTCGAGTCCCTTTTTTCAACAACGTTTCCTTCCGTAAATGATGAAGCTCTCTGGTGCGGTGCAATGATGATGGAAAAGCAGATGCTTTTTGGCTACATGTTGGTTTGCTTCTGTTTTTTCCTACTTTATCGAAGTCTTTAGCATAAATGCTTGTGAACCGTAAATAGTGGATCCATTTGGAGTGGTCATACTATTTTTCGGAAATTTTCGGAACTGCAGCATTTACCATACTGGATGGGCGGTCACTGAAGTCTCTATTCGATTATTCTAGAAAGCATCGTTCGGCAGCGGTTGTCCATTTCCGATTTTTATATCCGATTTCGTATTTTCGTTGACGTTTTTGTTTCCACACAGGCTTTTCGTTTCTTGCATTGCTACAGCATGCTTTGTGACTGCCGTGACAATTCCAGAAACTGTTTGTGATTTGCACTTATTGCGAGATTCTTTTGCTATACTTATTTTTATTCGTTAGTTGGGCACTCTTATCGCTCACTGTATTTGAACTGCATCACAGCCTCGTCTTCCATCTGGTTGATTTTGACAGCCAACCTTTTCCAGCCTTCACATATTGCAGCTGCTTGGGGTATGTCAATACCATTGAGGAAACTTCATGTAAGTATCTGCTGTGTTGATGACCTGGCCAAAGATGTGAATGTAAGCTTCTGATAATAATCATTTGAAAATATACGCTGACCGAAACTACGCTCGATCCATATCATTGGAATTCTCGCAAAACGAGAAACATATAGTCCGCAGATTGATCACCCCACCGTGACATACCCTTTTAGGCAGCTAGATACCTGTCCATCTCGCAGTGGAGTTATACAAAAGTAAAAAGTTAGCAGGAATAAAATCTCTTCCTGTGTAACAACTGCAAGCAGAGGCCATGTTTATCGTAGAATTTCTGAAATTTTTCAAGAATAAAAGGTCTAGCAAAGGCCTGTTGATTTATAAAGTAATCAATGTCTGAATTCATTAAAAATAAGCCGTATAGGAATGATCAGTTTAGTCTCTTTGCCGTTATTACTCTGAAATATCAATGGATTGTTTGAGACCGTTTTGGAGAGGTACACTATGTTGACCAATTTTTTCGTCATGCCAAGATATATGGTAGTATGCTTAGTTTGGAGAAAAATTTCCTGCTTGAACTATGAGAGTATTAGGAAAAACTGGGTGGATTATTATAGACAACAATCAGTTTTTACGGTTCAATTTTTCACTAAGGAAAATTGCTTTCCTTGCAGAAACCCAAGTCAAGTCAATTTATTAAGGGAAATATAGGCAAACGCATTTGAACTCGCTATCGGTAGACAGTAGTTAAGAAATGCATCAACAATGCCCAACATTTCAAAGAAGGTTGTTTAGGTAATTGTGAGTGGCTACTCACTTTTCTCGAAGTTATATAATCAGATGGGATGATGTCATTTATCACGAGACAGCAGGTGTAACTGAACAATAAGAGCACACTGTCAAGAAACTCCTAAGGCATGGCTCAGAATTCACTAAATGAAATATAATTCATGGTTTTTTAGGAGAAAAGCTGTCGCTTCTGGGAAAAATTGTTTTAAAAATATGCCAGGATGCAGCTCTTAATGTTGGCAGCGGTTTAGGAGGTCCACCACGACTTAAATCTTGATCGGAAGTGCCATACTGGGACGAGGACGAGACGGCAGAGTCACGAGAAGATCCCGACAAATGGGAGCTACGACCATTATACGCGTTTGTCAATTTCCGGGGCCATCATCAACGCGACGAAAACAGGAGAAGCCACCACGATCGCATCTATCCGTTAATGGCCAACATTAGCCAGCTGCTTGAACAGGGATGAATTTATCGGAAAAAGCAATTTCAGATTTAGATGTTACTTAAACGAAGCAAGTAATATTATACGATTCCAGCGTTCCAAACAATGCAGCAAAGTCGTCACGCAGGATCTGCCTCTGCGGAACCCATGCTGTGTATCCAATAGAAGGCTATGGTGCTCTAAGAAACGCATCAGCTCTCGCTTTACTAATTTTTCCATGATTTTGCAACAGATCTAAGTAAGGCTAATTGGTCTATAACTGTTTGCGGAAACCTTTTTTCCACCTTTAAACAACGGTGTGATCCGTGCAGATTTCCAATTGGCGGATAAACAACCAGCATCAAACGACGCATTGAAAAGCATGGAAAGCGGTTAAGCTAGCTCCCCAGCAAGTTCTTTCAGTAATTTGGGCAGAATGTCATCGGGACCAGATGATTTCGAGTCATCTAGTGTTAACAACTCTTGACGAACAGTTTCTTCTGAGAAAGCTACATAATCAATCGTTGGACCATCGTCTAAGCCATTGTTGGAAGGGATGAATTCACTTTCAATTGTGAAGATCGATTTGAAAAATCGTGAGAGATGCTCAGCTTTTGGTCCATCCTCAGTAATTTCTATTTCGTCGCTTGCTTTCAGAAGAAGGAGTGGATCTCGGGTACGCGTAGTCTCTCTTAGGTAGCCGTAGAATAACTTAGGATTTGTGACTTCCCGGTTCAATAAATCCTTTTCAAAATCTTGGAGGGCCCTGGAGATAAGTCACTTTACGAGGTTCATTTGTGCTTTGAATGCATTGATATATGGCGGAGTCGTAGTCGCGCGAGATTTTCTCCACAGCCTCCCCTTCTTATTAATCCTTTTTTTAAATTTGAGTCAGCCACTGGAGTCTGTTTTTTACCTTCCTCCGAGAAATCGAGCAGTGATTACCGAGGAGTGTATGCAATAACTCTATGAAGCATTCCCACTCAGCGACTACATTACCGAAAAAACAGATTCCCAATTGATGTTGTTCATTTCGGTCTTTTGATCGAAGTCTACACACCATATATTCCTTCTAACCCTGGTGGGCTGTTTAGGTTCCGAGAATACTGAAAAGCCCCTACGTAGTACGACGTGATCACTTCGACCCAGTGGAGGTAATTTGTACCTCGTCGATGCTGTCCAGCGATTTTGTGAGTAGTAGGTCTAGGCAGTTTGATTGCTGCCCCTCACACACCCTGGTGGGAAACAGAACGTGTTGGATGAGGAACGAACTGAGTGTCAGGGCCGGTAAACGCCGGTCGAATGCTTGCTCCGGACCACGTGTGTGTGTTGAACTCCAATCGATGAGCGGAGCATTAAAGTCACCCATATTCAAGACGTCTGGCCGAGTAGATAATCGTGCTAACTGCTCTAGCAGGCCAGCATCAACCTCAGGATCGCTTCTAGGTGTTCGGTTAACAGTCAAAACTTATAGACTGTGTGATTTCGGTACCTTTATAGTAAGCCAGTGAGCCTCTGTACTGCAAGCAAACCGTTCCGTTTATTCTGAGACCAGTAGCCCGTGTTTCACGTGAGTTATAACGCCTCCTCCTTGACACCCTCTCCTATCTCTTCGCGGTCATCCACGTTTTCATACAACCAGGTTTCTGTCAAAGAGATAATGTCGGGGGACATATCAGATCTTTGCACCTTCAGTTCATCTAACTTGGATAGTGTACTCCGTGCGTTGGTGTAGGTGTGCGTTGGTTTAGGTATTTGTTTCGACTCAAAATTCAAGCCAAGTGGGTAGCTTCCACGCTGAGCTTCATTTGTAAAGCGGTCAAGTGAAAGTAATCTAACAACTAGTCAATCTTAATAAAAATGGAGCGTGCACATTTATTTTAGCGTTTATTGGATTAATCATGTGCCTTCCCGATAGTTTCCAAACAACTTTCTCCATGACTCAAAAAGGACCAGTGAAAATTTATGAGACCGTCTTTAAATTCGATTTTTTGACTCATATCTCCGCGAACCACTCTGTCTCCATAAGACATCCCACATTCAAATAATGGAAGTATTATGTGCGCGTATATTTTAAAACGTTCCCGTTTCGTTGGTTGCAAACTACAATCATTAGTATATTCTTAAATCTGAGGTGTCCAGGCCCAACGTCCACTGACTCTTTGATGCAACTCGTCATCCATAATAGTGCTCTCAGCTCATTTTACTGCATTATCATACTCAAAATTTGGCTACTATCATTTTAGTAACCTATTCGCCTCGACATCCTTTCGCAAACCATTTTTTCTGCTGCAGTCTGTTTTGAAAGCGGACGCTCGCTGAACTCAATTCCACGTTCATCGTAGGTGTTTATCAACGTTTTTATATAATTTCATAGTTATTTTTCAGATCTTGCTTACTCTTGTTCTAAAAGGATGAATAGCCGATGAATATGAAATACTCCGCCTACCATGTTACTGATTTCTACTGTATATCTAGCCAACCACATACAGCACCAATGTGTACATTATTATTATTTTACTTCAATACATAGTTTACTTTGACATTGACATATAGGCGTTTTAAGTATAAAATATCTAGATTTCTTATGCACCCTAGCAGTAAATCAAATTGTCATTATGATTGACGCATTGGAAGGAATCAAATCCTCTTACCTCAAAGGCGATGCGGATGAATAAATGAAAGCATATTTCTAGATATAGTGTTGTTATCTTAGCTTTTCTTTGGCTATAACATATTAATCTTAAACGGAAACGCAGCGTTTTAATTAAATGTTTGTGCAAAGGCCGAGTTTACGCGCTGATTTCGTTCAGATTGATTCGCTTCTAGTGCATGTGATGGGAGACGAGGATATCCTCTCAAGAACTTACGATATTCTTCCAGAAGTTCGTTTTCCCAATCTTATTTTGAATTTTGCTGAACTCTTCTAAAAAAGGACACAAACCAACCATTTTTTATGCAAGGGTGCCCATAATGTGCTATCGTCTAATGATTCATGATTAATAATCACGTTTTCCATTCGGATTTGCCCTCTCCTTTCGATCTGCCGAAAGCATTTTTATCTGTTTATGCCAACTCTTCTCCAGCTTTTACACCCCTCCATACATCTAGACCGATAAGTGATCGTCATTTGTGCCCTTAGTGGCATTTCTCTAGAGCGATACTCTTCCTCAGCAAATGTGGCAATTGCGTTATAATAGTAATTCAGCTGATTGTCTGATCGTCAATGCCTCTTTCTGAAAGCTTGCGCGCACTCTGACGCCATATGACGGCTGCAAAGGGGGCTAGGGTGTTAGAGAAACCTTAGAGCAAGCGTGCGCGTTCGGTGCGTACGTTTGCGTTGGGACATAGAATGGCCTGGTAGAGGATTATTGGACTTCGTAGAAAACTTGGTAAGTGATCACTAGAGAATTGCCACTGGGGGCCAAACGACGTCCAATAATCCTTCCATGATAAGGGGTTGGCGGCAAGTAGGACTAGTCCATATAATCTCCAAGGAAACGAAGAGGTTAAGAGTGAACGAAACTTCATGGAAGACAATTTCACTTGTTTTTAAATTTCTAAATCTGTCTGTTACGCACTATGAATCTGTTCTCCTCGATGCTCTGCACTCAGCTAGTTCACTTCTGTGTCCCACCTCTAACTTCCATAAGCATGATCTGTAGGCATTGACAAAACAACAACGCATTCATCCATACTGTTTTCACAACAGAGAAGTTTAGAAGTTGCTACATATAAACTTGCACTTCGATTTGTTAACGTCTTGCCCCCCCTTTTTATTAGCCAGGAGAATGTCATGGTGACTCATTACTCTGACCCCTTTCTGTCTCTGCTACTCTGTTTTTATTTTGCATAAATAATGATTTTGCCATCTGTTTGGCCTATGCTTACTAAATTCTACAACTGATAAATGTTTCGACATCCCTCTTTCTAGGTTGATGAAAATTCGCCTGCCGACCTCCCTCCTATCAATATCCAGAACCGAGCTACCATTTGCGAACTTGCCAGTCCGTATGCTGTGGGTTTTCTTGCTGTTTCACAGCTTTTGTGTGACCCAAATTTCCACAACTGTTTGTTAAATTCAGGAGCACTGCCCGTTTTAGCCCAGTGGTTATGCTCAACCCGCTTTGGCCGTGAACTCAGAGGCTCGTCAGAGCTCAGCGTTACTCATACCGAGAGCCTCGCCCTCTTTTTACTCGTCTGTTGGTGAAATGGGGTCGTGGTCCACAACGCACGGGGTAAGTCCTGCACACTACCATTTCTCCACAAAGATTACGGATGTGTTGTGGCGGAACTTATTTACTTATTTGTTTCCTTCTAATAGACGGTGTTTAAGTGTGTGGTGAGGGCTGTGCGGTGAACTAATTTAGCAAGGTTGCAGTACAGCCGGTGTGTGTGTGTGTGTGTGTGTTAGTGCTGGGCTTTGCCAACCTCTGCGCTCTGTAAGCTCTACGACACTCGAGCAAGCGTTTGTTGCGACGTAAAAGTCCTGATTACTGCCTACATTTGTAGTCATGACTAATCTCGCCCACTTCAATAAGGTCATAAACTGTACCTTCCCATGCGCGAGGATCTGTAGCAGCGGATATGGAAAGCTCGACCCATTCTCTCCTCCAACCACTGAGAGTGAATGCCAAAGGACTGCTTTCATGTTTTTACGAATTGTGTCGACCGAGTTCTTGACTTGATCTTCTCTGCGAAGTCCGGAGGTGGATTCTACTATGTTCACGGGAGGGAGTACGAAAGATGTACCCAAACTACCTCTCTATCTTGGGTGGCCTAAGGTGTCTTTGCGATGTTTTCACAACCAAAACAGCTCTCCTTCTCATCACAGGCAGTCCCTGCACGTCTTAGCAAACTATGCTTGAAAAAAAAACCGAGGAGCAAAATCGATTTGGGAGAAAATATCGTTCTTCCTATCCACTAAAGAACAGCCTCGCGTCGATGTATTCAAAACCGTCTACTTTTTTTTTAGTTAGCGGCAATTAATTCGAAAGGGTGCAGCTGAAAAACATTTTGGTCTTCACAGGGTTTATGGATAAACCGACGAATTTATTGACTCCACTCACCCTCGTGACCGTACTCTAGTAATTAAAGCTTGACACTATCATACGGACAACATGGTCAATGCGAGCTTCTATTGGTAGCCGAGAGTTGGTAAAAATCTGGTACCGCCTTAATGGTGGTCGGAGACCGCGATAGAATACAATTTAATCTTATCGTTATGGGCCAGTACTCGCGTAATGGTGGAATCGGTCCGCCAAACGGGCCGCATGGTAAATGCACTGGACCAATACAGGGGCCAGACCAAGGCCTGACAGGCATTATTCGGGTAGCTCGCCGAGAACATCTGCCGAACATGGAGGGGGGAGGCGTTGATTGCACGCATAAGTGCTGTCTCAGGCACCAGCAACCCGTGACGTTTCTGACACTCCCAAAACGTAGTACTTCAGATGCACAGTAAGTTTTCGATCACTTGAAACGATTCAAGGAGTAAGTCACTGTCCATTCACCGCCACGACTGGAACCGACTAGAATGTAATGCAGGATCATCGTTTGATATCTGGTCAGCAGGTGCTTGTTGCAATGCTGTTTGGGAATCGGCAAAGTTGAGCACTGTCGCACTGCGGCTGCGTTCCGGTTTCTGACGACAATTCGCAGCTTTCTGGCGCCAGCAGCCCTCAGAGGTAGCCAGGGTAAGGTTTCAGGTCCCACGTTATTCCTTATTTTCATCGACAACTATATCAGGAACGTAGACTGTGATGCCACCCCGTTCGCTGACGGCATAATTTGTTCAAAATACGGCAGATAAAAGTCATCTGCAAACAAACTCGAACAGGCTGGAGGTCTGTTCAAAGCACTGACTTATGTCGTTCAGTGTATTGGTCTCGACTGTTTGCTTGCTTAAAAAATTGGTTTGACTACTGCACCTTCATTCTTTCAGAGGTTCTGGCTATCGCGTACCATCGCACAACGTACCAATCCATCTTCCACTTACCAACGCCACCCCCTTCCCCGGCCGCCAATCGGTGGTTTTGATCCTCAAGCGCCCAGTACACCTGTAGTCTCTGAAAAGGTCAGTGCAAGTTCTGAGCGTGACTGGTGGCCACGGCTTTTTCGTTTTAGTTCTTGGATTCCCCTTACGTTGTACCCACACTGACTGTGAATCCTTTTAACCGCAAAAGAGGATGATCTTTAGTTCCGAGCATGACTCGAAGTACGTTGTGTGTGTGTGTGTGTTTCGTCCCACCTGGGGCGTCGTTAGGATTTGGGTATGTACTTGTTCTGTATTAGGCTGTGTTATCAGGCCTGAACTAGCCGGCCTTGATGGTGTGATGAACTGTACCTTTAGACGATTTCTTTGTCAGATTATACTGCTCAATCTGTTTACTTTCATATATGCACATTCAGGTTGGCATGAATTCCTGACTGTCTGGCCAGTAAATTTACTTACTTCGTGTCGCTGCTGTGTGGCTAGGCTTTTGTACCAAAGCTCTAGTGCATGCAACCTCGAACAAGCACTGCAAACTGTTAGTAGATGTCCGGCAACATTGCAGGACTAGATTGGCAATTTCTGTCTAACCAGCCGTCGGCAGCCAACCCCAAGTGATGCACCACCCGAGGCTCAAACCCGTGACCTTTGTGGTCTGACCTCATTCCATTGAATTCCGACTGAATTCGCAATTGGAGTTATGTCACCCAAACCACGGCTTTAAGCGCTGCGACAGATAGTTTATAGTGAGCCGTCGGCCTCGCCCTTTAATCCCAGTCACAGGCCACTGCCCGAACCGAGAGGTGCCCCGTCGGAGCCTCAAATTCACGACTTCTCTATCACAGTCTAACGCTCTAACCACTGCGCCACAGGCTCCTTGTTTTGCCATAGTAGATCGGGAGCTATTGACACTCGCCGATGAACTTTCACCGATCGCTAACGAAACTCACTCATCGTGTTCTGCCTTGGGGCTTATTGTCGAACCCCGCTCCCGGTAGTCTAAAGGTCTGCTTATAAGCGATTGCATACGCTACAGCGCCTATGGGAACCGACGCATCTTCGCAACCTCTTTATTCATTGACGCGGACCAATTGTAGTTGAAGCGTGCAAAAGCACCTTGATCCTGGTACCCGAAGTCTGTCAGTGCAGTCTTAACAAGCACATCAGCGGCGGCGTTCACTGCCTTTTTTGAACCCCTTATCCTGGACTTGGTCTCTTGGTGCATCATTATTCACTCCACAGTAAATTGAGGCTATTGTAGTATCCAGCGTGGCAATCTCCCTCTTAGGACGAGCAAACTATGCATGGTTGAGGTGCGGAAAAATCAGCTACAGTTTGACCGCCCGCTAATGAAAGTGAGGAAATGTTCTTGGAGACTTGTAATATAGGTGGGTTCACAATAACCGCTCTGATTGATAAAACTTCGGCTAAAGCACCTAACCACAAGGCAGTAATGGCAAGCAAACCTACCTAATGGCGGTTCGCGGCGCCCATGTCAAAGTTCCGTCATTGGAACATACGGCATTTTATAAAATGCACCAGACCTCAGCTCTCAGTGTCCTGGTTACGCTCTCACCGCGGTTCCACGACTGCTTGTTCACCAGACCCAGGAGTCTGCTTATTTCGCAGCTAACCTTCGCTCAATGCCGTTACAGTATCCACCACCTGTGGACACGTTAACTAACCAGCAGCTAGGCTAACGGGACGATGCATGTGGGAACAGACGCATTTTGGCGATTCCCATGCAGCCACAGTGATGGACTGGACTGCTCAGTCCGTTGGAGCCTGCAAACGTCCCTTGATCCTCGTACCCAAAGTTTGGCGGTGCGCAGTATCTATGAGCACATATTTGGCGGTGTCCGTGATCTGTTTGAACCCCTAATCCTAGACTTGGGTTCTTGCTAAAACGTAAATCTTCCCGCAGTACAGCGACTTGTCAGGTGGGGCGATCGCTCTTTTAGAATGAATGACTACAATTCGCCCGTCTGTGCAGAGGGAACAGTTCCAGGAATTAGTTGCGACCAAAGCGACATAATTTCTGGAACAAGAGTTTTATTAGCTTGACGTTTCGGATTCTGCTTCGAACCCTATCATTAAAGACAGGTTCAGGACTCTGCCGTACCTTCAAGTTTAATGAGACCAAAATGCTTGCAAGAGGTAACAACCGCGTGAGCCGTGGGCTGCTTGAATCATTGTTCTTCGGCCCGCATTTAATTAACAAGCACAATGAGCCTCCATCTCCATATTCGGCGTTAATAATTTTTCCGCGCACGGGGAGGATGCGAGTGACCAGTAGTTCGGTTGACAGCGAGTCAACTCGCCGAGTAAGCCTCACGCCATGCGAGGATTTGGCGCAAGTGGCCGGTCCGGCATTAACCGGCGTCTACGCGTACCATGACACACACCTCTCCATAAATGACGGTTTTAGTGGGATGCGTGGACTGTATACAACCCATTCACGCATTCCAAACCCCGTCTTGGCCACCCACTGTCTGTCCAGTGCCTCTCCCGGGTTTAGAGGCCAAACAGAAAACCATTGTATGGATTAAATGTTTTTTCAAAAATGCTGGTCGACGGCGGAGGTAAGTTTGCTCATATAAATCGCCAGCAAGGAGACGGCCTAGTTTCTGGTCCATAATGCCGCCCCAAACACTGTTTGCTCGTTTGAGAGCGTTGCGAACATCAGTCGCCGTTGTCCGGAAAGGTCAATTGGTGTAGTCTGAGGATATTTCCATTATTATTTTTTTCTTGGTTCGTGGCCAGAAGTGAGCGGTATCTTTTAACCCTGATTTTACTTCCCCAGGGTTTAACGGTAGTCTTATTGTTTTAGTGCAAGAACCGTTCTCCTCCACCCCCAGGTAGCTCAGGCGGTCGCCGGCGATCGCTTCGACTGTTAGCCAAGAATTCGCCGGCCGTAACATCATCCACACTGCCACCAGCAGACAGCGAAAGACAGTTGTGGTCAGCGTCACATGGGGTGAGTGACTCGTAACATCGTTCCATGAAACGTGTTAATCTCGGCAGATGGTTGTCAAGCGACACTTGTCGACTCGAGCTTTATTGCCCTTTTCGCTCATTTCAGACCTTTTGGCTGTCGCGGACCAAATTGCATCGGACGGCCCAACCCGCAAGTAGCCAACGCCAGCAGGCGGTTCCACCACCTTCAATCGGTCGCCTCGATCTTGAAACTCCCAGCACTCCCGTCTCAGGCAAGGTCAGCAGGCCAAATTTGTCTGAGATTAATAATAAAACGCTACTTCCAAATATTTAGTAGCCCACTAATAATTCACTTTTTGTTGTTCTAACGTGTCAGCCCCTGGCTCCGTTAGTGACGTACGTCGATCGTGCACTTTCTAATCCTCTACAGTTGTGGCGTTTAGTACCTGCAGTCGGCCCCCAATCTTAGGAAATGCTAACCGAAATTCC
>JAYGXS010000008.1:21483816-21535842 GCA_036362985.1 Ligula intestinalis
TGTATCAGATGTATAAGCACAAATAATGTATATGGCTTCATCCAACGTCACGTTGGTAAAGAATAACCCAACGTCCAGAAATATCATATATTTTTTTATGTATATTAAGCTGCCATATGTCATCAATAAACTGTAAACTGTCTTTTAATGAGAAGTGGGAAACTATTTGGTAAAAAAGCTCAAATTCCTTTTCCAGCCAATGCGCTATTTTATGAAGGGAAGACCGAAATGGAACGAGAATATTCGTGTTGAAATCCGTCAAATCCTGTAAAATATGCACATGCTACCATCAGGCAATCGAAGGTAGTATAACTTTAGTTTGTAGCATACCATGGTAACAGCCTAGGTATTTGCTTGTAGGCCCAGACTCGTGTTTCGCTGGTATTCTGCCGCTGCTTGACACAGCTGTGAGGGCTCTGGCTCATCAGCTGGTCGCCCAGCATTCCCTTTCTTCTTTCTGGTTGATGTAACTGTTATTAAATTTTAGCTTTTTAATCTCCAGGGAAATTAATTTGTGATCGTGGCATGTATCAGTGTATTTCAGGTCTGTAGGCGTAGATTCAAATTGTTATTATATATTCGCGTTGAAACCCGTCAACCGTGTAAAATATACACATGCCGCCATCAGACAGTCGTTAGGAGTATAAAGTGACATTGTAGCATACCATAGTAACAGCCTTGGTACTTGCTGGTAGGCCATGACTCGTGTTTCACAAGTTTTCTGCCGCTGCTTGATACAGCTTCGAGGTCTTTAGCTCATCAGTGGGTCGCACAGCTTTCCATATCTGCTCTCTTGTTGATGTACCGGGTTTGAAAGTTCAGTTTTTTAGTCTCCAAAGAAATTAATTACTGGTGCCGTTATATATTAGTATATGTAAGGTCTTTAGGCGAAGACCGAAATGGTAAGAGAATATTCGTGTTGAAACCCATCAAAACCTGTAAAATATGCAAATGCTACCATCAGGCAATCGTAGGTAATATAACTTTAGTTTGTAGCATACCATCGTAACAGCCTAGGAATTTGCTTGTAGGCCCAGACTCGTGTTTCGCCGGTATTCTGCCGCTGCTTGACACAGCTGCGAGGTCTCCAGCTCAGCAATGTCTTGCCCAGCTTTCCCTATCTACTTTGTGGTTGACATACCGGTTTTGAAAGATCAGCTGTTCAGACTCCAGATAAATTAATTTCTTATCGCGGTAAATATCAGTATATTTAAGGTCTATATGCGAAGACCGAAATTCATTTTTATATTTTTTATGATGTTCGTCGACACATGTGAAATACACGCATGCTGCTATCAAACAATCGTAAGCAGTATAAATTGATGTTGCAACATATCATATTAACAGCCTAGGTTCTTGAAGGTAGGCCCAGACTCCTGTTTCGCTGGTTTCCTGCCGCTGATTGACACAGCTGCGAGGGCTTCGGCTCATCAGTGGGTCGCCCTGTTTTCCGTTTCTGCTTTCTGGTTGATATGCAAGTTATGAAATTTCAGCTTCGTAATTCATAGTGAAATTTATTTCTTATCGTGGCATGTATTAGTTTATTGCAGGTCTATATGTGTAAACCGAATTTTTATTTTATATTCGTGTTGAAACCCGTCAATCCTGTAAAATATACGCATGCTGCTATCAAACAGTCGCTAGTAGTATAAATTGACGTTGCAAAATATCATATAAAAGCCTAGATTCTTGCTAGAAGGCCCACACACGTGTTTCACCGGTATTCTGCCGCTGCTTGACACAGCTGTGACGGCTCTGGCTAATCATCTGGTCGCCCAGCTTTCACTTTCTGCTTTCTGGTTGAAGTAACTGTTATTAAATTTCAGCTTTTTAATCTCCAGATAAATTAATTTCTGATCGTTGCATGTATCAGTGTATTTCAGATCAATAGGGCTAGACCCAACTTGTTATTTTATATTCATGCTGAAACCCGTCAACCCTGTACAATATACACATGCCGCCATCAGACAGTCGTAAGTAGTATAAAGTGACATTGTAGCATACCATAATAACAGTCTTGGTACTTGCTGGTAGGCCATCACTCGTGTTTCACAAGTATTCTGGCGCTGCTTGACACAGCTGCGAGGTCTTTAGCGCACCAGTGGGTCGCATAGCTTTCATTAGCTGCTTTTATATTGATGTACCGGGTTTGAAAGTTCAGCTTTTAGGTCTCCAAAGAAATTTATAACTATCCTCGGTATATATCAGTATATGTAAGGTCTATAGGCGAAGACCGAAATGGTACGAGAATATTCGTGTTGAAACTCGTCAAATCCTGTAAAATATGCACATGCTACCATCAGGCAATCGTAGGTAGTATAACTTTAGTTTGTAGCATTCCATGGTATTAGCCTAGGAATTTGCTTTTAGGCCCAGACTCGTGTTTCGCCGGTATTCTGCCGCTGCTTGACACAGCTCCGAGGGCTTCGGCTCATCTGTGGGTCGCCCTGTTTTCCCTTTCTGCTTTCTGGTTGATATACCGGTTTTGACAGTTCCGCTTTTAATCTCCAGCGAAATTTATTTCTGATCGTGGTATATATCAGTATATATAAAATTTTATATGCGAAGACCGAAATTATAGGTGTATATTCGTGTTGATACAAGTCAACCCCTGTGAAATATACAAATGCTTTAATCAAAAAGTCGTAAGTAGTATAAATTGACGATGTAGCATACCATAGTAACAGACTTGGTACTTGCTAGAAGGCCCAGAACCGTGTTTCGCCAGTATTCTGCCGCTGCTTGATACAGCTGCGAAGGCTCCGGCTGATCAGTGGATAACCCAGATATTTCCTATAGGCTTTCTTGATAACATACCGTTTTTGAATGTTCCGCTTTATAATGTTCAGATAAATTTATATCTGATTGCGGCATTTTTCAGTTTATTTAAGGTCTATTGGCGTAGAATGGTATTGTAAGTGTATATTCGTGCTGAAACCCGTCAACCTCTGTGAAATATACATATCCTACTATCAGACAATCGTTAGTAAAATAAATTGGCGTTGTAACATACCATACTTACAGCCTTGGTACTTCCTAGAAGGCTCGGCCTAATACTTCGCTGGTATTCCGCCGCTGCTTGACACACCTGCGAGGGCTCCGGCTTATCAGTGGGTCACCCAGCTTTCCTATGTGCTTTCTGGTTTATATACCGGTTTTTAAAGTTCAGCTTTTCTGATCATGGTATATATCAGTATATTTAAGGTATATAGTCACAGACCGAAATTGTTAGTCTATATTCGTGTTGAAACCCGTCAACCCCTTATCAATATGAATATGCTACCATCAAAAATTCTTAAATATATAAATTGACGGTGCAGCAGGCCATAGTAACAGCATGGGTACTTGCTAGAAGGCCAAAACACGTGTTCCGCCTTCAGTGAAGGTTAGCTGCGAATTAGGCAGGCTCCTGGGTCTGACGAGTTAGCAGTCGCGGACGCAGCAGCGACAGTGTTACCAGAGCGCGGTGGGCTGAGGTCTGGCGCACCGACTACCTTATAAAATGCCACAAGGCCCAATGACGACACTGTGACATGGCGAGCGTGAACCGCCATTAAATAGGTTTGCTTGGCACCAACACCACTGCCTCTTGGTTAGGTTATTGAGCCAAAGTGGAAGAGAAGACAACCTCGAACAAAGAATCCGAGCGGCCGTGAGCGGGCGTGGATGTGCGGAACTCATGTTCACACTGAGGCGCAATCTAGAATTCCGCCATAGCTACCAGCAACCGACGGCCGTTTGCATCGTCGAATTTGCCGCCGCATTGGATTTCATCCATCGTGAGTCCCTGTGGCGAATAATGGAACTGGATGGGATGCCAATCAAACTCATTGCGATGATTAAGGCCTACTATTGGTCTACCACCGCACAAGTCCTGGTCCACAACAATCTATCTCAGTCTATCGATATCCGGTCTGGTGTCCGACAGGGCTGCGTCCTTTCGCCCATTATGTTTAACAACGTCATCGACTGGATTATCGGCAAAGCCCTTCATGAAGAGGACGGTGTTGATCTGGCACCCGGACGCCGAATTACTGATCTTGACTACGCCGATTATATTTTGATGTTAGCCTCAACCTTTAATCGTCTACAGTCGGTTGTGTCGCGGTTAAATGAGATCGCTATGTTGGTAGGCATGTGCATAAATTCCGGAAAGACGAAGTTGTTGTCGAGCTGCATCCCTGACCAGGAAAACGCACCCCAAAAGATAAATGGCCATCAACTTGCAGAAATAGAAAGCAAGGCTGCAACCGAATGAGCAGAGCAAGGACGAAATTGTCTCCCGTATCGATGCTGCTCGCTGGGTTTTCTCAATCCTTCGAAAGTGCCAATAGATTTGACGTGACATATCCATCGCCACGAAGATTCATGTATACCGTGCATCCATCCGCTCAGTCCTCCTCTATGGATGTGAATGCTGGGCAGTGCGCGCTGTAGATGAGCGAAGACTGGAGGTCTTTGACCACCAGTGCCTGAGGACGATCCTGCGAGTTAAGTATAGCGACTTCATCTCAAATGAGACAGTCCGCATCCGCTGCGATCGTTTAATGAGGATATCTCAAGCCATTCAAGAAAGGCGACTGAGGTGGTTTGGGCACGTTCTCCGTCGTCCGCCCCCGAGCTTACCTATGCTGTCATCGACCCGGCACCGCAGCCCACCTGGAAACGTCGAAGAGGAGGGCAACTGAAGCCCTGGCCAGACACCCTTTGTTAAGACATGGAAGCAGTTCTTGGACCTTCTATCTTCGGCCTACGTCGCTGGAGAGGGGACTGGGTGGAGCTTTCGAGATCCGCTGCCGCCAATTGCCACGCATGGACATCATTTAGGCGGGCTAGGTCAGGCATGATCACAGCCGTAAAAAGTTCAAGTAAGTATATGACTAATCTCGCCCACTTAATTAACGTCATTAACTGTACCTTCCCATGCGCGAGGATCTCTAGCAGCGGATATGGAAAGCTTGACCTATTCTCTCCTCCAACCACTGAGAGTGAATGCTAAAGGACTGCTTTCATGTTTTTAAGAATTGTGTCGACCAAGTTCTTGACTTGATCTTCTCTGCAAAGTCTGGAGGTGAACCCAAACTACCTCTCTATCTTGGGTGGCCTAAGGTGTCTTTGTGATCTTTTCACAACCAAAACAGCTCTCCTTCTCATTACAGACAGTCCCTGTACGTCTTAGCAAACTATGCTTAAAAAAACCGAGGAGCAACATCAATTTCGGAGAAAATATCGTTCTCCCTATCCACTAAACAACAGCTTCATCTCAATGCATTCAAAGCCGTCTACTTTTTAATTAGCGGCAATTAATACCGAAAGGGTGCAGCTGAAAAACATTTTGGTCTTCACAGGGTTTATGGATAAACCGACGAATTTATTGACTCCACTCACCCTCGTGACCGTTCTCTAGTAATTAAAGCTTGATATTATCATACGGACAACATGGTCAATTCGAGCTTCTATCAATAGCCGAGAGTTGGTATAAATCTGGTATCGCCTTAATGGTGGTGGGAGGCCGCGATAGAATACAATGTCATCTTATCGTTATGGGCCAGTACTCACGTAATTGTGGAATCCGTCCGCCAAACGGGCCGCATGGTGAATGCACTGGACCAATACAGGGACCAGACCAAGGCCTGACAGGCATTATTAGGGTAGCTCACCGAGAACATCTGCCAAAAATGGAGGGGGAGGCGTTGATTGCACGCATAAGTGCTGTCTCAGGCACCAGCAACCCGTGACGTTAATGACACTCCCAAAACGTTGTACGTCAGATGCACAGTAATTTTGCGATCACTTGAAACGATTCAAGGTGTAAGTCACTGTCCATTCACCGCCACGACTGGAACCGACTAGAATGTAATGTAGGATCATCGGTTGATATTTGGCCAGCAGGTGCTTGTTGCAATGTTGTTAGGGAAGCGGAAATATTGAGCACTGTCGCATTGAGGCTGCAAAGTCGCTGTACCGTTCCGGTTTATGACGACAATTCACAGCTTTTGGGCGCCAGCAGCCCTCAGAGGTAGCCAGGGTAAGGTTTCAGGTCCCACGTTATTCCTTATTTTCATCACCAACTATATCAGGAACGTAGACTGTGATGCCACCCCGTTCGCTGACGGCATAATTTGTTCAAAATACGGCAGATAAAAGTCATCTGCAAACAAACTCGAACAGGCTGGAGGTCTGTTTAAAGCACTGACTTATGTCATTCAGTGCCTTTGTCTCGACTGTTTGCTTGCTTAAAAAATTGGTTTGACTACTGCACGTTCATTCTTTTAGAGGTTCTGGCTATCGCGTACCATCGCACAACCTACCAATCCATCTTCCACTTACAAACATCACCCCCTTCCCCGGCCGCCAATCGGTGGTTTTGATCCTCAAGCGCCCACTACACCTGTAGTCTCTGAAAAGGTCAGTGCAAGTTCTGAGCGTGACTGGTGGAGACGGCTTTTTCCTTTTAGTCCTTGGATTCCCCTTACGTTGTACCCACACTGACTGTGGATCCTTTTAATCGCAAAAGAGGATGCCCTTTAGTTCCAAGCATCACTCGAAGTACGTTGTGTGTGTGTGTGTGTTTCGTCCCACCTGGGGCGTCGTTAGGATTTGGGTATTTACATGTTCTCTATTAGGCTGTGTTATCAGGCCTGAACTAGCCGGCCTTGATGGTGTGATTCGCTGTACCTTTAGACAATTTCTTTGTCAGATTATACTGCTCAATCTGTTTACTTTCATATATGCACATTCAGGGTGGCATGAATTTCTGACTGCCTGGCCAGTAAATTTACTTACTTCGTGTCGCTGCTGTGTGGCTTGGCTTTTGTTTCAAAGCTCTAGTGCATGCAACCTCGAACAAGCACTGCAAACTGCTAGTAGATGTCCGGCAACATTGCAGGACTAGATTGGCAATTTCTGGCTAACCAGCCGTCGGCAGCCAACTCCAAGTGATGCACCACCCGCGGCTCAAACCCGCGACATTTGCGGTCTGACCTCATTCCAATGAATTCCGACTGAATTCGCAATTGGAGTTATGTCACCCAAACCACGGCTTTAAGCGCTGCGACAGATAGTTTATGGTGAGCCGTCGCCCTCGCCCTTTAATCCCAGTCGCAGGCCACTGCCTGAACCGAGAGTTGCCCCGTCGGAGCCTCAAATTCATGACTTCTCTATCACAGTCTAATGCTCTAACCACTGCGCCACAGGCTTCTTGTTTTGCCATAGTAGATCGGGAGCTATTGACACTCGCCGATGAACTTTCACAGATCGCTAACGAAACTCACTCATCGTGCTCTGCTATGGGGCTTATTGTCGAACCCCGCTCTCGGTAGTCTAAAGGTCTGCTTATAAGTGATTGCATACGCTACAGCGCCTATGATAACCGACGCATCTTCGCAACCTCTTCATTGATTGACGCGGACCAATTGTAGTTGAAGCGTGCAAAAGCACCTTGATCCTGGTACCCGAAGTCTGTCAGTGCACAGTCTTAACAAGCACATCAGCGGCGGCGTTACCTGCCTTTTGTGAACCCCGTATCCTGGACTTGGTCTCTTGGTGCCTCATTATTCACTCCACTGTAAAATGAGGCTATTGTAGTATCCAGCGTGGCAATCGCCCTCTTAGGACGACCAAACTATGCATGGTTGAGGTGCGGAAAGATCAGCTACAGTTTCACCGCCCGCTAATGAAAGTGAGGAAATGTTCTTGGAGACTTGGAATAAACAAACAAAAGAATATTATTTGAATAGGCTGCTTAGGGTCTTGAAGATTTCGTAGTTCGGCACTTTTGAAATCGAAATCTAGCCCTACTTACAGTATAACACTTGCAAAGACGTAATTGGTGATCAAATGTGTTGCCACAACTATAGTTTGGTTTACGTTTTCTACTGAGTGTGTTTGAATTTTATTATGGCGCTGAAATTAAATAGGGAAAGGATACATACTACTTATGTGGGTGCGTGTCAGTCTTGTGATTCTTAAATCATTCCTCGTTAGCTCCTGACCCACGTCTACTGTTATTTAAGTGTCCGCCTCCCCCACGACAATGTTGTCACCTTACGCAACCCCATCTTGTCTATTGAATCCCCTCAACGACGTACTAACTTTCGCAAAAGGATGGGTGCATTTGTGTTTGCATAGTCGAAACCGTGATTTTATTTGTGCCCCCCGCCCCTTGCAGAGACTTGCGATCTCTCGTATCTGTTTCCACGATTCACATCTGACCGGCGTATTGACTCTCTCACGTACAACCCGCACGAACCCTGATGTAAAGGTAGCTGTACACTGGACTCTTACGGGCTCTGAGTAAATGAACAGTTGAAATCGCTGCTTGAAATGCCAGAGCGCAAATGCGCCACTCCCAAGGGACTTCAACCATTCTTTTGAAATACCATTCGGGCATCACAATTTCACTACCATCGATTTTTACATTTAAGCGTCTTAGCAGTGGGTGCATTCAGATTAGATCAATTTGTTGGGGAAGACAGCCGTCACCAGAATGAGGGATTTGTTGTACACATGAATCTGAGTTGATCTCTCTGAGGCTGCAATAGCCACTGGCGAAGCCAGGGCTAGTGTTGAATGTTTCCCGTCATGCTCGAAAGGGTAGAGAGAGAATGGCGCCTGCTGTCATAGTGTGATTGTTGAAGAAGTTCCAATGGTGTGGAATTGGTGTGTTGCCTTACTCGCGGGGGGAGGGCTTTCGTGTATATCGGCCCATGCTGCTCTGGTTGAAGATTTGGCACATTGGAATTGCTGAATAATTTTGGGCCTGCTCTGTCGTTGCATTTTAAGCAAAACTTATTTTCGTCAAGGCCATTAAAACAACACGCTCTCTTGCTCATAAATTTCGCACTGGTTTTGGACTATGTTGTATATCTCATGAATGGGGCATTGCTAAATATACATACACGATGTTATTTGAATGGACTAATTAGGGTCCTGAAAATCTCCTAGTTCGGCCATTTTAAAAACAAAATGTTGCCCTACTTAAAGTATAACACACGGAAGAGACGTAACGAATGATCAAATGTGTTGACGCAGCCATAGTTTGGTTCATGTTTTCCATAAAATGTATTTTAATTTTATCATGAAACCGAAAATAAATAGAAAAAATGCTACATATTACTTATGTGAGTGCGTGTAAAACTTGCCCTTCATACATCACTGATCGCTAGCTCCTGACTCACGTCTACTGTTATTTAGGTGCCTGCCTCGCCCATGTAAATTTTGTCATCATACGCAACCCCTTCTCGTCCCTTGAACGGCGTACTAACTTGCGCAAAAGGAGCTGTGCATTTATGTTCGCGTAGTCGACGCAGCGATTTTATTTGCGGTCCCCCCCCCCCCCTTCGTCAGAGACGGAAGCTTTCTGGCATCTGTCGGCAGGATTCACATCTGTCCGGCGTGGTCGCTCACGACATTCGTGCACTCTACTCCCTCAGGCTCTAAAAAAATCGGCAGTTTAAATCGCGGTGCTTGAAATGCCGAATGCACCTCTCCCGAGGGGCTTACACCCTTCTTTTGAAATGCCATCCGGGCATCACAAATGCACCACCATCGATTCTATGCGGTTATATTGTAGAGTCGAAGTCAGAGGTCGGGAAGTTTTTCTGATTTACTGTCGTGTTAATACTACTCTGTCACTTGTTCACCCCTATCCTCTCACCCTTGTTTATTAACTTTCACCCTACTTACACTCGTTGATTATTATTCACCCCTGCCTCCTTACGATTTTTGCCAATATAATCCTAACCGCTCTTCATCCCTTTTCAGTTCATGTACGACGATTATAAGATAAGTAAAGCCTAACTTTAGGGTACTCGACTTTTCATTCTTCTCGACTGTTCGGCTATTGCGTACTGAATAACTCGACTTTATCCCAATCACGACACTTGGAGAGCTAAGAAAGAAAATATTTGGAATTATATTTCATTGGGAGCCATATAACATGTGAGTTTAATAAGCTTTGGATCTTATCTGAGGGAGCAAGGTGCAATCATCAAAAGAGCCACACCTGGCTGGCGAGCCATACGTTCCCGACCCCTGGTCTAAGCAGTGAATGCCTTCAGATCAGGAAAATCATCAGGCCAAATACCAAATTGTTGGGAAAGGCAGGAGTCAGCAGAATGAGGCATTTATTGTACATATCAAAATGAGTTGATCTTTCTGAAGCGGCAGTAGCCACTGGCGAAGCCAGTGCCAGTGCTGACTACTTCCAATCATACTCCATAGAGTGTGAGAGAGTGGCGACAGCTGCTTTTTGGACCAAGTTCCAGTAGTGTGCAGTTAGCATGTTGCCTTACTCGCCCATGCGTCTCCGGTTGAGAGGGTGACACGTTCGAGTGGCCGAGACTGGGCGCGCGTGTGTGCACGCAGGGAAGTCGGTCAAGGGCCTGCAGGTCAGCGCGTCTGAAAAGGATGTCTGTGCGAAATTGGATGACGTTGAGGCTGCCGGTACTCGGACAGCATTGTTGACTGTGTCGTGATTGGGATATAGTCGTGTTAGTCAGTAAGCAATAGCCGAACAGTCGAGGAGAATAAAGAATCGAATACCCTAGAATAGGGCTTTGCTCATCTTATAATCGTCGTACATGAACTGAAAAAGGAATGAAGAGCGGTTGGGATTATATAGGCAAAAATCAATCGTTTGTAAGGAGGCAAGGGTGAATGTTAATCAACGAGTGTAAGAAGATAAGGGTGAACGATAATCAGCGAGTGTGAGAAGGTAGGGATGAATGCTAATCAAAAAAGGTGAGAAGATAGGGGTGAACGGGTATCAGAGTAATATTAACACGACAGACTGTCCTCCACGACATCAACCATGACGGAGTTTCTTTGAGGATTCTTCCCCAGAACGTCGTATCTCTTCCTCTTGTGACCCCGCCTCGTGCTTAGACTTCACACGAAGCGTTCACATGCCTGACTTTTGTCCCAAACATCAACAAGGGTGAGGAAAGCAAAACGATTGGCCACGGAAAAGCTGTGTGGTTTCTATAGCATCCTTTTCATATTGCCCATATTCCGTCTAATCTGCTTCAAGAGGAAGCTCTGGAAGAGCCGCGGAATTTTTCGCAGACATGGACCAATCAGCTCTGGTGCAAGCTCGGTGCTCACAGCTAACAGTGGGAAGCGGTCGAACGCTTGTTTATAGTATGCAGCATGGGAGACGCCTGCACGCATTCTGGACCCCTGGTTGGGAATGGAGGCATTCCCAACAAGTCTCTTTTCCGACATTAGGGCATTGTTTGTTGTACTGCAAGTATTCTTTCTCTTCTTTCTGTTGAAGCTGGTTTTATTTCCTTTTACCAGAAAGACAATGCGAATACTGTACGAAGTCCGCCCCAGCAGAGCACAGAGCTTCAACGATCTCCCCGGATCACCGGGGTCTCTCCGGTCCAACCACCGTTGAAGACCCCATCAGCCAACGAAAATGGGACATGGTCAAAAACCCACGTGGTGAGTTTCTAGAAGTATTTGAGCTTCTGAAAAGGGAGTGTATTCACCTGTCTCAGTAGTCCAACTAGACATGGCGAAGCAGTTATTTGACTGTTGTAATCGATTACGCTTCTATTATCTGCGTATTTTACTCAATCAGTTGATAAGCCTGATCGGACTATCGATTTGTTCCCAGGAGAAAGAGACTATTTTGCTAGCTTCCTATTTTTCTTAACGCCACGGGACCCCCTGTGCACGACGTGGGCCGTACATGAAAATGGGACGACCGCTACTAAGTCAGAAATGGCCAGTCTAGTCTCCCTTATCTTTGTCGGTAATGTCCCTGAGCCTAGGTAAACTTTATATTTAGACCAATGTTGCTACTCACATATACTGAGTAACATATATATATACTTTATTTCTGGAGCACGGTCAAAAGATCAACTTCAGGCAATTTGAGTTGGTGTACTCACGTCCTCGGTACAGAATCGGTAGCGATTTCGGTGGCGGGGGAGGTAGCCTTTGGCGGCGTATCAACGTGCCCTCTCAAGACATCGCCTGTAATGTCTCTAACTTCTGTGTGTGCTTTTTTTTACGAATTTTAGACGTTTTGGCTTACACGGTCAACCGCGAGCCGGAGTGCCCTACGCTCCGGCGACCGTGGACAGCTGGCGTGTCCGCAACCACCACTACGACAGCTCACGGCCCTGATCTTCCAACCACTAACACCCCCATGCCTGGCAAGGTCAGTTTTTTGTGCCACCCCTTGTTATCAAGCTTTGGCTTCAGCGTTTGGTTCATTGTAGTCATTTCTATGTAAACTGGCGGCATCTTTCATGCCGTTCATAGCGACTTCTGTAGAAATGGAGGTGCCGTTGTTAGGGCCGTTGTACAGAGTGATTCCTCATAAATCATTTTACGCCTTAGCGTTGTTATCGCCGTCTGTGCGAGCAATTTAACGTTTGTTCACCTTATCCAACGTCATTATTCTTATTGTTAACATAGTACTTGAGAGCACGCATTCAAATCTTGCGACGAACACTGCGTTGAAGTTCGTCCTTGGACGATTCGTTGACCAGCCATGGATAACTAATTTTTTGGTAAATGTTTTTTTATTTGGTCAGGTCCGCTGTCTGGAAGCCAGTGACGCGCAGTCTGCAGACTGCGTCGCCGCCATTGGTATAAAGTCCGAGTCTTGGCAACCAAACCACTCGTCTCCTTCTCCTCTCCCCACTCCTCTTTCCTCCGCGACAGTCCAAACTCCAGTCAGGGTCAGTGGCGTCAGTTTCCTGCCCTGTATTCTTTGCGCATTTTTCTGCTAGTCATCGAACAATAGTACAGCTAGATCAGGGCAAGAATATTCTACTACAACCCCACTAAATCTTAATTTGGATATCGTTACTACTCACATACATAGAGTAACATAAATTTATGTAATAAATAGTTACCAGAATGTTGACTTCGGGTGGGTCTAGCTTATGGACATCGATCGTTGCTATATAATTTGTAAGCGGTTTTTATGCTATAATAACGCCAGTGTCAACGTTTAAACCATCACTTAGACCTTCTTTCCAAAACATTACGTTAGCGTTGTTTACCAAGCCTGTACGATTCTCTTGGCTAACATAACTGTTTTTTCCTTTTTCTCAGCGTTTGTGGATCAACGGCGGTCTGCGCGTGCCGTCGACAGTCCATGTAGTCCCACCACCACCCCACACCGCTGCTGCCGCCTTTTCAACCAAACCGGAGTCCTTTTGCACCCCTGCCCCCATAGAGGTACTTGCCAGTTATGTGTGCTCGATTTTTCTTCCCCTCCCTCCCGCTCATTCCAGTTGACGGTCCTTAATCTGGGGAGTTTGTGAGTTGTGTTAACGTTATAAATGCAGAAATGCCGAGGAATCTATGATGATGATTGTTTGATTTCGATGAAGTCCGCTATATGCTCCAAACAGGTTGGTGCAGCAAAGGTGACTGAAGACAGTGGAGACGTTGCAGGCGTCTTCCGCAATATCCATCTTCACCCAGAGTCAAGAAGACCAAAACAGGATATAGGATTGACCGCTTTCTCCAAAGGCGGACAGAACACCGCGTGATACCATTTTATTTGGTAGTAGACTTTTGCGCTGGTTGTGCCGCACTAACTTCTCTCATTTGCCTTCGGCCGATGTCAAGACAGACACAAGAAGACCGAGACTGCAACTTCTACTACGTATACTACTTATCAGCAATGCAATTGAATACTCCTATTACTGACACTAATATTAGTCATAGATGACGCTTATTCAAGTTAAGTCTTGTCCCCTCTATCTAAACTAGGCTCCTGTGGCGCATACTGATATTTCGCTTGACCCATCGTTTCTGGAACATCGAACTTGGCAGGCGCAGTAGAACGCTGGATAATTAGACTGCGATATCTTCAGTATTTATGACTGCCAACTTTATTTACGTAAGTTGGCATTATTTGGTTAATTTTGGCTTGCGCATCTGTCGCTCTTTGGTGTGAGCCCTGACGGGTGTAGTTTGCTTTCTGTGTCGGACTTGTACGCATGAACCGACCACGCTTTCCATTAATCCATCCTTTGCAGCGTCATTTTGGTGACCGCCGCTTCCCTTTGGAAACCACTGTCAACCGTCTAACTTTCTCGCAAGGTGCGCCATCTCGCGAGAACGTCATAAAAGCTAAAAATGCATCTCCTCGTCAGGCAAAAACGAGAATCTGCCCAGCCTACTTATTTGTTAGGCGTTTTTTTGTTAAACCTCATAATAAACCATTTCCTTTCCTAATTTATCAATTTCCTTTGCGATGATTCTTTCTGCCGTCGCTTTTCCCCTGCCGAAAGCCTCTCGGAGAGGTGCCCAATTAATAATACAAAAATGTTACTCACAAGTGTTCAGTAGTTAAATGATAATTGTTTTCTGTTTTATAGTCTGCGTTGAGGATGTCGAAACCGGCTACAAACGCACCCACCGAACGAGTCAAACGTACTGTAAAATTTGACACTCAGTTACGAACGCCTCTATCTGGTGCCTCCAGGATGCCCAGAGTAAGTTGACTGCGAATTTTCCTCTTTTCCCTATCTCTCTTGGTGCCTCCAGATCGCCTAGAAGCACTCGTCTCGTGAGGGAGAAAGGGGGGGGGTGAACACGCACATATTCCAACTTCAGTGCCGTTGAGCTACATAGCCCAGCATGTATCACGCCACCAACCAAGAGAATCACCAGACGCAAGCCAGTCACCGAGTAATTAGCGTGCAAGTGGGCAACTGTCCTCAGTAAGGCGGTAGCCGTTAATTGTCCTGGCTATGCAGTAGCACAGGTACTGTATCCCTGCAACACTCTGGTGGCGATTTACCCGTTTACGATGCTGCTGCTGGTGATGATGGGCTCGCGGGGGCATCCGAAACATCGATCACACCTTCTAAATTACTTCCTGGAACTCGCATTTTTCTTGTATGGGCAGTTTATTTTTCATCCGTTCTCCAGGCTCATTTTTTTGAAGACATAACATTTCTCCACCATGAGAAGCTGTCAATTTGCCCATCCCCCCGCTTAACGTCATTTGGAGTTCCCTGCTTCTACCATGTGGGAGTTCTCCCCTGTTCTACCCATGAATGTTCTACCCATGAATAGTTAGTTCTCTTTTAAGATAATCAGCGCTTCAGGATATGCTTATGCTTAAGTTTTCTTTATGGTTACCATTCAAGTTTTACAAAGAACCGAAGTTAAGGCATTTCGAAAATTTTAATTATTTTCACTCGTGCCAATTAAACCCCGTTTGTTTGCTCTGATTAAAAAGTCGAAACATCTGCAAAGGAACCGTCTCCATAGAAAACAGTTAATGAATTACGGACGTATGCTCCATAGGCTGACAAGGTGGGGCTGGGAGTAGGATGTGTTGTGTACCAGCAAGACTGAAAGCATGGCTTCTGGTTCCCTCACCACACCTTTACCATGTTTTCTGCGATGCTAAGTCGGGAGTGGCTGGATTCATGCGTGAAAATAATTGTAAATGCGGCCCTTTAGTCCGTTTGCGTGTGCCACGCACAAGCCAGCATTTAAATGGCCATGCCTGGGGGCCCACTTAATGGAGCTGGCAGCCATCTTGAGCTACCTTCTACCAGAGAACTATTTAGGGGTCCTCGGAGGGTGAACATGTATAATAACCACTCACGTAAAAATTTTCAGCAGGTCGAATTTTCGCAATATTCAATTTCCGCTCGAAAGATCCTCTGGTTTCACTTTCAGTCCTGGAGTAGGCTCTCGATTTTCCTGTTGCTGTTGACAGACTTCCCGTTTACGAACCTGAGCCTATCACGGTTTATCCTTGCTAAGAAGACGGTCAGCCGGCGCATTTATCGGACAAACTATCAGTCCCGAGTGTGTTGTTTATTTAGATGTGAATGAGTGAATTGGGAGTCAAACAGTGACGGCCCCTTCTAATCCCCTGTTTGTGTAAAGCCTGGTATGTGGAGGCGCCCGGTCGTAATATAGAGCGCGCAGACGCACACTGCATCAGACAACTGACCGGCGGTCGGGAACAGAGTGAGTTTGATCCCTCAACGCATTTCTTCCCCCTGGTACGCTCAAAACTCTAACGGTGCGTGAAAAGCCCGGTCTGATTGGCAGGTGGCCGGCTGACAGAAAACTCAGACAGCACTTTCAGTCCAGTGTGCATGGTGTGTTGTGTGAAGTGGCCGAATGACTGACTGGAAGTCAAGCTGCAGTGGCTCCTTCTTAGTTTGGCGTTCATTGCACTCCCACTCAGCTGTGATAGGAGCCTTCCTCCTTTTGCTGCTGTTTTTTTCTTGGTTGTTATTTTGCATAGACCCTGCCCGCTCTCCCATCTCCAATCTTCTTGAATTTGTCTTGACATGAGGCCCAGTTGGAGGAGGGGGAAAGAGAGTGAGGTAGACGCGTAGTGCACGTCTGCTTTAACTAACTTATGCGCAACTCACCGTCCCCGCATTATCCTTTCGTAGAACACTCAGGGAAATAATCCAAACCGCAGTTCAAACAGTATGGTGTGCAAAATAAAAAGAACTCAGCCAAGCTAACTTCTTTGTGGTTAATGCCTATTTTCATCTACTTACAGGCCAGTAATCTGCAATCCCTCCGTGCTGGACCTCGTTCTTGACCCGATCTTCCCAAGGCTACGTTCTCCAGTCTCTGTGAACAGTTCTGTGGGACAGGTCCGCACGTCGGCATTGGACCATTGATAAATTTGAATGACGGAATATCGCCGCCATAATCACCTGCACTTATTGTGGTGGTTAGGTGTGCGTAACATGACGTCACATACTTCTATCGCATCAAAGCACGCATATATTTTATTCTGATTTTTTAAATGTCATGACTCATATATGTCTGTCGGTTCATTGTAAATATATTTTTTACAACCTACTTTGAATTGACAATTATGCTCGTATTTTTCTGTTTGCAAGAGCTCGTGGTGCGGTAGTTAGAACGTTGGACTTGTAGTCGACAGTTCGCGGGTTCGAGCTGCGGGTGGTGTTGCCATCCGGGGTAGCGTGTATGGCTAGCTGGAGATGGCTATTAAAACAGAAACGGTCATTCCCTTCCCCACTTTCTTTATCGCCAATGTTCATCAGCCATCAGTTTACAGCCCATGCTTATCCCTACCAATGAAATAATTGAAAAGACGGGTGATAGTAAGCGGGGGGGTTAACGGAGTTTATACGCCCATTATTTTTTTCATGCAGCTGCATTAACTCTGGAGGTATTCCCCAGAGTGCGTGTGGACTGTGCGAGGCCTGCGATACAAAAAGCACAACTTTGACCGATAATGAGATCGCAATCTCATCGTGTTTCCAGATAAAAACTTACAAAAAGGTAATATTTTATAAATGAGTATGTTTAAGGGCCGTATGCCATGAAACGAGGGAATGGGCGGCGAGGCAATTGTCCCGGTAGAGTTGAGAAACCTTGCCAGCGAGATTTTAGACAATCTGTGTTAAATACCTTGACAACGCATCTGTTTGATGGAATGCAATCTGGCAGTATAGGTGTGAAGGCTGACATCCGAAATTCTCTGGTTCTAAAGTCAAATTTTGGGGAATCGTGTAGTAGTCTCATTATCAACGGAATCAGTGCAGTGTTTAGATGGAACGCTCCTGGCCAGATGTGCAGACAATTTCAGAATGACTGGATGTGTGCTCGGGAACTGTTGCTGACAAAGCTTAAACAACCTTCTACGCGTACCGCACAGAAGACCTGTTTCGCATCACGTGAACCACGCCTTCCCCGACAGGATGCTGCTGATGTCTATTGCACGAGACTGCAGTAAAAATCATATTGAACAGGAACTAGTGCATCCTGATTTCCGGCCCTGTGGCGGACAGTTTAAACTCCTAGGTTGATACGCTCGGTTACCATGACTTTTGACAACTTGGAATAGAATAGAGAATGTTTGACGCATGCATCGGCATGACATAGAGGTCACATCAATAGGAGCAATCGAATTTGCATTCTAAAATCATCGACCGAATATTCCACAACACCATACACTGGTCTGACGGTGAGGGCTAGAGTAAATCGCCGCGAAATTAAGTGCGCCGTGATATTCTCTGGCTCCGATCACAAATGAACAAGGTAGACGAAGAATACACTTCCCACTTGCGCGAGAGTTGCAGAATGCTTTCATGGGGTGCGTTATTATGGTTGTGGTCATATGAAACTATAGCCAATGTCGTTCTAACGCAGGACTTAATGGAGATGCGCATGGATTAATAGGCCCATGTGGTGGCGGAATGTGAGCGGACAGTGGTAAAAGATGTACGGAGTATATGTTAGGTTTCCCAGCACCATTGCGCCGTCCACTGAGCGAGGGATTCCGAATTGACCGTCCAGACGGAAGCCATTTTGTTATCGCAACGAGGACAATCTAGTATAGAATCCCAACTGTTGGTGGTGCTGATCAGGGCGTCGGAAGTGGTCTCACCGGTGATGGGAGAGAGGTTTTGGTTGCGGATTATCGTCGGCACGAGGTCATAATAACAGTCATGACAGATGTTAAGGATGGCGATCAGCGATTTTCGGGATGGTGGACGCCGTTGTACATAGGGCAGGGTTGATGATAGGTGCGTTTCTGAACAATACAGTTTGGACTGTCATGTTTTGGCCGTACTGAGTCTGGATATGTCCACCTATGCTCATTCATGCGCAGAATATTCATTTGCTGCGTGAGTGTTTAGAAGAGTTGAGTCGTTGGTGTGCTGGATCGGAGGTAGGTTTTCAATGCAAGCTGTCCTTTAGCTCTGACAATGGCATTCTATTATTTTTAATCGACTGCTGCAACAATTATAAATGTTCACCTGCAGGCCATTCTGTCCTTGACGAGTTCCTCTTGAGGTTATTTGTTGTCGCTTTAGAATTATCCAGGGTGTACTTGTGGCTTCGTTTGTGTTCTCCTTGACAAAAGGTGACACTTTAAACATGACTTCTTAATTTGTAAAGGTTTTCGGGCTTTCTTTTTTTAGTAATTTTACCGCGACAACCCACTCTAAGTTTTGTTATGATATGACTCCAAGGAATTTCTTGAATTTTAGATTGTCTGGCTGCTTTGCACCAATGGAATCATCAGGGGCATTTCCTGCTTGTAACCCTTCAAATATACGTATACCATATCAGCTTCTATATTTGGTAGAGACAGCTGAGATGGAAGAGGTTGACTTTCCTGGAGAGTTTTGAATATACTGTCCAGGCCTCTGATAAATACAGGAGAGTCGCCGAGATGATGGCCTTGCATCCTTTCACTTTGGTCAGAAGCTGACAGCCGTGGCGATCCCAGATGTGGTTTGAAGCAGACCGAGGTGTTACTGAATTTGGTTTTCTGTGCGCAACTTATTCGGTAAAGAAGGCTGTACTTTTGGACATGCTTTACTCGAGACAGAACTCATAAAACAACTCAGCAGACAGTTTCAACAGGTGTTCGTATTAGGGCAGTGCTCTCCCAAATCGTTTCAGCCACTTAAGTTGGACACCCAAACGCAAAATGTGTTCGGCCACGAGCATTTGGTGCAGAAGTACGCATGTTAAATGGCTTAACGGTTTCGACTAGCCGAAACCTCAAGTGCTTTTTCGTGGTTGCCCCAAACTGGCCGAATGTGGCAAGAGTTCGATCAGTAACATGAATAATTATCTGTTTTCCGATCTTTCGCGAACGGTCCTTGCTTGGTAAATGGAGATAAGACGTTGATTAGATGGAGAGATCGCCAACCAAACATGCACGAGCAGATTTTAACTCTTTAATGCATAAACAAGCGAGCACATATGTGGCATCACATAATCATGGAAAATGTTCCGAACCACAATTATTTTGGAGCTTTTTTATGTTAACAGCCGATTGATTAATTCAACAATAATGTTAACACGGAAGGTAGCAGTTTTAGTATCCGATGTTTAAAAGCAGCTAAATCATGTAAGAGCGATAAAGACTGACAGCTGATCCGTACCAAATGATTGGGGGCGGCCGTTTTTTTATCTACGCCATTCAAAGTTTGCGGGCAGTTATGAGCAATTTCCGAAATCAGTGCCTATTTTGGGGAGTAGGTGAGATATGCTATTGTCTCGTTGCCATAATACAGTGCCTTAGGATGGGAACAAGAATGTGTAATTTGCAGGTTGTGAGTAGCTGACCAAGGTAATTGCACGATTAGCCTCAATATAAAAAGTATTTATAATGCCGTATATATAAAGGAGAGAGGCAGAGCCTTTGAAAACCCTATTTACAGATAGATGCTGTCAGATAATGCATATTGTTCAAAGTCATATGTACACTATATACATTTTAGGCATTACCGGCATAAACATTTGGACTTGCATGATACCCAACTCCAGTGTAGCCGCGGAAATTGCTGCCACACCCGAGATTTGAACCCGCGTCACCCTGATCAGGGGCCAATGCCCTAACCCCTGAGTTATCGGGCTCGATGCCTTGGCGGTTTTTGATCGGGATATAGATAAGAACATATGTGTACACCGAACATATGCAGGGCACACCTGCCCTCGTATTTAATGCCTTTCAGCTGCCATGCGAGGACGTGAGTCACACAACCGTTTGCCACATGACTATGTATATATTGTTGACTATGTTTAAGCAAAAACGCTATTGTAGGCATTACCGGCATGAACATTGGGACTTGCATGATACGTATTTCGACCTAAGTAGGTCACATCAGATGCAGATACCCAAGTCCAGTGTAGCCGCGAAAATTGCTGCCACACCCGAGAATTGAAACCACGTCACTCTGATCAGGGGCCAACGCCCTTACCACTGAGATATCGGGCTCAATGTCTTGCCGGTTGTTGATCGGGATAAAGATTAAGTAACTTTATTAAGGGAAGAAGGATTTCGCCCTTGAGCTCCCTCTTCATGAATAAAATCGCATAATAGGTCCACCGTAACAAAAGTACATAATACAAATGTAAAAATGTACAAATGAACATATGATCAGTATAAAAATATGTTCTAAACTATATTAATTGTTATTGTCTTCCAAATATATGACTAGCAAGCAAAGTAAGACCTAGCCTTCTTTTGAATGCGTCAACGCTTTCGGCAAAAGCAACTGAGAGAGGAATTTTATTCCATTCTTCAATGACCCGCTGGGAGAAGAAGTGGGCCCACACTTCCAGTTTGGCGTGGTGTATCTTCAGTATGTATGGATGAAAACGTAGATATATTTTTGTGCAAATTCAAAGAAGTCGGCCATCTGACGATTTTAAACACCATGATCATATTTCCTCTGTATTGCCTATAATAGAGAGGAAAAAGATTGAGCCTATCTAGACGACCTCCGTATGGGAGAGCTCCTAAGCTGCTAACTAGCTTGGTCGCCCTTCGTTGCACTTTCTCGAGCATTGCGTAATCTTTCTTTCTCGAGGGGCACCACGCTTGGACGCAGTACTCAAACATCGGCCGAACAAATGTTCCAAAGAATCGCCCAAAAAGCTCCTCATTAAAATAGAGGAAGGACCTTCTGATCGCTCCGAGGATGTTCATAGCCTTCTTTGTGGTTTAAGCCCAGTGAGTTGACGGTTTAAGGTCGGGCGTCATGCGTACACCTAGATCCCGTAGTTCGTTCACTAGCTCGAGTTGATGATCTCCGATCGAGTAGTCTTACTCGCATGGTATCATGTTTCTGCAACTAGACCGTAAATGGATAAATTGGCATTTGTTGAAGCTCAGCTGCAGTAGCCATTTTTCACACAACTTTTGCAAGCGATCCAAGTCATTTTGTAAGGTCTGTCCATCCTCTGAGCTTTCAATGGACTTCGAGATCTTTAGATCGACTGCAAACATGACTTTCTCACAGGTGAGGCAGTCAATGCAGTCGTTCACATATACCAGAAATAGAATGGGACGCAGAACGCTTTCCTGCGGAACCCCACTGGATACGGTTTTGCATTTTGTTTTGGTGTCTCCAATACAAACACGCTGACGCCTGCCTGTTTGGATGTCGGCTAACCATTTGAGTAGGTTTCCAGTCACACTCATTTTATGCAGCTTTGATAATAGTCATCTGTGTGTAACCTTGTAGAATGCCTTGTTGATGTCAATGTAGACCGCATCGAACGACGAACCCATTTCCAGAGATTTCTTCCCGCCTTTCATGGATGTTAGCAGGTTTGTGAGACAAGAGTGGCCACTTCGGAATCCGTGTTGCGCTGCCCTTAGCAAGTTGTTCTCCACAATATGTCTCATTAGTTCCGTTTTGATTAGTTTCTCCATTAGCTTGCAACACATGCTTGTGAGACTAACTTGTCTAAATCTATTAGGTGAAGTTCTCTCGCCTCCTTTATAAATAGGTGTTATGTTGGCTAGCCAGTAGGCAGAGCCCCCTTTTCCACTTAACTTTCAAAGATCGTGGAAAGCGGTTAGGCCAGTTGTTCTGCGAGCTCTTTAGTGGGCTTTAACTGCCTCAAGGCTTTTCTTACAGTGTCTATTCCGAACAATACCGTGCTAATTGTATGCGCCGCTGGGACTACATATTGCTGTACATTCTATGTATTAACATACATAAAGAAATTGGACAAGAGGTTCGCCTTATCTGAGTTATCCGCACACTTGTTTCCTTATTATCTTTCAGACAAGGAATGGGATTTCGATTCAGTTTGGCCTTATTCCCATAAGCAAATAATCTTTTTGGGTTATGAGCTATTCCCTTGACAAGTTCTGCCTCAAAGGCCATTCTTTCGATTCGAATGAGTCTTCGACATAAATTTCGCTGCTTTTTAAATTCTAAGAAGTGTTGGGGCTGTTGTATCGGGCTATTTTTTCCACATTCTTCTTTTCTTCTTGAAGTTCCTTTTTGTGTTCGGTGTCACCCATTCCGGCCGGGAGATGCACAAGCTTTTCTTAAGCGGGCAGCAGTCGTCTTCTAGTTGCTGAGATAAGTTCCTAAAGAAGCACCAAGCGTCGTTCGGGTCAGAAAAGTATGCAGGGCTACAGTCAGTCACGTGAAGTTGTCCTTTCATTTCCTTATAATCTCCTTTCCATACATTCCTCTCACTTAGTGCGCGAGCGGCGGGTACCGAGAAATGGCTGTACTCCCAGAAAAGGACACAGTGATCATTTCGGCTAAAAGGAGTATGTGTATTCAATCCAAGGCTACAGTTTTTGTCTCTACTAATGACGAGATCCAGGCAGCCACATTGTTGTCCAGTTTCAGTTTTCAGTTTATTATGTGAGGATAATAGGCAATGCCTTTGAAAACCCTATTTAGCACGTGAACAAGCACCCATAAAAATTTATCACTTCTAACATAGTATTGGCAAACAGTGAGTTGCATTGTTTATTACAATCAATGGCTGGTTTTAGATGTCAGACTTAGAGGGAGGAGATTAGCATTGTTTTTTACAAGATATGTCTGTTTTTTAGAGTTCAGACTTGGAGAGAGGAGAGGGGACGCATGTAATTATCCAAGCGTTGTTTGTACAGCTGAAGGGAAGTGGACACCACGACTGACTGTGAAAGGTTGTTCCACTGTTGTATGACACGTTGCGTGAATAATTAAGAGCGGAGGTTTAGTTTGGACCTCTTCATGCGCAGCTTCATTGTGTGCCCACGGAGATATGGCGAGAGGTGCCTCTAAAACATGTCTTCAAAGCGTAATCTTTTCTCAAGACCATTAATTATCTTGTTAACTAGAATAAAATCCCCTCTTTATTGCCTGTAATGCAGAGGGAATCAATTTAGGCATGCCAGTCTATCAATGTAAGTGTGGTTCTTTAGACCTCTTACTAGCTTTGTTGCCCGACACTTCACTTTCTCCAGACATGCTGTGTCCTTTGCTAGCCATGGCCGCTACGCCTGTATGCAATACTGTAGGTGTGGTCGAACAAATGTGCCGTACACTATGCCAAATATATCTTCATCGAAGGCTAGAAACGCCCTTTTGATAGCATGCAGCACTCAAGTGGCATTATTTGCAGCTTTGACAGATTGTAATGAGGGCTTCAGATTACTCTGTATCCACAGGTCTTTTTGCGTAGATGCTACGGGAATTTGGATGTTTTTCAGGTGATATGTCCTGCTGCTCTAGGAGATAGGGTAGTTTGTTGGACGCAGGTGGAGGACGGCAGACTTTTGCACCTTTTAATCCAGCAGCCATCTCTCGGACCACGTCTGCAGTTTGCAAAAATTATTTTGCGGTGCATGTCAGTCGCTTGGGCGCGTAATGACCTGCCAGAGCTGAACGTCCTCGGCGAATATGATTTTATTGCAGTCCAGTTCTTGAAGGCTGTAATTTACATAGAGAATGAAGAGTAGAGGACCGAGAACGGATCCTTGAGGAACCCCACTAACTACTTCAACCCTGTCCGATTTATCATCCCCGATGCAAACGCCTTGTTTTCGACCGAATAAAAATGACCTGATCCAGTCCAAAACTTTCACTCTGATGCCAAGAACGCTCAGTTTATGTAAAAGGCGTTGATGGGGCACGCTGTCAAAGGCTTTTTGAAAATTGATGTACACTATGTCCACTTCGAAACCCTCTTCTAAAACACTTGTCCAGGCTTCAATTAAAGTAAGTAAATTTGAAAGGCAGGAGTGCCTTCGCCGAAAGCCATGTTGGAAATTTTTTATGTTGAAATTTTCATTGCAAAATCTTAGTATGGCCTGCTTGACAAGGACCTCTATCATTTTGTAGGAAAGGGAAGTCAAGCTTATGGGCCAAAAGCTGTTTGCATACATCTTGGTGCCTCCCTTATATAACGGTACGATGTTGGCCGTCTTCCACTGCAAAGGCAAGTCCCCTGTTCTAATGTAAAGCTTGAACAGAATTGAAAGAGGCACCAATAGCTCGGTCGACAGTTCGCTAAGTATCAGTCCAGGAATCCCATCCGGTCCAGGAGACTTGTCTGGTTTGATGTGACTGAGGATAGGCCTTACTGCGGTGACAAATAAGGTAACAGTTTCAATAACGGCTGCACCTTCGCACACTTCTACTATCGAATTGTCGTCGGGGGATTCCATCACAAACGCCGATCAGGAAAACTATGACAGTACCTCTACTTTCCGCGGTCGTTCCGGTATTACTGCAATGTCGTTTCGGTGCTTCCTTTGACTGCAAATGCATCCATATAACTTATTTGAACAAATTGTGGCTAGTGTTTTAAGTTGACGCTCAAAGGCAGTTCTAGAATTTCGTATATATTTCGTATATATTTCGTTGTGCTTTATATTTGGCAAATGATGTTAACACTTGAAGATGCTCGTACCTTTTCTACAACCTTTGTTTCTCCTTCATGGCCCTTTTTATCGGCTGGTTGACATATGGAGGTCTGGCACATGGTCTTAGTACTTTGATTGGGCAATAGACTTCAATTAAGCGCTCTACAGTCCCTTGGATATCATTTGTATCGTTCATACTGGGTAACCAGTTTTCTGCGGAAGCGGTACGTCTCATTTCTTCAAAATCGGCTTTCAAAATATTTCTGCGCCACTTCATTGTGTTTTTGGAGACAGAAGGTAGCACACGAAGGTAAAAGCAACGTGGTCGCTTACCCCAAGTGGTGCTTGTGAGTTCACTTCCCTTATGCTCCTAAAGGGTGAGGAGAAAGTCGAAGATCTAAAGGCATTCCGAATGGGCCGTATAAAAGGATGAACAACGCCAACCAAGACCGTTGAAGGATGTCCTGAAGAGTGAGGCTGAGGTTCAGCTATTGTAAAGCAGGAAACCAATACTTAGATACTCACACCTGATGGTTTTTTTTCAGCGGGATTTTTCCCCCGCGGAGCGGGAGAAATGGAGATTGCTAAAAGTAGAACTCCACAGGAGATGCGAACTCGGCGAGAGCAATCTTCGAATTCTGAACGGGGAGATCGTCCATGTCCCAAGGTCACTCCTCTGGAGAAAGCCGATAACACTAACAGCCTTGTCGGGATGCACAACAGTCCGTCTCCATCAGCAGCGACAGATCCCTGCATGCAATCTCACGCAAGGGGCAATCACCTGCATAAAGTGGTGAATAAGTCTAAATTGAGCTTTCTTTACACTAATGTCCAAAGTCTTCCCTCAAATTTGATGAACTCAAGGCAGTACTTTCGGAGCGGGAACCTGATGTAGTTGCCACAACGGAAACATGGCTAAAATAGAAATCGCGGATTCGGAGATTTTGATTCCAGCATACCAGCTTTTCCGCAAAGTCCGCCAAAACCGACAAGGAGGTGGGGTTGTCGTGTATGTCAGAACTTAAATTGCTGTTGTAGAAAGAGAACACCCTGTAGCCCTGGAGTATGAGTCCATCTGGTTAAAGATCAAGAAGGCGAATTCACAGAACCTTGAATTCCTGGCCGTTTACAGGCCACCAAACATTCTGAATGGAGCCGACGACTTGCTCCTTGGTCTGGTAAAAGAAGCTGCTAGCCACCGGGAGGTTCTCATCGTTGGTGACTTTAACGCCCCTGCAATTGAATGGAGCAACCTGACAGTGGAGGCGGCGTCAACTTCCTTGAGTTCCAAATTAATGGATCTTACGCTTGACCTATCTCAAGTTCAGAACGTTAAGGGCATAACCAGATTTCGATAAAACCAGCTGGCTACTTGTTTGGATCTCATTTTCACGAAGGATTCATCCTACATAGATGAAGTGCATTCAAGTGCTCCGCACGGTAAGAGTGACCATACAACACTAATATTGGATTACTCACTCCATACTGAATGGCTGAGCAAAACGGAGGATTAGCCGAACATATGGAAGGCAGATCTCAATTCAATGAAGAATGCACCATTGTCCGTGAATTGGGACTGCCTACTCAAGGGGATCCGGAGGAGGATTGGAGATCACTCAAGAGGGTTGCATTAGATCTGCTGTAGCGCTTTTGTCCGGTGAAGGTACACAAGACGACTAGTCGTCCTGCCTGGTTGACGAGAGACCTTAACAGGCAACTGAAGAAGAAGAATATGAATTGGAAGTTATTCAGGAAAACTTGGTCGCCAGTAAACCTCGAGGAATTCCGACGCCAAAGAAATGCAGTAAAAAAGCAATTCGCCAAGCCAGGAAAAAATATGTATCAAGAATCATCCAACAGGCCGAAGAAAAGCCCAAAATTCTATTCCGCTATATTAACAGTATATTAAAAACAAGGATCCTGTCGCAGTACTTAAGAATGATGATGGCGGAGAAGTCGTTGAGAATGACGAGAAAGGCGAGTACTGTAGCCGGTTCTTTGTCTCAGTATTTACTAGGGAAACTGAGCTTCATTTTGATAATGCCAACAGTGCTGTTGTAAACGCTGGTCCAGCGCTTCATTCTCTACTATTTCCAACATCTCTAGTTAAGAGGGAGCTGCAGAGCCTCAAGGAAGCAAAGGCATCCGGTCCAGACAATATACCAGCCAAGTTCTTGAAAGAATTGGCAAGCGAACTCTCAGAGCCCCTAGCACATATATTTCGTTCTTCATTTGAACTAGGAAAACTGCCATCTCAATAACAAAAAGGCAAATATTTACCCGATATACAAGGGCGGAGCCCGAACGAAGGTCAACAATTACCGGCCCGTCAGCCTTACTTGCATTTGCTGTAAAGTGATACAAACGATAATTAAGAAGACGACAGTGGAGTTCTTGGAGGAGAACAACCTACTGTCAGGGCTCCAACACGGCTTCAGAAAGAACCATTCTTGCCTTTCCTGCCTTCTACTCTTCACTGAGCAGTGGACTCGCACACTAGATGAAGATGGTAAGGTTGACGTCATCTATACGGACTTCGAGAAGGCATTCGACAGCGTCCCACATAAGCGTCTAATGTAAAAATTGTCAGAAATTGGCATAAGAAGAAACCTGCTGGCATGGATCACAGATTTTCTCACAGGGCGATCGCAAACTGTGTGCATCGGTGACTCAAAGTCAAACCATACATCTCTTCTGAGTGGCGTCCCCCGAGGCTCTGTCTTAGGGCCACTGCTCTTCCTTATTTATATCAACGACTGTGTCAACGACCTGGGTTGCAGCACTATCATGTTTTCCGACGACGTCAAACTCTGGAGAGCCATCAGGTCTGACGCCGATAGGAAAGCGCTTCAAGAGAGTCTCAATCGACTAAGCTGCTGGTCTGCTCGTTGGCTTTTAAACTTAAACATAAGTAAGTGTGTGGTTTAAAGACTCCGTACTAGAAGGACTGATGAGGAGAACGATTCCATCCAATACCTCCTCGATGGGCACCCGCTTCCAAATGTGAACGAACAAGGCCAAGGCCAAGTCGCGCAACTTATCTTTCGAAGCTAAGTAACATATACATATAGTTTTATCAGATTTCCTCGTTACTTGCTGAATTTAGTGGCTTAATTGTTGTTATGTATTTTTATATGTAACCCTTTAGCTACTGCACATACCGGTAGTTGTCTTTTTTACCGATAGGTCAAAATATACATTTTTATACTGTTTCACTGACATAGCCTCATTCTAGTTCCCGTACATTCACGTAAAAAGCAAATAATCTATTGCGTAAATACTGAATAATATCAAAAAATTTGTTACTTTATCAATTTCCAGCAAGAAATAATTTGTATTACTCTATATACCATAAGAGATAATTTTCACCCTGCGTAGCCTCTTCGGTAATTCAAATTTTCTGTCGCAATTTTGTGCATAACTTTGCTTAGAACATATCCTATCACTCACTTTCTATTCAATATGATACCCAAGCCACAGCTGAGACGTAAATTAACCCGGAATACAAATTATCGTAAAGATAAACCCCTCTTAAGCATGAAGAAACTTGATCTTGATGCTTTAGACAACTTTAGTAAGCCATATAACCAATATGCTTGCCTGTTTACGGTCCTTGGTGCCATCTTTGATGGAAAGGTATCTACGCTCACTTCTCAGCAATGTGAGAAACTATAGCCTTTAGTCAATATGGTGTCTACTGACACCCGTGATTGGCAAAAAATGCATTTTAATTTTCTTTTGAAAAATGCTTCAAAAGATAAACGACCTATAGATGTTGCTGTTCAGTTTCTTTACTCTTGTGGCTTTAATTTTAAAGTTGCAGAAGCTAAAAGACTCTCATACCGAAGTAAAAACCCGCCGATTCTCGTAAAACTTTTTTCGACGATAGAAGTAGACCTTATATTCTCTCAACATGTGCGGTCAGCCAACTATTTATAGGAAAATAAACTTGACATATGCAGGGATAAAACGCCAATGGAGCGTCGGGTTTTATCTAAAGAAGCAAATGAGAACACTGGCTCCGGTTCAACTAAACCAAAAGTTGTCCCTGAGGCCGGCCCTCCCGTTCAGGTAAGCCCACATCCCTCTGGATCAATGTCAGTTTCCCCTGATACTTCTCCCATTCACCTTACTCGTGATTCGAGTGAGATTGTAGCGTCGTCAAGTCATTCTCCTTCTAAGCCAAATACGCCTGTAATAGCTTTAAATCCCGATAAACCTATGAACGCCCCTAGTAAATCTACGTCAGTTTTCAAATTCGGCAATATGATTACCGATAATAACTCAATATCTAACAAAGACCCAACTGCTCAAGCTAGCACTTTTTCTTTCCCCAAATCTCATCAACATCCCCAAATAATTCAGCCAGCTTATAAAATTAACCGTTTTTTAAAACCAGTCATGCAATTTTCGAAGGCCAATATTCCGTCAAATTTTGATATAATGCCTCAAAATCCTGTATGTATGCCCCCTCCTGGTTTTCCCATGCCACACTTTAGCCACCCTTTCGATGGACCTCCCTCTAATATGCCTTTCTACAATGTACACAGTTCATTTGATAATAATTACTTGACAAACTGTAGACCAGGGTCAATTTGCTTTCCGCCTTTTGTTTCTCCCATGCCGTTTCCCTTTCCGCCACCAAGTTTTCCTTTTTTATAAATACTGACGGGCGTGATCTGAATCTGAAGGATACGCTCAGAATAGTCTCACTCAATGCGAGATCAGTTGTTAATAAGATGACAGAACTTAAAACAGTAGCATTTGAGCTTGATCCAGGTGTGCTTTGTGTCACTGAATCTTGGACACACTCTCTTATTTCTGACTCGACACTCGCCATAAATAATTATAGTTTGTACCGACAAGACCGCATTGAAAAGCGTGGCGGTGGTTGCCTTCTGTGTATTAAATCATCCTTTCTACATTTCCAGTATCACCTGAGCATTTCGTCATTTTCTGGATATTTTTGTCTTATTTCAGTCATCCTGCCACACAATAAAAAAGCGATAATTGGGTGTGTCTACAATCCTCCCAGTAACTCACGTAATGTAATGCAGCTGTGTGAAATGTTTGAAAATTTGCAGCGACTCAATTCGATGTCAGAATAATTATAGGTGATTTTAATCTGCCAGACATTGACTGGCATGCAAATACCTGTCCACCAAGATTTCAGAAATTGGTTGACACTATCAACTTTTCAAATATGTCACAACTGGTCAGTTCAGTGACCAGAAATGACAACATATTAGATTTAATTTTTACAAATGATGTCCACCCTCTTTTTATGAGTTTGCACCGTGATATTTTCACAAGTGACCGTGCCTTAATTCACTGTTGTTTTCCAGTCTCTCTTTCTAAAAAGCCCGATGTAAAATGCAATAACCTCGACTTTGGTAACGTAAACCATGAATTAGTAAATGATTTCGTAAGTAACCTAGATTGGCATAGAATATTTTCAACTAACGATCCCTTCTTTTTCCAGGAGCTATTGCAAAACATTACAGAAAATAACCAGGCTCTTACCCCACTTACGATTTCTAAATCGAATGCAGCTTCCTCTACTGTGCCATATTTTCTCCAAAATAGACTTAAGACATTACAAAAACAACTTAAGTATACGTCTAATAGCTCTTTATCAGTTCATTTAAGAATAGCGCAAATATTTAAATTAGCGCTTAAAATAAGGCTTGCACGAGATAGGCGTAGAGAGGCCACAGCATTAAGTGATGCGAATTCTTCCAGATCAGTTGCTCAAGTCTTCCGTCTTCGGTCGTCGGCTAAGCTTCAGAAAGTCATTCCACCCTTACTCAATGGCAACAATCATTTTGTTACAGACGATTTGGAGAAAGCAGCATTGCTAAATTCATTTTTCGCCGAGTTCCTCACCATCGAAACTAGCCCCACTCCTGTAATCCCCCTGATGTGTGATTCAAATCTCAGTACCCTTAATTTCTCACCCGCTTGTATTCAAAAAGAAATAAGTCGTCTTAAAAATTCACATTCGGTAGGAAGTGATAACATTCCAAACTCACTCATCAAACAATTAAGAGATTTCCCACCTTTACTGAGTCAGTTATTTTTCAGTGTTTCTTGAGATAGGCGTTTTCCCGGACTACTGGAAAACTTCTATCATAATTCCCGTATTTAAATCTGGTTCCGGATCAGATATTCACAATTATCGCGGTGTTCATAAAACGCCCTCTCTGGCCAAACTCTTTGAAAAACTAATTGCCAAAAAAATTACAGATTTTTGCATCAATAATAACATTCTCAGCTCCTCACAGCATGGCTTTTTACCGGATCGATCTTGTGAAACATGCCACATGTCTTTTCTAAATCTACTTACTTCTCTTCGTAATGATCATCTATCTGTGGTATTTATCTATTTTGACCTTAGTAAAGCATTTGATAAAGTTCCTCACAGGAGGCTCCTAGCCAAACTAGAGGCTATAGGATTTCGTAGTCCTCTTACTGACTTCATCAGATCTTATCTTTCAAATCGACAACAAAAGGTTTTAGTGGGATCCTCACACTCTACTCCTACCGCAATTTTGAGTGGTGTCGTTCAAGGTACCGTGCTAGGTCCTCTGCTCTTTTTGCTTTACATAAATTATATCTCATTGAGTGTTAAACACTCCCAATCTTATATTTATGCAGATGATCTCAAGTGTGTTAACTCCACCTCTAACTCTACGGCCGCGAGATGCTTACAACAAATTCATTCTGATCTGCACGCTTTTTCGACGTGGAACTCAGCATGGCAGATGGAATTCTCACCTTCTAAGTGCCGATATTTGTGCTTTGGGCCTAAAAGGCTGCCACAACCTGTTATTTTTCAAGGTTTCCCAATGCCTGAATGTTCCAGTATCAAGGACCTAGGATTAAGCTACACCAATAAATTAGACCTTTCTCCTCACGCCGATAGGATTACAGCCAAAGCCGAACAGATTTGTGGCTTAATCTCTTATAATTTATATCGTCCTGAAATGAAATTAAGACTTTATCGTATGTTCGTGCTCCCTATCATAGAATATCGCTACCCCTTTTTCGGTCTCATGAATGAAGGTAGCCGTTCAAAAATTGAACGAATTCAAAAAATTTTCACACGAAAACTGCTGTATCCGACAGCTTCTAATACTTGCTACTCAAATAGGTGTCAATTAACAAAACTAAGGTTCATTTGGGTCAGGAGATTGGAAGCACACTTTTGTCTCCTTCTTTGGCTCAATAATTGCACAAATTTACCCAGGACTTCTGTCATTACCCCCGTCAGCCGTCCCTACAACCTAAGAAACTCGGCACTTGTTATACGCCCTCCTGCATCTTCCTCATGTAAACGCTCTTTGTTTTTTGCTTCCAGATATAGCTTTCTTTGGAATAACTTGCCAATCGAAATTAGGTCGTTAACTAGACTGTCTGCTTTCAAACAGAGACTGCACATTTATCTTAACACTGACTCTATTAACCTTCTATTCTCCTCATCTTTTCCGAGCAGCTTTCTCCATGACCGCGAGAAAGGGCCATTGGGAATTTAGAAGATCCGCTTCAAACTATTCTCTCTGCCTCGTGTCCCCCGAGAACCTAGATGTTTCCATTAACCACCGCTGAATCAAGCGAAGCCACGTGGAAGTACTCAGTCTAAAATGCTGTAGTTTCGTTGAATACTCACCTTCATCAGACCACACACACCTATGTATGCTCTACTACTATCTTCCTAAGCAGTTTTTTTCTCTTGCACAATTTTTGAGCATGGAGGCCCGTTGAACACTGTCTCCATTTTCACTCTTTCTCCATGAACCCGAGAAAGGACCATCGGGAATTTAGGAGATCCGCTTGAAACTATTATCTCTGCCTCGTGTACCCCGAGAACCTAGGTGTTTCCATTAACCACCGCTGAATCACACGAAGCCACTCGGAAGGACTCAGTCTTAAATGCGACAGTTTCGTTGAATACTCGCCATCATTAGACCACCCACACCTATTTCTGCTCTACTACTATCTTCCTTAGCAGTTTTTGTCTCTTGCACAATTTTTGAACATGGAGGCCCGTTGAACACTGTCTCCATTTTCACTGTAAGAGTTTTTTTTAACTGCCATAAGTTTTCGTTTTTAGTTCAAAATTACCTGCAAAACATTGTTCAATGTTGCCCCAAAAGGACAATTTCTGCTGACATTATTACGACTTTCTACGTCTACTTGCACATATTGTCAAATTATTTTTGAATTTTTATTTTTTTCGAAATTAACTTTGTATAGATAGTGCCGTACTGGCGCTAAAAATATAAATTCAAAATTCAAAATTCCAAAAAGGATCTCGGTGTTCTAATAAATTCCTTACTTAAACCATCTACTCAGTGTGTAAAGGCAGCTAAACGCGCGACACAGGTGCTGTTTGCGATTAGGCGGGGATTCGTCAACATTGACAAGAGCTCTTCAGGAAAACCTACGGAGCATTTGTTCGGTCCCACTTGGAGTATGCTGTCCAGGCCTGGCATCCGTGGTTCAAGAAGGATAACCTACACCTGGAACGAGTGCAGGCGAGGGCTACGAAGATGGTCAAGAATCTTGGTCACCTGCCTTATGAAGACAGACTGACTGAACTTGATCTTTTCCCTCTCAATTATAGGCAACTCCGCGGGTACCTCATGCAAACCTACCTTATTGTTAGAGGCCAAGGCTGCGTCCTAGAATTTGATGATTTCTTCGAATTGGCTCGGACTGACCATCTGCAAGGTCATTCTTTTAAACTACAGAGGAAACCGACCCGTATCGACGTTCGACGAAACGCCTTCTCTCAGAGGGTCATTGGAGCGTGGAACGGACTCCCGGAACATGTGGTCCTCTCAGATACGGTTGACATTTTTAAACACAAACTTGATTCTCATTTGCTGAGAAACTGTGGCAGATATAATGAACAAAGTGTCAGTAGCAGCACCCTGCAACTGGCTCACACTTATCGCTGATGTTAAGCCTACATTTGTACATTTGTATTATGTTCTATTGTTACGGTGGACCTTTTATGCGATTTTGGTTATGAATAGGGAGCTCAAAGGCGAAAGCCTTCTTCCCTTAATAAAGTGACTTAAAGTGACTTATCTTCCTTACTAAAAACGAAATCTAGACAATTTTATCGCTGGCCTTCTCGCAGTCGGGTTGCGAAGTCTATGTGTTGAATGAGATATTTGACCAAAGAAAACTGAAGTATTTGATAATTGAAAGGTGCTGCTAAGGACTGTACTCCAGGCGTCATCCAATTGATTCCAGGAGCATTTAAATCACCCAGGAGTAAAAGGTTTTCCTGTTTACAGATAACTGTCAGTAAACTAAGCAGTTCTACGTCGTCACTTTCTCTGGAGCCGGTAGGCCGATAAACAACGCATATATTGAGTGCCGGATATTGCCTACTCTTAATTTTGCATGAAATTAATAGACATCGTCGTAGGGTTATGTCTGCGATTTCCCTCAGACAACAGGAAATTTCATTGGCTACATAAAGTGCCACTCCTCCGCCCCTACGTTGAGATCTGTCGCAGCGGAGCAGTTGATAGCCTTCAATGCTGACTTCGCTGATCCCTATTGCTTCGGTCAGCCAAATCTCTAATAATGCAATTGTATGCGGTTTCTTCTCAGATACTATTGTTTTGCGTTCGTCAAGTTTATTGAAGCGACTCTGACAATTGATATAATAGATCTCGAGGCAACGGCCATTATTATTTGTGGAAGCTTTTAGAACCGGCTGGTTGACCTTGATTAAGTTTTCCGCCTGACTACTTCCGGCCAAAGAAAATTTCGTTCAATGTGGACTATTTCTCCTCCTCTTATTTGTAGGCCGGTTACGCTTTCGTTATTTCGGTCGTTTAGATCGTTTATCAAACGTCACATTTTCCTGCGTTCCTTTGGTTCATAATCCGGCTGAAAGTAAACTCCAGCATGCACGGTCCACAGAGACGACTTTTTTTCCAGCATAAGCTGTGCCTGCGCTTCGGTGTCCCAAATGACCTTCAATGGTCATGGCCGACAGTTTGAACCATTCGGCAGCTGATCCTTGCGTATTCTAAATATTTTGGGAATTTTTACAGACTCAGTGCCCTTTAGCAGTGATTAAGCGTACTGCCAAACGAGACCTGGATAATGTTCCACCTTATCCCCAGCAACTGTAGCCATTGATTCTGGTGCCCCCTGTATCACTATATGTTGCTTACGGTTGGCTCGAGCTTGGGCTGCGGTCACATCGCACTGAAGCAGAGTAGCAGCAGGGGTTTCGAAGTCTAGATCTGTGAAATATTCTTTGGACATTTTGGTGGTAGCATTTTCTTCTAAGTTTCCGTTTGCCCTTTGGTCCAATTCAACTTCCTTTTCTTCAGAAGTCTCCTCTTAAAGTGGTTGCCTTGCTTTTTATTCACATGGTAAGCTCCAGGTGCTGTCTTGCGATAAAACTGAGGGCTTTGGTTGGTCTTTAGCCGGTTGCTCTTCAGCCGCCTTCTGCAAGCGTATGCTTCTGCGTTTGGCCCCGCTGGACTCGTGGTTTCCTGGTTTATCAACCACGGACCTGACCTCTGCATGCGCCGCATCCGGTGGTGTTATCTGATTGTGATTCATGAACACTGCTAGTATCTCCGCGTAAAATTCAAGACTTCCCTCTGAACGCATAACGCATGTGGCTAGGTTAAGACATCCATCGCAATCTGCACGCGCAGGCTTATTTGGATGGGTGGTGTTCGGTTCAAAGACGGTTTGGTGAAAGAAGATGCGTTTTTGCATAGTGGGTGGTCTGGGATTTCGTACGCGTTATTGAAAGCTTTTAGGCTATTTCTGAGAGTTCCTTGTCAAAGGTTATAAGTGGCGGCTTACATAAGTTAACCTGATTACACCCGTAAGGGTATATCTTAGCGATTTAGCATCCAGGGTGTGAGCTGGTGGTCAAGTCGGTAGAGCCTAAGACATTATAAAATGAGGTCCGGGGTTGAAATCCAGCCATCGATGAACGTTTTTTCAGTTAGCAGAGATGGATCGTGCACGTTAGCGTTACCCATGCTATTAGAAACTATATTAGAGTGCATTAATTCAAAGTCTGCAATCAACTGGCCATGCTAATATAGATAGCGAAAGGATTTGCTTGTGCAAGTTATTTAAACAGTAAAAATTTGTAATGTGAACGACTCAGCCTTTGTAAGGAATTATTTGCACTGTAGCAATCAGATTCAGAAACACCGATGTTGCTCTTAAGAGCAAGTGAACTTCTATACTTGTGCTGATCGAAGGGATAACTTCCAGAGCGTGGTATAATCCGCGGTCGAGTTAGATTGTTCAAGCAAAGTATTCGTCCCACTCAGACAGGATATTTCCAAAGGGCAGATAATACGCAGTCCAGTTAGATCGTGAAAGCGAACGATTCCTCTCACTCAGAAAGAATATTTCCAAAGGGCAGATGATAGGCAGTTCCTTTGTCAGTTTTTATAGCCAGATGTGTCTTCGACACTAAGGTAGAAACTAAAAACCTCGTGAATGCAAGGAGCTTAAATTCAAAACCAATTTCAAATTTCTCACTTGTCTGCGTTATTAAGCCACCTCGAAACCACGCGTCCATTGCAACATGCTGAATAAGAAATTCGTCATTTACCAAGTAAAGTAGTTTCTGTTCGAACGAGTTCTCTGATTGCGAGCTGTGCATTAAATCCCAAAGTATAACGATATGTTTGCTATGAGAGATCTCTTTTACCTCAGAGATAAGTACATTCGTTCTTTGTCCTGGTGGTCTGCAAACCAGAGCAATATGAAGGTCATGTTGGTTAGGTACTCCCAGTTTACAACTAATTATTGCACAGGTATTGTTTCTGCGTGATGGCAGACTATCTGGTACGTAGTTGATACCAGCTTGTATGAACATCGCGATTCTCCCACCCTTACGTCCCTTTCTGTCCATGTGGATAAGCTGAAATCCTTCCAGCCCGACTTCTGCATCTGCTAATTGCTCAGTTAACCATGTTTCAGTTAGCACTATCAGGTTCGGTTGCACATGGTCCACGGCGAGTTGGAGTTCATCCAGTTTGTTAAATAGACTCATTTTATTTGTGTTCATCATTGTCATGTTCTTGGCTTCACTCAATCTCGTCTTGGTCACCTTTATTGCTGGTCGTGATGGCAAGATCCAGCCTTCATTGATTTGTTGGAAATTTTCACGTTGGGTTGATTGCCCGGCCGTGTGACTTTTGTTAGGATGACGGGCATCCGCCACAGAAAGGGCCTTTGACATCGGACAATTACCCCACTGCGGATTTCCAGGCTCTTCTCTCCTTTTTCTTTCAAGATGGCTAAGTCTGCCTTTAAGGCGTCCATTTTATCCTCTCCTTTACCATGTTCTCTTGTTTAAAAAAACCCGTCTTATGGCCGGGGATTCCTCCTGCCATTCGCTCGAGCAGGAGTTCTCTCTGAAGTTTACTCTCAAAAATAAGTTTCAATGGCCTAGGTTTCCTCCCTTGAGAATTGGAGTTTTCCTTACTGTTTATTCGGAAATGCTTGAGCATCAAAAAGTCATCATCCTCAATAATTAAGTCCTTTAAGCCCTCCCTTAAGGCCGTGGTGTTCTCATCTATTCTGCTCTTTAGTCTACCATAAGTTGATTCAGGGAGCCCATGTAGAATAATGCACTGTGTACTATCCACTTACTTACTTGTACTTGTAACGGCATTCACCTCGGGCGGGTTGAGCCGGCATCAGTTTTGACGTTGACTGCATCATGAATCACAGCTGTCCAGGCGCGTCGATCTTGCGCCTGTTCACACGAGAGCACCATCCATTCACGGTTCCACTGGCGTAGGCCGTAGACGCATGGGCTGGAAACTGACGACAGATCCTGCTTGACCGTTGCTGTCCAAGTTTTCAGCTGCCCGCCGCGACGTTTGCGCCAGGTGGGGGGAGGCGTCGCCACAAGCAGGTCACGAATCAGCTCACCATCATCACGCCGGGACGCATGCCCGAACCACCGAAGTCGTCTCTGAAGCAGGAGTGGAGGGAGAGCGTCCAAGTGACAGCGTCGGCGGAGATCGGAGCAGTGAATTCGGTCGACGCGTCGGTGACGAAGGATGCGGCGTAAGCAGTCATTGTCAAACAACTCAAGGCGCCTCATGTCCTCAACACGCATAGGCCATGTCTCTCCGCCATAGAGCAGGATATATCGAACCACTGCTTGGTAAACACGGGACTTTGTGCGTAGTGATATTTCCCTTCTATTACATAGAGGAGCGCACAGTCGGTAGAAGGCAGATCGGGCACGGTTGACGCGTGATACAACCTCGTCGACACCTTGACCCGTTTCCGTGACCAAAGAGCCTAAGTATCTAAACGAGTCGACCGTTTCGAGAGGAGTGCCGTCGAGAACAATAGGAGTGACAGATGTAGGGGGCACACAGGAGAGCATGACTTGGGTCTTAGTCGCGTTTAGGCGTAATCCGATGGATCGGGCACGCTCATTAACCTTGTCCAACGCCTGCTGAACTGCATTACAGTTGTCGCCAAACAGGACGACGTCATCAGCATACGCCAAGTCAGTCACCCATTTCGAGCGATCAAACTGCACTCCCGGGAAGTCATCCAGTGCTTTGGTCATGATCCAGTCCACCGCATAGTTGAACAGGGTTGGTGAAAGGGCACAACCTTGGCGGACGCCCTTCCTGACGCTAAAGGCTTCCGTATCACCGTTCTGCGTCCTCACCCGTGTGGAAGTGCCACGATAGTATGCCTGCATGAGTTTGAGAAGCTTAGGTGGTAGGCCGTCCGTCCTCATTATGTTCCACAGCGAACTGCGATCAACAGAGTCAAATGTTGCAGCAAAGTCGATGAAGCATAGAACAGTGGATTGTTGGTGACCCCATCTGAGTTCCAGTACACGGCGGAGATTGAAGATCTGGTCGATGCAGCCACGACCTAGTCGAAATCCACTCTGGTTTGGGCGGGTGCGCTGGTCTCTCGCAGTTTGGAAACGTTTGAGAAGAAGAGACGTGAATGTTTTCGCCGCTACATCGATAAGGCTAATGCCTCTGTAATTTCTGCACGCTCGTCTGTCGCCTTTTTTAAACAAGGGGAGGATCACTGCTTTTCTCCAGTCAGAGGGCACAACTTCGCTGTCCCATATCTTGGCAAATATTTGTTGTAGCCAGGGCCCAATAACCTCGGGTGCACATTTAAAGAGCTCCGCCGGGAGGTCATCCTCACCAGGTGCCTTGTTGTTGCGTAGCCTCAAGAGAATGGAGACAACTTCCTCTACACTGGGTGGCTCTGTGTTGCACTCATACAGATGGTGGGGATCGTCCGCATTGGACGACAGGTCAGACATCACAGGGGGATCATGGTTAAGGTGGTCACAGAAATGCTCGCGCCATCTCTCTAACCGGTCATCGATTTTAGTGATTACAGCACCGTTGCGATCCAGTAAAGTCTCGGTTGTGTTCCCCGAACCTCTGCTGGCCTGCTTTAAGAGTCGGTAGAGCTTGTGGGTGTCACCTCTGGTAGCTGCTCGCTCCGTTTCCGTGGCAAAGTCGCTCCAGTAGGCGTTCCTATCGGCTCGGATGGCCCTTGTAGTTTGGCGCCGCAGCTCTCTGTAAGTGGGGGAGCCAGTGAGTCTGGCTCGGCCGGCCTCCTCAGCTAACTCAAGCGTGGGTCTGGTGATCCAGTCGCGATGTCGCCGTCGGATTTTGCCCAGATGGGTGTATGCCAGCTCTGACATCGCGGCCTTCAGGGACTGCCACGCGGGCTCTGGGTCTGCTCTGGCGTCAGGGTACAGGCCGTCGAAACGGTTCCGGAGTGCTAAGTGGAAGGCGTCGCCAGCAGAGGACTTCAGCTTTGCAACATCGATCCGCTGTGGTCGGGAGGGTCTGTGAATGGCTCTCAAACGCAAGCGAAGGGTTTCCCGCTGTAAGACATGGTCCGATGCATGAGCGTTTCCTGTATCAGCACCGCGGTAGGCTCGACAATCCAAGACCGAGCTGGCTTAGCGTGCTCGGACAAGGATGTGATCTATTTGCGCCTGGGTATGCCCGTCATTTGAGTACCAAGTGACAAGGTGGTGGCGCGGATGATCAAAACGGGTGCTTGACACAACGAGGCGGTTAGACGATGCGAAGTTGACAAGGCGCTCACCGTTGGCACACTGCGCTCCGACAGCAAATTTGCCTAGCACATAACGGGTTCCAGTGTCACACACACCTGGTCGGGCTTTCCATTCACCAGCAATGACGAGTAGATCGCTTCTTGCGATGCGGTCAACTGTTCGCTGGAGGTCACCGTAGAAGTCATTTTTTATGCTGTCATCAGCAGCCAGAGGAGGCGCATATACCGAGATGATGGAAACGTTGACTGGGGCACTTTTCAAACGGACCCAAGCGATCCGCGGTGAGACAGCCTCCCACTCTAGCAGACTCGAGTGAAATTCATCGGCCAAAGCTACAACGACACCATACAGTCCAGAGTTGTCAGACACACAACTGTGGTAGAGATGGTACGCAGAGTCAGTTCTTGGTACTTGCAGCAGTTTGTGGCCAGTGCCAGGTAGGCGGACCTCAGAGAGACACGCCACACCAACACGGTATTCAGAAAGGGATTTGGCTGTTAACAGTTGGGCGCCGTCATCCCTCAAAGTTTGAACATTCCAGCCTGCAATTCGCAATCCGGCATCAGCTCGCAGATTTAACACCCGTCCAACGATGCCAAGAGGATGGGGCGCGTCGGTTCCCGCGGACGCCGTAGCAGAGATCGTATGTTGCGTAAAGTTGTGATTCATGAAAGTGTAGAAAGTCAAGAAAGTCAATTCCGTGTTTCGTGGAGAATAGGGGATTGACGCTAGGTCCCCGGTCTTGCTCCCCTACCAGAGCCCCGTTAGCCAAGCAAAAGCAAGTTTCCGGCGCGCACCAGCTTGGAGGTGGGGTTGGATTTTACGCACCACCTCAACTTTGTCTCGAATTATTTGTTGGATAGTCCAGCTGATTCCATCACATGCCTCATTGCAATGGCCCTGAGTTTTTGCAAGGTCAGGTAGTTCCTCATGGGCTGAAATTGGGCGCAGAGTATCAGTCCCGCAGACCGTTAAAGAGGTTTCTGTAGGATCTTGATCACGGTGCTCCTCGTCGAGGGCAACTTGACCATTTATGTTACTTGCCTGATCATTTTTGTGCGTAGACGCTTCGGCGAGGGTGTTGCTGCTGCGTACGTAAGGTCCCCTCCCTCAAGTTCATGCATAGCCAGTTTCTAGTCGTGAGGGAGAAATCGAGAAAATTTCTTCAACTCCTCCATCTCCACTCTATGATTATTAACCACCTCCTCAAGTTTCGTAAACTTGTTTAGAAGGGTAAAATATGATATGCAGGCTTCAACTTTATAAGTTTGATCCCTTAAACTTTTAAGACTTTTAGTTCACTTGGCAGGAAGACTTTTGAATAAGCTTCGCGACCGATATTTTGTATTTGATGGCTGAATATGGTCCTTACGGCTGTACGCTTCTATAGCTCCATCGGTTAGTCATTCGACTTCCACCCGAAGCATCCGCGGTTTGATTCCCGGCCCCGCTGGCAGCTTTGTAAAATTATTGAAATAAATAGTTTCTACTTCCATTTTAGTTGCAAACGAAACGATTACATTCAAAATGTTAAATTTTCCATTGCGACTGTGACGTAGTGTGTTGACTAATTTTCAAAATAACGAAAATCTTCCGACAGTGTGTAGAGCATTGGAAATATTTGAAGCAGACTGAGTAAACAATACGCCTAATTGCTTAGAAGCACTTTCAAATATTTATGAACAATATGCAGGATATTCAGGAACGACTCAGCCGTTTGTAGATCTTCGAAGTCCTGACTTACTGCTAATCTTCAAGAAGGCTTGAGATCCTTGTAACTTGATCTTTTCAGGCTGTTTTCGCTTGTTTGTTTTAACGCTGCGACTGCAGTTCAACGACTTGAGAGAAAAAATTCCACTTTGATTTCGTATTCTGATGAATTTCGACACAATAAAAATTTCAAGATGACGAGATTGTTGAATAGTATCCAATGCTTAATACCTGGAGTCCGCGAGAGTGTCCAGAAGCGTAAAATCCCAGAACGACTATATCCCTTGGAGTCCGAAAAAATCAAACCGATTTCAAAAGACGCGCAAATACTAGTTAGTTGGCAGTATGTGTTAGTTGGACGAACGTAATCGGGGATGTCGACCATTTGCCCGAGAGCAGGGACGGAGCTTGTTGGCAGACATAGTGAATTAGACGAGCCGCCATCTACCCCACTCTAAACCTTCATCCAATTCAACCGGTGACAAGACAAAGTCAATATGACCGACCAAGAATCAGGCGTTAACCACTTTCTCCAGATACAGTATGACTACTCTCATGGCTGTCTAAGTCAAAGGTTTGCTGGCCCCTATAAACTAATTTATATGGCTCTACGAAGGTTTATTGAGGTGTAACATTCGATCAGCTTTAATATACGTTGGCTTAGAGCAGAATATGCATTCCATAATTTTTTTTCTGTTTGCCTTTAAACTCCCACAGGTGCGAGAAGTCAAAGGTTTGCTGGCCCCTATAAACTAATTTATATGGCTCTACGAAGGTTTATTGAGGTGCCACATTCGATCAGCTTTAATATACTTTGGCTTCGAGCAGACTATGCATTCCATAATTTTTTTTTCTGTTTGCCTTTAAACTCCCTAGAAAAAAAGGTTTTTTTCTACACATTCATTGATGGCATTTTGGAAGTCAAAAAGAAGCATCGGTGTGGCATTACGTTTCTTATACAATATTCAGCGCAGATAGTCTCCGGCTAATCTATTAGCCATGGACAACACGATTCGGAGGGTTCAGACCCGTGTAAGCAAAACAAAAATAAATAAACGCATTTTACATTGAAGACCCATATGGTTCCATCTCTACTACCTTAGTAGTATGGTATATAGACATCAGTCAACAAATTTTAAATAGAAAAAAAAATCACGAAGGTTAAAAATGTCTTCCTTAGATCTCTTACTAAATCGTCTGAGTGATATAAAATAAAATGCCGCAAAGGGGAAGGATCCTAGTTCGCATAATTATCAGAAGGACTGATGGATATTTAACGATCTGATGTAAAACCCCTATTAAACAAAGCTAAGTAGTCTACTTCCGAATCCAAATTGCAAACTTAACATTCCATGAACGTCTTACACAAGCCTGACAGATATAATATACCACAAAATGCAAGGAATACGAATAATGGTCACCCATACAGAGGTCTCAGGTAGAAGAATTATAATATTCTGCCCAGGAGTATTCAATAAAAGCTGGAGGAAGTAAGCATTCGGATGGGTCCACGACCATGCACGAGAGGTTGCTTCCAAAATGTGATTGAGTCGGGGTCACCGCAGCATCTACAGCGCCATCATGTGTGAGTTGGCCACAGCGAGATGATTGATCTGACAGGACCGTATTAGGCACACATGGTTACATGCCCACGTGCAAGCAGCGACTAAAAATAGAATATCAAGCGTTTTTTCGGTGTTGGGTCACTACAGCTGCTCCCTTGCTAGACCAGAGTTTGGTGAAATAAGAAATCAGAATGAATCAGTGAATGAAATACGTACCAAACATAGTGTTGTGAACAGTCTGGGCGGCCGTGGCTGGTACGATTAAGCCAGGTTAAGAAAGTGGTTTAAGAAAGGCGGAGATGGAGTTGTACGTCTATAGCAAACCAGTTTGTCACGTAAGTTGTCGTTGAGTTGAGTTAGAATAAATTCGTTGACAGTAGAAATAGAATCGGATGTTAGGAATGAGGCCTGACTGCTGACACTCATAGAAGAACTGCTCTGCTGGATGGGAAGGAAACCATAGCCTGCATTCTGTGGTTTCTTAGTGGGCGATTGGCTCTGCATCCTTTCACGATAGGGTGCAAGTCATCGACTTAAATAGCTTAAGGGGAAAGTATGTTTAAATGAGATCGCTTATTTATTGCGGACACGTTACTGTTAACAAATTATCATCCACAGGGTTCTACTGGAGAGATATTCACAGTCAAGATGCTTCGGAAAGTCATTGGTATTGTATGAAAATACATACTCGATTAATTACACTTAACAATGCCACGGCCAAATATCTGCGTTTGTTTTAAATAATAAAAACCTGTGGAAGTAACCGCGAAATAACAGCTCCTTTTCAAAATCTGACAAAATGTAAATGGGCTCAATTTTAAACGTATTACCCTTATAGGCTAGCTAGGCTGGTTCTAAAAATCAGTATTTTATGTTTCATGCATGGGATAACGACTTATAAAATATTAAATATCCATTTTTTAAAATATCAGTTGTTTTACGTTGTATGTATCATCGTTTTGAGGCAATCATTTTGTGCTTTATTCCGGCATTTCTGACGCTTGCAAAGTTTAATGCCTTATGTGCCACTTCTGCTGTGCGTTGGCATTTTTCCTTCACTATAAGGCGGGATAGATGGAAAATATCAATTGTCTATTTTAAAGAGCATTTCAACGAACTTTTCCATTAAATGGAAACATTTATACGGCGCCTTATTTGTCCACAGCCAAAGAGGATGCACGAGTCTTCCATACTATGAGGAGATTTATATTGGTGAATATGGTGCTTTATGTCAAAGTAAATATGCTGTTGAAATAATCCCCGAAAGTCCTCATTTTACATTTTACATTTTCCATTTTACATCAAGCAGTCCAGCGAATAACACTTTAAGTTCTTTAAAAGTTAGTGTTTATGCTATGTCTAGTATTATTTGCTTAAAAAAGGACACCACCTTATTAATGAAGCTTTAAGTAATTGAGCTATCCGTAATCGCAAACCTTTTCTGAAATTTAACTTTCAATCTCTCGTTATAGATCATACTGAAGAAGTGCCAACAAGTATCAGCAAGATTTTGCCTCATAAGTTTGTGTTTATGCGACTATTTAATGGAAGTTCTGGCGCAAAAGAACATTTTCCAACGAACTATAAAACTTTTGAAAGATCCTCATACGGTATATTTAAAATAACAGTTTTCTATCATTGCACGTAGGACTTCCTATACGACAGGCATATCCTTAATTTTAAAAAGATATTTTCAGTCAATTCTTTCGGATTGGTAAGTTGCTTTGAAAAAAGAACCATATTACGACCTTTACGTTCAAGCATATTGAAGACCTTTATAGTTTGTTGGAGTTGATAAATATTTGCTGCATCCGCCTTCATCTTGTACCAGAAGTATACGTTAATATTCTTCTAGAAATAATAAGGCTATGTGCTTTTCCATTCAAAAGACGTATGGCCACCGATGAACAGAAATATTTCCATGCCGTTGAACTAGTCTATTCACAATTGGGTAAGAGCTCTTTGACTTCGTGGATGCTATAAGGAAAATTTATTTTGTCATTTCTGTCGCCTTAAACAATTTGATCAAACATATTTTTGTTTACGTCTAGCAACTCTTCTGGAAATCAAAAATGTACAGAGTGAGATCTTTCGCATGATACATAGTCTTTTACAGGAACGAAACCCAATGTTACCGAATCGTGGTATGTTGATTTTAACTTAATCCTGCTCATGTTACGCAAACATTTTGAAATAATCACCGATTTATGTTCATCTTTAGACATATCCGTCAAGGCGTTATAATGGAAGTGAACTGTTAAATAGGAATAGTTGACTGCATTGAAATATGTACAGTAGGTAAATTATTTTATAACTATGGACTGAGCATAACGTAGGCGGATATATTATAACTTGAATAAGGGCAATAAGTACCATTAATGCGAGGATCCCCTATAAATGTATATGTTTGAAGTACGTCAGTATCAAGACACTCTTCCCGTTTCAATGGCGACGAATAGTCAGGATATTCAGAGACTGATGTGCTTCCCGCAAACGTAGGCAACTTATCCATCCGTGTTATTCATACCTTTTTCATAAATCTCACAATTAATTAACTGAGAAGTCTTTGTTTGAATCAAGGACTCATGGCTTCAGCTGCAAGCCTCCAAAACTTCAAGCTTTTGGGTATGCCGGTAGGCCCAAAATCAATGAGCTTGCGTCATTAATTACTGGCCTGCCTTACTTGACACTTTTTAAGGTTAGCGTCTAAGTTATGCTCTCCTTCTATGTGAACAGGCTTATCATTGAAAAAAACGGTTCGCCTACCACAAAAAAACCGTCCAATTTAATCAAAAATATTTGCATCAAAGATGTAGGCTTTGCTTAAAAAAATATCGGATAGTTATTCACAAGAAAGTCTGAATTTTGTCAAGATGCGTGCATGTCGCATGCGACGCACACCATGAGCAACCTTGCCGAGGCAACTTCTTCCGTAATAAAAAAAACGTGTCCATTTGCCATCTGAAGTTTTTGCGGTAGTGAGGGCAGAAATGGCGCACTTGGCAGATATTGTTTTGGGGGCACTTGTCACTGACTCTGCAATCAAACACCAATGAAACTTAAGCTGCAGATACAAAATGGGTTGTTGATACAGAATTCACAATATTGATAAGTATCCGGATGGTAGTCACGTTAAAAAGTCCGTATTCTCTTGACCATGGAGCTGTATGCACTGGTTTTAATGACAGCACAGAACAAATAGGACTGTTTGTGATCTCCTGTTGAATCATGAATGGACGCCTGAGGCCAATGAATCTTAAAATTCTGTGTTATCAAACTTGCACTGACTATTAAATGAAAAATTCTCCCGGTTTCATCGGCATCAGTCCTGCACTGCCAGTATGTTCTTGTAAAATGTTGGTGGGAAAGCTAACCAGCTACCAAACGGGACGAACAGAATTCCAGTGGTTAAACCTTTAAACACTTACACATGAAACATGCAGTTGAAGGGCTTCTGACCCCTCCACAGACCACATATAATCCAAAATTTTAACACGCGTGTTTTTTAAAAAGCCAGCAAACAGATATTCAAGAAGACAATCGCAACAAGTAACCCGCCAGTTTTGTGTGGCTTGAGCAGATTCCGCATTTTTGCGCAAAACCTCGCGAGTTATTGCGCTTTCTTCATGTGCAGGAGTACGATTCACAAATAAGTCTTTCAGGTTGCGACATATCAGCAATGATTTTTATGGTTTCACACCAGAGGGTGTTAGTTTCGATGACCGATTTGAAGCCAAAACCTTTGAAAGGGATTGCAATTCGCAAACTCCCAAGTTAGGGTTTCCTGTCGATAACTTTGCCAGGCCCATACCTAATTTTCCATCTCTTACCAACATCAATAGCAAATATTGCGTTGATAGTATGCGTCTCCTTAGATGCTGTATCATTGGGTTTCTACTCATAGGAAGAAAGCAAATCGCAGCATACGTTTGCACACCCTGTGTATCTGCAATAGCGTCTAAGTAACACGAAACACATAAGTCACTTTAAAATGATATTTAAAAGACGTGAATGAAAAAAGGGTACGATTAGAAATATATCTGGCGGTCTTGCGCTTAATTGCCGGTAGAGGCAAGATTAAGGTGTAAGAGGATCGGGGTTATTAGGATCACTGGTAGGGTCTGGCATAAAGCGCAAGGTCACAGAAATACATTTCTTCGCCATGTTTGCCCTACGTGAACTGCTGATTAATTTTTAAAAATGCCCTAGCTACCACCAGCAAATTCTGGCTAATATAAAAGGCTCCTGCGTATCTTTGCAAAGACCTGATCTAACTAGGATTCAAAGATGTACCCTAACGATACCGTTATTATGCTTGCCTTCATTTTCCACTCACAAAACTTGAAACCACGTCAGAGGAACACGTCTCGTTTGCCTTCCTTCTCGCAGCCCTTGCGCGCAGTACCATGACGGAGGGTCTCTGCAAGGTAAGTCGAGATAAGTAACTATGCAATGCTTTGCCCTTCTCACAGCTCCTCAAGACATCTCTTCCTCAACATCAGAAACTGCGCGTATTGGAGAACCTAAGTTTGATCTCCTCCAGACTGAGTAAGTTTCTATTGATGCTTTTGTCATGTTTTTAGGTGACCCGTGATTGTAGTATCACACGTGAGTGTCAGCTACATTTAGAGCTACCTACACCGTATTATTCACATAACTGACTTCTTTTTTCAAAATAGTAGACATGTTTGCTTAGCGAATGGAGAGCCCATGTTTGACCTCTTCAATATTCAGAGAGTTTGCTTTTGCGATCCTGTTGCTCTTGCCATGCCTTGAGGCGACTAATTAATGAAGTATGACGTGTGTTCGAGACTTCGGTCCATCAGTGTTTTGTCCTTCCAACGGGCCGGGTGTTAGACACGCTGAACGGGGGCCAGCCGCGGTTGACGTGATTTGGGTTGTACCGTGCGTGCAGGGGGTGGCATGGTGGCAAGCGTAGATGCAGACTCTTGCCGCGCCAGTCATCTGCGCCCGATCTCCCCTTCGGTATTATTGACTGTGTTTTGACACAGGGCTCAGGTGTGTGAGGGAAGAGAGTGTGCGGTAGATGCTGCGAAAGTCTACTATCGCTTTGAAAGAATTCACGCGCAAGTCACGGTACTTGTATCAGCCCATTTAAAGCATATGGCGGACATCATACGCATCGATGGCCGAACCGTCGTGTGTGTAGGTGGGCCTCCTAAACAGGCCACACGGTAGATGCGCTGGGCCTAGACGAGGCCCAGATCCAGGCATGGCTGGCCTTATTCGAGCTGCAGTCTCAAAACAAAGGGCAAATGCGGGAAAGAGAGAGGGCGTATGTGCAGGCTTACGCCGCTGCTACCACCTGCGCCTTAACCCGTTTCCGGCCGGGCACGGTCATGTGCCTGAAGAGGCAGTGCAGTAGTGTTATTATCCGTGCCTGATGCTTGTATTTAAAACGTCCTGCCCGCTTGTCCTACCATCGTTCCCAAAGCCAGCATGCGAGCAGAACAGGAGAAAGCAATCGACCACACGTAAGCTGTACTAACAATAAGCTAGTCATTCTCACAAGAAACAGTGTATATTTATCGATCGGTTTGGTGAAAAAATGTCGGGAACATAGACCAATCAGATTTCAGGAGAGCTCGATATCTACAGTGCACGTTCTCTTGGTAGAAGCGAGGCGGCCTACGCAGACACCTTGCTATGCAATGACTTATTCTGGAAATGAAAGCATTCCCAACAAGTAGATGCAGTGCAAGTATACTTTCACTTTAAACCAATCCACGCGCAAGTCACCATCCCCGCAACACCATCTTCTAGGGCACACCATGGACTTCATTGGAATTGACGGTCGAACTGTCGGTCAATCAGAGTGGGTTATTTCTCATTAACCCTCAAACGGTAAAAACCAGAAGGATCGCAACTTATATAAATATTATATATATTTTGAAAGCAACTACATTCTTCGGGAAAAGGACGTAACCTTTTCAAGTAAATTGTCAATACCGGCTCCCCGAGTCATCCTCATACTTGAGTAAATGTTCAAAAAACACTTAGTGGCTGCAGCTTGCCTCAGTCTGTATCGATCGCTCATCATCTCTTTTATTTCACTTTGAGACTTTTGGAGACGGCACCAAACTCCATATGCCGGTTGATACATGAGTAATCAAAATGCATAGCTTCCAGAAATTCTCCGCTTTTTGGGGGCAACTTCCGACGATGCGAGTTTCGTCTCATGCGAAGGTGCGTCTTGTATGTAGTCACTCGAGAGAGATGGTTACGCCTCTGCACTGCCAGATGATGCTCGTTGATGTGTATAGATGCGGACTTTTCTGGTTGGCCACAATATACGGCATTACATGCATAGCATGGGATCTAACCTTATACAGTTACTTTGTTTTCTCAATTTGCCTGGATGCCCAGGTGCCTGCCATCCAGCATATTATGCATATATATTAATTGCGGAGGTTGATACTGATTGTAGCAATTTAGCCAAAAAGGTCAACTTACGAGCCGTCAACGTACGCAACAAAAGCTGGCAAGTCAACGGCGAACCCCAGAGAGAATACCAAAGCAAGAGGATTGGAGTCTGTTTTGTTTATTTTCCGAAGACATGAATGTATCTTTGGAACAGAACTGTTCCAGCTCGGTCCGAGATAAAAACTGAAAATCTGAGCTGGAATCCATCAGGTACTGAAACTTAAAACCAACAACACCAATTGGATTCCCCGTTTACTTCCCGCTAATTCAGCGTCATGCAATTAAGTATTAATGTCCGGGTATAATAAAATATATTTCCGGCCTCTAATGGATCAACTGTAGTTCAAATTTTAGACAATCCCAACTAAGGTTACTTGATTTTTTTAATGACAGGCTAGCTATTTTCACGAATTTGAAATTCGAGCCTCCCACAATTTCTGGTCCACTTTGCGTGGTAAACGTAGGCGGACTGCTAATCTCTGTCAGTCTTCTGTTAACAGACACAGCAGCTAATGGCTAACCAAATGAGGCAGACATTCTGGAATCCACGCATTTCCACCCATGCTAAAACTGACGTACTTTAATCTATCACGATACCCTGCTGCGGGTCACATGATGAGCATAGTTTTTCGTATGAAATGAGGCAAATATTAGCATCCCAGGTATGTTTAGAGAAGAAAAAGGCGTTTTGATCACCTTAATAATTATTTCATTCGTCTGAGCTTTCGGTCTCTTGTATGAGGCCATCGTCAGCGACAAACAGTCAAGAAGACGAGCAGCGGTTATAGGGGGCAGGAATTAATCAACCATCATAGGGGGTGGAGATAACTCATTTTTCACTAGTGTCGGCCATGCGGATGCGTCTGCGGAGGGCGATGTATCTGGGCGTCAGCTCAGTACAGCGGTTGACTGAGTTGTAATTCGAGGCCCAGGTCTCAATTAGTTCCCGTCCTGTCTTGCTGCCAGCATGAGCAATTATCTTTGCGGCCGCGAAGTTAAACTCATGACCCGTTTCCTAGGTGTGGGCAGCCACTTGCGACAATGCATCACCTCATCTGACAGCAACAAGTATGCGTTCAGTCTGTCCGATGTAATTTCAGGGACAGTTACGACATAGTAGGCGATACACTACACCCGACTGGGGTTTTATCGGTCCTTTATTCTTATGATCCGGATGTGGATCAGCATGCCTTTCTGACGCCAAGTCCCGCAGAAATGCGCTTGATTGCTTCCAACATATGCTTGATATATGGTAGCCTATGTTATATCGTACAGCTTGGTTCTGGTTGGGGCCTCAGAGGGCGGGCATTTCGGCATGTGTTTATGGAAACCTTCGGAAAGCCATTCCGCATAAACTAATTTTGGAGATATTAGGCCTTCCATGCTTTTTCTTCCGCTTTGCTGCAGTGGCTCGGGATTCTTTTGAGCAGCATCATTTGTGAGGTGCCAGATAGTCGTTGTGAAAATGGAGGAGCTATGTGGTGTTAGTCGCCTTCTCTTAAACCGTTGTTTCTCTCTGGCTATTGGAAGTTCACATGACAAGTACATCAAGGAAGGGTAGCTGCTACTCCTTTTCTTCTCCCCTCCTGGCTTGAATAGCTGGGAATATCGAGTTAATAAGATCAGGGAAATTCTGCAACCAGTTACGCTTGACGATTACAAACGTGTCATCAACGTACCGACGCCAAAATATCGAGGACTTTGGGTGACGCAATCTTTTCCAGATATTGTATGACCAATTCTACCACAAAACCGGAGATAAGATACCCCAACGGAGTTCCCTTGATCCGTTCATAAGTTGCTCCTGCAAAAGTGAAGTAAGACTTTTAGAGAAAATTTGAACAACCTCACAAAGTGCTCAATTTTGAGCGAACTGTGGATTTAGTCGTACAGTTGTTAGCGGAGGTCAAATTATCATGTTGATTTTTTGTTAGAGTGCAGCTGATCATAGGATACAAGTCGTCCCCCCTCTCTTTCTTCCTAGCTACCTGCTGCGCGAGAATCATCCACTCGAAATGCCTATATGCAGTGTGTGTCGGGGTGGACCCCACCGACGCCGATGAGCTGCTTCGTCTTAT